>CAMZMU010000036.1:51949480-52549480 GCA_947311845.1 Poa pratensis
CCCCCTACCACGGCCGCCGCCCTCGTCCACGGCCGCGCCCACGTCCACGGCCGCGACCGCTGGGTATGGACCTCTCGCAGGGACATGTCTTCAGAGGACGGTGAGGGCGACACCGATGGCATGGCATTGCCGTTGCGCCCCCTACCACGGCCTCGCCCTCGTCCACGGCCGCGACCGCTGCTTGTACCTCTCACCATGGATTTGGACGGAGGGGATCTGGCGAAGTTTGAATAACTGGAGGCGATGGACTGGGGCTTCAAAGAGACCGCTGCTGGTACCTCTCGACATTTATACTCGCGGGTCTGCTCCGCCCACCTCCCCATCTGCCCATTCCGTCCGCTAGCCTCCACGTATCAACATTTTCAACGGTTGGAAAATTCTATCTGTTACCATAGAGGCAAATATTGGAAACGGACAATTTATTAACCGTTGCCAATATAATAGGTGACGGAGATTGGAAAGGGTCCGTTGCCAATGTAGGCGGGCCTGGTCAGGTTTGTACGCACCGGCCGCGCGGAAAGCGCGATTCTCCGTCGCCTAACACCTGCCGTTTCCATAGAGGGGTATCCGATGTGTCGTTCTGTACTAGTGAAAGGAAACAGAAAACTGTAAGCATCAACTTAGGGAGCAGAAAAAGACAAGGAGTCACTCCCCAACAGCGCCAAAGGGATTTTCGATAGTCCTTGCGACTTACACCGCAGAAGAGATGGAAGACCCGCGGGTCACACCAAGGCACAATGTCACTACTACAGGCGATGGAAGGAAGGATTCATCAACCGCGACTCACAGCGGACCAATGCAGCATAGGGACAAGGAGAACTCCTGTCAAAAGCCTGAAACTTCAGTAAGAAGAAACATAGGGCAATTTCATACCGTGGATGTACAAACAGCGGGCAATAGAAGGCAAAATGAATAGCAGATGGAGCCGCGACTCAATCCCAACTCTGGAAAGACACCGCCGTTGGACAGAGCGATCGTTGTTTGGAGTCACGACGATCATCCCCTAGAAGTAAAAGATCCAGGACAGTTGGCTCTCGTTGTTACACCGCAAGTCGCGGGATACAGGTTGAACAAAGTCCTCATGGATGGAGGAAAGAGTAAACATCCTATACCAAGACACGCTCCGTCGAATGAACATACCCGAGCGGCAGCTACAGCCAACAAGGAAGGATATCCAAGGCATAATTCCAGGAATAATCACCGACCTATAGGAAAAATTACCCTCGAAGTCAGCTTCGGGACCGAGCGAAACTTCCGCACAGAGTTCCTGAGCTTCGAGGTCGTAGCAGTCAAAAGCCCATACCATGCGATCTTCGGGAGAGAAGCTTATGTCAAATTCACTGCCCGCCCTGCTACGTATACCTGCAGTTAAAGATACCAGGACCAAACGGCGTGATCACGGTGCATGGAGACAGACAGAGAGCGCTAGAGTGCGAGGAAGCAGGCTCAGTAATTGCAGAAGAAGCTTGCATCGCCAACTCCTCACATGGTCTCAGGCCATCAGTAAACCTCCGCAGCCCAAAGCGAGTCGCCTTGGGGACTCAGAATGGACGGACCACAGGACGCGCCCACCAGATGGTGAATTCCAACCATACAGTCGCGAATCAGGAAGATAATACTCCAGGAATCGCTTTGATACAAAAACAAAACAAGAGATGGCGTATATGCATAGATCCAATATCAATCAACAACCCAAGTCAGAGAGGCCCAACTATTGTGAGACCTTACCCCCCGCGACTCATCCCCCAAGGACGTGAATCAGCATAAGTCGCAACTCAGTGCGGCTACCCTATCAAAAGATTTGACCCTCACTTTGGCATGAAAACATCGGAGCTATCATGCTCGACCCGAGTCGCTTTTAGCAACTCAAACATGAACCAACTAGGTGTTCAACCCCTCCGTCAGGAGTATTATTTCGCAAATGAGTGCGATGAGTATCAAGTATGCATGACCTGCGAGGAACAGAAAACTCGCATTAAAGGGTCTGCATCGTCTTTGTCTCACCCTGTAATAAATTGAGTGGTTATGAAATAAAGCCGGCACCCTTGACATTCAAGGGTTCGTCGTTTCGCCTCAACTATCATTGAGTCGCTGAGTCTTTTGAATTTCATACATCACCAACCCTGAGGGCTTTTTTACAAAGCACAGCGAGCACAGCTCGCTACCTCAACCCTTGCCAAACGAGTGGCAGTCCTTAAGCTAGAAGCGTCTTGCATTATGCGGCCAAAGTACTGGGGTGTGGCGTCAATCGAGCTTGATTGCCTATCATGGCCGCTCTCGACCCTGAACACACATGTTCCTAGGAAATACTGAGCCGCGCGAGCGTCTACTTAATGGAAGTATCATAAAAGAACCTGCTTATAGGTCACAAAAGTACTGCTTATAGTACACAAATTTTTTACAGACTAACGGGCAAGTCACTATTGACGAGTCGCACATTACTATTGGATGTTTATTTCTGCTTTCGAGTCGCAGGAACAGAAGCCTTCGCGGCTTGCCTCGAGGTTGGAGCAGCAGGTGTCCTTATAACCAAGGCACCACCAGATGAAGTGGAAGGACCACCAGGTCCTGAGGATGGATCGGAAGCTCGGGATGATTCAGCCCCAGTGGATTTCTCCTTCGTAGCTTGCTACCATCAGGGTTGAACTTTCCCAGATAAGAGCCCAAGTCTAAATTCTTAACAAGCAATGTGGCGTATCCACGCATACCCTTCCAGATGTCGAAGTATTCACTCATTGGAAGCTCAGTACCATCCGCGCGCTTCGCCCGGTCATGAAGAGCAATCTTGCCTACCTCTATTTCTGGATAATATGCCCGGAGTAATGTTAACACATGAGCAGCTCCGGAGCGAGCAGAAGACCCCTTCCAATCAGAGACATAGTGAGGAGCCTTAAATAGCCTGTTCAGCCAAAACTCACATGAATCTGGAGCATCAGTCGCAGGGGCGATTTTTGTCATAACCTCTTTGGTTACTTTAAGAAGGCGCAGGCTAAAATCTTGAAGATATTCCAGTTGATCCTTCAAATTGGAGCGGTACACCGGAGCACCAGGCCCTGCAACAAAAAACAAGATATTATTCAGATCAGCAGCTCATGATGGTCACTCAGATATAAATGATCAAGAGACAAAGGATTAGGGATGTACCAGCGAGTTGCAGAATGGCTGATTTAACAGCAGATCCAAAACCCTCAAAAGCCTTGAGCAGCGAGTTATATTTTCATCTCGCGCGGCGAGCTCCCTCACATGGTCTCCTTTCAGCCGATCAAGCAGCTCAGATTTGAGATTCAGCCCCTCTCGCAAGGATTTTATCAATTCATCCTTCTCCATTAGTCGCTGCTTGGAGTCTGCTTCGAGCTCTTAAATTGCTCTTCACAGGAGTCAAGTTGATCTTTGAGTATTTGTATTTCTTGCGCTTGGTTCTTAATGATATCGCTATGATGTCCCAAGGCAGATCGCGTCACTTCAGGTTTATCTAAGGAAATGCCCTTGGCTTTCATTGCGTCAGAAGCAGCAAGCGAGGAAAGCTCAAGCTGCGAGTAAACGGAATATAAGCAATTTTGAAAGGTACTTGGGGGCTCAAAGCTTGGAAAAAGAAAGAATCAACACCCTGCGAACTGACACAAGGTCTTGATCCTTGGGGGCTACAGTATGCGTACCAGGCGACTTGAAGATAATTGCCCAACCAGGTCGCGCAATAAAGCAGCGTGCTTATCTCCAGCATCGATTATGGCATCTGCAATTGATTTGGAACTACTAGCGCTGGGGAGGTCAGCCGCTTCAGAAATAGGAGCTCCAACTTGAAGGGGCATCCCATCAACATTAGGAGTCGCAGATGGCGCTGCGACTGGAACCACGGCAGGAGCCGCATCGGCAATACCCTCTTCTAAAGAAGGCTTCAGATAAGTCGCGCCATCGCTAGTTCCCATGTTCTCGCCAGCAACATCACCTTCACTCGTGGTTGGCTGAGAAAGATCAGTGGAGGAGGTAGACTTTGTATCTCCTCCAACCATGGCCCTGCAAGATATTGATGGTTATAGACCAAAATGGCAGCAAACAGTTATAGAAGGAAAGCAAGTCTTACCCAGAAGCAATACGGACGCTCTTCATCAGGCAACCAGAAGAAGGAGAAGACAAATCTTGCAGGTCTGAGCCTACGGGATAGAAAAAACAACAGTGAATAAACAACCCTTCATGAAGACACATGAATACAAAGAAAAGAATGTCACAAGGAAATACCCGAGCTTGTCGAGGGACAATTCTTCACCGCAGGCTCGGAGGAAGTACAGCGCTGCCAGGCTTAGCAAGTTTTAAAGATTTGGCAGCTTTGATATCCACAAGCAACGCCAAGGCCTTGCGACGTTTCTCAGGTTGCGAGGGATCTTCTGAGCTCTCAGAGAGAAGACGCTTAGAGGACCTGCGAGGTACTTCAGGAAGCGCCAGGAAAGATGTGCCTGGAGCCGTGGACAAGAGAGCATTGGCCATTTGTTGCTCCTCTTCAGATGTGCTACCACCAGGCTCGGAAACAGTGCCATGTGCGATCATTTCCTCGCCAGGATCAGCGACTTCTTCTGGCAACTTCACAGTGGTTTCTTGGCCTGAGCCGGTCTCCTCTTCGGATGGGAGAGTCCAAAAGTAAGGATCGATCTGAAAGAGAATCAACGTCAGAAATAGTCAACTTTGAAGAAGGATCCTAGAGGGAAAAAGTTACAAGAATAATTACCACAAAAGGCTTGTGTTCAGCCCAGAAGGAGCAAGACCGACGTTATCATACGAGTCAATGTCCTCGTTCGTCACTCGGCGAATGAAGTTTATCCACTCCCCTTTGTCCCAATCTTCAGGGCAAGTACGATCAACGTCATCGGCATGGCAGGTGAAGTCCATCATAAGTCGCAGACGGCGACTCACAGGCTGAATTCGCCATTTGGTCCAGCAAGATATAAGATCCAATCCGGTAAACCATGGAGCGTCAGCGCCCTCACCTTGTCTAAAAGAATCTCGATGGAGGCAACGAGAAGGATCGGGCTTGGAAGACAAAGCAGAGGTAGCCTCGAAAGGGAGTGGAGACCAAGGGGGAGATGAATCTCGCCCTCAGGGGAAGTATCTTTGCAGTAAAAGAAAGTTCTTTGCCAGTCCTTAACTTTTTTGGCAAGGGCTAGCTTTGGGAAAATACTACCCTTACGGCGTTGGAAAGATATGGCGCCGCATTGGAGGAAAGATGCATCTATTGCTTCTTTTTGACTATTGCAGCTAAAGAGAGCGAGCCAGAAGTCTATTGAAGGAGAGATGCCTAAGTAATCTTCGCAAAGGACGTGGAAGTTACTCACTTGCAATATTGAGTTGGGACCGATGTCATGAAGGCGAAGACCCAGCCGCTGCATCAGGGAGCGAAAGAAAAGAGAACCAGGAGGCTTGAATCCGCGCTCGACGTGTTCCGCAAAAATCACCACTTCTCCTGGCTGTGGATCGGGAATTATCTCCTCGCCAGCGGCGCGCCATTCGCATTGATCCCTCGGAGGAAGAAGGCCGCGAGCAGCTAAAGACTCCAAAAATACCTCATCAATCCACGAGCCTTCCCAGTTGCAGCTACGGCGAGACATCTCTTTCAACCAAGGGGATTTTCGCCAGAAGATTGCAAGCGCAAGAAGCGGAACCAAAGGCGGCGGAGAAGAGTAGCGGCGGCGTAATTGAAGTAGAACGCCAGGGAGGCCGATGGGCCAACATAAAAAGCCCAGGCGCGGAAGACGCTCAGATCTGAAAACCAACAGGCACGACCAGATGAGTCGCGCCCTTGAGCCGCTAAGAAGGTTATAAGTCGCAAATGGCGATACAAAAATTGGAGTTCAGCTGGGACATTCATGTGAGCGGTTCAATGGTTCAATAAGACAAAGAAGCCTTCGTCCGAAGTCCAAGCTGAACTTGGGGGCTAATGTCGGGGGAATACTTTGTAGATTAACCCGCGGCCCATATTTGGTAAAGTGCGACTCACTTACTCGCACAATAAAGGCCTGCATGAAAGCAAGCCCAACATCGTACCACCACAAGGAGAAGGATCTAGAAGACATATCCTGGAAGACGTGAGGAGGAGTTAGTCTCTAAGTAGGTTCCGGTCTATATATTCCTTGTGGTGGAAGTTTCCTTTGTAACCTAGCGAGCCTCTGTGTATATAAAGAGGACTCGCAGGACTTAGACAGGGTCAAGCTATCAAGCCCTAAACCCTAGCTCTTACGGCGAGTTCCCAGATCGGATCGCCTCCATTGTAACACCACATATATCATATCAATACCAATCTAGGGTAGGCAGGAAGTAGGTCTTTACCTCACATTGAGGGGCCGAACCTGGGTAAATCTGTGTTCGTCCTTGTTCCTGCGATCCCAAGCTCGGAGACGATTGACTCGCGCAAATCCCACACCTACGAAGTCATCCATGACATCTGACGTGACAAACCCACGACAGCCACGGTCTGATACAGGCGCGCTGCCTTCGCTCCTCCTCGATCCCACGGACGCGTAGCCACGGACGCAGATGGACTGGCTAGCTCGCTTCGCTCCCACGCATGTCGCGTCTCCCCGATTCAGAGCGGCATCGTTCAGATTTAATTCGAGATCAGTTCGCGTCATTTCAGTGGCCCCCGTGTGTACATGGATACCGATCGACAAGCCTCGTTTGAACGTAGCAACACGGCTCTAGCTATCCCTATTTAAACCACCCAACCCTCCGTCTCTTCTCCACACCTTCCATCTGCGCCGCCCCTTCTCTTCTTCACCCAACTCCAAAGCACTCTCGAAGCGAAGCGAGGCGAGGAGAGGATGCAATACAACGCCCCCACCTTCCGCTATCCACCCACCGTGCCGGAGAGGCGGTACCCAGCCGGAGTCGTCGTCGAGAACTCTCTCCGCGTGTGGGCGATCTCACCATGGAGGGGTGCTCGTGACCTTGCCGAGGGGTTCCTCCGTGCGGGCTTTCACCACCTCCCGCCGGGCTCGGAGAGAATGTTCTGCCTCGGGGAACTGCGTCCCCACGCCGGCTCGACGACGACAGGCTACCGCGCCATCTTCACCAACCGCTTCGATGCCTACTACCTGCTCGGCCAGGTGTTTTATTGTGGGCAGGAGTTCATCGCGTTCACCACGTACAACTTCTTCACCGACGTGGCGAGCATTTTCCCCAACGGCAACATTCACAGCCTCCTGTACTATCTCGGAGAGAACGGCCAGGAGGAGGAGTGAAGACGGTGTTAAAGGCATGTAGGCCGGTTGTCGTGAAGATGGAGTTGCCCTAGTGTGTTAGGGCTTTTATTAAGTTGTGTCGTTTGTACCCTTTAATTTCTACTACTATGTTGTGTCGTTTGTTAAGTTGTACCGTGAACTTTTTATCTAGGGCTTTTATTTTTATCGTGTTATATGTAAGAACTTTTATTTATATATCTATGTTATGGTTGTGTTTTATTTCTACTACTATATATCTATGTCGTGTTGTACCGTGAAGATGGTGCATGTAAGGGCTTTTATTCATGTTGTGTTATATTTGGATTTGTAAAAAAAAGGAAACACCATAATCAAATATGTGCAAAAAAGATAGAAAAGCTAATTTTTGAAATGTTGGTGGCCATATTGCCTTAAAAAGGAGCTAATTTTTGACTTGTTGGTGGCCGTGTTGCATGAAAAAAGCTAACTATGTGTTGCATGAAAAAAATTAACTATGTGAAAAAAAAGCTAACTTTTCACTTTTGACTTGTTAGAAAAGAAGCTAACTATGGGGAAAAAGCTAACTTTTCACTTTTGACTTGTTAGAAAAGAGGTTAATTATGGGAAAATAAATCAATGAATGTTTGTGGTCATGTTGGTGGCCGTGTTGCATTACTATGTGTATTGGAGATTAAATCGACGAATTTTAGATAAATAATGGCATTGTGATCCTTCTATTTGTATTGGATTAAATTTCGAACTTAACCTCTTTTAATTTCAAACGTAAAACAGAGCAATCAAATAAATGAAGCACAAAAAAACAGAGCCATCGCGTGCACTATTTTGTGGGTCTCTTTTATCGTTGGGGCCCAACACCTTGCCATGGCCCAACAAAAGCCTTGTTTAGGTTTGAGCGCAACATCTTAGTTTTTTTTCCTTGCACTGGGTGTGTTGTTTCACTGACTGAAACTGTCGAAAACAAACAGAGATTCAGACAACTCAAACTAACACTGTCGAAAACTAACAAAACACATAGATTCAGAGATTCAGACACATTAAGCTTAAGCTTACACCACATTAATAACATCTCTTAACAAGAGATGACCAGCAAGTAAGCAAGTCCTAGAGCAACTATAAGAAAATAAAATCCTAAAGCTATCATATTGGCCTGCTTCTTCAATTCAATCATCTGCTTCAAATTCTTGTTAATCTTCTTTAGTTCCACCTTCAGATCCGCATCCCCCACTGTCGGAGCAACCCTCTCCCGGATTGCTGCGGCCTCTTCAGATTTGTCTGACAGCAGATTGAGCTCCCGGGCTGCGGCCACATTGCCATCAAGCAAGCCCAGCCGCTGAAGCCTCCGAACATACTGATCTATCCATTCAAAATGAGTGCATTTCTCCACGATCTGAAACGAAATCATGAACCCTAGATCTCAATTCAGAGGAAAAAGAAAAAGAATTCAGAGCAAGAATGAAAGGGAAGGAAATCAGAGCGCAATCATCAGATCTAACCTTTCCCTCTGGCTTGCTTTCACATTTCACGAAGTCGCGCCCCAAGTTGCCATTCTTTTCCTCCTTCGAGGTCCACCGTCTCAATGGCGCGGTACGTCGGCAGTCAGGACATGGCAGCAGGGGCACTGGACCAAACACGGGCCAAGAGGAGTGGGAGGCTGAAGTTGAGCTGCACATCTCTCGTCGCCGGAGAAGAAGAAGCAGATGAGTGGTGGTCTCGTCGTGGGAGAAGGAGCAGAAGGAAGGGGACGCTATGGTGGGCAGAGTGGCTGCTCTGTCTCTGGAGCTGGAGAAGGAGGGTGCTCGGAGCCCCACATGTCAGTGGCTAATGTTTGTGGCCAATCAGACTGCAGAACCAAGCTCTCGCGGATCGCCATCGGATCGAACGGATTCCTTCTAGAAGAACCCTATCGGACGGGTCTAATTTGGCGGAAGGGTACGATCGGACGGCTGTAGTAACGATCGGACGAATTCCTTCTAGAAGAACCAGTCAACAGGGTTATCTTACGTTTGACCAACGATAACTAATTCAAAAAAAATCGAAACATGATGAAACCTTCGCGATTCGTCGTATTATAAGACATAGTCTATACTACTATTAAAAGAGCAAACATATTGGGATACTTTAAATCTGTACCGTTCAAATATCTGATCGACGCTCTAGATCGCTCCAATGTTTGACAACTCAACAATGTCCGATTTTTCCCGTTTTACCCTCCACCAAACCACATAATACGATCAAATTGCCAGGTCCAACCGTTATTTGAACCGTAGAGGGAAAAAAGAAAAACATCCGCACACGCCCACAACATGGCCATCGTCATCCTCCTTGTCGGCAACAATCCCGGCTGTACGGGGCGCCAGAGGGTGGAGGCCGACGAGGCGCGAGGCGTCCGCACTTAGTGGAGATACTATAGAGGATGAGTTCATGGCGCTGTTCGGGGAGATCCACGACGCCGTGTCCGTGGAGTGTCACGAGCGCCGGCGGCGACGCCACCATCGCCTTTTCACGCGAGTGCCTGGCCAGATTCTCTCTCCTGCGCCGTTCGCCGTCGATTACGTCCACCTCGAGCTGCGATGACAAGGTCAGGAGCTCCGCATCATCCTCGAGTAGCCGTGCTTGCTGGAAAACCGTCAATCGAACTGGCCGTCCGCTTCCTCCCCAACTACGGCCGTCGTCGATTAGCTCGCTCCCGGCCTTGCCTCGCCTCCCCGACCGCTCCTCCTCGCTCCTGGTGAGCTTGTGGTGCTCGTGCAGTGCAACCTTCTTCTTTCTTCCTTTCCCCTTGCTTTGGCTCGCCGCCGTGCGCCTCCTCCGGCCGGCGCCGCGTGAGCCTGTCATTGGACAAGCTCAGGCAGGCCAGTCTTCCGGTGCCAAACGACCAAAATCCAGGGCCTGGGCGTTCTCCTGCGGAGCTGCGCTGCATCGCTGTTCGCCGTCAGACTTCATGTCCCCTGCAGCAGGCGGCCAGCCGTCCTCGGCTCGACGACAGGGTCCCGTCACATACTTCTCATCTTGCACTACCTGGTAGAAATAGAATTCCCTGTATTAGTGGCCTTGATTTTGCAAAGCTTTCTCATTGGCGTTGCCCTGATATCAATATATTCTGAACTAAGAGTTGGTATGTATTTTGTGAAAGATATATTGTACTTGCAACCCTCAGAAACATTTGTGCATTATTCAGCAATTAGCATGTTATGTTAGTTAGCTGCAGCCTGAAACGAGCGATCAAGATGGATGAGTTAAATTAGATGTGGGAGCGCAGAATAATAAATTAAAAGCCGAGTGGTCAGTCTTCAAGTGTCACATGTGTGAAACAATGTTTATTTTCAGAAATTGTCTTTTTCTTATGATTAATATAGCAGGCTTTGTGTAATTTTGATTAGTTATATTATTGTTATTGATTCCTATAAAAAAAGTAAAATGAGCATATGTTACAATCATCGATTTACACAAATCACTTTCATAGGCAAATTCAGATTATTTCCAATACCCTTGACTTATTAATAAAAACAAAAATTTAGAAATGAAATATTTTTCTATTTTTTGGCTCGATTATACGTGCATTGCACGTGCCCATTTACTAGTAACTATAAAAAAATATAAACTTGGTATACGGATAATTTTACGAAAAATCATTTTTTTTTTCAATTTAGGTACCACAATCAAATTAAAATGGGCATAAGTAATTCAAAAAAAATCGAAATGTTGAAAAACCTGCGTATAATGCCATGTTATGTGACATGTCTTACACAAAAAATAAGAAACTTGGTTTAAGGACATTTGAGTGAAAACACCTTCACACAAATGAGCTATCAGGTACGACGATGTTTAGAGTTCGAGGATGAGGGTGAGAGAGGTTTAGTTTCCCAAAAAATCAAAAAAATCACAAAAATCACCAAAGCTTCGTTTTGGAGTGACTAAGAAGGATCCACACTTATTTTTTTCATTTTCATGTTTTAAACTTGTTTAAATGTTGGTCAAACTTAGGTTTGACCAATTTCAAAATAAGCATAAAAAATTCAAAAACAATCAAAAAATTCAAAAACCTGCGCACATAGTCTATATATATAGAATAGATGTGTAGGAAAGTTATTTGGATGATTTAGACAAGGTCGAAAAAAATCTTGCTTAGAAATGAGGCCGTTTACCCTACCTTTGGAGCTCTTTTTTAGCACATTTTTCATGAATTTGAGTTTACTTCCCAAAAGGGCTCGGATTTTGACATTATTCAACAGAAATACAACAAAAATAGTTCTAACATAGATCCCACATCATTCAACAGAAATACAACAGCATTCATAAGGGTTGTTTCATAGAAATACAACATCATTCATAATGTTTCATAGAATCTTGGTGCTTTTTGCCACCACTTTGCTCCTTGTGATCCTTGTGCTACTTGCCACCATTTTGCTCCTTGTGCTCCTTGTGATCATTGTGCTCATTGCTTCTTCTCTTCTCCTCTTGGGTGTCGGTACCTTAACTGTCTTCTTCGAACAGACCACAGAGTTGTACAAAACATAAAGGGTAGTGAGATCATTTTCAGCATCATTTGGAGCAGAACATAAAGTGATAAATGTACAACAAATTCGAAAACACTAATATTGGCAAGATTTACATACCTAGCAGAACTCAGAACCACAGAAGGTTGGTCACCATCATTTGGAGCATCATTTTCAGCATCTTTTGTTTCAACATGTGCACCATCTTTTGGTTCAACATCTGCAGCATCTTTTGGTTCAACATTTGCTCAGTTCACTGAATTGGCTTCTGGCCCATAACTTGGAGTGGTGTGTTTCCAAGTATTCCTTCACTTTGGCATTCGTGTATAACTGCCTCATGTGGTAGTTATGCTTCCTCACACTGCAAGTCAAAGATGTTGGCCATAAATTGTCAGTATATATCTTTCCTTTGAATTTCTTCACAAAATTTGCAGCAAGGTGACGCATGCATTCCCTATGCTCTACTCCAGGGAACACATTGTCCACAGCCACTTCTAAACCCTTGCAGGCATCTATATGAATTACCAACCCATTGGGATGTGCAATAGCCCGGCGCAGATTCTGCAAAAACCAAGTCCAGCTCTCCTCAGACTCTGTCTCCAGCACACCGTACGCAACTGGAAATACAAAATTGTGTGCATCAACTGCACAAGCTGCTACTAACTGTCCTTTAAACCTCCCTGTGAGAAAAGTAGCATCAATAGCCAAATATGGCCTGCAGCCTGCCAAAAAACCCAGGCGACAAGCCTCAAAGCACACAAAAACCCTCCTAAAGCGTTCCTTGGTCCTTGTCCCTCCCTTCAATGTGTACTCCACGGAGTGGTGATCAATTTCAACAATACTACCTGGGCTGGTCCTCTCCACTTCAGCTTTGAATGAATACAACAATTCAAAACTTTCATGCCAGTTACCATAGATAGATTCCATAGCTTTTCGTTTACCATTGAAGACCCTCATGTATGGTAAATCTATCTTGAACTTGTCTTTGATGTTTTTCTGCAATTCCTTTGTACCCACTTGTCGGGGATGTAATCCCCGGGTACCCCAAATTTGGTGGCTTTGTTGTGTTAGCAAAAGAGGTAAAAGCATAAAATAAGCGACAGATAAAAAAGCAGCTGGACCGAATCAGCTTATCCGGATGGGCCAGAATGGGCCGAGGTGATTCATCCGGATCAGTGCATCGTTGCCTCAGCCGGATCGCTGCATGGATGCCTCGGCTGGACCAGCTTTGCCTAGCCTCGGTTGGGCCTCTTCCTCTAACTCGGATGGGCCCTGAGGTGTGCAGACCGAAGCTTTCTGCCGCTCCCAGGCGGACCAAGGTCAACAGCCTCGAGCAGGCCGAGTCACTCGCTAAGCTTCGGTTCTGGGCCTTGCTCACCCCAGTCTCGGCCGGCCGGATTGTCTCAGCCCCGGCTGGGCCGGCCCATCATCCTAATTCGGTTAACCCAGCGCTTCTAGCACCGGAGCGGGCCGGATTAACCACACCTCGGAGCAGGCCGAATCCGGTGGCAAGCCAAATATCCCAGGGAGGCTTCGTTGCTCTCAGGTGGAGATTCTTAACAGGCCAAGATTCGGTATCGAAGTGGTGATCAGCAGCTCGATCTGCTCCTGTAAGCTTCGGTACTGAGCAGGCACCTCAGTATCTCGGATGGACCGAATCAACTGAGACTCGGACGGATCGATCGCTCCCAGGCCGAGCTGGATCACTGCATCGCCACGTCTCGGTTACACGTAAACCGGATCATCTACACAGACGCCGGATCATCCCTAACCGGATCATCTCCGCCGATGCCGGGACAGCCTTATCCGGATCATCACAAATATCTTCGGGAGAGGATAAGAAGAGGACGTGGAGATTCTGAAGACAAGGGCTAGAAGACAGAGGAAAGGAGCTCAAGGCCCGAAGCCTGGCAGAAGCCAGCGAGGTAAAGCCACGGGTTTCCTGGATCACGAGGACCTAGGCGCTGACCCAACCAATTCGGGAAGGGGCTACGGCCTAGACCCCGGGGCAAAGAAGTAATCCGGCCAGGCTTTATATACAGCACCACCACTTTCTCTGGAGGGGACACGACCCCGAGAGCTCATTTCCCCCCTGTGCCTTCATCTTCACCTTGAGTTCCCACCTTTGTAACATCATACAGCTCGAGGAGCGCCTTGTATTGGTGATCATCAAAATATATCGAGAGTAGGCTAGTGCTGCAGTAGGGGTTTTACCTCCTCACGAGGGCCCCGAAGCAGGGTACATCGCGGTGTTCTTTGCTTCTTCTTGGTTGCTCGTTCTCGTTCTTGCATTGTTCTTCGTGTTCTTCGTGTGTTCTTCGTGCGCGTTTCCGCCGTGCAATCCCTCCCCGAATCCACAAGCACCCGTTCGGCCCCAGAATAAGCCACCCCGTGGCATCTGCGTGATTCCCACCACGACAGTTGGCGCCCACCGTGGGGCTGATTGTGGCGCTTGCTGGGCTAATTTCGGACGGGACCTTCTTCAGCAATGCGGGGACTCAACATCGCCATCGTCCTCCGCGCTCCAGCTTGCCGCTGTGAGCAGAGGCTAACGCTGCCTCCACCAACGGGCATCATCGGCAGATCCCGGACGAGAAAAGTGACTCGGGGACTCAACTCCGGCATCATCCCCGCATGTTAACTCATCTCTGAGTTGGCTGCAGTGCAAGCCCGAGGTATGCTGGAAATCTGAGTTACCCTGGTTATCCGGGTCATCATGAAACCAGAGTTGATGGTTTTGTGGAGTTAGTAGAGGAAACAGCGAGGAAATTAATAGTGAGAAGATATAGAAAAGATAGGGAAAAGCACCTGGGCCGAATCTGCTCTTGTCTCGGATCAGCCGAGTCATTTGCATCTCGGTTGGGCCAAGGCCTGGTTACCTCGGTGGACAGAGGTCCAGATATTCCGGATTGGGTCGGGACTCCTCCTTGTCTCGGACGCGCCGTCGCTGGAGCCAGGCTCCCCTATGACGGATTGGACCGAGATCGTTGCCTCGGCTTGACAGTTCCCCCCAGCACTACAGCATCGCCTCGGATGGGGCCGCATCGTCCCAGCAGGTCGCTATCTCCAATCTCGGTTGGACCAGCATCTCACCGTCTCGGGTGGGCCAAGATCCCACGTCCCGGGTAACGAACATCCCAGAAGCTCGGGCAGGTCAGATTGGCACACCTTGGCTGGGCTGGGCTGCCGCTGCTAGCTTACCTCGGTTTGGGCCAGCTCAGCTCCTAGCTCAAGCGGGTCAGAGTTAATTCAGCAGGACTGAGACAACCACAGCAGGCAGCCAGGATGGGCCGCGGGGCAGGGATGCCTCCAAGACCCGGTGGACCGAGATCATGTTGATTCGGTAGGACGAAGCCTGTTTATCTCGTTTGGATCGTGTGTTTACATCTCGGTTCGGCCCGCTGTTTCGGATGGATCGAGCTAGCTCTGACATCGGATAAGCCGAATCGAGCTTTCGCTTCGGCCGGGACGAGCTCGCTCTTACCTCGGTGAACCGGTATTTTCATCCGCCTCGGGGCGGGCCGACGTATTCGCCTATGTCTGCAGGTCGGCATCATTAAATTCGGATGGACGTGCGTATCCTCGGCGGGCGGCATGAATAGCGTTCAGTTCAGCTTAACCGGAATCCTGGCTCGCTGGAAACCCCAGGTCTCCTGGCTCTGCTCTCCTTCAATTGGCACAAGCGTAAGTATTTATTTCATGTGGATCCTTTCCGTACTTGTTAGACAGTCTTAAAAGTAGCTCGGGGACTGCCTCCTCGTTCCTGCCTTGCTCTGTTTAGTTGTTTTCCCCGTGGCCAAAATGTTTTGACCCGGGGACTGGATAGCCAGTCCAGTTTAGTTTTGTCTCAAAAGTTACTCGGGAACTGCCCCTTTGCTTTTTGTCAGTGTTTCCCCCGGGACAAGATGTCTTGACCCGGGGACTGGGTAGCCAGTCTGTTTTGCACCTTCTCCTAGATAATAAAAGTAACTCGGGGACTCGGTTGAAACCGAGTCAAGTTTTTTGTGCATGGTTTCTGCTGTTAGTTTCATTTTCTATCAAGTGCTGGAACTAGTTTACCCCTGTTAGTAGTTTTGTTATTTCCGTCAGGTATTCTTTGTGTATATATGTGCTGGACTAACACTGAAGGGTGGAATCGGTTTTGCTGAAAACGTTCGTATCCGGGTCATGCTGTTATCCGGATCATGCTGTTATCCGGATCATGCTGCTATCCGGATCATGCTGTTATCTGGATTATGCTGCTATCCGGATGATGCTGTTATCTGGATTATGCTGTTATCTGGATCGTGCTGTTATCCGGATCATGCTGTTATCCGGGTCATGCTGTTATCCGGGTCATGTTGTTATCCAGGTCATGCTGTTATTCGGATCACATTGGAAATCTGGATCCTGTTGGTAATCCGAATCACATTGAGAATCAGAATCACTTGGAAATCTGGATCGTATTGGTAATCCGGATCATATTGGTAATCCGAATCACATTGGAAATCCGAAGTACCCTGGTAATCTGAAGTATCATGGTTATACTGGTTATCTCAAATTACCCAAGTTATCGAGGCATTATCGGTGTTCTCTGGATCGCCGTTTATTTCGGCTTGCCACAGTATCACGGCATCATTCCACATCACAGATCACCGTTTATTTCGGTTTGTCACAATATCATGACATCATTCCATATCCCACATTGCTGTTTATTCTGTTTGCCAGTGTATCATGGCATCATTTGCATACCAGATCTTTGTTTATGTTTGTTAGCCAGAGGCAACCTTTGGGTTATGTTTTTGCAGGTTGTATGTCATTCCAGCAGTGGCTGGAGACATCTATGTCGGTATACGCCCGGAGCGGCTAAAACCGGCATTCGAGACATGGTTATGTCAAACCAGCAGTGGCTAGAGACATCCATGTCGGTATACGCCCGGAGTGGCTAAGACCGGCACTCGAGATATGCTTATGTCAAACCAGCAGAGGCTGGAGACATTGATGTCGGTAAGTGCCCAAAGAGGCTACCGGACATCCGAGGTATCGAGATATGTGATATGCCTAGAGAGGCCGAGATACCGAGATATGTGATACGCCCAAAGAGGCCGAGGTATCGAGATATGTGATATGCCTAGAGAGGCCGAGATACCGAGATATGTGATACGCCCAAAGAGGCCGAGGTATCGAGATATGTGATATGCCCAGAGGGGCCGAGGTATCGAGATATGTGATATGCCCAGAGGGGCCGAGGTATCGAGATATGTGGTATGCCCAGAGGGGCCGAGATACCGAGACAAATGAGATACATACTTGCAGGTTTATGTCGGTCCAACCGACGCTGGCGGCATCTCAGTTCGGTAAAAGCCAGGAGGGCTAACCGACGCTGGCGGCATCTCAGTTCGGTAGAAGCCAGGAGGGCTAACCGACGCTGGCGGCATCTCAGTTCGGTAAAAGCCAAGAGGGCTAACCGACGCTGGCGGCATCTCAATTCGGTAAAAGCCAGGAGGGCTAACCGACGCTGGCGGCATCTCAGTTCGGTAGAAGCCAGGAGGGCTAACCGACGCTGGCGGCATCTCAATTCGGTAAAAGCCAGGAGGGCTAACCGACGCTGGCGGCATCTCAATTCGGTAAAAGCCAGGAGGGCTAACCGACGCTGGCGGCATCTCAGTTCGGTAGAAGCCAGGAGGGCTAACCGACGCTGGCGGCATCTCAGTTCGGTAAAAGCCAGGAGGGCTAACCGACGCTGGCGGCTTCTCAATTCGGTAAAAGCCAGGAGGGCTAACCGACGCTGGCGGCATTTCAATTCGGTAAAAGCCAGGAGGGCTAGCCGACGCTGGCGGCATCCGAGTTCGGTAAAGGCCAGGAGGGCTGAGAACCGGCATACAATGGTGGCCATGCAGGCAGTATGCCAAATGGCCCAATTTCGGCGGAGACATCTGTGTGTGGCCATGCCCATGCAGGCAGCACATTTCCAGTGCAAACTGTCATCTTGTTGTTGATTCGGGTGAGCTCGGTCAACCGGATGTCGCATTTGGTCTGGAAGGCATGGCTAGATGACCAAGGTACAAAGGCGCCCATGCAAGCAGGAGGTTGTGCATATGAAGATTTTTTATATGGTTAATTATTTTTGTAAGACTGCGCGCGACTCTACGAGTCCCCCACAGCCTCGGGGACTACTGTCGGGGATGTAATCCCCGGGTACCCCAAATTTGGTGGCTTTGTTGTGTTAGCAAAAGAGGTAAAAGCATAAAATAAGCGACAGATAAAAAAGCAGCTGGACCGAATCAGCTTATCCGGATGGGCCAGAATGGGCCGAGGTGATTCATCCGGATCAGTGCATCGTTGCCTCAGCCGGATCGCTGCATGGATGCCTCGGCTGGACCAGCTTTGCCTAGCCTCGGTTGGGCCTCTTCCTCTAACTCGGATGGGCCCTGAGGTGTGCAGACCGAAGCTTTCTGCCGCTCCCAGGCGGACCAAGGTCAACAGCCTCGAGCAGGCCGAGTCACTCGCTAAGCTTCGGTTCTGGGCCTTGCTCACCCCAGTCTCGGCCGGCCGGATTGTCTCAGCCCCGGTTGGGCCGGCCCATCATCCTAATTCGGTTAACCCAGCGCTTCTAGCACCGGAGCGGGCCGGATTAACCACACCTCGGAGCAAGCCGAATCCGGTGGCAAGCCAAATATCCCAGGGAGGCTTCGTTGCTCTCAGGTGGAGATTCTTAACAGGCCAAGATTCGGTATCGAAGTGGTGATCAGCAGCTCGATCTGCACCTGTAAGCTTCGGTACTGAGCAGGCACCTCAGTATCTCGGATGGACCGAATCAACTGAGACTCGGACGGATCGATCGCTCCCAGGCCGAGCTGGATCACTGCATCGCCACGTCTCGGTTACACGTAAACCGGATCATCTACACAGACGCCGGATCATCCCTAACCGGATCATCTCCGCCGATGCCGGGACAGCCTTATTCGGATCATCACAAATATCTTCGGGAGAGGATAAGAAGAGGACGTGGAGATTCTGAAGATAAGGGCTAGAAGACAGAGGAAAGGAGCTCAAGGCCCGAAGCCTGGCAGAAGCCAGCGAGGTAAAGCCACGGGTTTCCTGGATCACGAGGACCTAGGCGCTGACCCAACCAATTCGGGAAGGGGCTACGGCCTAGACCCCGGGGCAAAGAAGTAATCCGGCCAGGCTTTATATACAGCACCACCACTTTCTCTGGAGGGGACACGACCTCGAGAGCTCATTTCCCCCCTGTGCCTTCATCTTCACCTTGAGTTCCCACCTTTGTAACATCATACAGCTCGAGGAGCGCCTTGTATTGGTGATCATCAAAATATATCGAGAGTAGGCTAGTGCTGCAGTAGGGTTTTACCTTCTCACGAGGGCCCCGAAGCAGGGTACATCGCGGTGTTCTTTGCTTCTTCTTGGTTGCTCGTTCTCGTTCTTGCATTGTTCTTCGTGTTCTTCGTGTGTTCTTCGTGCGCGTTTCCGCCGTGCAATCCCTCCCCGAATCCACAAGCACCCGTTCGGCCCCAGAATAAGCCACCCCGTGGCATCTGCGTGATTCCCACCACGACAGTGACCATGAGCAGCTAGGGAGGCCGAGGAGACCTCGTCTGCAGAATTCCAGTCTGCATTGTAGTGTTCCAAGGAGCCGAGGCTCTGGTCACTGTCAGTGCGCAGAGGAGGAAATCCCCACGGTCCGCCCTGCTCGATGCCCCTAACCGAGGCCTCCAAGGCCAAAGCAGCCTCGGAGCTTGAAGCAGGCCGATTATCCAATATAAGATATGCCCTCCGAGCATATTCTTCGGCTGGAGGGGCAGTCTCATCAACGGGTGCGGCGAATGGAGGAATTCGGCGTGTCACCGGGGGAGGAGACCTCGGTTGCATCCTTGAAGGAGAAGAGATAGTCAGGGTGCCAGACCCAGATGTTGGTTTGGGGGTGACCTTGGACTTCACCGTATCTTTCTCTTTCTCCTTGCCCTTCTCCAACGGCAAGGTGGTTTGGCGGACTGGTTTTTGGGGCTGTTGCTTGGGCTGTTGCTTGGGCTGCTGCTTGGGCTGTTGCTTCTGCTGATGCTTCTGCTGTTGCTGCTGTTGGTGGCGGGCAGTCTGGCTGCGGGGGGAGAGTCGAGGCTCCGGCAAGGCGGTAGTCGGAATAGCGTACCTGTTTCGCTGGCTTGGTCCGGTAGTGGGGTTCTCTTCCCCATGTCCAAGCGTCAGGGATCTTGGACTTGGTGATAGCTCGGACTCGCCGAGCTACCGTGGCGTTGTCCAGTGCAACGTGCGTATGGCGGGTGGGGTCATAAAGACCGCTCATGTGGCAGATCTTGTGAGACCTCGCCTGGAGAGGGGAGACCCTGCGCTTCACGAATGTGCAGGCCAGGTCATCAGCCGTCAGGACTTTCCCGTCGTTTCCGGAGTCCTCCGGGTCCTGCCATTTCGCAATGTACTCATGGATGGACTTGAGTTCGCCGCTGTGAGGGGGAGTGTAGTCCCAGTTGAGCTGTTCTGTAGGAGGGCTGAGGTTAAACGCCGGCAGGTTGAGGAGGTCCTCTTCTCCGGAGTTCTTCACGTAAAACCACGTCCGGAGCCACTTGCGAACAGTGTCCGGAGTAGTGATACGTGGGAAGATGGAGTTTCGGCGAGGAGCTACGGTGGCAGCTCCGCAGGCGGTTAATTGCTTGGGCAGATCCTTGTTCTTTGGATCCGGGATCACTTGCCGCTTGAGTTGGAAATAGCGAGAAAAGAGGTCTACCGTGGCTTTGAGGCCGAGGTATCCCTCAGAGAAAGAAACGATGCAGGAGAGAGTGGTGATGGCATTGGCGGGGAGGTGATGAACCTGGAGTCCGAACTTGTCGAGGAAGCTCCGGAAGAAATCACTAACGGGCAGTCCGAAGCCGCGCTGGAAGTGCGCGACGAAGACCACCCGTTCCCCTTCCTTGACTTGAGGCTCGAGTTCGCCCTCCGGCAGGCGACATTCTACCCCGGCGGGAATCCGCCGAGTTGCCCTGAGCCACTGGATTTCGTCCGGAGTTACATCCGAACCTTCCCAGCCGGCTCGTTCTCCGACCTCCAGTTCGAGGTCTAGAACCTCGGTTTGTTCCGAAGTCTCAGGAGGAGACATCTCGGCAGAATCAATCTGCAGAGAATGCACAGAAGTTTAGCAAAGGAAAAAGTAAATCTGGAATCTAAGGCTATATCTGGCTAACTCAGGAGGAGTTGGACGGCTATCTAATGTACATAGAGGCACATATATGCTAGGCGAACGTCTGTCCGAGGTATGAAACTCATTTCTACCGAAAAAAGTATGCGAGTAAGATCTACCGGAGGAGGTAAATAGAATTTTATTCAAGAACATATGAAGAACCAAAGCGCGAAGAGGAAGAAACCTAGGGCAATGCCTAGGGTATCAAGAAAGGGAGTACATACCGTGAAAACGAGGTGCTGAAGGGCGGCGCCGGTGACGCGGTCGCAGCGGCGACGAAGGAGCTGCTCGTCGGCGGCGGCTGGAACGCGCTTCTTCGCAACCGGAAGTGGCGGCGCTGGTGGCGATGGAGGCGAGACGGCGAGTGAATGAGGAAGAAGAGGGAAGCACTGCCCCGGGCCCATATTTATAACCGCGGGCGGTAACTGCGCACTACCGCGCGGTTATCGGAGCGGCGAGTGGGATCGTTTGTGCATAATGGTCCACGTGGCACGAAGATAGCGGTGGGCGAGCAGGCCATAGGATCGGTTGCAGGAGGCAAACCGTCGTGCGGCGCGGTTACTGGAGCGTGAAGCGGCGCGAGCGGGAAACCTCCGCTGACGTGGGCCGCGTGGTGGAAAGCACTCGAGTGCTTTGACTATCGTGGACCAGGAAGTGACGGATGGGACACGTGAACAGTGTTCTCTGACCGAAGTCAGTAAGGATGCAGAAATCGAGGGGTTGACGTCCGAGATCTCGGCGGATACTTCGGAAAAGTGGTATGGCCCGAGGAACAGACCGATGGATTTCTCGGGGTATTGGTCCGGTGACCTGCAAAACATTGTAGCGCATGTGGTTTCGGGTTGAACCTGATGCGGCCTTTCATCCGAGGCTGCGAGACCACATCAGCTTCGGGGACTACTGTCGGGGGGTTACCCCCGGGTAGGGTAATGATGAGGTAAAGACATGTAAGGTTAAGGCAGTAAGCTGTCCGAGGTGACGATTGAGCAAGGACGCAGGAGGCGTCATCCGACGTAAGGTGTACCTCCGAGGTATACTTTCCGAGGTATATTCTCCGAGGTATCAACCTCGGGGCAGTCAGCTAGCTACCACAGGAATAAGATATTCTCTACCGAGGTATGTGATCAGGAGTGTTATCCGAGGTTGGCAGCAAGGATCGAGGCATGTCAGAGAGGTCACGGGTGCCGCAGAGCTCGTAGCCCGAGGCTTCAGTGGACGGCGAGGTCCGTCCACGGGATTCCCGGAAGCTCGGGGGCCTAGGAGCTGACTCGGCTATTTCGGGAAAGGTCTACAGGCTAGACCTCGGCAGGCTACTGAAGTATGACCCGAAGAGGAAAGCTAGGCCTGGCTGGCCTGACAGTCCGCCGTTGGGCTGGCAGGAGGCAGAGGCTTGTCTTCTACCTTTTGGCCATGCCATTGTCAGTTGTAGGCAGGGGTAAAAATGTACTTCGGCCTGTGTATATATGCGGCTTCTCTACCTCCAGAGAAAGGAGAGGCAAAAAACCCTAGCTCATTTCCCCCTTCGTAGTTTCACCTTCTACCTCGAGCTCTCACTTTGGTAGCAACATACAGCTCGAGGAGCACCTTGTACCCGAGAACCACACTGATATATTGAGAGAGGCAAGGCAGGAGTAGGGGTTTTACTTCCTCACAAAGGCCCCGAACCTGGGTACATCGTGGTGTCTTTTGTGTTCTTGGCTTTCTTGGTTTCTTGTTCATGTTCTTGTGGTTTCTTGCGTGTTCTTGCTTGTGCACATCTTGAGTGCATAAACCCTCCCCGGATTCCCCCAACGACTGTTCGGCCCCAACTAAGCCATACCCATGGCATCTGCCGTGATCCCACCACGACACCACTTGATGGTTTTCTGTCACCCACTTCTTTACTTCTTCTGCCACCCATTTTGACTTGGCTCTACTGATTGTTTCCTTCCTGAGAGTTGATTCTTGGCATGTGTGGCTAAAAGGGTTCACTTTGACCTGAATATTCGTGCTTTTTTGCATTTTAGATGCGTGCATCCTCCATGGACAACCCTCAGTCACACAATGCACTGTGCAACGTTGTTTATCGCTCTTGTCAACAACGAATGCACGTTCTGCCTTGATGCAATACGTCACAAGTGCATTTCTACACTCACTCATGGATGCAAAAATGGTACCTTCTGCCATATGAGGGCTCTCAGGGTCCCATTCAACAGCTGGAAGGTCTTCCTCCAAATCTTCTTGCTCATTGTCAGCCTCATCTGGGATTTCAGCAGCACGAGATGCCCGTCGTAAATTCTGCACAACATCAGAATATAGCCTCTCTTCATCATCCCCAGATATGTAAGCATCAGGCTCCACTTCAACACGGACCCTTCTGCCGGTGCCCACGCTTGTCGAGCCACCACGTCGCTTTGGATGAACTGAACTATTCTGGCCAGAATTGGCATTACGACGAGATGGTTCTGCCCGAGAAGATGAACCCGTCACCCTAGGTCCAACTTCCGGCACAACCACATCAGTTTGCAGCCTCACATGAAATTTATCTTTCTCCTTGTGCTTAGCAAACATGGTAGCGAGTTCTGCATCATTGCTAACTTTCACCCAATTGTTTCCCCCATCGTAGTATTTGAATTCCACTTCGTCATGCAAACCCCAAGAATATGGGCTGCAAAGGACCTCCCCAAATTGTCTGAAACTCCAATTGCAATCCATTGGCAACGAATAATCGAAACCTCCCTGGAATTTCTTCGTACTGTCTTCATCCATGATGTACCGGTCCCTTCTAATGCTCAACAAGAAAGCAAACCGCAACTCCATCCTAACCCACGAAAAACAGAGACACAATCAGCACAAGCAAGCTCGGGAACCCATTTCCAATTGCAGAAAAACAGAGACGCAATTGCAGAATCAACCGCAAATGCACAAGCAAGCTATGTCCAATTGCAGAAGTAAATGGCGTCCTATGTCGAATCGACTGTTGAAATGCACAAGCATGCTAAATTGGAAGCCTTACCTCTCGGGAACCCAGTCGTGGACGCGGCGGGTCTCCGGCCCGACGCCTGCCTCGCCAACTACTCCGGGGTCGCTGTCGCTCGCCATTTCGCCGCCAACGTCCTAGTGGGTGCACCAGCCCCTCACCTATCAGCGCTCCGGCCGAGAGCACGGAAGGAGCCCCGCCGCGGGTCGAGCAGGTGGCGACCGCAGTGGCGGAACGAGCGCCCCACCCGTGGCGTCGCAGGACGGTGGCGGCGGATCTGGTGGTGGTGGATCTGGTGGCAACGCGGGACGGCCGTGGCGGCGCAGGTGGTGGTGGCGGCGGCGCAGGTGGTGGTGGCGCCGTCGCACGACGGCCGGTCGGGAGCAGGTGCGCACGGACAGATTGGGGATCAGTTCGTTGGGCGGTCCCACCTGTAAGCCCCGCACCCAGGCGGTCCCACCTGTAAGTTCCGGACCCACTGTCAGTAACGCCATCAGACGGAATAGACTTCAAACTTGCCGTTTGGGGCAAACCATAGTAGCTGCGAACGAACTAAGGGCAAAACTGAGGACGATTCGCAACAAGGGGCAAAAATGTGTCCAAGGAGGCCTCTAAGGGCAATCCATTAAATGACCCTTCTGAGGCCTCTAAGGGCAATCCATTTCTGATTGTTTTCTTCGCCAGGCTTCCCGCGGCGGCGAAGCGACGCAGACTCCGAAAGGTCGGAGAGAGCTCCAGCACTGCAGTGGCGTCTGCAGTGCCCACTGCTGAGGAGCTACAGCACGAGGCTGCGGCTTCCCCTCCTCTTGCGGGCGTACGCCGCGAAGAGGGGGAAACTGAGGCGACGGTGCCATCGCCCATGCGGCCCGCCACTTCCCCTGCGCGGCAGGAGAAGGTGGTGGAAGAGACGGTGGAGAAGGCCGCGTCACCTACGCCAGAGAAGACGGCAGAAGAGGCGGCGGCGAAGGCCGCAATATCGACGGAGGAGCGCGTCGATGCCGAGATGGAGGAGACCGCTGTACAGACGCCTCCACCGGGCGCAGGCCCCGAGGCGACTACGGCAGCCCCCGAGGCTGCGGCAGGAGCGTCCATGGCGGGGCAGGCCAATCCTGCCTCTGGCGAGCAGCCAGACGTGATCCAAAGGCAGAAGGACGCCGAGGCCCCTGTCGAGGACATCGCGAGCCCCCGAGAGGCCCCTGGCGCGGAACAGGGAGAAAGCTCTCGCCAGAGCCCCCAGGCGCGACTTGAGTCTGCCCCAAGCCCGCAGCGCCGTGCTTCGGGGACTTCGGCGAGCATTAAGGCCTCCGGGCCTCCTGGCGATGCGTGGGCCTTGGTTCTGCGTGGCCAGCACGAGAGCGCAGTTCGCCGCGACGCTGCTTTTCGCTTGGCGAGGGAGGCGCTTGACGGGATCGAGGCGCAGCACACCCAGGAGGAGCTTGCCGCGGCGGAGGAGCGCGCTGACCTTGCGCGGGCTTGGACATACCTTCATGAGACTATAGAGCGCTGCCGTCAGGAGGACGCGGCGGCCCAGGCGCGGCGTGAGGAGGTGAAGCGCTTTGCTGAGGAGGTCCGTGCCAGCGTGATCCGCGAGGCTGAGGAGACCCTTGGGCAGCTCAAGGCTGAGCGCGAGTCTCTCGAGGCAGAAGTCGCAGCCAAGCACCAGGAGCTTGCGGCCCGCGAGCAGAAGATCATCGCGGACTCTGAGACTGTGAGGTTGGGCCTGGAGAAGCTCCGCAAGGACTTGGGCACCCGCGATCAGCTGTTGGTGCAACGCGAGGAAGAGCTATCTCTCCGCGAGGCTGAGCTGCGCAAGCGTGAGGAGCAGGTCGAGAGGGACCAGTCCGCGCAGCGGGAGAGCCTGGAGGCCCGCGAGAACAGCGTGGCTCGGGACGAGGCCAGCTTCAAGGACCGCCTCGAGAAGGCCAACAACAAGTTCCGCGCGAAGGAGAAGAAGATGGCGGAGGATTCCGCCGCCAAGGAGAAACTCTTCCGCGACCGCTGCTCCAAGGAGTTCGCGGAGAAAGCCCAGCACCAGGAGGAGCGCTTCAAGGGAAACGCGACGAGCTCAATGCTCGCATCGCGGAGCTCGAGAAGGAGAAGAGGCGGTTGGCTTCCCGCCTTCAGGATGCCAGGGAGGCCCAGGCCCGCGCGGGGCAGGATCTCGATTCTCTGGCGGAGGACCTGAACGAGGTCCATCAGCAGGTGGCGCCCGTGGTGCAGCTTGTCGAGGAGGCTCGGGACGATGCGCAAACAATGTGGCTCCTGGCGCGCCAGCGGGAGCGCATGTTCCGCTCTCTGGTTACCCGTGCGCGGGCTATTGCAGAGCGCTTGGGGGCCGATGTCTCCGGGCTCACCGTTGAGGGGAACGCCGACGCCGCCACGTACCTCGGCTTCTTCGATCGGCTCTTGACCAACCGTGAAGGGGTCGTGACAAGCCTTGACGATCTGGTCGATGCTGAGAGCCGCGAGCTCCTTGGCGTCGCGGTTGGTCGCGTCTTCTCCAACCTCGCGCACCTCCATCCTAGCTTCGACTTCACGACCGTGACGGAGCCCCTAGAGCAGAGGCTTGCCGCGAAGCAGAACGCCTCGGTGTGGGAGGATGTGGAGAAGTTCGTCCAGCGCTTCAAGAGGGTCGAGGTTGAGGAGGACCCGACCCAGGAAGGCGACGGCGAGGCAGGTGCTGAGGAGGAGGGCAACGAAGCTGTCGATGGCGAGGACAATGACAGCCCTGCTGCTTGAGCTGCTCCTGTGGCAAGACGTGCTCGGGGCACAACTTATCTTAGGATTTGCTATCTTTATTTGTAATGGCTTGTAAAAACCTTAATGTATGCAAGTGTGAGCGCCCCTCGGGAGGCCTTTTATCTCTTCCTCGTGTCTTTTTCGCTCTATGTCGTTAGGACCCTACTTTCAGCGCAATAGCACCGCCACTTCGGTATGCCGGAGTCAGGGCTCGACAAGGCCGGGGGGTGTGTACGGCTTAGAGAGGTAAGGGCTCTCGAGGCACGATGCTCAGGAGCCCCCCTTTGACGTGCAAGCAGCCCATGAGGTGTAAGAGAGAAAAGAGAGCTCGAGAGGCGAAAAAACTAGCGAGGGGAATACTCATGAGGCGTAAGTTCTGGACTTAGCTTTGCGAGACGTCTGCCTCGTAGAGGGCGTCGTGTTCCCTGGTGAGGCCTTTTCCCTCTCGAGGTTGCCTGAGGCTGGTTTGGAGTTTCGCAGCCTTGTAGGGCGTCTTGTTCCCTGCGTTGGATAAAGAGGCATACCCACAAGCAAAGCATGGTTTACGACTCATGCGCGCTCATAGTTTTCCTCATGTGTATCTCGCGAGGAGAGTAAGCACCAAGGTCCTTGGTGAGGTGACGTGCATGGGAGCAGGCCCACGAGTCAGAGCTCTTTGGTGAGATAACGAGCGTGGGAGAAAGTTCACGTGTTAGAGCTCGGATCCTTTGGATTTTGCGATGCTGCTGGGATGTTCCCGAGGCACAGACACCGTGCTCAGCCCCCGCTCACGAGGTGCGCATGGGGAAAAAATGAGCGCGAATGAAAAATGAAAAACAACTCACCACTGCAATATTACATAACGGCGCTAAGGCGCATAGGTTCATGCTGGAATGAAATTGTTCATTACACTTGGCGTGGCCAAGATAAAATCCGCCATGTCTGGGCATGGGGTTCCACATGGAGTGGCTGAGGCTTCTCGCGGCCCGTGGCGACGCGTTGTAGAGAGAGCTCAGATGAGGTGGCCCTCATGGAGGGAGAAGCTTTTGTGAAGCTGGGAGGTGAAGATGTGCTTCCCTCTTGAGACAAAAAATGCCTGCCGCGACTTGATCACGGGTAGAACTTGCGTAGATGCTCGATGTTCCACGGGTTTTTGACCGGGATGCCTTCTCCGTCTCGAGCCGTACCGCGCCGGGCCTGGCGATGTGCGCGACCCTGTAGGGGCCTTCCCACATGGGCGAGAGCTTGTGGAGGCCTTCTGGAGAGTATCCTCCTCAGGACGAGATCGCCTGTCTCGAGGGTGCGCGGGCATATGTGGCGGCTGTGGTAGCGGCGCAGATCTTGCTGGTACTTTGCCGCCCGGAGGGCAGCACGGCGACGTAGTCCATCGAGCAGCAGCAGGTCGTCGTTGTGGAGCTCTTCTGGTCGTCCTCGTTGAAAGCGAGGATCCGTGGGGACCCATGCTTGATCTCGGTGGGGAGGACTGCTTCAGCGCCATAGACGAGGGCGAACGGCGTTTCTCCAGTGGGTTTTGTGGCAGTGTGCGGATGGACCAGAGCACAGATGGGAGTTCTTCAATCCAGTTCTTGTGGGCCTTGAGGCGGTTGAAGCTTCTTGTCTTGAGGCCCTTGAGCACTTCAGCATTTGCTCGCTCGGTTGCCATTGCTTCGTGGGTGAGCCACCGAGGCGAAGCAGAGCCGGGTGCCGAGGCTTTCGCAGTAGGCCCTGAAGATGCCACTGGTGAATTGTGAGCCGTTGTCGGTGATGATGCGATTTGGCACGCCGAAGCGGCAGGCCAGGCCTCTGATGAATTTCACGCTGATCTCGCCGGTATGCTGCGCACCGCCTCAACCTCCGCCCATTTGGTGAACTTGTCGATGGCGACGTAGAGGTAGCGGTAGCCCCCGCTGGAGCGTGGGAATGGTCCCAGGATGTCCAGCCCCCAGACCGCGAAGGGCCAGGAGAGCGGGATGGTCTGGAGCCCCAGTGCAGGCTGGTGGACCTGCTTGGCGTGGAATTGGCATGCCTCGCAAGCTTGGACAATGGTGGTTGCATCCTGAAGCACTGAGGGCCAGTAGAATCCACTCCTGAAGACCTTCCCCGCGAGGGTGTGCGAGATGAATGATGGCCACATTCTCCACTGTGTATGTCTCTGATCAGCTGGCGGCCTTCTTCAGGGGGAACGCATTTCAATGCGACTCCATTTGGGCATTTGCGGTACAATCTCCCTCGTGAAGGCAGTATGACTTGGCCTGTCGAGCAATTCTCTCTGCTTCTGCATCCTCTTCAGGGAGGACTCCATCCTGAGGTACTCCTTGATCTCGTCGATCCAACCGTCTCTTGATGCGTCATGGCTAACAACAGGCGATCTCCTGAGGGTGGACCGCAGTTCGGTGCTCCAGATGTTGGTGCCAATGGGAGCTCTTCGTCGATGTCCATGTCAGCTGCTTCTTTTGGCTGTTTCACCGACGCCCTGGTAAGCCTTTCCTCAAACAGCCTGCCTGCTGGGCCTCTCTTCGCGATGCTCGCCTGGCGATGTCATCTGCCTCCTGGTTCTCCTTTCGCGGGATGTGCCTGAGCTCCATCCCTTGAAGTGCTTCTCGAGCTTGCGAACCTCCTCGAGGTAAGCGGCCATATGACCGTCCTTAGGCGTGTAGCTCTTGTTGGAGAAGTTGACGAGGAGCTGGGAATCGCCCTTGATGAGCAAGTGCTTGATGCCGAGGGCGATTGCGGCTCTGAGCCCGGCGAGGAGGCCTTCATACTCGCGATGTTGTTGGAGACCTTGTCAGTCGTGAAGCACAGCTGGACGGCGTAGAAGAGCTTGTCGCCTTTTGGTGAGGTTAGGACGACGCCAGCCCCTGCGCTCTGGCATGCGAATGCCCCGTCGAAGTGCATGGTCCAGTGATTTGGCACTGTTCTCCAGACGGTGTGGTTCTGCCTCTCGAGGCTCTTCCTGCTGTGTGTCCGTCCACTCGGCGACGAAGTCTGCCAACGCCCTTCCTTTGATGACTCTGGTAGTGTCGAACGCAGGCCAAAGGGTTGCAGCTCGATGTTCCACCCTGCGACGCGATCAGTGGCGTTTGGGTTGCGCAGGATTTGCTCCAGGGGGAACGATGTGACCACCGTGATGGGGTGGCCCTGGAAGTAGTGGCGCAGCTTCCTGGAAGCGATGAGGAGCGCGAGGAGGAGCTTCTGCTGCATGGTGTATCGCTCGCGAGCATCTCGCAGCACGTGCTGACGAAGTAGACGGGATGCTCGACAAGCGTTGTCGATGGTGGTGCAGCGCTGGGCTCTTCGGGGCCTTGTCGAGGTTTTCTTGTGGCGCCCTCGGCGAGGGTGTGCTGGTTGCGCGGGCTCGACTTGAGGCTCGGGGCCTGAAGAGGGTGCTTCCTTGTCGGGAGGCTCTGGGCTTGGCGTGGCAGTGTCCTTCTTGGCGAGGACTGGCTCTTCCCTTTCCACCACCAGGACCGCGCTTGCTGTTTGTGGAGTGGCTGCTAAGTACAGCTTCAGATGCTCGCCGGGCCTTGGGGCGACCATGACAGGTGGACTGGCCAAGTACTTCTTCAGGTCTCAAATGCCTTGTCGCCTCCGGTGTCCACTTGAACGTGCCAGACCTCTTCATGATCTTGAAAAATGGCAGCGCCCTCTCGCCGAACTTGGAGATGAAGCGGCCTAGGCTGGCCATGCATCCCGCCAGCGTTGCATGTCCTTGAGGCGACGAGGTGGCTGCATTTCTTCTATGGCCTTGATCTTGTCGGATTTGCTTCTATGCCACGGTGGGACACTAGGAACCCGAGGAGTTTGCCTGATGGTACCCCGAAGACGCACTTGGCGGGGTTCAGCTTGATGTTTACCTTGCGCAGGTTGGCAAAGGTCTCCTCGAGGTCCTCCATGAGGGTGTGCTCTTCGCGAGTCTTGACCACGATGTCGTCGACGTAGGCTTCTGCGTTTCTCCCCATCTGAGCCCCCAAGGCCGTCCTCATGAGCCTCTGGAAGGTGGCGCCGGCGTTCTTCAGGCCGAAAGGCATGCAGACGTAGCAATACACACCACAAGGGGTGAGAAATGTTGTCTTCTCCTCATCCTCCTTCGCCATCTTGATCTGGTGGTAGCCTGAGAAGGCATCCAGAAAACAGAGGAGATCGCAGCCGGCGGTGGAGTCCACGATTTGGTCTATTCTGGGCATCGGGTACGGGTCCTTGGGGCAGGCCTTGTTGATGTCGGTGTAGTCGATGCAGAGCCTGCCGCCCCCGGTGTGCTTGGGGACGACCACCGTGTTGGAGAGCCATGTGGGGTGCGCAACTTCTCGAATTATGCGTGCTTCTTTCAACTTCTCTACTTCCTTGATGATGAACTCTTGCTTCTCTGGCGCCTGGCGCCGCGCTTTCTGCTTCACTGGGCGTGCGTTTGGACACACGGCTAAGTGGTGCTCGATCACCTCCCTCGGTACTCCGGACATCTCTGACGGTGTCCACGCGAACATGTCAGAGTTTGCCCTGAGGAAGGCGACGAGCGCGCTTTCCTATTTGGGAGGCAAGCCAGCGCCTATGGTGACGCTAGCCCCCGAGCCGCTGGCGTCCAGCGACACCTTCTTCGTAGCTGCCTGTTCCTGTGAAAACAGCTGCTTCTTCTTCGCTGGCCTCTCGAGGGGCTCCATGTCCTCTCAGCAGGGAATGCCACGCAGCGGCCTTGTAGGCGGTCTCGACAGAGCGCATTGCGTCCTGGACTTGACCGTGGATGGAGATGGTGCCGCTGCCTGGAATCTTGACGATGTTGTACGCGTGGTGAGTGACGGCCATGAACTTCGCGAGGGCGGGGTAGCCGAGGATGGCGTTGTAGGGCAGGCCAATGTACGCGACGTCGAAGTCGATTGCTCGGTGCGGTAGTTCTGCTGCGTGCCGAAGGTGACCGCGAGCCTCACCTGCCCCAGCGGTGTAGTGGAGCCATTTGTCACCCCCGTGAAGGGCCTGGAGGGCATCAGCCACTCGTATGGCACTTGAAGCTGTTCGAAGGTCTCGACAGAGATGACATTCAAGCCCGCACCCCCATCTATGAGCGTCTTGTTGACGGCGATGTTGTTGATGGTGGGAGTGCACACCAGAGGGATGGTGCCGAGCCTTGGTCGATTTGGGTGGTCCTTGGAGTCGAAGGCAATGGTGTATTGCGACCACTTGAGGGGCTGGGACGCCTCAATCCCTGGAAGCGCGGCGTTGACCTCGCGAGAGAACTGCTTGAAGTGGTTGTTGGACTTGGGCGCCTGGACCCGCCGAGGATGCACGCTATTGCCCCTGAGGGGCCTGATAGCCCCCAGGGTTCTCGTCAGGGAGGTTGTTGTTTCGCCCGGCGGGGTTCGCCTGAGCCCCTGCTGCTGATAGTTGTGCGGCGCCCGCCCCGCGGCCGCCACGGCCTCCGCCGCGGCCGCCGCGGCCTTGGTTCTTCTCGCGTTCCTTGCTGAGCTGCTTGAGCTCCCAGCAGTCTTCAGTCGCGTGGTTGTGCCTGTTGTGGTAGATGCAGAATGGGCGATTATCTGCTTTCTTCTCGTCGCCGCCGGGGAGCTCTCGCGAGGCTGCTTGGCGCCAGGCTCTGCCGCGAGGACGGCGGTGGTCTTGCGCTTCTCGACAGGCTTCTTCCTGCCTCTGGCCCCTCAGGAGGCTCTTCCTCTATTTCTTGCTTGACGAAGAGGAGACCCTCTTCAGCCTTGGCGCACTTGTCCGCCAAGTCGAAGAGCTTCACCACCGAGGTGAGGGTGTCGTGGATGCCGAGCTTCTCGAGCATCCTGCGGTTCGTGACGCCCTCTCTGAAGGCAGAGATGACGTGCGAGTCCGGGATGTTCGGGATCTTGTTGCGGACCTGGCTGAAGCGCTGGATGTACCTGCGGAGGGTCTCGTCTGGCTTCTGGCGCACCGCGCGGAGGTCGTTGTAGGTGAGGGCGCGCTCGTACGTGCCCTTGAAGTTTGCGACGAAGACCTTGCAGAGCTCCTCCCATGTGTCGATGGTGTTCTCGGGGAGGTTCATGAGCCATGAGAGCACTGAGTCCTTGAGGGCCAGGAGAGCCAGTTGGCCATCACCTTGTCATCCCCTCCCGCGGCTTGGATGGAGACGGTGTAGAGCTGCAGAAACTCTAGAGGGTTGGCCCTGCCGTCGTAGCGCGGAGGGAGGTCTGGCTTGAACTTCACCGGCCAGATGACGCGGCGCAAGTTGCGGGTGAAGGCGGTGCAGCCTGTGGCGTATGTCGTAGCGCCGCCGGCGAGTGCGTTGCGGTTCTGGCGGCCTGCGGCTGCAATCTCCTGGACGACGCGGTTGAGGCGGTCCCGCTAGCGCTCGATTTCCACCCGTGCATCCGCAAGAGTTCGCTGCACAATCTGGCAGTCGTGCGGCGAGGACGCGTGTGACGCGGCGCGGTGGTTCCCCGTTAGTGCTCCAACTGGAGGAGGTGGCGGCGGAGGCGGAGGGGGAGGAGGAGCGCCGTGCGCTATGTTCCCTCCGCGTCCGGAGTGGTGCACCAGCGAGCGAGAAGGTGCCGGTGCTGGAGCAGGCACGGCAGCGGCGTTGATGAGCTCCTCCAGGTGTCCGAGCCAAACGTCGTGGCCTGCCTGCGTGGGGCGGTAGCGCATCTGCTCCTGCGCCATGAGTAGCGCAGTGGCTGGGTCAGGCGCCGCCCGGCTCTGCGTGGAGGCGCTCACATGCCTGGACGGGTGTTGGGAGGAGGCCCCCTCACCGTCGTCGTCGTTGTCGCCGTCGTGGCCACCGTCGTTGCCGCCGTCGTCTTCAGGGTGCTCGACGCGGGGCTCGGCATTGTGCTCCGAGCGCGGTTGGCGCGCGGGCGACCGCGCGGGTTGTTGTTGGCGGCAGGCTCGGTGGTGGCCCCACAGGACGTCCGTCGGGCGAGACGCGCTGCTTGCATGTCGGTCATGGTGCGGAGAGGTCGAAGAGGTTGAAGACGCGCCTCAGCCCCCTACCTAGCGCGCCAAATGTCGGAGATTAGTCCCAGGAACTTGGGGTGTGTCTCACTGAAGCCAGGAATCGAGTAAGGGGCTGAACACGCTATCAAACAACCCTCAACTACCTCGGCGACGGTGCTCGTCGAGCTCGGTGAGGGACATTGTCGTGGGGTAATCTCGGCAGATGTCATAGCGATGACTTCGTGGACGTGGGGTTGTGCGAGTCGAGCGTCTCCGAGCTTAAGATCACAGGGCACGAGGAAGACAATGTTTACCCAGGTTCGGCCCCTCAATGTGAGGTAAAGACCTACTTCCTACCGATCCTAGATTGGAATTGATATGAATATGGTGTTACAAGGGTTGGCGATCGAAGTATCGAGTCGTCGGCGATCGAGGTATCGAGTCGCCGTATGTTCTAGGTTTTAGGACTTGGATTGGATCCCTTCTACGTCCTGCGAGTCCTCCTTATATGCACGGGGGCTCGCTAGGTTTACAAGGAAAGTCTATTCCCTTAGGAAAGTGTCGACCGGAGTCCTTCTAGGAGACTACAAATCTTCGTGTCGTCCAAGTTAAGTTATCTCCAGCCTTCTAGATCTTTCTTGCGACGTCCTTAGTGCCGGTCCATCTTAACGCAAGACCATTAACGGTGCGGTCGTGGCCCCATGATGAGTCGCACTTCTCTCGATGAGTCGCGGGTTAAGTATTTCCCTGACATTAGCCCCCATGGTCAACTTGGACTTCACAGGCTAAGCACTTTTTCAGTTATGTACGAACCTTTCCTTCATTCCTTGATAAGTCGCAGCGTTGAATCATCCTGGTTGAACTTCGTCTTCAATACCCGTTGACTTTTTAGATTACTACATCCTCATGCGACTCTTAGGCTGGCCGACAGAATATTCTCCAATCGCTAAATCACCGATTTCTTTGGCACTATAGGTGCAATCTGTTCCTCTAATTTCGGGGCCCTCTGTTTATAAGCTCAGCGGCGACCTTAGGTCAGGATTTAATCCTTCACTCTTCCCAATCGCGCCGCCTTTCTCTCTTCTTCCTGCTCCAGCTGCAATCCCTCGTTCCTTTGACTAAAATTCAATGGCGCCGAAGGGGAAGCTGTCCGAGAAGGAGCCTATGGAGGAGAAGACCTCACGGAAGATCACCTGCAACTGGGACAGGTCTTGGGTGACAGAGGATCATCTCCAAAAGCTAGCCGCTCAAGGTTTTCTCCCACCGAAGGAGGAATGCCATTGGCGGGCTCCTGGCGACGAAATGATGCCAAGCCCCCAGCCCAACGAGCTGGTGATGTTCGTAGAACACGTAGATCGCGGGTTCACGCCGCCCGGCTCTCTCTTTTTTCGGAATCTCCTGAAGCATCTTGGACTGCGTCTTCACGACATCGGCCCCAACTCCATGTTCCAGGTGAGCGGCTTCCATGTCCTCTGCGAGGACTATCTTAATACAAGCCCTAGCATCGATCTGTGGCTCGCATCCTTCAGTTGCAATAGCCAATTAGAAACCAAGGGAGGTGAATACGTTCAATGCGGCGCCATTGCCTTGCAACATCACAAGAACTCCGTTCTTCCTAGGTTAGCTTCGCCCAACAAAGCCAGAGATTGGCAGAATTCCTTCTTCTACTGCCAAGATACATCTCCAGAAGGCGAAACTCGTCTTCCTCCTTGGTCTGACACGGCCTTCGTGCACTCTGGCCTACTGAAAGCCAAGACCCGGCAATCCGCCCTGTCTTTTGTGACTGAGATGTTGGGGAAAGTCCGCATCCTGATTAGTCGCGGCTTAACTGGCCTCGACCTTATTTCCTGTTGGACTAAATGGAGAATCTAGCCCGTGAGCCTTCGAAAGCAACTCTTCATAGAGTATTCTGGTCTTCCCGGAGATGTAGATCGCATAGCCGCTGAGGCCTGGGAACCATAAGAATGGGTGGATTATATCTGCCATGTAACGGAGGAGAAGAATGTCTTCTTCGACAAGGTGGGCCTTCCCCCTTTTAGTGCAAAGAACAAGCCTTTAGAGGTAATCCTTTTTCCCTGCTTTTTCTGTAGTCTTGGCTCTGCTTACTTAATTTCCCCTGAATAACCTTTCCTTTCCTCTGTTTTCAGGCTGATAAAAATTATTGGTCAGTTCCTGTTGCTGACCCGGGCACTGCTTCTGCAAAGCGTGCCCCAAAAAGGAAACTGTTGCCCGACTTAGAGGGCGACAAAATATTGATATTCCTTTTGCCGCTTCTGACGGCTCGGATAGCGACTCAGACGAGCCGGAGGAAGATGAAAGCCCTTCAGTGGCTATCAACCCTCCTACCGCTGAACCCACTCCTCGCTGATCCTCAAAAAGGTTGTCTCGCGAAGAGCCAGAGATTAAGGGTGAGGAGAACCCTGAGATCATCAAATGCCGCAAGTCGTCCGCGACTTCCTCTGGCCCCAAGCGTATGTTTAGGGCCACTTCTTCCATGGATGATGACATGGGCATCACTTCTGGTGATTCAGCTTGCCTGAGCTTTTTATTATTATTGTTCCCTTCAGAGTTACTGACATTCATCTCGTAAACGCCTTGTAGATTCCGGGCTTCAGGCTTTGTCGTCTCCTTCGAGCGACAATCTTCCTTTGAATATTAGCACAGCACCAGGGTAAGCTCTCTTTGTTATTTGATTTGACTATTCGTGCTATCCTTTCCTTGTTCTTGAAGCTTTTGCTTGGTTCATCACATGTCCAAAATTGATGATGACGATGTGGCTACGCTCACTGCCATCGCCGAGGCTACTACTGAGCCCTCGCCTGCACCTTTGGAGCCCATTAAGGCTTCTGACACGTTTGTTGCGAAGGAGGGTGTGGCCACCACTGTTGATGTGCTTCTCCATACATCTCCTGCTGATGCCACTCCTGAGGTAGCTTTAGAGGATGGTACAGTCAACGCGGCCGCTCGGAGCATGGAGGAAACTTGCCCTCGTATTGAAGATGTTACTGACCAGTCCACTAAGGACCTCCCAGAATCTCTGGCAAAACCATTGTTGTCTGAGCCTGAGTGTCATCAGGCGCAGCTTGTACCACATGGAGGGGTTATTCCCTTGTCTTCCAGCAGCCGTACAGATCAGCTATCACAAACCATTCTAGCTGCTAATGACAAGCACTCATCTGAACTGCGAGAGGCACTGCTTCATTTGTCCAAGGTTTACAAGGTAATGATTTCCATCTTGTCAGATATATTGCTAGCCCCCAAGGGTCAAGGCTTTGCTTGTTTGAGAAGTGAAGGCTTGATCCTTATGCTGAATCTGTTATATCTTTGCATGACTTTATGTTGTATAATTCGCAGGAGGAGCTGCAGACCGCTCTGGACGAAAACAAGACATTAAAGTTGCGGATAAGCAAGCTCCTGCTGAAGTTGAAAGACTTCGAAACCACCTTGCTCAACGCGAGGAAGATTTGAAGAAGAAAGATCAGAGGATCGGTGCCCTTTCTGACCAAAATTACGCTCTGTCCGAGCAGGCCAAGTCCGTCAAGCTACGACTTAAAAATGTTGAGGGTAAAGCCCAGAAAAGAATTGGGGAGCAAGAGCGGCAGATCTGTGCTTAGAAGGACGCCATAGCTGAGGTGAACGAGCAAGTGCGCCTTAAACTGGTCCAAATTGATCAGCTGGAGAAGGACCTCGACAAACGGACCCAGAAACTGAAGAAGGTTTCCGACTATGCAGATCTTGTACATGGGCTCGTGACCATCGTGACCCAAGAGTTGTCTGGTAATGCTTGCAAAAGCTATCTGTCGTATATCATCTGTATAATCGACATGTCTTCTGATGACTTCTTATTGTTTTGCAGGCAAGGAGTCTCCTCTAATTCTGGTTCGCATGCTAGATCAGCTTGACCACATCCACGAGTATACGAGGAAGTCCTTCGAAGTCCTGAAGCAGATGGCTGTCTGTCTTTTGCCTTCCAAACCTGTCCCGTCTACTGGTGACGGGGTACTGAAGAAGCTGTCTAAAGCGGCACATTATTTCATTGACTGGAAGGAATCCTCGGCTCGCGCTGGGGTGACCCACGTTCTTGCACTTGCCAAGACTTATTATCCTAATTTTGATGCTGCCAAGGTATCTCAGGGCAGGCCGCAAAAGAGATCTGACGACACGGACTTCCCTGCAGATGAGTACCTGGCGACTTGGAAGAGCATGCGCGGCTTCGGCACCCAACTTGTTGATGGGGTTGACCTCGCGGCTTACCAGGGGAAATATCATCCTGATGGCAAGAAATTTGAAAAGTTGCCTACAGCCTCCGCCGGGGTGGACCCTTCTCCAGGTACAAGTTCTCCACCAAGTGCTGCTATCTCTGGCGGTGGTGTCGCGGCTGTTGTTTCTGCTGGGAAGCCGCCAATGCCATCCTCTTGCGAGCAAAGGCTGCAAAAGAAGCAGTCATAAAAACATGATAGTTATATTTTAGCCCTGAATGGCTTGTAATAACTGTTAAGGTTATTTTGGTTAGATACAATGATCAGTTTGTGTGTACTTTGATGAGTACAGTTTGTTATGACCTCGTAGGCGGGTCCTTTTGATTTGTCTCAGAAATTTTAGTCAGGCCCTCGCGTGGATCAGTATTTCCCAAGCAAAATGTGTGTTCAGGGTCGAGAACGTCCATGATAGGCATTCAGACTCGATTGACGCCACACGCTGGTACTTTGGTCACATAGTGCGAGTCGCATCCGAGCTAAAACTGAGTATAACCAAGAAAAAATGCCACTGATTTGGCGATTCCAAGGTTACAAGCTGAGCTCATAAAGCATCAAAGCCCCCAAGGAACCAAATGATTGATAAAATAAAAGACTTAGCGACTCAATTGGTAGTTTGAGGCGAAACGACGACCATCCGCATTGCAGATATGCCGGCTTTATTTCATAATCATGGTACGACCGCACGTAGGCGGCGATCGATTTTTGATACAATGTATGATACATTTTTTCGCACGTAAGCGGGGAGTTTGCTATTTAGCGGCTGCAATGGCCGTGACAAGCTCTAATTAGCTTTGGATGATAACCAGCTCTAGTTAGCTGTAAATATGATAGGCAGCTGCAATAGCTGTGACGATAGCTCTAATTAGCTGGGGTGATGCTGGGACCCTGAGTGGCCGGAATTTTCAGTCGCAAAGTGCGGCTTATGGTTGGGCGCGGCTTATGAGGAGCCGCACTGAGGGCGGTTAATGGCCCTTCTTTTTCTGCTGCTCTGCGACTTTAGCTTTTCTAGCCTCTCTGTTGGCTGCGAGCTTATCCGCGGGTCTGGCAGGTGCCTCTTTGCTTCAACAATGTCATCGAAGTTTTGTTGGGGTTCGTGTAACACGAGTCCTTCCACAACACACGCGGCTCTTGCCATGGCTCTGTCTCCTTCTTCGCATTCCATTGCTATTTGCCGGTCGCCGTCAATAGTGATTACTCCACGCGGGCCAGGCATCTTGAGTTTGAGATAGACATAACAAGGTCTCGCTATGAACCTTGCAAAAGCAGCTCTGCCAAATAATGCATGATATGGACTCTGGAAGTCCACTACTTCGAACCAAACGTACTCGCTGCGGAAATTGCTCTGTGTTCCGAAGGCTACCTCCAGGTTTATCCGTCCCAGCGGCTGTGCTGATATTCCAGGTACTACTCCATGGAACGACGTCCTAGATGGGTGCAATGATTTCTCCTACAGGTGCATCCTTTTGAAGGTCTCGTAGTACAATATATTGATGCTGCTACCTCCATCCATTAGTACTTTGCTGAGCTTATAGCCTGCGACTTGGGGTGCAACCACCAACGCGAGTTTTCCTGCTTCGTTGATCTCCTCTGGATGATCGTCCTTACTCCAAACAATGGGTTGTTCTGACCACTTGAGCCATTGGGGAACGGCTGGTACAACTGCGTTGACGAATTGATTGCGTCGTTTTAGCTTATGTTCCTTCTTTGATGTGTTAACCACAATCGTGTGGTACTGTCCAAGCTGCTTAGGGAATTGCAGGTGATCTGTTGGCGGATTGGGTGCTGCATTGCTATTTCCTCCACTTTGATCGCCTACTCCATTGGCCTGGTTGCCATTGTTCCCATGTAGTGGAGTTCTTTCTTTCCACTTCCTGTAATGATAGCATTGAGCTTTGGTGTGGTTGGGTGGCTGTCCTTCCTTTCCAATATGAATATCGCAAGGGCGGTTGAAAACTTCTTCAAGGTTTATGGGCGCGAGTTGCGTCCTCTGCCATTGTTGCCTTTGAAGCGGGTATTGGTGTTTGCGACTAAACCAGAATTCCCTTCCTCATTCTTGCGCTTGTTTTGACTCGCGTTGTTGTTGTTGTGGGTCTGTGGTGAGTTTTGTTGCTACTCTTTTTTGCTTTCCCTGCGGCTTCATCTTCTTCTCCATCTGAGGCATCCTTGGTCTTATCTGAACCCGCATACTTGTTAGCCGCGGCCATAACTTCGCTGAGACTTTTAACTTTGTCTTTCATGCGGCCAAGCTTGTGTATCAGCGGCTCGAATTTGCAGTTCTTCTCCATGACTAGGACAGCTGAGTTGGCTGGTATGCTATCTGAGGAGTGTATGATTTCTGCCACCCTTCTCATCCAGTGGCGACTCGATTCGCCTTCTTTTTGTACACAACGCTCTAGGTCTTCTATGCTGCAGAGACGCTTGCAAGTCCCTTGAAAGTTCTGGATAAAAGCTTCCTTCATCTCATCCCAGGAATTTATAGAGTTGGGTGGCAGGTTCTGGAGCCAAATATGAGCAGCGCCTTCTAACATCATATTCAAGTATCGAGGCGCACATTTCTTCAGAGGCGTTGAGGATGCTCATGCCCATCTCATAATTGTTCAACCAGGTAGTGGGATCCATGCTGGTGTTGTAATTTGCGACCTTACGAGGCCCTTTAAAATCTGCTGGGAACGGCTCAGATCTGATCCGCTCGCTAAAACATATTGGCCCCTTAAGTCGCGTGGACAAGTTAGATGGAACTGGCCGTCCAGGTACATTGGTTCCCACCGGGTGTTGCGGTGCTTCTATCCGGGCAACGACTGGTTGGGCAGGCTGGCCTTGTACCACTGGTTGGTCTCTTTCTCTTTGGCGTCGAGCTGAACTTGAAGCCGCAGCTTGCGGCGGCTCGGAGTGGGCGCTTCTTTCTGTCGTAGCTCGGCTGTTGTAGGGCGTTGAATGTAGTCGCCCCGCATGTTTGGACATGTTGGCTTGCTGGACCACCGCTTTGCTTAACATCTCTATTGCACGCCGTGCTTCCCTATCCATGGGCGTATTTCCCGCCGGCATGAGCCTGGACAAGATATGGGTGGCTGCATAAATGTTGTCCACCGGGTTGACATAGTGTCCTTGAGGCGTATGGAATCTGGGTGGCTGCACTGGTTGTGGCTGTGAGAACACAGCGGGCATTTGTGGCGGCGGCATCATTACTCTGTCGTTTGCTCGGACCACGGCCCTCGATCCTGGCTTGTCCGTTACTCGAGGTGGATTCTATGTGGTGAAAATCAGCGTGGGGGCCGCGGCTGAAGGAGCCGCGACTTCTGATACCTCGGGCGCGTGTGCAACCGTTGATGGAGTCACCCCTGCCCGTGGTGCGTTGATTGCGACTGATGGGATCGCAACTGTGTTTGCAGGTGCTGCCTCAGCTGATCTCTCCCTTGGTGATTGGAACAAAGATATTGGATCTACTGTAAGCACTCCCGGCTGCAAACGGCTCTCATAACGCCGATGAGGCTGGGTACTGACTTCACCTTGTTGTGTTTGCATAAGGGCCACATCGGCCGTTAGTCGCTGTTGCTCTTGGCGAAGCCGCTGATTCTCTCGCATAAGCCTTCCGCGCTCATCAACTATCCTCTGGACTTCGTCATAGAGTCTGATCCTTGTGGCTTCAATCTCTGATACCCTTGCCTCGGCGTTTACCGCTGTTATGGGTGTGTAGAGTGGGCCATATGATGTTTGTCCTGTGATTGGCGTGGTAGTAGGCCCCGCATGGGTTCTGATTGCTTGAGCCGCATCTCTTGCCACTCTTTCTGAGGCCACAGCTCCTGGGGTGAGCGATCCTGGCGCCGCAACTCCTGGTGCGGTTAGCTAGGGTGCCGCGACTCCTGGTGCGACTGATCCTGACGCCACGACTCCTGGTGCGGCTGGTTCTGTGGCTCGAGGTGGCGGAGGGGTCCAGCTGCCTGGTGGCATGCCTAGTCTTTCCTCGGCTTCCACCGTTGCGTAGATGCCTTCTGTGCGCTGATCTCCATAGGAGGGCGAGCTGTTCGCTTCGTGATTTCCACCCAATCTTTCTTCAAGTACATACTCGATCGACTGGGCTTCCTCTTCTTCAAGATACGGTTGCTCGTTGTTTGTTGAATCTTCTTCTTCGATGGTCATAGCGACCCCTTCTTCTGAGTCGCCACCAGGTTGCGGACTCGCATATCCGCTACTGATGAAGCCGACGAAAACGTGGACGGATCCGAACGGGATGGCGTGGCATGTTTCCAAGTAATCAGCTTCTGGCCCCCAATCTGAATCATCGATCAGAGGCACGCCGTCGACCATCCTGATCTGGCCGGTGACGAGATCTTCGACTCCCTTGATTGATCCTGCGTGGAACATGACGCTTTTGACCGCTGGCCCCACGGTGGATGCCAACTGTCGTGGGGTAATCTCGGCAGATGTCATAGCGATGACTTCGTGGACGTGGGGTTGTGCGAGTCGAGCGTCTCCGAGCTTAAGATCACAGGGCACGAGGAAGACAATGTTTACCCAGGTTCGGCCCCTCAATGTGAGGTAAAGACCTACTTCCTGCCTATCCTAGATTGGAATTGATATGAATATGGTGTTACAAGGGTTGGTGATCGAAGTATCGAGTCGCCGGCGATCGAGGTATCGAGTCGCCGTATATTCTAGGTTTTAGGACTTGGATTGGATCCCTTCTACGTCATGCGAGTCCTCCTTATATGCACGGAGGCTCGCTAGGTTTACAAGGAAAGTCTATTCCCTTAGGAAAGTGTCGACCGGAGTCCTTCTAGGAGACTACAAATCTTCGTGTCGTCCAAGTTAAGTTATCTCCAGCCTTCTAGATCTTTCTTGCGACGTCCTTAGTGTCGGTCCATCTTAACGCGAGCCCATTAACGGTGCGGTCGCGGCCCCATGATGAGTCGCACTTCTCTCGATGAGTCGTGGGTTAAGTATTCCCCCGACAGACATCACGACAGAGAGTAAACACCAGCCGCTACCTAGGTTCAGGCCCACCGTGTGGTGTAAAGGCCCTACTCCTGCTTTGTTGTATTGCACTGCTTGTGGAGGTCACAGTACAAGAATTGGCCGAAGCTCAAGGTTTGCTAAGGATGAACTATGGTGGAAGCTTTGTTCTCCTTCGCTCTGGTGGAGTTGAGCTTCAGCTAGCCGGTGGCGAATGAGTTGGATCCCTCTCCTTGGTCGTACACTGCCCCCTTTTATACCTGCCCCGGTCCTCTTCCCCGAAACCACAAGGCGGGAAGGGATACCACATGGCGGCGAAGGTGGAGCGCAGTGCACGGCGTCAGAGCTGTCCATGGACGCGGTCCATGGCAGAAAGCAGCATCTCCAAAGCTGATAAAGCCACCGTCCATCCAGGACGATACTTCTTCGCTCTGGTGGAGTTGAGCTTCAGCTAGCCGGTGGCGAATGAGTTGGATCCCTCTCCTTGGTCTGCCCCCTTTTATACCTGCCCCGGTCCTCTTCCCCGAAACCACAAGGCGGGAAGGGATACCACATGGCGGCGAAGGTGGAGCGCAGTGCACGACGTCGGAGCTGCCCATGGACGTGGTCCATGGCAGAAAGCAGCATCTCCAAAGCTGATAAAGCCACCGTCCATCCAGGACGATAAGTTGGCGCTGCAGAGGTCTGTGGGGTGCCCCACGGTGACGTCGACTTGGAGCGTAGAGGCGGACGGTCCCCTTATCACCGGAATGGCAATCCTTGTAGTTTGCTTTGCTTGGGGCAGCTTTGTTGACCGCCTTTAAACACCAAAGAGGAAACTGCGGCGGCGTCGTCACCGCGCGCAGGCGCGCGCGTCACTCTGCGGCGGGCGCAGAGGCCATGTGCGCTCTGCAGTGGAGACAGAGCTTGCTTTCTCTTGAAGGAATCCCGCGAGGGCAGGTTTGCCTCACGAGGTTCTTTAGTACTTGACGCCTCCGCAGACGTGCGCCAGGACTTGGCGAGATTCCAGACAGGAGAGGCCCTCTCGAGGGAAAGATCCCTCGCGAGGCTCGCCAGGCTGAACGCCTGGTCCTTAGCAGAAATGCTCAGTAGAGTGTTGAGGGCTGTGGCAGGCTGGCCCATGGTACCCTGGTTTCCACAGGGCCGACAGACGTGCTTATCCTCTTCGCTGTATGGAGGGAGAACCCGGGTGTATGCCTGGCCTCCTGCCGGGCGCCTGGACCCGCGGGTACTCCGCCTTGTTCGCCGGGTAGTAGGTGACCCCGGAAGGCCACCTGGTCCTTAGCCGTGGATTGTCGATGCCGATCTTGACGGGTTTCCTTGGGGCAGATGGGCTGGCCCATCTGCCTGTCTTGACTCCTTGCCTTGTCCATCTTCTGGGTGGGCCCAGGTCGTGGACCCACTTTGGCAGCATCAGGGGAATCACATGTTCCACGGTTGCGACAGCTGCATTCAAAAGGATGGAGAATCATGTCGTCACTATATGTAGCGAGTCTCATAAATCATCAACTCGACCGATAGCATCAGTACTGACTCAGCCATCATGGTGTTGAAGAAGAACTGTAAGTTCGACACACTCACATAAAAGCTTCGCCATTTCCAGCGGGACATCAAGAACCTCAGCGAAATCATGTCCATATGCCGATATGCACGAGGTACGCCGATTAAGACAAAACCAAAGATGTCTCAAGGAAGAAGAACTCCAATGGCAAGAGTTAGCCTCAGGAGCGGCATTTTGTCAATCAAAAAAAAATTGCACACATGTATGGGATGGACCGGAGATAGGCTAACAGTTTGAGATTTTACATGTGCTAGGGTATTGAATTTGTTATAAAAAATTCTTAATTTGTACTGATTGAGATTGAACTGAGATCAGTCGTTTGAATTCCTATGCTTGGAGCTGCAGCTTTTTCTTGTTTCTCTCCTAGATGTTTGTTTTAGGGGACCTTGGATTAAACTATTTAAAAAACAATTGGTGGATTCCAATCCATATGATTTTTTCTAAGTAAATCCTCCGATGAAAGGAATGACAGCTTTAAATATTTATGGATTGCGTTCCTACACCCCAATTTCACAGTAATTTCAACATCAATCCAAACCTGTTTTTCTACATCATTCACGTAGAATTGAGAAAAAAATCATGCCTTCCATCCAAATTACCATTCCTGTAGTTTTCCTACATCATTCTCGTAGGGCATGGCGGAAAGTAACTAGATGGAGAAGGTGGACACCGGAAGCGTCAGGTCGGGAGAGAGAGAAAAAAATGGGCCGCGCAGGGCTACCGAACCAAAAATTTCAAGGCTGTAGCAGGCTTTTCAGGGTCTAGAAAAGCCCACCAAAAGCCCAACTAGATGAGTTGCCAAGAGTAGGCCTTGTAGGCTGAAATGGGAGGAACAGTGCGGCAGTCGCTGAGAGCGCCCTAAATTCTGCTACTTTGACATAGCTTGCAAATTCAGGGAAGCAAAACGGACTTGCGCCTCTTTATCAGATCGTTTCTGTAGGCGGTTCTTCTGATGCAATACAAACTCGAATCTGCTCGCGCGTATCTGCGCAAACGCAGCACCATGTCGTATCAAATTTCCGCAGAGTACTACATAAAAAGTAATTTCACAGGAGTGGCACACCTCGCAGCTACATACACTACTCAACAGAATTTGATACTGTACTACAAATGAATTTAGTTCTGACATTTTAACTCCCAGCCACAGTGTTTGGAAAGGAACGAAAAAACATTGAGATAAAAAATATACTGCCGGATTATTCCCCCGGATAGACACAAACAACTATAGACGAGATCAAACAAATGTGTTAGGAAATGTAAATCGTTCAGATCATCTAAAGAGCTAAAACTTCTGTATCTTCTCCCTCCGGGGGCCATTATTTGGACTCCTGAGTCCTCGACGCTGCACCATTCTGTTCCGGCTGTTCCAGCTGATAGAACGGTATCTGCTGCTGCTGCTTCTGCAGCTCGAGCATCTGGTTCTGGCAACGGAGCTGCATCTGCTGGGCAAGGTTGCTGGATGAGCCTGCGTCGCCGTGCTCCGACGTCGCCGAGTGCTTCAGGCGCTGGACTTCGCCTGTCAGCGCCTCGTTCAGTGCTGCTCACAGGGAAGAGGAAACACAAATAGTCGTCAGATAAACTGGTTACCAAAATATAGTACTCCTACGATGCAGATGTGCTCCTACAAATGTGGAATGTTCAGTTAACAGGGAAAATTAAGAACTCATAGCGTACTTAATGTAGTACTCCGAGACTATGAGTGGATTCTATAAGATGATTGCCCTACTATTGTTATCTTTAACACTGCCGGCCTCTTGTGACAGGGTTAGTGCCCGTCAACATCGCGACATGAACTAGGCGAGGGATCATTTTTGTATTAACAAAGTGAAGTAGTTTATATTATTGGTAGAAATAGAAGAGCCCAAGAAATGGATCGAGACGAAGCCGGCGTCTGAAGAAGTCGCCTCGTAGTCCGGTTATTCCAACAAACGCATTATAATTTTCCTCCGGCTTACATGCCGGCAACTAACAGCGTCAAGGACTCACAGGACAAACTCTTGATGATTAGAAATAGAAAAATAACTCATGAGAGGCGTTGCTAACCGTATCAGTGTCGCACCGCACTACATGTTAACGACTAACTGCCGAATGCAACAAACTAGGGATGTGCAAGTGGGATCCCACTTAGGGTGTTTTAAGTTCAATTTTGGGATCCCACTTGCACATCCCTACAACAAACGACGACCAACAATGCAGTTGTACTAATCGTAATCGATATCAACATTTTTTGTGATTCGAACAGAAGAGTTGTTAATTTCTGAAGGTTTTTCATGGCGTGTTATTTGTGCAAGAAAGCGAGAACTGGATCATTGCTCACCGTCGCGCAGCTGCGCCTGCTGCTCCATGGCCTGCAGCCGGAACTTGAGCTCGTTGTTGTGCGTGGCCAGCCCGGACGTATCGCGCTGCGACAGGAAGAAAACTTTAGCACCGCCAAATTAAACATCGAATGACCACCACTAGCCAGGAACATTGGCTGCACAGTGCACGCATAGATAGATGATGGATGTACCTGTAGATGGGTCAGCTGCGCGGAAAGAGTGGTGGCCTCCGTCTGCAGGATCTGCACCTTGTGCTCCAGCTCGGCTATGTACCGCATGCGCCGCTCCTTGGACCTCGCCGCCGATTGCCTGTTCGCGAGCACCCTGCAGAAGTAACATGTCAGTTCAGCCAGCGCCGACTAGTAGTCTACTTAGTCGTCAGTACATTGATTGATGCGCTGCATTGTGAGACAGTGCGACGGGGCCTACGTACCTCTTGACGCGCTTTGGGTCGGCGAGGGCCATCTCGGCGAGCTTCTCGTCGCCCATGATCCGCTTCATCTCGGCGGGGGTGAACTCGCCGCTGCCGAACTCGAGGCTGAACTTGCTCGGCTCCCCGTTCGCCGAGAAGCTGAGCTTCCCCATGAGGCTGTCCATGGAAAGGCTCCTCGCGTGCCGAGACAGCGCCGCCGGCGGCTCCCCGGCGGCGTTCCTCTTCCTGCCGCCGGCGTCACCCCAGAGAAAGGCCTGGCTTTCGCTTCCGTAGTCCTCGGACTCGTTCTCGCTGCTGTCGGCGCCGTTCGCCGTCGCCGGCATGCTGCTCCCGCGGCTGTCCCCGTCGGAGCTGTTCATCCCGTCCATGCCGGCGGCCTCCATGCTCATGAACGCGTTGAACAGGTCGTCGCCGCCTCCACCGCCGCCGGCGGGGAGCCCCCAGCCGGACTCCGTCTTGGGCGACGGCGGCGGGAAGTACCCGAACGGGACGTCGCTGCGGGACCGGCGGTGCGCCATGCGGCCGCGCGCCGGGTCGTCCTGCATGCACGCGTCGGCCGCCACGTGGAGGGAGTGGGACCCGGCCCCAGTGGGCGGCGTCGGCGGCAGGCCAGCCCGCTGCCTGCTCCCATGCTGAGCCGGCGCCATGCCCCTACCGCCGGCCGCCGCGAAGTGCGTGGGCAGCGGCACAGCCGCCTGGGCGTGGCGGTGCATCATCTCGTTCGTGGTGCCCATGTCGGTGGCTAGCCTGCTTAGATAGATGGTGGCGCGCGGTCTCGTCTTGTGCGTTTGGGATCGGGGTGGTGGGGATGAATGATGCGCTCGTCTCTGCGGAGTTTGTTTCGCGCGGAGTACCCCACGCGGTTTCGAGGGCGTATTATAATGGTCGCGGGGCCAAGACCGGATCGAGGAGAGGCTTCTCCTTTTCAGCCAAGTGGTGCTCCATCATCATTTCGTCGTCGGATTCTGCCGGCACCGGCAGCCGGCTGCATCATCTTCGGACTGCCCGCCTGGCTAAGTTTTTTACATGGTTTGATTGGAAGAATGCCTAAAATGCGTACGGTTTACAATATGCATGGAGTAGCCAGCTACTGACATTTTTGCCACTGAGAAAATGGGATCATGGGGGCGATGCCGATCGTCGTTACCACGGTACTCTGCTTCGGATCAATCGCAAGCCAGATACTTGCATGCATTGCTTTCATCTCATCAACCACCATCAATCCGGTCTGAAGAACAGTGCTAAGCACTGCCGTGGATTTGGAGAGAACACTTCAATTCGCACGAGGGGCGTGCTTGCCACCCAGAAGCTAGAAAAAGGCCGCGAATCAAGCAGGATGCTCGATCGCTACGGAAAGATGGGGAACTCCTTCAAAAAAGGCGACTTTGGAAAACCGTGTGGAGCCCATGCACCCAGGGTCCAGGGATACTTCAATGATGCAGAGGTTTTATGGAAAATCAGAACCTGAATGCTTGAACTCAAGATCTCGACCGCTAGTCCAATCCTCTTTAGAGATCCGTGAGAAAAACAATCGTAGCATTACAAACTTATATGGCAAAAATGAATTATGAGTTATGAAATCACATGCATAGATATTGAGTTGAAACTTACCTGTGTAAATTTGGTAAAGAAAATCTTGGTGAATCACAAAACAAGAATGGTACAATGTAAGTTTCAAAGCTTACACACATTTAAAGTTTTTGGATTGCTTTTATATGTGGGTTCCGGTGTGATCTAGGTTCTAAGATTTCGCTCGACCGAATCACGCATGACTGAGATTTGAGAACTTCTAACCCTATAGGTTCCAAAAAACCACTAGCCATTTTATCGAGATCTAAAGCTTTCAACTCGAGTCATGCTTGCTCATTTACTATTGACTCGGCGACCGATTGCGATCTGGACAACTCTGTATGACACACGGTGTTGCACTGTGTTGGAGACGCCTCATGGGCGACGGGCGGATGAGTGAGTCGTCGATGACATCGTAAACTTAGTGTTGAATATCAATTCCTTAATTAGCTTAAGTTTTTAGGTGAACTTTGTCACCCACATGTAATTCTACATGGGTATTACAACCAAAATGTCTTGTTACCGTATATGTGGATTGCCCACTTTTTTCCATAAGTTCATAATGATGGTTCTACTAGTTGTTGCATGAAAATTACATGGTATCAGAACCGAGGTATTGAGATTAAATCTTGGTTTTCACAATTTCTAATGGATTTAAGAGCCGACCGACTAATTCAGAAGTGAAAAGTTTTAGGCCAGTTTTAGTAATGTTTCGACGTTAAGAAGCCACACGCGAGGAAGTTGCTGACTGATCAAAAATGAAAATAACTCAAAATTCTGGCATATGCATGGGACGATTCATTTTAGATTTCAATTTGATAAGGAAAGCCAGTGATTGCAATAAAATTAGGAGGCTATCGAAATGGTCTAATCTTTTTAATGTTGTGATAGAACATTGGGATTTGAAAGAAATCGAGCTGCCTGGTAGACGTTTTACATGGTCTAATAATCAAGTTGATCCTATTCTTGCTAAGTTAGATAGATTTTTAATTTGTACGGAGTGGGAGAAAATTTACCCACTGGCTTTCGTGAATATGCTTGCTAGGGATGCTTCGGATCACTCACCTCTCATTCTGAATTTAGACTAAAGCAGGAAAGGATTAGTAGACCTTTTAAGTTTGAACTGTGTTGGTTTCTTCGTGATGATTTGTTTGCAGTAGTAAGTAGAGTCTGGAATTCTTGGTACTTTGGTAGGAAAAGTATAGATAAATGGCAGAATAGAGGTAGGAAGCTTAGAAGTACCCTGAAGGGTTGGAATATTAATTATCAAGCTTTTTATAAGAAACAGAAAGGCCCTTTGTCTAGTGCTATTAATGAAATAGATAAAGAAAGTGAACTGGTAGGTCTTTCAGTAGAGAAATACAATATTCGGAAAACTTTAGAAGTTCAGTTGCAAAATAAGGAAGGAAGAGCAGGTTAAATGGTTCCAGCGAGCCAAAGAGACTGATCTTGTGCAGGGGGACAATCTGACTTCTTATTTTATGGCAAAAGCTTCCGGTAGAAAAAGGAAAACGAAGATCACTAGCTTAAAGCAGGATGAGGGTTTGATAATTGGTGATGAGGATATTCTACGTTATGCAACTTCTTTTTATAAAAAAACTCTTCGGTCCTATCGATGTTTCTGCTAGAATCGCTCTAGATGTACCTCTAGATAATGTTTTAAGTAATGAGGACAGATTCAACTTGGAAAAATCTTTTAGTATAGAGGAGGTGAAGTTTGCAGTGTTTAACATGAAGCTAAATAAAGCGCCTAGTCCGGACGGATTGCCTATTGAGTTTTATCAGAAGTTTTGGTCCCTGGTGTGTGGAGACTTGATGAACTTGTTTCATGAGTTTCATGCGGGGGAGTTAGATTTATCTAGATTTAATTATGGTATTATCACTCTGTCGCCTAAAAGTGTAGATGCTTGTAGCATACAACAGTATAGACCAATATGTTTGCTGAATGTTATTTTTAAGATTTTTACGAAGGTGATAAACAATAGGGTGGTAAAGCTAGCTGACAAGATAATTGCACCGGTTCAGACAGCTTTTATTAAGGGTAGGAATATTCTGGATGGAGTGGTTATTTTGCATGAGGCTTTGCATGAGGTAAAAGCTAAAAAGTCTAGTGCAGTTTTCTTTAAAGTGGATTTCGAAAAGTCTTATGATAAGATTAACTGGAGTTTTATGTTTGATATCTTAAGAATGAAAGGCTTCCCTGAGATTTTTATTAGTTGGGTTAGAAAGTCAGTAGAGAATGGAAAAGTCGCAGTTATGGTCAATGACAAGATAGGCAGTTACTTTGCAACCAAAAAAGGTTTAAGGCAGGGGGATCCCTTTTCCCCCATCTTGTTTAATATTGATGTAGATGTACTTTCTGTAGTGGTTGATAGAGCTAAAGATAATGGCCTAGTGAAACCTTTAATTTCAAATCTAGTAGAAGATGGGTTGGTTATGCTGCAATATGCAGAAGACACCATCTTTATGTTTCAAGATGATTTGGATTCAGCTAGAAATTTAAAGAATATTCTTTGTATCTTTGAACATTTGTCTGGTCTCAAAATTAATTTCTTAAAGAGTGAGATTTTCTGTTGTGGAGAGGCAAGTAATAGAAGTGAAGAGTTTACAGCAATTTTTACATGTGTAGAAGGAGTTTTGCCTTTTAAGTACCTTCTTTTGGGAGAGTAAAAATAGAAGTGAACCGTGGAGGCAATTTTTACATGTGTGCAAGTGAAGAGTTTACAACAATTTTTACATGTTGTGGAGAGGCAAGTAATAAAAATGAGAGTGCATAGGTTTCAACTTTACATGAGCTAGGGGAACCGTGTGTAAGTATTTCGCTCTAATAAGTTGTTGCCACAGACCTTCTTCATTCTCAATCTTCCACAGCCATTTGCACAGCAAACAAATGTTCATAATTTTCAAGTCCACCACGCCTAAACCCCCTTGATATTTAGGTTTACAAACTTCCTCCCAATTGACTAAATGATACTTCTTTTCTCCCTCCTTTTCATTCCAAAGCAACCTTTTCCTAAAGAAATCCATTCTTTTGCAAGAACCTTTCGGTAAGAAGAAAAAAAAAACATATAAAAAGGAACATTGCTAAGACAAGATCTAATCAAAATAAGTCTGTCACCATACGAGGTATATCTGCCCATCCAAGACCCAGATTTCTTTTCTACTTTATCCTATGAAGGTATCCAATCTACTTTCCTAAGTCTTTTATTATGCATTATAATTTTAAGTATCTTCTTTGTGGAGAGGCATTTTGAAAGTTAGAGATATATATTTTAGCTTCTGTAGAAAAAAGATTGGTAATGGTAGAAGGACCTTCTTTTGGGAGGATCTCTGGCTTGGAGATAAACCTCTGCGTATAGTTTTTCCTCGATTATATAATTTGTCGCATAGTAAACAAGTAACAGTGGCTAAAGTTTTTCTGGAAGGTTGGTGTGTCCTGTATTTTAGAAGGAATCTGTGGGGGGGGGGGGGGGAGCTTGCAGACATGTTTTTTAGACTGCAAGATATGTGTTCGGAAGTAAGGTTAAATGAGGAGGAAGATAGGTGTAGTTGGTTATTAACTAAATCAGGAGTTTTTTCGGTTAAGTCCCTGTATGTTGAGTTGAAAAAATCTCAGATAAAGGTGCCTTATAGGAAGTTATGGTTTCTTAAATTCCAACTAAGATTAAGGTTTTCGTATGGTTAGCGTTTAGGAAGAGTATTCTGACTAAAAGTGTACTGTTGGCACGAGGTTGGAAAGGCTCGGATAGGTATATGTTTTGCGGCAATATAGCAACTTCAGATCATTTATTTTTTAGCTGTCCGGTTGCCAGATATATCTGGGGAGTGGTAAGGTGTGCTTTTAATCTAAGAACTGTACCTGATGGTTTTGATACATTACCTGCTTGGTTAGATACTTTTGTTAGTAGAGAAAGTCCTGATAGCGTCAGGCGTGGCTGCATTGCTGTGGGCAGTCTGGAAAACCAGAAATGATGCCGGCTTCAATGGAGTTTGCCTTCAGGATCCGACTAGCATAATTTTTAAGATGGCTAATTATATTACCTACTAGAATGGTTTGCAGAGGCCAAAACTTCGAGAGCTGCAGCTCAAAGGGGCAAGGATGCTGGTACTAGTTGCAACTGAATGTTTTCACAGAAGGCAGGGCTGGGGGCACATGGTGATGAGGCTGACCGAGGCCTAGCACTTTGGTGTGGAAGGACTTATGTTGTTCTTAAAAGAAGATGATGGGTTTTCGCTGGAGGAAAGATGTTAGTGTGTGTAGCTTTCTGAGATGTGTGGTTATCTTGTTAGTTGGTAGTTTGAATAGTGTTTGCTGATGTTGTAGTTGCAGTGTTGGAACTGTTCGAAGTGGAGAAGGTCTAGATGGTCTGGGTTGTTTATTTTTCGCAAAACAGATGCTGTATTATCAGTTTTTGATTAATAAAAACTGGGAGCGCTGGCTCCTCACTTCTAAAAAAAACCTTAAGGTGTGACCCTGGAAGCCATTTCCCCTCCCATCAACCCATGGAAGTGACATGAAAGATCGGTTAACTATGATGGGTTAATTTCTACACACAAGAGTGAGATGATATTCACTCAACCCATAAGTAAACTAGTGATTTGTTGATATTAGTTAAATTAAGGGTTGATATACCTCTCACAGATATAAAGTGAGAATACGCTAATCTCCCTTATCATCTTGTTCTATTGTGACAAAAAGCATCAGAAAACTCACACACAACGGAAAAGAAAATGTTTTTACACGTTGGTTCCTCCCTGGTGAACTTAAGCCAAACCTGTTCATTATGGATGCTCATATATGGTTTAATTGGCTGCAAATTTGGTGTGTTTGCCACACTCAGTGGCATTTAATTTGGCAAGTTAGTTTAGAGTTCGCTGTGCATAACACAATATTTTATAAAAGTAGTTAGTCATATATATTTGGTAAAACTTAGACGTCAACAAATTTTAGAATATTTTTAATTAGCCTAAGGGGGTCAAATGTTTTTGATTGAAATGGGATTTTTATAACACATCGAAGAAGTCTAAGAGGCCAAATACTATTCGCGAGCATGTATTCGTGGGAGGGGGTAAGGCGTGGTAGCAAGGTTGCATTGCGTCGAAGGTAACACAAGGTGTGTGTGTGGGGGGGGTGGGGGTGGGGGGATGTGCGGTAAATGACATGTGAGAAGTTGTGGGTGGTGTTGTGCGAATACAGGGGCTCAAAATTTGTAAGTGTAGTAAGCGAGCGGTGATGGAACAAGCACCAACTTTGGTGCTGAGACAGTTGTCAGATATGGAAATTAGTCGGAGGACGAGTAGCCTTCGACACCGATGGGGTACACCCTCCGCAGATCAAAGGGCGACGAGTTAGGATTGGGGAGCGGGTGAGGTCAAATGGAGGAGGAGTAGACAAAGGAAGATACTACATGAGCGGACATAGGAGAAAGAAAGGAACGAGGAGGAAGAAGACCTTGATGTACGAGGTCCACACATCAGTGACATAAAGGGTTTTTTGAGATGGAAAGAGTGACAAGAGAATATATATATATGGGGTATGTATGTGCAAACATCACAACGTCTACTCTTGCTAATGCCCCTCCTAAGTAGTTCCGGATGCTACCTCATATATCAAGCAGGTATTTGCACCTTCTTTGGGGTGATTTGAGCTATGTTAAACCCTCTAAAACAAATTATTTATGGATTTGATCCATTAACAATGTGTTGATAAGAACCTGTATTTTCAACTTCCCCTAGTATGTAACGCCAAAGGTATGACTAGCCACCGCCTCACCATAAGAAACCTAGCCGCCCCTCCACCTCCGCCTCCTCTATACGTCGGTTTACCCTCCTCCAGTCGGTCTCGCTGGTGTTGGGAGGGGTGGGGTACCTGATCTATTAGTGGGATTTTTAATAAGTATTGTTATCAATAGATTAGGTGAAGGTTTTGTTATCCGTTTTCTTTGCGTTAATGGAGAGTGAATCGTCTGCAATAAGTGATCTTCAACGGTTCATTCGACGGCGAGATCTCTATCCCGACGTCAATGGTGGTGTTGAAAAATTAATTTTCTATTGGTTTGTCCTTCATATCTTGCTTGGATATATCGATTTTGGATTTTCTTCTCATGGTTGCTGCGGGGAGGATTGTCCTCGCAATATTTGTCACGCCTGCTACATTCTCATTAATGAGTGATTCATACTCTTGGCTCCCCAATGAAGTCGCTCAGATTATTCAGTAGTTTTTTCTAGAAATAGTGTTATTGGTACTCTTGCCGATGTTGTTTGATTTGTTTAATAGCTGCGTCTTGCGTGTAGGTTTTGCACCGTGAATGAAAATTAAAATTATGGGAGAAGTCTCGTTGCTATTTACAGATTTTTGCTTTGATATCTATGTCATGTTTTACTGCTCCATTCAGAAAAGTACAAGACGGTTTAATGAAATAAAAAAGAGTTTGAACATCTAAAAAAATTACTTGTTTCTTCTAGACTATTTTGTGATGATACAACTCATGTATCTCTACCAATATATCATGATATTGATTGTAAAAAGACAACGCGTTGGATAAAATTGTTCCCACGTGTAGGGGTGAAAACGGTACGAATTATTTCCAGCCGACTGCCGAAGGCTCACGGAAGGCAAATACGGATTCGGTCGGATAGTTGACGAATACGGTCATGGATACGGATAGTAATTCACGGATCGGAAAAGAAAGTGGTTTTACTAATATCCGTCCGTACCAAAGATATACCATATTTCAGATTTATATCGACAAGTAACCGACGCAATATCTAAACTAATACCTCGAACCTTAAGTGATCGAGCGTTAGGCAAGATGAAACTTATATTCCAGCAAAATGTTGTCAAGGCACTACCATGTTTGTGAATCACATTCGTTAGAGTCACAATTATGTCATTTAAGGGATAAATTAAGTAGCCATTTGGAAATGGAAGTCTGAGTTATTAAAACATTCTCTTAGAATATTACAATACATAAAAATTAATTTCAAATAAGGTAGTTCATAATATTTAGTATATGTCGGTCCTATTTTTAAAGCGATAAAATGTTTATCCGCGATTGACGTGGGCATACCCTCAGGGCACCCGACCATTGGCGTACCCGATGCAGCCCAGCACCTAGAGGTCCATGAAGCCCAACAAACTACAACTTGGAGTACAAGACAAGAACCTCATGTAAACCCTACCTGGCTCCCTTTATAAACCAGGCAGGGGCACCCCTAGATCAGATCCCCACGGGACACAACATACACGCCATAGCATAGCGAGACCACGTCTCACACCATCGCCCTCGCGGCCACCATGTAACCTCATATCATCATCAATACAAGATCAGACAAGCAGGATGTAGGTCTTTACCTCACCATGAGGGGCCGAACCTGGGTAAATCCTTGCTTGTCAGCCGACGGAACTACCAGCGCGCACCTCTCTCTTTCTCTCAATCAACCCGGGGTACTCGACCCTGGGACTTGCTGAGGTGATCCCTCGACAATTGGCGCCGTCTGTGGGAAGAACGCGCGCTGGATCGCGGTTCCGGCGGCTCCAATCTTCATCGACTACGGCGGCTAGATCACATCTGGCCGTGTCATCTACTTCGACGCGTTCGACTTCATCAACAAACTGCTGCGACGGCGACGTCCCGTACGTGCAGATTTCTACGATCAAATCTGGATCACGCGCGGCGCGTTCTGCCGCTAGCGCGTACGATCTAATCTCATCGGCCAAGCCACGGCTGAATCGCGGCTAATACACGAGCAACGACGGCTGAATCTCGTCGGCAGCCTCCACACAGTCGTGTCTGCATGGACTCAATCTTCATTAATCAATCGAGTTTTGTCTTACTACTCTTCGTATTTTATCTGCTAATAATTGCTTTGTGATCTAACCATGTGTGCATGTACACGAGCTCCAATGATCAATCGCAAGGAGCTGCTAGATCCGTGCATGCATGGATTTCACGGCCGCAGTACTAATTACATGTGTAGATTTTCCGGCCAAGCCGCTAATCACATGCCAATGTCGTCTGCCGCACCACGCAATTACGAGGAAATCCAAGCAAGCAAATCACCGAAATCACCGGTACCTACGCGGAACGAGCCGGCGGCCGGGTCAGGAGGACTCGACGGACTCTCCTTCGACGAGTCGACATAGCATCCAAATCCAGCAAGTTCGGCCACCTCTTTGCAGTCGACTTCGACATCATAACATCACAACCGTCATCGTCGACTTCGGCACTAATCAGCATCCGCGGAACGACGCATTGGCTTCGACTGCGCGTACTCGTCAGACCGACGACTCGAGCTGGCTACCTGCATGGATTATGCGGCCAGAGTGCTAATCACATGTTACGGATCGATCGCGGGAAGCAGCCTACGGCCGCATGCACGATCAGATTTACTGCACCCTACTACTGATCATCCTCTCTCTTTCTTACATCGCAAGTATGTTTAATTAGATCTGTTCTAATCCACCGATCAATCTATCTTTATGATCATCAGGGACATGGTACAAAGGGCAACCTCCGTATCACATATGCGGAACGCTTCGGCCGGCGTCGCGGACAAATCCGACCCCAGCAACCGTCGACTTCGTCCACAGCGTCGACTCCGTCCGTCCCTGCATATGCACCCGGCGCATACACATGCCCACAGCCCACGTGCATACAACTTCGTCTCGCCCGCGCTAGGAGCAGCGTCAACCACCACTCGACAGAGTCCCAGCGTTCATGGCTCCACAGCCTCTACGACGACTCGCTGAAGTCGGCGTCCGCAACTCGCCAACAACGACATCAACTTCGTTGCGGCACACGACAAGGAGACTCACGTGCCTTCTTCAATTCCGCATCGTCGACTCCGCCTCGCCCACTCGACAAAAAGGACTCGGGGGCTGGACGTGCAGCCACTGCGTCGTCTTCCTCCTTGCGTCGACTCCGGGGTTGGTGATTCGACGTCGACAACAACAGCAAGTTCATCGCTGCACCCGACACGCGACTCGGCCTCGCCTTCACTAGCTCCTCCTCCGACACTCGGGGGCTGGCGGCCTCGCCTTCACTGGTTCCGCCTCCGACGCTCGGGGGCTTGCGGCTTCGTCTTCATCGACTTCGCCTCCGACGCTCGGGGGCTGGCAGCCTCGCCTTCATCGACTCCGCCTCCGACACTCGGGGGCTGGCGCTTCGTCAACGACAAGTTCATCGCTGCACTCGACAAGCGACTCGAGTGCCTTCATCGACTCGGCACCGTCGACTCCCCTTCGCCGGCCTAATAAGGGACTCGGGGCTGAGCGTTGCCCGCGCCGCGTCGACTCCGGTCCGCCGCTTCGACTCCCTCCGTCGCACTTCACGGCGTCGACTTCGTCCACTACGACATCCACAACTCGCCAAGATCGCATCCATGATTCGACAACTTCTACAACCACTTTGTCCGCCGCGTCGACTGCCTCTACGGCACAACTCCGCCGCGTCGACTCCGGTCCGCCGCGTCGACTGCCTCTACGGCACAACTCCTCCGCGTCGACTCCGGTCCGCCGCGTCGACTGCCTCTACGGCACAACTCCGCCGCGTCGACTCCGGTCCGCCGCGTCGACTGCCTCTACGGCACAACTCCTCCGCGTCGACTCCGGTCCGCCGCGTCGACTGCCTCTACGGTACAACTCCGCCGCGTCGACCCCGGTCCGCCGCGTCGACTGCCTCTACGGCACAACTCCGCCGCGTCGACCCCGGTCCGCCGCGTCGACTGCCTCTACGGCACAACTCCGCCGCGTCGACCCCGGTCCGCCGCGTCGACTGCCTCTACGGCACAACTCCGCCGCGTCGACCCTGGTCCGCCGCGTCGACTGCCTCTATGGCACAATTCCTCCGCGTCGACTGCCTCTACGGCACAATTCCTCCGCGTCGACTCCGGTCCGCCGCGTCGACTGCCTCTACGGCACAATTCCTCCGCGTCGACTCCGGTCCGCCGCGTCGACTGCCTCTATGGCACAACTCCTCCGCGTCGACTCCGGTCCGCCGCGTCGACTGTGTCTACGGCACAACGCCGCCGCGTCGACTCCGGTCCGCCGCGCACAAACAAATTCGCCTTGGCCACACCTGATGCTCTCCCGGGTGTCGCGCCGCACAGGCCATAAACAAATTCGCCTAGGCCGCACTCGAACACTCGGGGGCTGCGCCATACAGGTCCAACAAGAAAACCTAGGCCGCACTCGAACACTCGGGGGCTGCGCCATACAGGTCCAACAAGAAAACCTAGGCCGCACTCGAACACTCGGGGGCTGCGCCGTACAGGTCCAACAAAAAAAACCTAGGCCGCACTCGAACACTCGGGGGCTGCGCCATACAGGTCCAACAAGAAAACCTAGGCCGCACTCGAACACTCGGGGGCTGCGCCATACAGGTCCAACAAGAAAACCTAGGCTGCACTCGAACACTCGGGGGCTGCGCCATACAGGTCCAACAACGCAGTAGGCCGTTCGGCTGAGCAAATACTCGATATGTTTGTCGAGTCCACCAAGTAGGCCGTCAGGCTGAATGAGCACTCGAATCTCATTCGAGTTCCACAAGTAGGCCGTCAGGCTGAGCGAACACTCGAAACTCATTCGAGGTCCACAAGTAAGCCATCAGGCTGAAAACTGCAACATATAGTAAGCCCACAGGCTGAAAAAAAAAAGACTGTTTTATCAGTGATTCCTTAAGTTACTCCCATCGGGAGGGTTTCAGAAATTTCTTTCGACTGAGAGAGGTTTTTTGAGATTAACCTCAATTACAAGCAATTCAGCTTAATCTCGGGGGCTACTCCCATCGGGAGCACTGTTCGCGCTCCCGATAGACTCAGTCGAAACGTTACCGACTAAAGCATCCTCTGTAAGCCCTCAACGGCCGGAGTCGAATTTCTTTAACTATCCTTTTCAGGAACAAGACGGCGTGCCCAGGAGGAAAGAGTACTTACCCGACGCATCGCCTACGCCTACACGACATGCTGCTTTGAGTCTCTGCCCGATTCTTCGTATCGACCAGACACTCGGAGGCTCCTGACGTGGGCATACCCTCCGGGCACCCGACCATTGGCGCACCCGATGCAGCCCAGCACCTAGAGGCCCATGAAGCCCAACAAACTACAACTTGGAGTACAAGACAAGAACCTCATGTAAACCCTACCTGGCTCCCTTTATAAAGCCAGGCAGGGGCACCCCATAGATCAGATCCCCACGGGACACAACATACACGCCATAGCATAGCGAGACCACGTCTCATACCATCGCCCTCGCGGCCACCATGTAATCTCATATCATCATCAATACAAGATCAGACAAGCAGGATGTAGGTCTTTACCTCACCATGAGGGGCCGAACCTGGGTAAATCCTTGCTTGTCAGCCGACGGAACTACCAGCGCGCACCTCTCTCTTTCTCTCAATCAACCCGGGGTACTCGACCCTGGGACTTGCCGAGGTGATCCCTCGACAGCGATCGAACCGTATTCGCCCCGTATTCGATCCATATTCGTAACCGACAGGATCCGATTCCGTATTCATATCCGAACACTATCCGCTCCGATTCCACCCCTACCCACGTGCGAAGATTGAGGGTCGTAAAGTTCGATTTTTCTCAAATCTATGTTTTGAAACGGAGTAGGTATAGTACATTTTTTTCAGGGAAAATTACATAATACGAGGGAAAATTACATAGTTGGCGGATCACAGTACTCCTATTTCGTCACAGTACTCCTATCCGCGGTAACAATATTGATCGGACGGTGCAGGTGGCCCCGCTTGTGACCCTCGGTTCCTTCCAGCCTCATCTCCCCGTTAACTCACAAAAAAAAACTCTTCCCCTCTCTTGCCAACCCGCGAGCCGCCGCCCCCCGGACCTGGCTATCCGCGGCGGCTGTAGAGAAGAGCCGGAGCTTCCTTCCAGCGAAGGGGCGCCACCTCCACTGGCCCGAGCGTGGAGAGGACTTTTCAGGAGATCCATTCAAACCGATTCCGTCTGCTGGTACGAACGCCCTAAATTATTTCCCCCAATTGTTCTAGCAGCGTGTTCGTTGCCGCGAGCAATCACCACGCCCTCATTATCCTCCGAGATGCGGAAATCCATCAATTCGTATGTGGGTTCGCTCCAATTTGTTGTAATAGCAGCCTGTTTCCCACTAGTTTTGGGGTTCAAATGAGCTAGGGTTTAGGTCACTCGCGCGCGGTTCTTCTCGACTTCGTGGGTTGTGCCTTCCGCGTGCGCGTTCATGTGCGGGTAAGTATGTGATTACGAGGGCGTGTCTGCCTGGGGCTTGCGGGGATCTGGGAACCGTCGCTCTTAGCATCAAGAGTAACTAGTGACTTTAGCTTTCATGTATAGATGTGTGTCTTTTTCTTCAATGTTCGTGTAGATTTGAAGTATTAGGTTCTGATGCTCTAGTGATTATTGTTTGCTGGTATGCAGAACTCCAGATGAGTTCAAAGAAGGTTCCATTCAACCGTCATAAGGAGAATGAAGAGGCGAGGAAGAAGGTCAGCGGTTTGAGTCCCTTTAAACCTGTTATCAGACATTTCCATTTGTTTTTTTCAGCGTGTACATTTCGCTCGTATCTGATTTAATTGGTTTCGGTATGTTAAGAGGGAGGAAGATGAAGCAGCACGTGTGTACGCGGAATTTGTCGAGTCATTCAAGGGTGAAAGCACATCTGGGTCGAAGTTTGTCCGAGGGGGTGTGATTGATCCCAATGCCAAGCTAAGAGCTGATTCTGAAGGTTAGTGATAATAGTTTCGTTTTCCTGTACTTTTTCATTGTTGCCTTCCCAGTTTGTAGTTTCAGTATCAATCATGATGGATATATGCACTATTTCTTTTATCGCTCCAATTAATCAAGAGGCCGTCCTTCTTATTCATTGGGCAATGACAGGTGGAAAGTCCAAAGATGGGGGGTCTGTTCCAAAGAAGGGCAGTAGGTAAACGGCAAATTACTTGATTTCTGGAAGATGGTATCCTGTGGAACCACAGCTACATCTTTAGACAGTCATGTGCCATTTTAACCAGAATTGATAATTCTGCGAGCAAGCATGGGCCGTTTTAAAAGGCTGATGTGATATGCTCAGCCACATAATTTACTATAGGTTACAATCATGGATTCATGGTTGATGAATTATTCGTTCATTTACTTTCATTGCTGAGTGCTGAATATGATAAAACATGAGTTCTGTGAAGAAGACAAGCGTCTTGGCCAGCCTTTATGAATAGCCACGCCACCTCGGTACATGACTCGTATTGCACTTACATTTATGCTGTAGAATTGACTATAGGCGCACCCTTATTGATAGAGTTGCTGACTTATTGCTTTAAGATCATGATAATGTTACAGACCTTATGTTTAATAGTCTTGCAGTATACTAACACTAGTACTGTCGTCATGATTCTGTACCGTCACCAGGACATGGACTATAAAGAGAGTTCCCATGTCGCTTGGAGTAAAGTGTAATTAATCATGAGATTACTGTATTGTAAACATATATGAATAATCATACAACGATGCCGCATGTCTTATTTGGTGTAGTACTGTAGTAACTACCAAATGCATCAGACCAATGTGGAACTAGTTTCAAATGTCAATGAATGAAAGCTGATTGTACTCTTTAATCTTTAGACTATCGAGCCAACTTCTAAAACCTTATGATTAACAGCTAATGTTGTCGAAATAACTAGTACACGAGAGGGTTTTATTTTTGAAATCATAATATGATTTGAGACTACTGCTACTGCGACCCTGTTACTTCTGTTATAACCAGAAACCAAATGATAGTAGGGCTTCCTTTGGAGTGGGCGAATGACATATGGCATGGCTTATAGGTCCCAAAGAGCCCTGACCCATGAGCTGTTCACTTCGATTTTGGCAGAGCCACCATGCCGGACAGAGCTTTTGAAAAGCCACCACAATACTGTATAGGGCTGTACTCATTTGATTTTAGCACTTCCCTTATGTAGTCATGCTATATTAAGCTACAAATAAATTCTATGGTTTCCACTAAATCACTGAAGGCAGTGGCCTGTCAGTGTAAGCTTTAAGATTAACTATATTTCTAATAAAATTATAACGGTTTCAAACTTGTAGAAAGTAAAAAATTATGTGTGTATATTTGATTGACATGATTTTGAATAGAGAAAATAAGCCAAGCGCCGTTAGTTCAATCAAAATTTCTGAAATATCCCTGTAGAGAGTGAAGTAGGATCAACTTTGGTTGCATTTCTCTTGCTCTTTCCATTAATGTTATCCGTAACCCATGACATATGTCTACAAATGATATGCAGCATAGTCTATCTTATGAGCATAATACCTGCCTTATGTGTCGCATACTTTTATCCAGGTATGTTCCATCATTTTTGCCGCCATCATTTGGGAGAGAGCCAGAGAAGAAGGTTGGGACACTGTCATTATTCTTATATTGTCTCACTGGTAATCCCCCAGTGGGGCACTTTCAGTATGGTTCTTTGGCTGAGCTATCTTTACTGCAGAAGGAAGATGAGCGGCCAAAGGAAAAGGACAAAGGAAAACCACGTGCAATAGACAAGTTCATGGAGGAACTCAAGTTTGAGCAAGAGCTACGAGAAAGGCGTAATCAAGAACGTGAAGGTCGCCACGGTGACACCTCTGCGGTAGGTATTAGCGAAGTGGATTGTGATTCTTTCGACTAGACATAGTATCTCATAATTCATAGGGTAAAGTATTCTCTTTTAGTTGACTGGAATGTGGAACACCAATCCTGTCTGTCAACTTCGAGAACTGTTTTTAAACAGGTTTCCAGCTGATATGATAATTTGTGATTGGTTCCCATTTTCTCCTTCAGAATATTTGTAGCTTGTCCTTGTATTTGGTAATACTGATGCTTGAAGATTTTCCTGCAGTCCTCTAGCCGTTTTGATGAACTGCCAGATGAATTTGACCCAACAGGGAGATTACCAGGATCATTTGACGACGGAGATCCGCAAACCACAAACTTATATGTTGGCAATCTCTCCCCCAAGGTTGATTTCCCGTGTACATGTTCTGTGTAGACATACTTTAATGTATAGGCATCAGAGTTAGCTTAACGGTGCATTATATACGATACATTTTAGGTGGATGAGAATTTTCTTTTAAGGACATTTGGTCGGTTTGGACCTATTGCAAGCGTCAAGATTATGTGGCCTCGAACAGAAGAAGAAAAAAGAAGGCAAAGGAATTGTGGTTTTGTTGCATTTATGAATAGAACAGAAGGGCAGGCAGCCAAGGATGAAATGCAAGGTTACTGTGCACTTCGATGTAGTTCGTACGTTTGAAATGTCACTTCTATTCCTGCTTTCAGTTAACTAATAAATTATTTATCTCAGGTGTTGTTGTTTACGACTATGAGCTGAAGATTGGGTGGGGCAAATCTGTTGCTCTTCCATCACAAGCACTGCCTGCTCCTCCTCCAGGACAAATGGCAATCAGAAGCAAGGAGGTTGCTTTTTTCGTCCCAAAATTTCTATGTGCAGTTAACTCTTGTAAATTGCCTGGAAGCTAGGTAGATGACATCTTGGTGTCATTCATGACTTTTTTTTTGTGATGTTATACAGGGCGGTACTGTAATCATATCTGGTCCTGGAGGTCCACCTGTTGCATCTGTTACACCGCAAACCTCAGAGCTGGTTGGTGACTTCTTACATATGCATCTGTCCTCGTGTAGTGTAATGGTTTTGCTATCCATATTATCATAACCATAAAAGTAACATAATTGAAATTTCCCATGTTCTCTTTTAAAATATACCTTTTGATGGATGAATGGATCATTATTCATACTGCTGCTAATTGGAGTTCTCATTTTAGAAAAGTATCTAAGTGCTTGAATTTTATAGACCAAGTGAAAATTCATAAGTTCTGTTGCTGTGTATAAGTTAACTGATAATGCTCTTCCATCGTTCCTCAGTTGACGCATCAGTGTCGTAGTGCTTTCACGTATGTGCACTATCAGTTATAAATAAATATCCCAGTGATCACCGGAAAAAGAATCTGACCTGGAATTGGAATGGCAATTATCTGGTCAAATTTAAATTTTATGTTTCTTGTCTACATTGAAACCGCTTGGGAGAAAAACAGTTCCTTCAGTACTTCTTTTGGTGGGCTCTACTTCGGTTATTGATTTTGACTCTTTATTCACTGCACTGTCTTGCATGTAACTTTGCGAGCTATATTTCTCAATTCTCCCTCCGTTCCGAATTATGGGATGTTCTAGCTTTTTCTGAATCGCATATATCTAGACGCGTTTCAGTGTCTGGTCACTCATTTCAGTCCGTATGTAGTCCACATTGAAATTTGGAACGTAGGGTGTATCTTATAAGCTTAGGAATAATCCAAGATGTGTTGCCTTGATATGGATGTTGGCATGTTTGTTTTGTAGTCAAATTTCTGCAATTCTAATTCCACTTCGCGAATTCATTTGGTTTGACAGGTCCTTACTCCAAATGTTCCTGATATAGTGGTTGCTCCACCAGATGACTCGCATCTTAGGCATGTGATTGACACAATGGCTCTGCATGTACTTGATGGTGGATGTGCTTTTGAACAAGCTATAATGGAGAGAGGACGAGGGAATTCTTTATTCAGCTTCTTGTTTGATCTTAAATCAAAAGAGCACACATACTATGTCTGGAGGTTATACTCCTTTGCTCAGGTATCCACTGTTTTTTGTGTTACTACATTTCCAATGCTATCTCCTGTATGATTTAACAATAGAGGATTGTTATGCTTTATCTGTTCAAATTTCCATTCTTTCTTGGACATGGTGATGGTAAAGCTGGTGGCATGTGCTATATTTGGTTGCCTACTGAGTACTGACACATTTGTTTATTTATGATTATGATATTTTCCCAGCATATGTTTTGCACAGCGAGAGCATATTAATTGTTCGAATCAATAATCTTTAATTTAAGACATTTTTGTTCTTTGACCTTCTGAATACGTTCTCTTGGCTTGTTTTCTAGAATATAGTATCTATATGGTAATTACTGTACCTATATAACACTAATCTGTAACTGCTTATCATATTGGAACACAGGGTGATACTTTACAACGATGGCGAACAGAACCATTTATCATGATCACTGGAAGTGGAAGGTAATAGGGGTGCACAATGATATTCAGTTTCGTGTGGTGCTCTGCTTCTTGACTGTTTGATGACAGTGCTGTATTAAATATTTATTATTTTAGATGGGTTCCACCTGCTTTGCCATCCAGCAGAAGCCCTGAACGTGAAAAAGAATCTACTTTCGCAGCAGGTAGAAGCAGGGTAAGGTTTAGTTGGATCTTGCAGAGGATTTTTTTTTCACTTTCTGTTTATTGCAAATGCTTGTGTTCAATTCCAAGATTAATATGTGTTTTTTCCCAGCGTGTTGAAGTGGAGCGTACATTGACCGATTCACAGCGTGATGAATTTGAGGACATGCTACGTGCACTGACATTAGAGAGGAGTCAGATAAAGGAGGCCATGGGATTTGCGTTGGATAATGCTGATGCTGCTGGAGAAGTAATGTCTACCTTCATTTCTCTGTCTTCTTGCCTTGAACTTAAAATAATGAATTCCTTCTGTTTAAATGTATTCTGTTTCACATGTCCTTATATTTCCCCCATTCTCAATTAGTCCATGAAAAATTCTACAACTTGTAACCACTTCGAGATCACCTAATAGCTTGATCATTGAGTTAAATATTCTGCCTGTGAAGTGAAGAGATTCATGCGGTTAAGCGTACGCCTTTTAGTGAGATCTGATGTATTTCTGAGGCGAGTGAAAAACGAAAAATGGGACAAATTTGTAACATGTAAATATAGATTGATAAATTTGTACTATTGGGACCATCTGGTCCTATACTCGTATGTTTTGTACATGTCATTTGGTTGTCGTGAACTACACTTGGCTACACTTCAGTGGCGTACTGCATAGGGCTGTATACTTCATTTTTTTTAGTTCTAATTGGACGAAACACGTTGATTCTTGCGTTGTGCAGATTGTCGAGGTTCTTGCAGAATCTTTGACACTTAAGGAGACATCTATCCAACCAAGGTTGCAAGGCTTATGCTAGTGTCCGACATCCTTCATAACAGTAGCGCTCCTGTGAAGAATGCTTCTGCATTTCGAACCAAGTTTGAGGCTGCTATACCTGATATGATGGAGAGCTTCAATGACTTGTACCGCAGTATTACAGGAAGGATTACCGCCGAAGCTCTGAAGGTATTTGTTGAGTATAATATTTCATTTTCTTCTTGATTTATCTATTTAACAACACTACTTATTACTTCTCTGCAGGAGAGGGTTTTGAAAGTTCTACAAGTATGGGCAGATTGGTTCTTGTTTTCTGATGCATATCTTAATGGGCTGAAAGCTACCTTTCTTAGATCAGGCAACTCTGGGGTCACCCCTTTCCACTCTCTATGTGGTGATGCACCTGAAATTGAAAAGAAAACTAGCTCCGAGGATGGTAATAATGGATTTAGGCTTGATGAAGATGGTGCCCTGGCCACAGGAAAGGCAGCAGCGACTAAGGAGCTGTTAGGACTTCCGCTTTCTGAACTTGAACGTCGCTGTAGACATAATGGCCTCTCACTCTCTGGTGGTAAAGAGATGATGGTTGCCAGGTTGCTCAGCTTGGAGGAGTTTGAGAAGGAGCGAGTATATCAGAAAGATGTTGACATGAAATATGTACAAGGTGAACCTCAGAGAACTGGAAGAGAGGATATTGGTTTGGACGCACGTAGTGCTTCAAGACCCGAGAAGTTACTAGTGATGATGAATCGGATATTCTAGCTCTCTCTCGTCACACAGGTCAAAAGCGCTATGGAGAATCTGCATCGGCAGATCCCGAACAAGTTCCAAGCAAGAAGCAGAAAGCTGATCCCATATTGCCAGCTTCTAAATGGAATCGAGAGGATGACGGCAGTGACGATGAAGATAGAAAAAACGGACAAGGATTGGGATTAAGCTATTCATCTGGAAGTGATATTGCTGGTGATCCTGGAAAAGGTGACACGACAGAAATTAGTACTGATCATGCAATTCATCATCCAGATACAATTGTTGATGAAGAGCATAGGTACCCCACTTCATCCCTTCCAAATCTCTAATCACGTAGTCCATAACATTCTTTTTGACTTACTCGCAACACCTTCTGATCTTCAGGCAGAAGCTGAGGCAGATTGAGATTGCCGTCATGCAGTATCATGAATCTCTTGAGGAGAAGGGTTTGCGGAACACGGAGGAGATTGAGAGGAAGGTTGCCAGCCACCGTAGGCGTCTTATGTCTGAATATGGTTTGTCTTCTTCAATAGATGGGGCAAACAACAGGCGGTCTTCTGGTACGTAATAAGGCAACAAGCAAATACCCTGTTTATTTCGTAATTGCATTTATATTTCCGTGGAACATCTCCATCTTTGATACTTATTTGTTGCTTCACTTAATATATTATTCAATAATATGAATGACCTATGCTTTAGCCTCAACTCGGTTATTCTGGTGCATACATATCTTACGAAAAAGGTACTTCTATGTTGCAGAGAGAATATCGTCGGAGCGGAAAGAAAGGTATGATGATGCACGTGATTCTTCCAAGAAGCTGCCTCGCAGCCCAAGTAGGAGCCGTAGTCCTTCAAGGAAGTCGTCACTGGATAGAGATCGAGAGCACAATCGCAACAGAGAAAGATTGCATGGTAATGATGTTGGGAGAGACAGGGCACGACAAAAAAGTTCAAGCCGAGGGAAGGACGATCACTACGATAGGAGCAGAGATAGAGAAAAGGACAGGAGAAAGGGAAGGTGAATGATACTTGAAAATCTCCATGTTGTGCACTTGCCTTTGCCTGAACAAGTGTCCTGGAGCAAGAAAATATTTGAGCTAGGCTGCATCATTTGTACCTGCCACATACTAGACGAATGCATGACCTGCTCCATGGCTTCAAGGGCCTGTTTGTAGTGAGTTTGAGAGGATTGAGATGTGCTCCTCATAGAGGACCTGTTTTGTAGTATCAAGAAATGAAGTAGCATTGTGAAACATCAAATATATTGAGTAATCACATTTTTGGAGTCGAAACACTGAATGAAATGCTGCCCATCCTGGTTCATGGACTGCAGATAATAAACTTTGATGACAAGTCTCTGTTTATGGATTTGCTCTGGTAAGCTTATTGTTTACATCTATTGGATTCTGCTTATAATTCATTAATCCCCTTGAGCTCTCCGTAGAATGTTTTGCTGGTTGTTTAACCTGCTGTTGCATTCGTCGGTGATGGTTAATAGGGCGTACAGTTTTCGGATGCCTATTTTTCAACCTAATCTGTAGATGCGTAGTTCGCGGTAGGCACCTGACTGTATTATTATATTCGATGATACGCCAAACCCTCTTTTGTCAGTTACGACGAAACGAGATGCGGTTTCTAGCCTTTTTGCCGCTTTATATTAGGCAAATGATCTTCTTTCGCGTACACCTTTCTGCACAAAAGAGAGTACACACACACAGAGAAAATCTTCCATTTTCTGTTTTTGCCTGAACAATACAGAGACCGAAGAATGGTGAGTACACCGCTAGCAGATGTTACCAGTATTCATTCCGAGAACAAATAGCACCTCCAGTTTTCTTCTTCATTTGGAAAAGCAAATGTATGCTAGGGATCAAGGTTTTTGCCTGGCTTTTGGTAAGTGATTGATAAAATAGCAGGGACATGCTCAGAAGGAGAAATTGCAATATAACGAATGTCTATAGTTGTGAGCTTTGCCCCACTGGAGCTACCGAGGACTGGCAGCATCTGCAGATTTATTGGAGCCAGGGATACACCATGGAAGAGATTCTTTTGTCCGCTAGAAAGGATTTCAATAAGCCATTCTTTTTAAGTGGTTATCATTGCTTGTTGGCGCATATGGAAACAGAAAAATGCAGCAATTTTCCAAAAATGTCCTGCCCACTTTAGATCTTGGAAATGAGCTTTCATCAATGACATCTCCTTGCATAAGCATAGAGTGAAGTCCAAGCATTTTACTTCCCTTCAACAATGGATTAAAAACCTGAAGTAATTTTATTTTTCTCTTTTAAGGAGTTCAACCCTGTGGTTACCTCCATGTAAATATGGTGTGTTGAGTTTAATAAATATTGAGTCTTAAGGTTCAAAAAAAATAAAATACAGAGATCAAGAAGAGCTAAGAGCATCTCTAACTAGTAGGGCGTTTTCGCTCCCGAACTCATATGCTAGTGGCCGAAAAAAAATTCTAAATAAATAGTAAAACATTTAATTTTTTTAAAAAAAAATGAATGAAAAACATATACAAGTGTTTTACACGTGCCAAGTTTCGCGATGAATTGACATCTCTGGTAGTCTATGCGGAAAAACAAAATCAGTGTTGTAAAAAACTATTTTTTAACCTCCCATTTTGGACACTGATTTGTTCTTTTTCCACGGAGCACCACAAATGTCTTTTCGTCACGAAACTTAGCAAATTTTGTAAAAAACTTGTATATGTTCTTCAACACAAAAATTGGATTTTCTTGAAATGTTTTACTAGGTTTTTTCGAATTTTTATTTGGGCAGGAGCATATGAGATCGGGAGTCATTATCAATTTATGCATCTCCAACCAGCTTCTATGGTAGAGCGGTGCATAGTGTAAGTGGGAAGCTATGCCTCATTTTTTTTAGATAAAGGGAATTTATTAATATCAAGAAGATATCAATTACACCTAGCGTTGCAACAACGTAATGTGTAGAACTAGTCAAGACATTAAGGATGGACACAGCCAAAAAGAAGGAGAAGAAAGAAAAAACATGTCGCCTGCCAAATCAATAGCAACTCGCAGTGGCAGTAAACAACCACCACCATTGCCAATACCCTGACCGCGAAGAAGGCTCTCGCCTCATGGTGAGAATGAGTTATGCTTTTCAGCATGATATATAGAGAGTGGATGAGCTCGAGTTGAGGATCGGGATACACAGTGCAACTCTATCCTTTAGTCACTGGAGTGTGCTGGCGCATTTGCTATGTGTGTGGCTGCTCGGATCCCGGGTGACGTGGTGCTTACCACGTATGTCACGTGGTGCTGTAACTTTTAATCCTAATGCAGTAAACGAGCGTGCCGCTAGATCTTGGAGTCCAACATGGCTGGCTACTCAACCTGTTCGAAACACCATGTAGTCAAGTCAATGGTCCATGTGCTAATGCGCACCGGTCTCCCGCTCCTGACTACAGGGCCATGTAGATCATTAACATTTCTTTCCATTTCCCTTTCCATAACATGCATAATTCAGGAGGCAAACCGATACATAGATTAGATACTATATATAAATGCTGGAAAGGTTCTCGCCACCTCCCGCTAGCCACGTCGCTCACGTTTTACGGCCGTTCGATCGGCGCGAATTAAGGCCCAGATTTAGCCACGTCGTCCCGCACTGCTCTTCCCCGAATTTTATCCAATCCGAGAGTGCCACGTCGCCTCGCGAGCTCCCCGTCCTGCATCGGTCACGCCCGGTCACCCGGTTACCATGCCCACACGAACAGCGCGAAACACTGTTCCCGCACGAAAATTGGAGTGCGGGATCACCGGGTCACCCGGTCTCTCTCACGCACGAATATTACAGCGTCGGGGTCACCGGTCGCTTTCTCTTCCACTCCTCTCTCTTCTCCTCGCTACCCATCTCATCTGCTTCGCGGCCGCGCCACCGTCACTTTCCATCTCCGCCGGGCCATACCGAAGCCGGAGCGACCTCCGCTACGCTGCACCCCTCCTCCTCCTCCTATGCCGCCAGGAAGACACCCTAGCTGCCATCTCTTCTTCTTCTTCCCCAAATCGCCAATCCCTAATTCATGGGTCGCCAGGGATTGCCGCCGATTCCGGCCACGTGGAGCTCTCCCCTACTTCTCTCGGGTCGCGCTGCCACACCGAATCGGGCGAGCCGTCGCCACCATGCCTCGATTCCCGCTGCGAGGGTGCAAGGCATCGCCTCCCGCATCCTTGCGACGGCCGGCCGCCGAGTCCCCGACCCTCCCCTGCTTCCCCTTTCCCTCTCTCCTGGGACGCTCTGCCGCACCGAAGCGGGCGACCCGCTGCCACCGTGCCTGGATTCCCGCCGCGAGGGTGCAAGGCGTGGTGCGGAGGGCAAGCCCCCATAGCCATGGCGGCGAGCAGAAGCGCGCGTGCCTCGGCGCGTTTGTACGCCTGCAGCGCCGGCACGAGGAGCTCCACGAGGGTGAGCTAGGGGTCGAACAGGGCGAGAACCACCCGACAGTCCACGCCGACTGAAGGTTGCCTCTGCGTCTTCGGCGACGCTGACTCCATCCTCCGCGCGGCTATAGGTACAGAGGATCCCTTACTCAGTTCTTCTCTTTCGGGTTCTGGTCATCGTTCGCTGCTGATGCTTGCGGCTACTGCTAGGCCTGGCTGCTCTTGCATAGTTCGTGTTAGATGTGTGTGATTATTTCCTAAGGCATGATGAGTCATCTCCGTGAGAAATGTCTCCTTTTTTGTGATGGTACGTGTTCTGTTCGATCCAAGTGAAGATTCGTTAATTTTCTATGATCCCTATTTTTGTGCTAACGATTTGATCTTTATTTTATTTTGTTTATGAATTGGTTGATGTTCGTAGGGTTCAGCTGGCAATTATGCAGTTGAAATCAGAAGCAAAACAATTGCCTGATTAAGAAGGATTTGAGTTATTTTTTAATCATAGTGGTTTACCTTTGGTGAATCGAATCTGTCAATGCAGATTATTTCCTTAAAATAAGAACACTGGCCTGATTATAAAGAACTTGCATAAATTGTTTTCATCATTATGGTTTACCTTGGGTGAATGTAATTTGGATTTCATTACGGGAGATATTCCACTAAGTATCTTCGAAGCTCTGCCTGCACTCTGCGAAATGGACATTTACACTTTTGTCAGCATATTTGGGATGGGCAGATTTTCAGCAAGCAACAGTGGCACCATATCCTTTGCATTAGTGCAAGATCAATGTTTTCCTATCCTACACGTCTTCAACTGAAACCAGGTTATATCTTTCAACTTCCCCGCTGTAAGGTGGGGTGCAATGACAGTATTTATTATCTCCAAAAAAGCCTAACTGTCACGTATGAGATAATGAGAATATAGGTGATCTTGGAAAACTACAGGTATTAGCACCTCCAAGGTATATATAAAGTTCACACCCGACTATCATCCGCATGAATTTTTCGTTTCTGACGGAAATCATGAAGTCAACTCGGACACAATATTCTCCTACATTTTACTCATGGGTAGGCTTAATACAAGGGACCTGCTGCAGGGTAGGTTTTTCCGTGGAAGATTATAGATGTGTATAACGAACTCAAAATCTAGACATGGGATCATTTATGAAATGTTGGAAATATCTTTGTTCAGATTTGTTACCTACAAAGTTAGTTCATAATAACATTCAAAATAAGTTGGCTGCCCCTTCTCATATCGAAAATATTACATCAATGTCCTGGAGTATTGGGTGCTATATTAAGCTATTTGTGTACTGTTTATCTTCAAAAATAATTGTAGCTCATATGGACGCACAGACGAGGGAAGTTCGCGTTTCTATGTTTTTTCTGTTGGAAGCCAAATTTATATCACCGTTGAATTTTTTTGAAACCTTTGTATGTACCAACAAACTGTAAACCTGACAACGGTATGCATCTACAGAGTTGAAGTAACATTTGCTTCCCTGCTTATTCCTGAACACACAACAGGTACATCTTAAAACAAAGTTAATCTAATATGGGCTGGCAAATTAGTATTCAATTTAAAGATAAGAGATATTTCTGGTGCCTTCATATTTATTTAGATATGGTATTTTTTATCTGAAACAGTTTTTGGTTCGGCTAAAGTAATTGATCTTCCATAAGTTCTACAAGTTAGATTACTATTGGCATTGAAAAATAACCGAGTTATTTGTGTTATCCGACAGTACATGAGTTTTTTGTGTTATTGGACAGTAGGTGTAAATAGATATAAGCTCTATCTATTACGAATTTACGATTGATTCTTTAAATGTAGTTGTTTGTATGGTGAAGAGTTGGCCTGCCCCAATGGGCACCGATCCTCTCCTATGTCGGCAGTGACTAGGGAGCGCCGGGAGCCGCGCGGCCTTCCCCGACCGCGGAACCATTGACCTGACCGTTGGTATGTTGGAGGTATTTTTTATTTTCTTACCTAATCATTCTCGGCTGGATCTGGGTTGCGCTTCTTCCCTTTTTTATTATTCAAAGTGGGGGAGTTGTTATCTACAGGTTCGGGTTAAATAGTATCCTGGTTCCATAGATAAAACCATTAGAATAAGGATTAATGGATACTTGTGCATTATTGTTCACACATTTTTAGATACAGTATATGTAGGAGCCTTTGATGCATGTGGCAGATCATGAATATATGTTACCTGTAACAGTTCCATCGACTTATACCAATGGCCCTGATCAACATCATAATAGTTTTTACTTTTATCCTCTATGTTCCTAATGGCGAAGTATGGGAGTTTATAATACACGATCTCAATTGACACATGTATTGTACATAGTGGTATTCTTACGATTTTCCTCATTAATTTTATAGGAAGATATTGCTAATTAATTCCATTTGGGGTTATGAGTCCGACGTAGAATGAATGATGCCCGAGATTTGTGCTTGATTTTTGTGATACCATGCAGTCAGAATAAATGCAATTCTAGAACCTAGCTGGCATAGTGCTGCATCTGCATCCGGTTAGGTACTCTTACAATATGTGTTGCAGACCTGCATCATATATGACTTAGAATTTAGGGTAGGTGCTCGCTTTTGTGATTTTTTGTAAGTTTACATGCAAATTTATGGTTATATACATGTGTCGCTAACAAGTAATGCGGGAAAAAACATCTACAACAGTGGAAAGCTCCAGTGTGACAAAGAATATTGACGAGCTTACAAACGGTGTATGTATGATGTTATTTGCACTCTGTTATTTCCTTGCTGTTTGACTGCTTAATGCTTATTCTCAGACATAGTGTTCTTCTGCACCAATATGGCTTCAGTTTTTGTTTATCGCAGATAGTTGCAAATACTACTGCAAAATTATGCATGCAAGGCCCTGGTCCTGGTGTTGCTGCAGCTGAATCCTACTATATATAAAAGTTCGTTCGATTCAGCCTCCGTTTCAGCGTCCACGTCGCCCGGAAAACCACAGCCGTTCGATCGCAGCAACGGACGGTCGAGATCGCTTTAATAATCGTGCGCACTGTAGCTCGGGAGTTTCTACCAATCAGAAGCGAGAACGTGCCAGTTTTGCAAAAAGCGACACGCGACGGCAGAATTTGCTCCGCTACCCCTCACTTTTACACGTAGAAGGACCCAGACGCAATTCCGAAAAACTCCAGGGGCCCCCCAGCAAAAATGTCCTCATTCTCCCCCTCCTCTCCTCTCGCTCGTGCGGCCGCGGTGTCGCCGGCGACGCCGCCGTGCTCCGCCGCCGCCACAGCCCTCCTCCCTCAAATCTAAGGGCAGGAGGAGCTGCGCCGTCGCCGCCCCTTCCTCCACGCCGCAGCTCGCCGGCCGAGACGCCATCATCGCGCGGGGATCGTCGCCACCGCGAGCTCGGTTCCGCCGCCGCATCCGCGGGCCGCCGTGGCCGGCCCGGCGACCAAAACGGGGCGGCGCCGCCGCCTGCGGCCGCCCCACGTCGAGGCGTGTCCGCCTCGCGCCCGCGCGCGTCCCAGCTCGCGCTGGTTCGCCGCCGACGTCGACGGCACCGCCGTGGCCGGCTCCGGCCAGACTCTACGTCACAGTGGGCCCACTCTGTCAGATTTTTTTTTTGAAAAATAGCCAAGCTTATTTAAATAAATTCGGAAAATGCTAAATGCTGTACAGCAATTTTTTTAAATATGTCCACCAAAAAAAATATGACAAATATGTCAAAGTGGTCACATAAAAATAAATAATGACTAATTATGACATACGATCAAAATTTAAATTTTAAATTTTCATGTGCCTTCGGCACATTTGTTCATTTCATAGACGTTGAAAAGAATTCAAATACGTTAAAAAGCATTCAAAAACTCGATGACTTCCCAATTTGAACGAATTTCGAAATGTCGACAGTCTTAAAACGTAAGCCCTATTCGCATTTCAATAATTTCAGAATCTGCGCAATTTTTAAATGCGGACAAATGCGCACACTTTCAAAATTAAATTTAGTTAGCGGGCAAAATATGACAAATATGTCAGCATTAACACAAAAAAAACCGCCTACTTACAACATATGATCGAATTCCACGTTTGAACAATTCAGAATTTTAAATGCTTTTCAAATCTGCGCATTTAATAAACGCAAAAAGAATTCAAATACAATAAACATGCCACCACAACCACACAAAAAAACATTATTAAAATATAAAACCAAATACTTATGTAAAAGAAAACAAACACGTTCGAGAAATTCAAATTTGCTAACATTTGTAAAAAAATAAGAAAAAAAAACCATATCGGAGCATTTCAACCCAAATTTCAAATTGAATCCCTCCAAAAAATCTAAAATTCTTTCAAATCCGATCATTTTATTAACGTGACAATAATTGATACCTTTATAGTTTCCACTGTAACCAAATTTTAAAATCTAAACGTTTTCAAAACGTAAGCTTTTTTTCAAATACAGCAAGTTAGCGGGCAAAATATGACAAATATGTCAGCATTAACAAAAAAAAAACCGCCTACTTACAGCATATGATCGAATTCCACGTTTGAACAATTCAGAATTTTAAATGCTTTTCAAATCTGCGCATTTAATAAACGCAAAAAGAATTCAAATACAATAAACATGCCACCACAACCACACAAAAAAAACATTCTAAAAATATATAACCAACTACTTATGTAAAAGAAAACAAACACGTTCGAGAAATTCAAATTTGCTAACATTTGTAAAAAAAATAAGAAGAAAAAATAACCATATCGGAGCATTTCAACCCAAATTTCAAATTGAATCCCTCCAAAAAAACTAAAATTCTTTCAAATCCGATCATTTTATTAACGTGACAATAATTGATACCTTTATAGTTTCCACTGTAACCAAATTTTAAAATCTAAACGTTTTCAAAACGTAAGCTTTTTTTTTCAAATACAGCAATTTTCTAATTTCAGCAACCTGTAAAAGCCGACCATTTTTTAAACGAAAACTTTTTCCAAATTCAACGATTTCCAAACTTAAACAATTTTAGAACGTCGTCATTTTCAAATTCTAATTCAAAAACACGCGCGCGGCATTTGCCGCGCTCAGATGTCTAGTTTTCTCTATACGACATGAGGCATAAGTTTAAGCTGATCTTCTGAAGCTGGCTTTTATTATTTTATCCAGGGGAAATACATTCTTAAAGTCTCTATTCGGATAGTTGTGTGAAGAATATATTTCTTACTACTCAGACAGATTTTAGAGACATGCTTCGTATGCACTATCGTGACCGTCACCATCGCCCACGTCACCTATGATCTCAACGATGTGGAGGTAAGCGGCTCTCGCTCAGAATTCTGAATAAATTTCTGCTATCCAATGTGGTTGAGATCTTAAGAGAAAGTAAGTAACTTCCAGTTATCGCAGAGTCAACCGAGCTTGCCACTGGATTATGGAGCGAGGTCAACAGCTTCTAAAATCAATCCACTTTTATTCATTACATTAATGAAATTGTTGTCGGGCTGCATAATTTGACTGATAGAATCAGTGCTCGCTTCTACAATTTGGATTCACCACACCATGTGAGGCTTACTAATATTTAATCTATGATATATCAACCATGTGCATATTGTTGTTTGCTTGATTGAGGCAAATTACATAGTTGTTGTAGTGTGGTTATATCCTCACCACATGCAAACATGTTGGACTTCTTCCTATATTGTTTGCTCTTCCTCGGCAATATCTCTGATTGGAAAAATCTTGTGTCTCTTTTGGCCGTTGAATTCATCTATTGATACAAATTAAAATCTGTCACCTCGACATGTAATTCTTGAAGTTATTTCATCATGTTGGCGTAAATTTATTTTCAGAAGTGCTTTGTCTAGATTATTTTCTACAAATAGTATTCGTTTCACTTTTGTGAATTACCGTGGTAGACTAAGGTTTGTCGTGTATATATTTGTCTTGAACAAAGATTTTCATGCTGGATAGTTACCATGCTGCATTGTGTACCCTAGGCTTCAGCAGCTCACAAGAACATTCAAATAATTGCTTGGGTAGACTGTCCGTTCAACATTCTTTCACTACCAAGTGGTTTTTGGCTACATTTTCCTGTCCAAAGTAATGCAATTGAGTTTATAAAATAATCCTACGGATGTGGTTTTGCTCTATAAAGAAGTACCTTGTGATGGAAAAAAAAAAGGCAGCCGAATAATGTTTTTTTGTCCTAATGATAAGCACTACCAGTTGACTGTATGCTAAGGATGATATACTATTTTATTTCAAACAACACTCAGAGACAACTGTAAACATTCAGTAAACTTATTTCTTTCAAGATTGAATTTTGGACAACCATGTTGACATTGAACCTAACCGTATACAGCTTAACTAACGCCGAGGGCGCGGCATGTTGCCGCGCCAGGTTGTCTAGTAGTACTAGTAGCTACTTATTTATTACATTGATCAAGGCATCAAGCACGGCCGTTCTAAATGCCTTGTCGACGATGTCGGTTCCCGCCACTGGCGGAGCGTCGTTGTGGCGAAAGCGGGCTACGACCCCCCCCCCCCCCCCCCCCCCCCCCCTCTCTTCCAAAGTGCAATTCTATTCTTACTATGTATACTCACCGCTCGTGGCCCAGCCCATCGGCAGATCACAGGCCGTTTTCTATTTCCTTTGCCCGATCACACGAAGCCGAACAGTCAGAGACGTCCTCGTACAGTCTACCGCGAACCGACCGCCTGCAGCGCTAGGTCTCCCTCCGTTGCTGGATTCCTCCTTCTCGACAAGATTCTTGATCCGTCGCTCGGCCCCTTTGCCCTACTCGTCAATGCCCATTTTTTTCTTCCTTTTTTGGATACACCCCCAGTGCACCAGCTTTGAACTGGGATATGCCGACGCCGGCGCGCAGTCGGACGGCACCCAACAAAATCCTCAGCTATGGGATATTTAACGCATCAGAGCCAAGCCACCGCAATGCGCTGCGTGCACCGCTACGCAAGGACACACCACTGCCCACGGCCCCCAGCGCACCAGTCCAGCGTGCTACCCGACCAGTTAGGTAAGTCCATTTTCTGATTATTTCATCAAGGATTTGAGCAATTGATACCCCTACCCAGATTATGTAATTTAGATGTATTGGTACAAATTTTGATTTTCTAATTTGGCCGATTTTTTCATGAAAAACAGTATATCATCATAACACTGCATCAAAATTGGTCGATTTTTTCAATCATATTGGTGTTTGCTATAGTATTGGCCCCTCTCGTGATTCGTTCACGCGCCGCCACTGTTCCCGCGAGTACTCTCCGTCCATCCCTTGCTTGGTGGCTGCCATGCAAATCGGGCGCGAACGCAGCAAGTGGCTTGCAATGCCGTTGGGGGTCCAAATTTTAAATGCTAGCTGCTCACTTTCGTGCGTGTTTTTTCGCAGTCGTTAATTCTCCGAGCTCTTTACGACGTGATCCCGTGTGCGAACTGAGGAGGTGGGTAGGACTATGGGAGAGTAAATGAATTTGCAGGAGGAGATTTTACCAGGTCTACATTATATATTTTTCATCCTTCATTTCAACTTTTCTTAAAGCATCCGGGGAGGCGGTTCTTTTTCCTCCACATCTCCGCCGACGAGGGTGTTGGTTTCCTTCTTACCGTCGGAGCAGCAAGCGGAAGGAGAGGGACCTGTTCCTCCGTTCTGGATTGGTAGTTTGGGTTAGGATTAATATGTCGTGGTGCGCCGTTGGGGTGGGAGCGGCGCCCGGGCGAATAAATCTGCCTCAACTCCACTCCCGTACTGGCGGTGTCCTTCATGACAACGTCTCAGAGTTATTGGCATCATGTACTTGTCGATCCTTGAGATCGACATCGTTGGGGTTCATGGATGGTGTCAGTGAGGCGGCGACAACGACTCGGATGTGTCTTTACTCTTGCTATGTCCTCGTTGTTGCGACGTTGTCTCCGATGCCATGGTGTAGCATGAGGCATTTGCGCGGCAGCTGCGACCTGTGGTTGTGGAGCCGCTGCCATGGGGTAGAAGATGGCGACCCTAAGGTGGTCTATGGATGGCGGATTTTGCGTGTTCTCTCGACTTCGTCGACTTGAGGCGGCAGATCTGGGGCTGGGAAGGCACGGGGAATATCCCTGACCGACATGCCACAGCGATATGTGCATCGCCGCGCACAGGAGGCCTGGTCTTCAACTCAAACAGCCTTGATGGCGATGGCGCTTCTCCGGTTCCGGCGACGATGGAGGTCTTTCTCCTTTTCTGCCAGCGAAGCGTCTCGACCGCGCTGGTGGTGGGCAATGGCCGATAGTGTATTAGTGTCGTGTGTGCAGGGACCCCAAAGGACTATGTGTATTTTCTTTTCTTTGTATGGGGGTTCTTTCTGAAAAGTTTACATGGCAGTTGTCTAGGCACGATGTCTTTGTTAGTTTCGGTGAGGACATTTTGTAATCTCTTCTTACATTGATAAATTACTCGGCTACTTTTATTAAAAAAACTAAGCTACTTCTTCGAAAAACCAACACCATCGCTAGTTATCTCAACTGGCACGTTAGTTCTGAAACTTCAAGATATAATTCAAACTAATTGAAACGAAAATAGTTCCATTTATAGGTTTTGGACAAATTTCTTGATGAGGAGAGGAAGCAGTACATAAACACAATGGAAGATTGGCAACTAAATATACCACTGCTGTTAAGGATTCGTTCTGCTACACGGCCGTTGTTCTACCAAATTCGTACACTAACAACGGATAACACTCGCTCGTTATTTCTGGAACCTCCCCCTCTCTCTACAGTGCGTAGAGGCGATCTCGGAGGCGACTCGGGTTTTCCCGGCGACCGCCGGCGTATCCACGGGATTCCTCTCCCTCCGCCGGCCGCTACGGCGGCGGGAGGGTGGAGAATCCCCGGATCTGCGTTCCGGCGGTGTAGATAGGGGGTTTGTGGGCGGCGCTGGCGTGGTGGGGTCGCCGGCGTCGTTCTTTTGGTGCTCTGTGGCTTCCCCGTTCCGGCGTCGTCGTCGACGGCGCTGCCAAGCTGCAGGTGAGTCACCCATCTGCCGTTGCTATCTCCGGCGGCGACGGCAGATTGGTGGCGAGTGTACAGGAGGCCGGCGGAGGAGGTTCAAGATGGCGGCTGTGCGGGCTCGTGGTGGGCTGGTGGAGGATCTGGCCATCTCCGGTGAGGTGGTTTGGCGCAGACCCTGGATCCGGAGCAGTTCGAGCTTGGGGAGGCCCCACGGCCGATGCTGATGCTTCGTCTTCAGATCCAGCTCCACGGAGCTGGTGGATACTGCGGTTCTTCACCGCCTTCGGGCTAGGAGTTCGTCTGCTCCCTTGGTAGGTGCTCCTGGCGGCTGGGTTCTTTGGCGTCTTCGGCGACGGAGAGGAGGCGCGCCTGGTGACCTCGAGGATGAAGTTGGGTTGAGCCAGCTTTGCTTTTCTTGTTTCTTCTCTGTTCTTTTCCTTGCTTGTATTTGGATCTGTACTCTGTTTCTTGCTGTTTAATACAAGTATGAAAAATCAAAAAAAAAAGATTCGTTCTGCTCTTCAGTCAACTGCAAAATCCACCTAGCTGTGGACAGTGCAATCTTTATTGCCATGGAGAATCGATCGAACAGTTGAACGGTAGGTACTGTACTAAGGTAGAAGGACAAGGATTGGTTTTATGCCGTGAGGACGTGTGGGCTAATGCAAGCCATGAGGTCGTGCCATTTTTTTTTTTTTTTTGAACACGGGAAGGGGCCCGAAGACCCCAGAAGCTCTATTAAGTGGCAGGTAACATTACATAGAGGACCCTAAAGAAAGAAAAAATTACAACCAAGCCCTCTGCTTTTACAAGAAAGGCCTCAGACTAGAAATTAAAAAAGCAATCAGGCCCTTCTTCTCTGCCACAGCACTGGCAAGACCTCGAAACGCGACGGCCGTCGGCGACACCGGGGACGAAACCACTTGGGTCGTCGTCAGCCTGGAGAGCCACGCTGAGATCGAAGATCCTCCGCATCGGCATCATGGCCTGGAGGAAGAACATACCGTGGTAGCAGCGCACCACCACGGCGCGGAGAGGCCTCCGTCGGCCACAAATCGCTCCGGCATACTTGTCCTTCGCGTGTCTTCTCCGCAAGCGAGCTTCAACTTCCAAGCCACACCATCCATCTCCGCCTCCACTCTGTCGCCTCCATGGCAACTCAAGGCAGCAAGCAGGGAGAACAGCATAGCTTCACACGGACCAAACCCCCAAGAAGAGGGCTCTTCGAGCTTATTAAAGCACGCACCTTCGGAATCCTTCGTCCACCGCGCCCACCACCATGAGAGCACGCTGGAACAGAGCTTTTCCAGGCCGAGGTCGTCGCTCGGGAACAACCCGACCAGGCGCCTAGAGAGGAAAGACAGCATATCGCCAAGCGCCATAGCGGCAAAGCCTAACACGAAACCTAATCCTAGTATATACAGAGGAGGCCAACCACCGGATCCATCTTCTCGCCGGCCGGCAGCGCCGCCAGAGAGAGAGAAGGAGCGGGGCGGCAGCAACACACTTGGGTCGACTCTCAATGGAGCAGAGGGGTGGGAGAGGAATTCGATTAGCTTTTCCAGAGAGCAGGTCGTGCCATTTATGGGCGCCTTTGCGATCACTGGCTGCAGAGCAGTATGTGATATCGTGGCCTTGTTTTCAAATCTCTGCAGGTGCCGTAGAATTTTATCTTCTCCATCGAGTCCAGACTGGAGCTCAGCAACTTGCAGTCGCGGCACGGGAGTGCAATAAAATGATTTTACTGTTTTTACTATCACGGTGCATTTTTTACGGGAAAAGTCCATTTTAAACCTTAAATTTGTAGAGCACGGGCAGATCGAACCCTCAAGTCAAAATATTTTTCGTTTGCACCATATTGAATTCCGGTCTAAATTGAACCTTGGACCTATTTGTCGCACCGGGAAAAAGAGTATCCCGACCAGGATCTCGCATTGTCTCACTAACGGTCCGCATGTCATATTGATCTCTTATCCAAATCCATCTCTCTCCCATCTCAAGAAAAAGGGAGGGAGTGGCATACACCGGGGACAGCCGGGATGGGGAGGGGCAAGGGGTAGCGGGGATGGGGACATGCATGGAGAGGTGCAGGAGCTGCGGCGGCGTTGACCCCCATTCACCGACTGGAGCGGCGAGCACCCGAGCAAGCACGAGTTATATGCCGGCCATGGAGGATGCATCGTCTGCGACGCCCAACTTGACCGTTGTGCCCGCCACTGCCACGGTCCATGGTCGGCCCCTATGACCTGCCCAGCTCACAACTTTGCTTGTCGTCGGACCATGCCCAAGCTGGTGCACCGCACCTTGGCCGAGTTGCTCGCCGCGGCCTTCGCCTAGGTCATCCTCCCTGATGCCGGTGATGGGAAAAGCCAATAGGGAAGTTGGAATGCAGCGCTCCTGCTCACTCCGGCGAGTCCATGCCAATCTTCTTGATCAATCTCGTCATCGGGCACTCAAGCTAGATATGGAGATTGGGGAAGAAAAGCTAAATATGGAGATTGGGGAAGAAGATGAATATGACATGTGGACCAATGTAGTCCGCGGGAGTAGCAATCAAGAATTTTATTTTATTTCTCTGAAAAACAGGTCCAAGCTTCAATTTGGAATGATATTCAATACTTGAGGATGCAAACGAAAGGGATTTCGAGATTTCGACTTTAGGACTTGTTTGATTCGTAGGGTAGGAAAGACATAGGAATAGGAAAAGTATAGGATTGCTATGTCATGCATATTCCAATCCTATAGGATTTGGTTTGTACCAAACTTTGTTTGATTCCACCAAAGGAATTGTAAAAAGAGGTTGGAGTGGATGTTAGAATTCCTATAGGAAGTAGTACAAAGATTCCTATGGGAAAAAATTCCTATAGTAACTAATCCTATGAATCAAACCACTAGCAAAGGAAAAATTCCTATGGGATAAATTCCTACAAGAATCCTATGAAGTTCCTTTGAATCAAACAAGCCCTTAAGGTTCAATCCGCCCGACCTCCACGAGAAGGTTTTCAAGTGGACTTTATCTTTTTTACAGACAAGGAGATGGCAAGAAAGAACGTAAAGCATAGAAAAAGAGGGGCGCTGTGGTTACGAACTTGACGAATCGACCATGCCATGCCCTCTCTGGCTCTCTGTCCAAAGGATTGCAACCGAGACGATTCATCACTTATCACAATTATACATCCTTCCTGATGTCGGTGATAGGAAAAGCCAATAGGGAAGTTGGAATGCAACGCTCCTGCTCACTCCAGCGACACCATGCCAATCTGCTTGATCAATCTCGTCGTCGGGGCGCTCAAGCTAGATATGGAGATTGGGGAAGAAGATGAATATGACATGTGGGCCAATGTAGTCCGCGGGAGCAGCAATCTTGAATTTTATTTTATTTCTATGAAAAACAGGTCCAAGCTTCAATTTGGACTGATTCAATACTTGAGGATGCAAATGAAAGGGATTTCGAGATTTTGACTTAAAGGTTCAATCCGTCCGACCTCCACGAGAAGGTTTTCAAGTGGACTTTTTTTTTTTTGACCTTGACTTTATCCTTTTTACAGACAAGGAGATGGCAAGAAAGAACGTAAATCAGAGAAAAAGAGGGGCGCTGTGGTTACGAACTTGACGAATCGACCATGCCATGCCCTCTGTGTCTCTCTGTCCAAAGGATTGCAACCGAGACGATTCATCACTTATCACAATTATACACAGGACCAGGCAAGATTTTTTCTCAGCCTTCAATATGAAAACTCGAGAAGGAAAAAAAAATAAGGGTAAGAATTAATATCTTCTTCACATCTCTCCACGACCATGCTGGCTTGCCCGATGCATGCGCCTCCTGCCGCATTCAGAAATCTGTTGTTCATTTCGTGCAAAGCTGCAGCCCTGGTCTTCGTCTTCGAAGGCACAAAACCTTCAGTTAAATCCGAGGTGCCCCATTTCAACACCCTCTGTTTCGTCTTTACCCTGTGTATCGATCGCACTCGCTCGTGTCATGTCCGTTTCGTGTCCCAGATCTCCTCCAGCTCCCTGGCGAGCTCCTTCTGTCGCCGGACGACAATGGTGACGTGGTCCCTGCCGTCGATCACCTTGACGTTGGCGCGCGGGATCTTGGCCTGCACCGCGTAGCTGCAGCCCACGGGGAGGAGCTCGTCGTCGCTGCCGTGGTAGATGGTGACGCCGCAGGTGAGCTGGTCCCGGACCACCTCAAGGCACTTGTCGATCTTGCCGGCGCTGCCGCAGATGATGTTGTGGAGCGTGTGCCATGAGGCGATGTGGGTGTGGCAGAAGAAGCCGTCCATCAGGTATGTCCTCACCCTGCAGCACGTTGTTGGGAGTGTGATGATGATAGTTGGATAACATTTGTCATGGATATGAAATTATGAATCGAATACAGACATGTTCGGTCATGAATATTTAGCGGGACTCTGCGTGAAAGCATATAAATCATACTATCTCAACAACACAAGGCTTCCAAAATGCGAAATGTCTTTTTGGCTCCAGACTTGCCATGATCTCTTTATTTTAAAAAATTCAAAAAATATATTTAGAAGTTTACAAAAATATGTAAAATAAAATTCTGGATATAGTTAGTGATGCATCCTATAAGTATGCAAAATGACAATACGATTTTTTATTCCTTGTGCTACGCAAAAATGACAAAATCGTCTGTATTTTATAGATTTGAAAGTGTGTACGTTCAAATCCACACATTTGTTATTTATGTGTAGTTCTAAATATAAAGTAATTCAGTCTGAGATTTTGCACGTTTTAAGGATACGTCATTGACAACATATAAGATTTTCTCATATTTTAAAAACTTATAAATAGGATTTTTTTTAAAAATATAGGGATCACTGAAGCCCAAGAACCATAAATCTGCACACTTCTAAAATGCAACTACATTAGCAGTTCCATGCACCGAGCCCCTCGATCACCCAAAGGTATATGGTTTTCACCTACTATGCATTTATTGGTACATGGATTGGTCAATACACAACTTATGTAACATTGTGCTAACTAGATCAAAATACAGTGCAAAGTAAACCTTCTCAAAGCAACATTTCAGGATAAATAAGTAAAACTGATCACGCATTTTAGGGCGTGTTTGGTAGCCCGGCTCCCCTCAGAAAATCTCCACCCACCCCATTTTTCGCTGTTTGGTAGACTGGCTCGTGCGTCCTCAGCCCTGCCCACCTCGCCCAAAAATGGCTCTCATCCATGCCCACGAGAGAAGCTCGAATCGAGCTTCTCACCTCGCCCAGGCTCGCTTCATCCCCGCAAAACACTGTGCATGTACACGGAACGCACGCGGTCCTCCACCCCGGTCTGGAACTGTTCACCTGCCCCCCCACGCGCGTGCTCCCGCACTCCTCCGCCTCTCCACGAGCTCCCGCACGGGCGTCTCCGCGCCTCTCCCGCTGCGCCGCCGCCGGCCCACGGCCACGAAGACGGCCGGCACGGCCACGAAGACGACCGCCACGGCCGCCGCTTCGTTCGGCCTCCACGGCCGCCTCTCGTCGCGCCTCCGCGAAGCGAACGAGAACGACGGCCCCCAGAGCCGGCCAACACCGCCTCCTAGCACCGCCCCCAGCGCCGACCGCCGCCAAGCTCCGAGAACCGCCGCCACGAGAAGTACCCGCGCCGGCCGCGCCGCCAGGACCCTCTCTCTCTTCTTCCGTGCTTACCCAATCCCGTCGCCGTTCCCATGCTCCGCCGCGGCAGAGGAGCACCAGTGCCGGCCCACTCCGATGCCCAGCGCCGCCACGGAGGTCGCCAGCGCCGCCACAGAGGTGGAGCAAGCTCCGCATCCTCACAACGTGATGGAGAAGATCAGCTCACGCCGCCTGGTTGGGCATTCCCGTGCGCCATGGAGAGGATCAGGTCAATGAGGATTTGAGGACCTGATTGCTTTTTAAATATCTGTCCAAGGACCTTTATGTTAGATTTCGGACCTGTTTGCAATTTCATATTTGTGCAGCATGGCCCAGCTCATACAGGCTACCAAACAACATCTCTATTTAACATGGCTCAACTCATGCGACCTACCAAACGCCCAACATAATCTGAACACAGCTTGTATATGCTCAGCTTGTATCATGTGGGAAAGCTAATCTAGGGTGAGCCGGGCTACCAAACACACCCTTAGTGTCTATGTTCAACCATTTCACTTCGTATGTAGTCCACGTCAAAATAACTAAAACATCGCATAATTAGGAACGGGGTGAGTACAACATAAGCTAAGGCATGAATACATGATCCGGCAGGATCATATTCAAAAAGGCATGCTTGAGAGGTGGATAGGTATACATATGTTTCGCAACATAGCTTGTCTCAGATGACCTCCAGTGATCTGATATTTAAAAAAATTGGAAAAATATTTACGAGTTTCAAAATAATTTGAAAAAAACTCGAATGTAGCCAATGGTGTATTTCAATAACGTGCAAAAACTTATTTTTAATACTTTATATTCTGAGCTACGCAAAAAAGATAAAAGTGTGAATGTGAATATGCATATATTCAAATCTCCAAATTTATCAGGTTTTGTCAACCGGTGGGATTGACCGAAGCTGAAGCAGTGAGCAAAACAGACCGGGACAGCCGGGTGGTCCATCATGCAAAGATCGATCAGCGGTGAAACAGTAGATGGTCGCATGTCGCCACACCAAGTACCACTATCCAAACGATTGACCTGGGTCAAACTGAGTTCATAACTTCATATGTCGCCTATTAACTCATCCCCATCGCCCCATCGGCCACATCACTTCACATCAGCATGCAGGTCGGGTCCGCCCGGCATCCATATAAATGCTCCTGCACTTACCTCTGCTTCGGCTCGATCGGAGGAAAATCCTATACGACCTGGGTCGTATGCCCTGATTGCTGGACCAACTCGGGAGGCCGACACCTGGCGGAACGAATCTCAAAGCAGCGTGGCATCCAATCCCCAATTTCTTCCAAGTCCCGTCTCCAGCAACCCACGCTCATGCCTGCTGGCTCCGCCGCCGCAATAGTTCTGGTCGTCGTGTCGCAAATCCACCGGCGTTAGCTGCTCTCCCCGCCATGTACGGAAACGCTCCTTGACGCCCTGGCGGCGCAACTCTCTTTCCTCGACGCCCTCGCTCGCGGCACCGCCCATCTGCTTGCCAACTCCGGCCGTGCCAAGCTACTCTGCGCTGGGGTCGTCACACGCTAGCTGCATATCAGCATTCTTGGGTCGCTGGGTGTCACACTGTCACTCTGTCAAATGCTTCACTCAGGAGATGGCACAGTCAGGAACTCAACGCAAGTAGCTGAATTTTATTCTCCTATAGAACTTGGTGCTTCCTGTTGTACTAAGTGAATTCAATGGCTTGCAATTTCTCCATCCTTAGTGTGCCCAAGTATGAGCCAGTATGCCTGATAGAAGGAACACAAATCTGTTGTACTGGATTCAGATTTGTATTATCAACACAATCATATTATGAAGCTTCAACGGGAGGTGGAACAAATACTGAACTACTGATTCCTTTGTTTGATGGCCTACGGGTGGATGAAGAACAATCCAATTGACGACAAAGCGAGTAAGGGAGGTGTGCTGCTGGGCGCCGGGGAGGGTGGCCCAGCACGGCGGAGGAGAGCAGCGAGCTTCCAGGACCATTGCGGCGGCGTCGATGAGAGCGAGCAAGCTCGAGCGTGGGTTGCTGGAGAAGGGACTTTGAAGAAATTGGGGATCGGAGGCCACGCAGCTTTGAGATTCGTTCGGCCAGGTGTCGGCCTCCCGAGTTGGTCCAGCGACAAGGGTCGCACGACCCTGGTCGTATAGGATTTTTCTCCGACTTCCTCTACGTGCTTGCTTAAATTCCATTGGTCAACGCAACCACCAAATTCCCAATTGGATCAGGAAGAAATGTTGTTGAGCTAATTCTAAACCACCCAGGGTCGAGGTCAAGACTCAAGGATTCAAGATGCGCGAGGAAGAAGATAATGGTTCCTTTTTTCTTACCTGTACAAGGTGAAGACGCGGAAGGCGAGCTCCCAGAGGCGGTGGTGCTTGCAGAGCACGATGCTGACGGTGCGGCCGAGGTGCTCGTACCAGCACGCCACCGACGCGCCGAACGCTATCGCCGGCCACACCCGCCGCGGCGCCACCGCGCGCAGCACGTGCTGCGTCCCCGTCTCACCCTTGGGAACCGGGAAGTATGGCTGCCGCCGATCAAGCCAAAATTAAGGTTATATATAGCGACGAATGCATGCGGAAACATTTTATGAGATGATGTCGGTGTTGCGTACGTACCGGCGCGACGAGGGTGATGGACTTGACGGCGGCGGGGTACTTGACGGCGAGGGCGAGCGCGAGGATGGAGCCGAGCGAGTGCGCGACGATGTGGAACGGCCCGACCTTGTACCTCTCGATGACGGAGCGCTCGATCATCTCCACGTGCTCGCGGAGCGTGTACAGCGAGTCGGCCGGCTTGGGGCTGCGCCCGAACCCGAGGAGGTCCACGGCGAACAGCCGCCGCCGCGCGCGCGCCTCCCGGCTCACGTGCGGCAGCACCGTCTCCGTCCAGAACCCCGACGAGGAGATGAACCCGTGAATGAACAGCACGTCCTCCTCCGTGGCGCCGCCGTCTTTAATTAATTAATTGGCACGGAGCAAATGCATGACGGTGGTGAGACGAGCGAATCTTGCTTCCGTATTGGTGTGGTGTGGGCACGCACGTACCTTGAGGGCCCTCGACGTGGACGAAGAGCCGGTCAGCGTCGGCAGGATTGCAGTTGGCGCAGTGGCAGTCGGACCAGCGCGGCGAGGGGTACGGCTTGTGCTCGCCGTCGCCGGCGCCGCCCTTGCCTCGCAGGATCTGCACGATGGCGGAGTGCACGGTGACCGTGGTGGCCGACGCCCTCACGACGTTACTGCTGCATGTGGAGTAGGAGGGCCGCGAAGACAACACAGCGGCGCTGGCGAGCACGGACGGGCGCGTGTAGAGCGTGTCGGAGATGTCCTCGAGGTGCAGCTTGGTGGAAGACAGCATGCTGACCACCTTGGACCCGCCGCGCTCCGACACGACGATCTTCCCCGGCGCCGCCGCCTCGGCCGACGACGAGCAGTAGCACGGCCGCCAGGCGCCCTCGGCCACGTAGTCGGCCACCTTGTACACGAGGCAGAGCAGCACCTCCAGCGCGTCCAGCAGCATGAACACCACGAAGCTCACGGCCTCGTTCGTCGCACGGCCGGCAGACGCCAACGCCGACCGCGCCGCGGTCATCTGTACGATGTATAATCTGTGCACTGCCACCACCAATCTAGCAGCTGGGAGCTGAAGTTAGCAATGGGCAGAGGGTGGTGGTGGTGGTAAAAGCTACTGCTCCCTCCTATCTAGCAGTAGAAGAGGAGGCAGCTGAGCTGAGCTGAGCTGAGCTGCGGGGCGCGTGAGCGAGAGTGAATTGATGGCGAAGCGCATTAAAGCGCAGGGGTTGGTGGTTGGTGAACCCATCCGGGCTAACACCACTGACACCGGCCAACTGGTACCGCGCCGGTTGGGCTTTCAAATTCGACCGAGCAGCCCAAGAAAAATTGCAGTACCCTGCACTTCTTCAAGCCATGGACCATACAGATACACTACATATGTACAGTATATGCTGCTCACTGTGCGAGTAATATTAATGGCGAGGAGAAGAAATCAGAACGAAGTGTTTAAGGTGACAAGCTGTACTGTAAAATGGAGGCCAGCCTTGAGAATACTGGCTAAAGCAAGTCACACTTTTTTTTCTCCAGCCATTGTTTGCATCGCCATTAGACTCCTCTACTCTCCGAGCGATCGATTGATAGCACAGGGCACAGGGCACAGGCACGTGGGTGAGATAAATACGTATGCTCATCAGTCAAAGCGAACATCTGCCATTCTCGAAAAAAAAAGCGAACATCTGCATCATTCTACTCAGGGTTTATGTGTACTCGGATCGGGAGAGGACCACGGACACTCGCACGCGGCGCCGTTGACGCCTAGCTCATAGCCGATCCAGCATGTTCTTCGTGGGAACTAGTCAACGTCCCTGTATCTAGTACGGTCTGAAATCCTTTTTTATTTATAGTAGCTTACCAATAATAAAGTACTACTAAAATATCGCCACAGAAACTACTACTGGAAATATATTAAGGGTAGCTCGGTAGCTCCCAGTGCACATTACGAATTTACATGTAACCTGAATCCATCAAGGGCAGAGTAAGCACTGGCGTGCCGTGATCGGCCGGTGTCGTGTAGGTGAGCTGAAGCCGGGAGGAAAGCTGAGAGGGGCAGATCGTGTAGGTGAGCAGGTGCCGGAATCCAGAGCCCCGGCCGTACGTGTGGTCTTGTGTATCCTGCACCTCGACGCACCTGTCACTAACTGACTATGTAAAGCTCGAACCGGCGTCGGATTATTCCTGGATTTAGGTGGCGGCGTAACCACTTGGGCATACGGAAGATTGGCGCCACAGTTAGTCGCCGGTTGAAAGAGATGGTGAACTGAATCGCAGGAGATTTCAGTAATTACTATATATATGTGGGTAAAGCTTGTGGTGCTGTGATAGCTGCAGGATTTTGAGAGTTTTTATCGGATGGGTCAAAGTCTGGCTGTCGGGAGACTGTACACGTGATCCAGCATGTGTATGTTGCGTGCAAGGAAGCAGATAGGGTTTGGTGGTCGATTTGGCAATTCACATTGTGCACAACACAAGAAAGAGAAGTACCCTGGGAAAATGAAAGAGAAGAAGATGAAATCAATTGAAAAAGATCAACCTTTTTAAAGGTCCGCCCCCCGTGCTCTCTGCTCGCCAATTATCTTCCTCTCCTTCGGTGAGGATCACCACCGGTGTCTCCAATGCTCGTCACGTGCCACAAGGAGACACAGGAGGGTGGGAGGATGCAGTTTCGCTTTTATTTATAAAACCGGAAATTTCAAATGGATATCTTTTGAACTGTTTCTCCAAATTACGAGTGATTTTCACTATTGTGTTTCTCGGGAAAAAAAGAAAGAGGAGATGAAATCAACGTTTTTAAAACACTGCCCAGTGCTCTCTGCTCGTCAATTGTCGCCTTCTCCTTCCACACGGACCATCATGGGATGTCTCCATGCTCGCCACGTGTTGGAAAGGTGGGAGGATGCCGATAATCAAAGAAAGGTGTGAGTGAACGAGCCCAACTTTTCGATTCAAATATGACTCCTTTCCAGTTTCAACAAATAGAGCCAGGTCATAAAATGGGGAATAGTATAAATATTTTATTGAGTTTTGATCCAACGGATGGGTTATTCATAGCATTACTATACCTTCCCTATTCATTGCGGGTTGGTTATTTGTCAGTACGGGTTTAGCTTATGACGTGTTTTGAAGTCCTCGGTCAAACGAGTATTTCACGGAAAGCCGACAAGGAATTCTGTTAATAACCGACTGTCAATTTTCGAGCTACACTATTATCTGCTGCATTTAAAAGGGTCTGAGGTCGAATCATATTATTTTGATTTCAATTTGTTAGTTCAATGCAAAAGGATGAAAGAATGTATTTTCAGAAAGAAAAACATGCATAAATAAATCTATCAAGTGCACTAGCCGGCGATAAAGCGAAAGAACCAAGCATTGGAAACCCCTCTTTGGTCCCTTTCTCCCCCCCCCCCCCCCCCCCCCCCCCCCGAGTAAACCACAGAGCACACCACCCAGATGAAAAAATTGATCTGAAGACCAGCTAGAAATGGACATCAGCGAAGCAGCGCCTATTGCCGTCCGTCGTTTTTCTACTCGCTGCTCACGTTTTAGCTTTCCCTCTCTCTTGTATTGCTATTTTGCCAGTCGATTGTTATTGCAGCTTTCCGAAGATAGACTGAATGTTGAATGAAGAGTAGACTTATCTCCCGTCGTTGCTCGAGCCCGAGCTGCCGCTGTAGTGCAATGGGTCTTTCAAGGATCGATTGTGTGTGTGTGAGGATGCAGCCACGTTTCTACCTGGGATGCCTGCGGAGGGCTTCTCGTAGTGCTTAGTAAAAAAGGCTTTAGTTTCATTATGGATAACCAATCCATTTTCCAATATAGTTGGGAGATTTTACCCAAGAAAAAGAAAGATTTTTTCTGCCTTATTATTATTAAGTCAATTCAAATAAGACATATCTTGTTCAAGCCAATAAATAGAGCTAAATAGAGTTCTTTCTACAAGAACATCAAGCGTTGGTAATGCATCCCTAGGAGTGTTTCGATATCAGCAAGCACATTCTAACTATCTTGCAATGGCATTTCGGTTCTCGCTTTTATTTTCTAAAAGTGGAAATTTAAAATGAATATTTTCTGAACGGTTTGTCTGAATTACTAGTGGTTGAAAAACTGTTGAGTTTTTTGCGTCGAGATTTTCATAACTAGATCCCACCATGATAGATTTTGATGTACTTTTTTGTTGTATTTTCAATACTAATACACCTGTACATATATACTCATGATATTAGTGCTATTTGTACTTCCAGATTTTAGTATACTTTGTATTTCGGTTTTTACTAAACTCTTACCTCGTAATATTTCGGTTAGTATACTTTATACTTCATTGTAGCATACTTTATGATTTTTATTTTTACATTAGTATACTTGTAGTTCATATTATATTTGTACTTTGTAGATTAGTGTACTTTGTATTTCGGTTCTTAGTATATTTGTATTTTCGTACTTCGATTCTTAGTACACTTATAATCTGTACTTCACGTACTTCTGTACTTCATGAGATTTTTTGCACCATGCTGTATATTTCGAAAAATTAGAAAATAAAAAATAGGAAGTGTCAAGCACGGGAGCGTCCAGCGCGAAAAAAAGGATTTTTTTTCTTTTTGAAATAAGACAATTTTTTGCCTTTTATATTTATTTTTTTGAGAAAAGACACGTAAAGGCATCTTATATCTGATATTTATCAAAGAAAATACCTGATCCAACTTCCTCACCCCTCCTGCCGCCAGATATTGATATAGAAGGACGAAAAAATGAAAAAAAAAGGAAATTGAAGAAATCCTTTTGAGCTTGCCTGGTCGACTAGACTTCGGCCGCGTAAAGGGCTTTTGTTGAATAAATAAACAAAGAAAAGTGTGAAAGGATCGAGTAGGTTGACTAGAGGGGGAGGGGGTGAATAGGCAACTACCAATTTTAATTTTCTTTTCAACAAGTTAAAATTGCTCAAATATAAGTTCTCTAGATATGCAACTAGATGAACAATCCTATATGATGAGCAATAAACAAGCTAGCAAGATATTCTACACAAGATAAGCTAGCAATACGAGTAAAGGAAGGTTAAGAGATAACCACACGGTGACGCGGAGATGTTCTACCGAAGTTCACTTCCCAATGGAAGCTACGTCTCCGTTGGAGCGGTGCGGAGTCACAAAGTGAACTCCGAATAGCCTTGATATGGCACACCGTATCTCCCTCGTGTTATCCTCCGATGAGGAGATCCACGAGCCACTATATGATGCCCTCGAGGTCGGCAACAAACCTTTACAAGGATGAGGCACACTCCACAACCGAATTGGAGGCTCTCACCAAATTCCCGCGGCTCCCAAAGCCACAAGAATCACAAGGCCGGGTCGCGTCTCCACAACTCAATTGGAGGCTCCCGGCTAATCCTTGTGGCTACCAAAGCCACAAGAATCACAAGTATCTTCTAGGTATCCAATGTATCAAGTTACACAAGATCTACAAGTGACTAGGTCGATGTAGACAAATCGGCTCGGTGGAGATGCGGATCTAGGGCTCCTCCTTCACTCCTCAAAGTATCAACGTGTTTGAGTGGTTGGAGTGGGAGCTCTAGTAGATTGAAGCTTGCAACAATGGTGGAGAGAGAGTGAGGAATCAAGCTTGTCAACCGGAGGTAGGTGGAGGGGTATAAATACCCCTCCCAGAAATCTGGCCGTTGAACTGTAAACAGCCCGCAGCGGTAGTACCGGGCCTCGCCCGGTAGTACCGGCTGACGGGAACTGAAGGCCTGGCGTCAGACTGGTCAACGCTCACTCCACGCGCGCATCGGTAGTACCGGACATCCTGGTCCGGTAGTGCTCCCCACCCGGTAGTACCGCGCCTACTACCGGGGCTACTACCGGATTAAATCGAGCGAGTCCAGAGAGCTTTTGGAGATCCGGTACTGGGCCCGGTACTGGGCCCGGTAGTTCCGCATGGCAGAACACCCGGTAGTACCGGGGTGAACCCGGTAGTACCGGCTGAAGCTATGAAGACTGCTTTTCTTCCTTTTCTTGAGACAAAACCTGTGCAATATTAATTGATACAATCCTGCACACTTTTAGCACACACATTAGACATCTAAGTGTGTTGTCAACAAACATCAAAACACTGTGGGGAAGGATATGTCCTTTCAATCTCCCCCTTTTTGGTGTTTGATGACAACATACTTAGGAGAAACAAATGATTTGCAAAAGATAGACGGGGCTCTCCAAATTGTGTGTTTATTAGGAATTTGCTTTTGAATGCAAAACACACCATATAAAATGGGCGGAGCTCCCCCTATATTTTACGAACCAAGCAAGTTCATATGGATAACAATTAACAACTTGCACAATATAAGCAACAATAAGCAAGTAACATACTAGATAGGTCTTATTACAATACCATAAGTTCAAGGCATGTCTTACACCATGCATAGGGAAGTTCAAAGCAAATATCCAAATAAAGATAAAAGATGAAACACAAGCATAAAGATCAAACGAAGTGCAAGCTTGTGTTTCCACCCATGCAAATCCCACGGCTCATCCTAAATAGAACACATTCTCCCCCTTTGTCATCGAAATGCCAAAAAGGGAGAAGCGCGATGCTAATACGTCCCTAGGAGCATCAAGCTCCACCCGCGCCGTGGTGGGTCGAAGAGGAGGCCTGAAAGCGATCACCATGTGGAGGAGCATCTTCATCACTCCAGAAACCATGCTTGGACACCCATTCCTCCTTTGGAGTGATATCATCTTCAGAACCATCGGAGACGTCAATCTGCATATGCCTCATCATTGCTTTGTGTCGCTGAGCTGCCTTCTTGTGATACACATGAGCTTCATACAGACGGTCTTCCAAATCCAGTTTGAGGCAAAAGGCCCTCTTGGCTTAATCTGCAGCTTCTTGAACCATGAAGGTTCCTCAAGAGGAGGTGCACTCCCACTAGCTCTCTCAGCTTCAGCAGCAGCCTCGGGATCAATGGGCTGGTTTTGGGAGGGCATGAGGCTTGATACGCAGTTCCTTCACTAAGTGAGCCACAACGGGCTGCCATCCTTCATGATATCTTCTCCATTCTTCTTGAGAGCCCACTTGCGGCGAATGAGCTTCATAATGTATGGGCCATAGATGGGGGCCCTTCTATCAATGATTGTGGACCACAAGTCATTCCACATCCAATCCATCACATCAAGCTTCTTGCCTTTGCCTTGATTTTCATATGAGAGCTTGAGAAGGTCAAACATGAAGCCATGAACCTCATCCCAATTTCCCACACGAGGAGCAATGGTTTCCCTATAGACACGGTGGAGAATCTCAAATGGACGCACAAGATGGCAGTTTTACCGGTGGTGCCCTTGCCATAGTGATTGGTCCAAGAACATCCTTGGAGCTTGATCGATCATTGTCATGGCATCTCCATCCACTAGCAACACTTTCACCCTTGTCTTCATAGCCTAGAAGCTCTCCAAACTCCGCCATGGTGGCGAAAGCAAGGTGTCCTTAGTCATCCAATATAGGGTCCGGGCTTCATCATGGTCAAGGTAGACGGTGGCAAAGAACTGAATGATGTAGTACTCAATGTAGGGATGGTTCTCCTTCATGATGTCAATCAGCCCAAACTCTTCACACATAGCAAGTGTCTCATCAAAATAGCCCTTGTGCTTCGAGTTTCTCATGTAAGGAATATCAAGAGTGTGTTGGACAACCACGGAGTAATCCTTGTGGAGATAGATTTCCTTGTAGATGGCTTCTTGATCATTTGTGTAAAAGTGCGGATTCCGCACAAGGGTGACCTCTCCTCATCATAGGGATTCTCTTCTCTGAGCTTTGATAGTCTCATTCTTCCATAAGTGAAGTGCTTTGCGGGCTCTCGTGGGGGGAGCAGTGGTGGTACGAGCAGCAGCTGATGTTCTTCCCTTGCTTGAGTTCTGGCTGTGGTGCGAGCAGGCAATACTTCCTCTTCTTCTTCTTCAATCTCATCCTCCACAAGACGTGGCTTCTTGGTACCACGGCGGCTACCTGTGAAACAACATATAGGTAGGGCAGGGAATAGATGAGTGCACAAGTTCACGGATAAGGAATCAAAAACTAGCCAGTAGATGTAAAGAATGGTTGAATCGAGCAAATTTGAAAACCCGGTAGTACCGGGTGAACCCGGTAGTACCGGCTGAGCCGATTCAAGACTGAAATGGCACAAACTCGAGAGATTCAACCATACATTACACATATATGCTAGCTAACAAGGCCTAGGTGATCATCCATCCAACTTTAACCGTTGCCAACGGAGCTACCAACATTTCCTCTCCATACATCTAGGTTTCAAGATCTAGAAACAAAGAATGCAAAGAACGGGGAAATACCGGAGGCCATGGAGGAGATCGACGAGGGGATCGCTCCCACGGAGCAGATCTGGCCGGAGATGGCGGATTCCGGCGGCCAAGGGCGGCGGCCGGAGGTGAGGAGCAGAGGAGGCGGCGGGTGGCTTCGTGCGGGTGGGGAAAATGGGGAATAACCCCACCCTGCCCGCACGGTGAAATATCTAGAACCCGCGATTCCCGGTAGTACCGGGGCGGAGCATCCGGTACTACCGGGGCCTGAATCTTTGCGAGCAGCAGAACTGCTTAGATTCAGAGCCCGGTACTACCGGATCCCACCGGCGGTACTACCGGGGCCTCCTAAGAAACCCCAGATTTCTCTTTTGTGTAAGGAATTTGAACTTGTGCAAGATGGAAGTTGTTTTGAGATAGATGAAAGGCATAGGATTAGATCAACACACTGGAGATGGTACTTCATACTCAATTTGCAAGAATCAAATACACACAAAAACACCAAATTGAGCATGTTTTCCATAGGAGCACTAGAAAACCAATAAAATCCAAATGAAACCAACTCTTCACAAGGAAGAGGGTGGTGGCCGAGGCCACCATGTATGAGTATGTGGTGTGATACCGCGAAGATATATCTTGAGTTCACGGCCACTACTCGTCATTTAAGCTCACAATTCATAGAACGAATATAGAGATGCAAATGAATTCTTACTATCGGCATAATGGGGGGAGGGATGGTCCAATGATTAGGACCGCACTCCCCCTATGTCCATGCCTACATCTAAACCAAATAAGTATCGTCTAATATGGGTAGGTATGCAAGAAATCCACTAAATCCAATTGGATATGTCCACCACATTTAGTTCTCCTCTCAACTCCTTGAATCTTGCTTCACCAAGAGGCTTTGTGAACATATCGGCGAGTTGATGCTTGGTGTTGACATACTTGATTGCAATATCACCCTTCTCAACATGGTCTCGAATAAAATGATACCGAATCTCAATGTGCTTGGTCTTGCCATGAAGAACCGGGTTGTGTGCAATTTAATAGCACTTTCATTGTCACATAAAAGAGGCACTTTGTCACAAATGACACCATAATCCTTTAAAGTTTGCCTCATCCATAATAATTGTGCACAACAACTACCGGCGGCGATGTATTCGGCTTCGGTGGATGACGAGGCCACACAATTTTGCTTCTTGGAAGACCAACTCACAAGGGACCTACCAAGGAATTGGCATGTACCCGAAGTTGATTTTCTATCCATTTTGCAACCCGCCCAATCCGCATCCGAATAACCAACAAGATCAAAGCTTGTACCATGGGGATACCAAAGACCATAGTTGGGAGTATCCAACAAATATCTTAGAATCCTTTTGACCGCGGTTTCATGACTTTCCCTAGGACTTGATTGGAATCTTGCACACATACCCACACTAAACATAATATCCGGTCTAGATGCACAAAGGTAAAGCAAAGATCCAATCATAGAACGATAAAGCTTTTGATCAACTTCCTTACCATCCGGATCTAAGTGAAGATCCGCCTTGGAGTCCATGGGAAACTTATATGGCTTGGCATTGTTCATATCAAATTTCTTGAGCATGTCCTTAATATACTTGGCTTGACATAAGAATGTTCCTTCTCGAAATTGGTGGATTTCAAAGCCAAGAAATAATTCAATTTTTCCATCATGGACATCTCAAATTCCTTGGTCATTAGCTTGTCAAATTGATCACGTAGTCGACTCCTTCGATTTGGGTGTAGCCTTGTGCAACCAATCTTGCTTTGTTGCGAATGACTTGACCATGTGAGTCTTGCTTGTTCTTAAATATCCACTTGGTTCCAATGACATTATGGGAGGAGTCATTGGGTCTTTCCACTAATGACCATACTTTGTTGCGCTCGAAGTTGTTCAACTCTTCATGCATAGCCGCAACCCAATCCATGTCTTCAAGAGCATCATATACCTTGAGAGGTTCTAAGCTAGACAAACAAGAGACATGACCACAAAAGTTAGATAATTGATTGCGTGTGGACACACCTCTACGGATACTCCCAAGGATATTTTCTTTGAAGTGTTGTTGGTAATCCAATTTTGATGCACGCCGGATGACCCGGCGTTCCGAGGCTTGACCAATTGTTTCACCAACACAAATATCTTCATCATTGCCTTTATCTTGCTCATGGTCAACCCGAAGTGGAGTTCTTGGAGTTGTGGGTTCATTATGTTCTTGTTCACCACTAGAGTTGGGTGGGTCTTGACCATCTTCTTGATCAATATTTGAGGTGGATGGCTCAACTTGAGTAGAACTTGTTCCTTCTTCTTGAGTATCATCAATGGGTCCTTCAATAGGAATTAGTTCTCCAATCCCCATAGTTCTTATGGCTTGAGATGGGATCATCACCTACATCATCATGATCAATATGCTCCGCTTGGGAGCCATTATCCTCGACAAACTCCACGTTCATAGATTCTTCAACACACCCGGTGGATATGTTGTAGACCCTATAAGCATGAGACTTTGCGGCATATCCAACAAATATACCATCAAAAGATCTAGATTCAAATTTAGCAATTTTGCAACCTTTAATGTAAACATGGCATTTGCATCCAAAGACTCGAAAGTAAGATACATTTGGCTTTTTACCGGTGAGGAGTTCATATGGTGTCATGTCCTTGAGAGGACGGAAGAAGAGCCGGTTTGAGTAATGACAAGCGGTGTTGATGGCTTCGGCCCAAAAGTTGTATGGGGAATTAAACTCGGCCATCATAGTTCTTGCCATATCAATAAGAGTGCGGTTCTTCCTTTCGGCAACACCATTTTGTTGGGGAGTATATGCAGCGGAATATTGGTGTTGAATGCCCTCCCCACTTAGGAAATCATCCATAGTGTAATTCTTGAACTCCGTACCATTGTCACTTCTAATTGCCAAAATCTTGGAGTCATATTGGCGTTGAACTAGGGTTGCAAAGTCAATGAATATCTTTTGAGTTTCACTCTTCTTCTTGATGTAGAAAGTCCAACAATATCTTGAGTAATCATCCACAATCACCAAACAATATTTCTTGCCACCAAGACTATCATATGTGGGAGGCCCAAAAGATCCATATGAAGGAGCTCCAAAGGCCTCTTAGTGGAGATAATGGTCTTCTTGGGGTGATTCTTTTCATGCATCTTTCCGGCTATGCAAGCACTACAAGGACGATCTTTGGAAAAATTAACATCGGTTAGTCCTACCACGTGTCCACCCTTTACAAGAGTTTGTAAATTTCTCATACCGACATGGCCAAGTCGGCGATGCCAAAGCCACCCCTTGTCGCCTTTAGCCATTAAACATGTAGCGATTTGAGTGGTCTCTTTTGAGAAATCAACCACATACAAACCGTTTTCACGAAATCCAACAAAGGCGACATTGAGTGTTTGAGTGAAAAGGATGGTCACGTGGTATTTATTAAAAATAACGGTGTAACCGGCATTGCATAATTGACCAACGGAAAGTAAATTGTATGAAAGAGATTCGACAAGGAGGACCTTCTCAATGGATAACTCCGGAGTGATCACCACTTTACCAACTCCCACTACCTTGAGTCTTGCATTGTTGCCAACGGTGACATGAGAGAATGAGAGTAGTTGTTTCAATAAGTCCTTTACTAGTTCTTTGCTTCCGGTCATATGGGATGAGCATCCACTATCAATGAGCCATGAAGATCCACCGGAAGAGAAACCCTACAATAAATCAAGTCTTTGATTTAGGTACCCATTTTGGAATGGGTCCTCTTTTGTTAGTCACAAGGGTCTTTGGAACCCAAATAGCATAGTGATAATCATCTCCATATGAAGAGCCAACATATTTAGCAAAAACACAACCATTTGTAGATTTCAAAAGAACATATGAGGGGTTGTATTTTCCCGCAAAGTTATTGTGAGTGGCATTGCCCCTAGTGACATTACCACTCCCAATAGAGTTGTCATTTGCTTTGGCTAACTCCCCCTCCTTCACAAAAACAATATCTTTGGAAGGGGGAGTCGCCTTCTTCTTCTTGTTGTTGACCTTCTTAGAGTTGGGTGTGAACCCAATTCCTTCTTTGCCAACCACTCCCTTTTGATTGCTCAAAAGATCATTGAGGTTCTTTTCCCCTTGGATACAAGTGGCTAGGCCCTTCTCAAGTTGGGCCTTCAACCTAGTGTTTTCCTCAATAAGAGATGCCTTGACACATAAAGGGTTAGTGGTACAAGAATTTGCATCTTTATCATTGTGAGAAGTGGTGAAGCTAGCATAGATAAATTGAGCTTGTAGTTTGGCATATGACTCCTTGAGTGTAGTGAGCTCACTTGAGGTCACCTTGTGGGTTTCCCTAAGTTGCTCAAAACCCTCAAAGAGTTTGTTATGACTCTCTACAAGTTCCTCATTTTTACTTTTTAGATCAATAGCAATTTGAATAGAGGTTTCACGAGTTTCTTTTGCCTTGGAAAGATCCATGGCATGTGTCTCCTCAAGTTGCTCACGGAGCAATTGTTCCTCAACAAGTTGATCTTCTAGCTCACCAATTTGTCGGCATGATCACATGCATGCCCTTCGAGCTCACAAATCCTAACATCCTTCACATCAAGAAGATGCTTGGCTTCTCCATATTGATACATGAGGGCCTCAACCATTTTCTTGGTTGGACCTTGGAGCTTGCTAATGAAGATAGAAATTTTATCCTCTTCTTCAATTTTCCCTACATCCTCAACACAATCCAATAGTGATGGGTTAGAGGAGATAGTAATTTTTGGTGGGGAATTCACCTTTGTTTCCTTGGCCATGAGGCACATGGGCTTGGAGATCTTGTCGTCGTTTGGAGATGAGAAGAGGTTGGCCAATGATGGAGGAAGGGTGCCCATTGCAAGAGCCGCCATTCCTACTTCTTCACTTGGTTCTTTATCCTCCTCACCTCCGGACTCGTATTCCTCTTCATGGGATGCCACAAGAGCCTTTTGAGGTGATCTCTTCATGTAGGTAGGCTTGGGGTGGTACTTGTTCTTCTTTAGAATGAGTTGACCACCATTATCCTCTCTTCTTTCATAGGGGCAATCCTTCACAAGATGAGTGTCCTTTCCACAATTGAAGCACATTCTTTTTATTGGTGAAGGGTTGACGCTCTTGTTCTTCTTGTTCCAAAACCGGGTGGCGGCAAGTGCAAGAACTTCATTGAGCTCACCCTCCAAGTCTTCTTCACCTTCATAGACCGGGCTTTCTTCATATCTTGGATGGTCTACCACACGAGCCTTCAAAGCAAGAGTCTTTGGGCCACGGACTTGGTTGAAAGACTTGGATGTGGACTTCAATGTATCATATGTGACAAATTGAGCCAACATGTCATTGGGAGTCATTGTTGTGTAATCCGCTCTTGCATGGAGGTTCATCACCATAGTTTCACTATATGGCATAATTGCTTGAAGGAACTTGGCCTTGACCCATTCATCATCCATATCCTTCTTTCCATTTTCCCTACATGTCACCACAAGCTTGTAGAGTCTTCGGTAAAGTTCGGTCGGAGTCTCTTCGTCTAGCATGATGAAGTTGTCAACTTGATGTTGAAGGACGGCCGCATTGGAGCGTTGAATGCCCTCATTTCCTTCATACACGGTTTCAAGATAGAGCCAAGCCTCATTGCAAGTTTTGAGATTCCGCACATGATCTTCATCATTTGCGGTCATAGCACTCTCAAGAATGTACTTGGCATTTGCATCAAGTTGCTCATCAATCTCTTCTTGCTTGGTCAAGTTGTTGGGATCAACTGGGTTGAAACCATGTAGAACCACCCTCCAAAGATGCACCGATGAGCTGCGAAAATAAGACTCCATAGATTTCTTCCAAGTGAAATAACGAGTATTATCAAGCTTAGGAGGGGGTCTACCAAGGTTGGTTATATGAGGTTGAGTGAGTGAAACTTGAGTGAGATAAGAGCTAGGTGGAGCAAAGTTAAGAGAAGGCTTCTCATTAGGTTTATCATTTTTATCCTTGTCACTAGCACCCTTAATAGGGCTAGCGGATGATGAGGAGCCATTTTGATTAGATACCCGAGTATACACCTCATCCACCATTTTGCCTTTCATGAACCCAAAAAGTTCAATCATGGACTTCATGGTGATTGGGGCATCACCCTCGGGAGGGATTATTCCCGCTTCGATTAGTTCTCTATCAAGTTGTTCTCTATCAAATTTTTCTTGTTCCTTAGCAAGTCTTAACTCCTCATCTTTAGCACGTTGTACTCCTCCGCACTAGCCATCCTCCTCTTTAGGCGATTAAGCCCTTAATAAAGAGACCTTGCTCTGATACCAATTGAAAGGATCGAGTAGGTTGACTAGAGGGGGGGGGGTGAATAGGCAACTACCAATTTTAATTTTCTTTTCAACAAGTTAAGGAATTGCTCAAATATAAGTTCTCTAGATATGCAACTAGATGAACAATCCTATATGATGAGCAATAAACAAGCTAGCAAGATATTCTACACAAGATAAGCTAGCAATACGAGTAAAGGAAGGTTAAGAGATAACCACACGGTGACGCGGAGATGTTCTACCGAAGTTCACTTCCCAATGGAAGCTACGTCTCCGTTGGAGCGGTGCGGAGTCACAAAGTGAACTCCGAATAGCCTTGATATGGCACACCGTATCTCCCTCGTGTTATCCTCCGATGAGGAGATCCACGAGCCACTATATGATGCCCTCGAGGTCGGCAACAAACCTTTACAAGGATGAGGCACACTCCACAACCGAATTGGAGGCTCTCACCAAATTCCCGCGGCTCCCAAAGCCACAAGAATCACAAGGCCGGGTCGCGTCTCCACAACTTAATTGGAGGCTCCCGGCTAATCCTTGTGGCTACCAAAGCCACAAGAATCACAAGTATCTTCTAGGTATCCAATGTATCAAGTTACACAAGATCTACAAGTGACTAGGTCGATGTAGACAAATCGGCTCGGTGGAGATGCGGATCTAGGGCTCCTCCTTCACTCCTCAAAGTATCAACGTGTTTGAGTGGTTGGAGTGGGAGCTCTAGTAGATTGAAGCTTGCAACAATGGTGGAGAGAGAGTGAGGAATCAAGCTTGTCAACCGGAGGTAGGTGGAGGGGTATAAATACCCCTCCCAGAAATCTGCCGTTTGAACTGTAAACAGCCCGCAGCGGTAGTACCGGGCCTCGCCCGGTAGTACCGGCTGACGGGGAACTGAAGGCCTGGCGTCAGACTGGTCAACGCTCACTCCACGCGCGCATCGGTAGTACCGGACATCCTGGTCCGGTAGTGCTCCCCACCCGGTAGTACCGCTCCTACTACCGGGGCTACTACCGGATTAATCGAGCGAGTCTAGAGAGCTTTTGGAGATCCGGTACTGGGCCCGGTACTGGGCCCGGTAGTTCCGCATGGCAGAACACCCGGTAGTACCGGGGTGAACCCGGTAGTACCGGCTGAAGCTATGAAGACTGCTTTTCTTCCTTTTCTTGAGACAAAACCTGTGCAATATTAATTGATACAATCCTGCACACTTTTAGCACACACATTAGACATCTAAGTGTGTTGTCAACAAACATCAAAACACTGTGGGGAAGGATATGTCCTTTCAAAGTGTACAACAGCCCGTTAATGAATATATATTTGTGCGCTGGGCCGTGCTACAACTTCTTGTGATAGGGGCCAAAATGGGCAAATCCTATGCGGCGCCCGTTAGCGCCGCATAGCGATTGCGCCGCCTGAAAGATTCTCGCAGCGAAGTTTACTGGGCCGGCCCGTTAGTGCCTTTTCATTTTTTTTCTGTTTCTTTTTCGTTTCTTTTTTCTTTTCTGTTTCTTTTTTCGATTTCATTTTTGTTTTTCTTTTATTTTTTTTCTTTTTCTTATTTTTTTCGTTCTTTTTTATTCTTTGAAAATGGATCCAAAATTGAAAATGGTTCTAGTTTTGAGAATCAATTTTTGAAAATGGTTTCAATTTTTTTGAAAATGGTTCCAAATTTGAAAATGTTTCCAAAATTGAAAATGGTTCCAATTATGAAAATGATTCCATTTTTGAAAATGGTTCCAAAATTAAAAATGGTTTCAAAATTTAAAAATGGTTCCGAATTTAAAAATGGTTCCGAATTTAAAATGGTTCCAAACAGGGGCGGGCCCAAGTGCATGCTAGTGGGGGCCTAGGCCCCCACTCAAAAATCTCAGTTTCCTAAGTATTTTACATATTTGAAAGAAATTTCTTCAAATGATGCAACTTCATAGAAGAAGTGCCCCTAGGCAAATGATGTGCCCCTAGTCGGAACTGTTTCTTGGTCCGCCCCTGGTTCCAAAATTGAAAATAGTTCCAATTTTGAAAATGGTTCCATTTTTTGAAAATGATTCCAAATTTGAAAATGGTTCCAAATTTGAAAATGGTTCCATTTTTGAAAATTGTTCCAAATTTTAAAATGGTTCCATTTTGAAAAATTGTTCATTTTTTGAAATTGGTTCCATTTTGAAAATGGTTCCGAATGAAAAAATGTTTCATTTTTTAAATTGGTTCCAAATTTAAAAATGGTTCCATTTTGAAAATGGTTCCAATTTTAAAAATGATTCCAAATTTAAAATGGTTCCAAATTTAAAAAATGGTACCAAATTTAAAAATTGTTCCAAAATTAAAAATTGTTCATTTTTAAAATGGTTCCAAATTTAAAAATGGTTCCAAATTTGAAAATGGTTCCGTTTTTAAAAATGGTTCCAAAATTTAAAAATGGTTCCAAATTTAAAAATGGTTTTGAATTTAAAATGGTTCCATATATAAAAATGGTTCAAAATTTGAAAATGGTTCCAAATTTGAAAATGGTTCCAAATTTAAAAATGGTTCCATTTTGAAAATGGTTCCAAATCTAAAAATGGTTCCGAATAAAAAAATGGTTCCATTTTTTAAAATGTTTCCAAATTTGAAAATGTTTCCAAATTTAAATCTAACATTTTTTAAAAATCTAACATTTTTTCAAATCTATTTTTTTTCGAAAATCGAAAAAGTGAAAGTAAAAGAAAAACCGAAAAAACATATAGAAAATAAAGAAACAAGAAAAAAAAATGAAAAACCATAAGAGAGTAGGAAAAAACAGTATTTCGGTGAATGCCCTGGCCCATTAGCGGGCGCCTTCAGGCGGCGCGAAGGCAAACCGCCGCCTGCGGGCGCCGCAAAGGAGCTCCCGCCAAAATGACGGGTTCTTGATATTCGGTAGTTCGTGTACAGCCCATAGAGCCAACTTGTACGGTATATAGGGATGGGAACCAAAAACTGATGCAGTTCAGGTCGTGAAATTCCCCTCTTTCGGTAAGCATCCATGGCAAATCCTATATATCGCCTCACAGCGACGGGAAACAGAGCCGTCGCCTGAAGCGATGCTGATGCATGTAAAATGCATACATGAACTTTACATTTTATTACTTGATATTCCAACTTATTTGCAACTTATATGATGTTATATTCATGTTTTATAAAGATTTCGGGGATTTTCTAAACAATCCCCCCTCTTTTGGTTCTAACTCTGTTTTCCAGAAAACGTCTTTTTTAGGGTTTCGGACTTTCCGGGAGCTTCGGGACTCCAAAAAGGGCAAGGCCAAAGAGCACGGTTCAGAATTTTCGAGACGAACGCAATGGGTCTAAAATGAAGACCAGCAGCCTAGCCAGCTGGAAACTAGAGGGTCCCACGCGGTCAGATTCCCTGGCCGCGTGGGACCACCTCTTTTCCCCCTCGTGGCTCCGATGCCGTCCGTTTTCGTCTCCGTGGCTTCGTCTTGACCTAAAACCAACTATAAAAAGAGTCCCCCGAGGAGTTTCGCGAGGAGTCGGCGGAGAAACACGAAACACACGAAACAGAAGACAGAAGGCTGCCGCCGGAGAAGATCGGAGGGGGGAAACGCTGCCGGAATCACCTCCGGTAGGCTCCTCCATCCCCCCTCCGGAGTCTCCATCAACACCAACATCAAAGACCTGCACCATCTCCATCACCTTCTTCGTGATCCACTTCATCCCCCTCATAGTTTGAGATTGTTGAACCCTAGCTATTATTTAAGTGCTATTCTACCTGTGTATGATTAGTTACTTGTCATTGTTTTGTGGTGAGACTATAATTTCAGATTGTGTTGTATCATTTATACCACTGAATCATATCATGTCTTCACGTTGTGAGTAGTTCTCTCATGTTCCTGGGGGCATAGGATGGATTGGCAATGATCTATATATAACATGTGTTGGTATTTTGTCTAGTGTTTATCTTTTTATGTAATTCTATGATGGTGTTGTGCGAACGTCGACTGCACATCACTTCACCTAGATGGGCTCATAGGAGAACACCGTAGTGTAATGAATTGAGAGAGACTTGGGAGGACATGTAAACCTGAGACCGAGTCATGAAGTTACATTATGAGGGTATTAGTATCGGGGACCTTAGAGTGTAATGCTATGGTGGGACTTTATGTCTTACTAAATCTTGTGCAGTCATTTACTTGGCCACATGATCCATCATAAGAGGTTTAGTATATTTATTTAGCTATACCTAATAATGGCTCCGTCCGAAGAAGATTAAAACTTGACAAAATGCTACCTTGTTGTTCTAGAAATATTTATGCCATGAAATCTAGGTAGCCCCTGGGAACGTTCTCCACTTATAAGAAACACACACTTGAGCTTGTCCTCTTGCTGCATAGAGGATTGGGCTTTTCTCTCTTTGAGAGCTTTCACCTGCTACTATTTATATGCTGCATTTTTACTTTATTGCAAACTCTACACCAAAAACCCAAAAACATTTGCATCATTTAATCATTTTAGTTTGTTTAGTGCATAGATAATAAGGGAAGTGACACTCTTATTTGATCAGTGCATCGCGATCACATAACCGACATGGTATTCAAAGTTACATCATTCAAACGGACATACAAAACTTACATACATGAATGGTCACATGACCCAATCTACCAGACATCGTCACGCAGGACGGAAGTAATTACGATACAGCGGAAGCTCGTGACTAACATCGGCCCTCGTCACCACCGGACGCGTTCCCACCAGTGCAGTTGACCGGTGACGGCATAGTCGGCGTGGTCGTCGACGTGCTCCTCTTCTCCGGCACAAACTTCCTCAACGAAATCTGGACATTTGAATATCCAGGGACACAGCCGTAAGTACAATGATGTACTTGCAAATCCACCTCAGGGTTTAAGTTTTCATGGTAATGCAGAAGAAAAACATTTTTCGAAAACTGGGTTGGCTGCTATATACGACTATGTGGCTTAGTTTTCGAAAAGATGCTTTTGGGCAAAAGGGATTTACACATATCCCCGCCTTTGTCAAAAATGTAGGAATAGAAGAATCTGTCCCCACGGATTTAGAAATTCTTTTGCAAACCTTTTTATAACAATAGGATAGGGATACCCCTTTTTCCTTTTCTCCGGGTCCCAACCAGTTGGCTCCCCGAGACAAACATTTTTCCCCCAAATCCGTACCTCCCAGGTACCTCCTTACCGCCTCCTTGTTTTCCAATAAAAACCACTTTTTCTTTTTAAAACAAAAATGCCCGCACGCCTAGATCGGTGGCCTTCCAACCGTCCATGACCGAGGACTCGGCTATTCGAATAGTTTTACACTCTGCAGAGGTTGTACACTTTCACCACAAGATATGGACAGTCTGCCATGAACAACCACGGTCTGTACAGAGACAGCATGCACCCATCAGACCACCAATCCTAACTTCCGCTATGTCGATGCTAGTGCGACGGTCGTTCTCCTCGATGGGTTTGTTCTCCCCGGCACCGAGTGAGCTAGCCGTTTGCAACCGGTTACCCCTAGCCTCACACCGCCATGACAGGAGACCCACCGCTGCTTCCCGGTGGCGGACTTTAACCCCACACTTTGTATGCCCAATTTCCTTATTGCGGCATTCGGTTCAGGGGACTCGAACCCCGTCTAGCAAATTTTGAGTTCAAGCTCGCACTAACACAAACAAGCTTCGGGTAGGCCCCGTGCCCATTTTGGAGTAATGTGGTTGTACTGTTAAAATTGTCGGGCAAAATCCGCTAGGGCTGTACTTTGTTTTCCAAAACATCTCCTTCTCCGACTGCTCCCAGCAGCTCGGGTTTTCGCAAACATCTCCGATTTGCTCCCAGCATCTCGGGTTTTTGTAAACTTCTCCGGTTGCTCCCAGCACCCCGGGTTTTGTAAAACACTTTCTCTCCGAGTGCTCCCAGCGGCTCGGGTTTTTCCTCCGAAAACATTTTCATAAAAACCAGGTCCCCATCCTATAGTTTTGAGAGGAGAGTATGGATATATATAACTAAAGAAATTAATTTTCTTGATAGCGCCTTCGGTAAAAAGGCTTCTCAAGTAAAGTTTTACTTTAATAAACCTATTATAACTAGTAGATATCTTTTGGCCAAACAACATCGTTGAAAGTAGTTTTTGGGTGGCAAGTTGCCACAAAAGAATTAAAACATGCACTATTTTATTTTTGAGAACAAAACATGCTTATGTAAGTAATGGGTATAAGGGTTGGTTGGGGTGGCTTGCCTTGCTCAGCAAAGTGTCCCTGGTCTTGCTCTTCCTCGTACACAGGTTCAGTTCCCCCGCACAGCTCCTCCTCTCGCGGTCCTAAGGTACCGGAAAGTAAACGGACTACCGTCAAAACTACGAATGCGGGTTGACAACAATCTAAAGTAAACAAGCAAACAAGTGACAACTGGCATTCAAACACAAGGAAATACTTTAGACAAAAGTTAGCTATCTAAAGTACTCCCACAAACCAGGGTGACTGGATTCTATTCACTAACTAACACACAATCAAACGTACAGCAAGGCATTCCAAACAAAGCATACATCAAGCTTAATCATCAAGCAACAAGCAAGACACAAGACTATCATCTAACAAACAAGTTTAGCAATCACCGCACTCTCTACTTTTATAAAGATAGGTTCAAAGTAGTGATTAAGCATCTTTTAGGGACTACTACCAACATGCTAGGCTAAGCACAACTAACAAACCTAAACAAACAGTAGCTAAACTTAGTTAAGAAGATTGTTATCTTGCTTAACAATCAAGCAATACAAACATGGTTTAACACTTAATCGAAAAACTACTAATTCTATTTTAACAACACTTGCTAATCTCTAAACAAACTAAGCACAAGTCACTAACAGTACTAACATATACTAACAAGCCAAACAACAATATCAAGCAAACAACAGTACCAAACAATTTACAACAAGCACAAACACATTTTCATAAACAAAGACATTTAAATCTACTTCATTTTATTAGTGGCAGAAACACTACTTTTACCAATTAATTCACACAGGGAGTTTTATAAACCTAAAAATAGGGAAACTCTAGGGTTGTACTCTCTGCCACTAACACAAGCTAACACAATTGGATTTACTCCAAAACTAAAATCACAGAAAATAAGAAAAATGCACAAAGTGCATTCTGCCACTATATTCAAAAATCTACCAAATCTATTCTGAGCATCAAAACACTATGGGGTAAAATTCCAGAGAAAGGTTACCCCAAGAGCTTTCCAACAAAGTTGGATTCACTCCAATTGGACACTCCTAGCTCCTGCTATAAATAAAACACTACAAAGAACACATTCTACAAGATTTAGTACCAAGCAAAATATACTAATTATTTTAGAGCAAGATCACCTCTGCATGCTCAAGCATACACTCAGGGACACTTCCAAATTTACTCCAATTTATTTGCACTAGCAGATCTACCAGAAACTAATTAAACTAAACATGCATTTAAAACAGAAACAGAAAATAGAAAAACAAACTAAAAAAAAATTAGACGGGCTGCGCTGGGCCAGATCTGGCCAGAGCCAGCCCGGATCTGGGCTGAGGCGAAGCAGATTCGGCCCAACCCATCCTCCGCACGCGCGGCGACGGAAAACGGTCAACGCCGCTGGCCGCGTTTGAACACGGCCGTCGATCCGGAGATCGACGGCTCACGGTCGTCGTCTCCCTCGCGACGCGGCCATGGCCGACCAGGAGAGAGAGGGAAGTGACGCGGCAGCGTGAGCTCACCTCGGGCGGCTAGGGTTCGAGAGCGGGGCCGAGGGTGAAGGAGAGGAAGCAGGGGTGGTCGGGGGTGCGCTCAGCGGTGACGAAGATGCTCCACTGGCGCGGCTGCGGCTCCACCTCCGAGCTTCGGTCGAGGACGAATGCGACGCGCTCGAGCACCTAGAAGGAAGAAACGAGCCACGGTGAGATAGCCCTCGTCGAGGCGTGCAAGAGAGGCCAAGAATGGCGAAGAAAAAGGGAGAGGAACGACGGCAATCGCCGTTCGGCGCCGACGGTTGCCGAGGGACAATCTGCTTCTCCCGGGGTGCAGAGGGCTCGGCAAGAAGCGTAGCTCCGTGGGAGGGGAGAGAGGGTGTGTGTGCGTGCTCTGGGGAAGAAATGAGACCAAGGGGTGGACGAGAGAGTGAGAGGTGAGCTTGGCCCGATCTAGGGTTTTCCCGGGTTTTAGAGAGGGAGAGGGGAGCTCGGGGTGCTCTGATTGGCTCCAGGGGGCGGTGGAGAGGGGGGGACAGAGAGGAGGTGGTCGGGGTGGCGTGTCCTGGCCAATAGAATGGGAGGGGAGTGAGCTCCCATTCGGCCATGGTAGAAAGTGAGGGGTGGTGAGTGGTGGAGGGAAGAAAAGAGGGGATGACAAGTGGGCCAGGGTGGGGTGGTGTTGCCCTGGCCGTGTGTGAGAGGTTAGTGGCAGGTTTGATGGAATTTGGTTAAGAAAGATTGTTAAAGCTTGTTAACTTGATGCCCTCTTTGAAATCAAGCACTAGTCACCCAAGTGCTCAATTATGGTAAACAAAACACCACTAGGCAAGAATAGATGATGGTTAAGAGGGTGGTGAAGGTGCATTGCAGAGATGAGGTCAGAGATGCTTAGGTGGAGGTGTGCAAGATGGTATAAAATAACAGGTTCAGAAAATTCAGAGTTTAGGACTTAGAAAATTTTCTAAGTCACAGGAATTTGACAGAGAGTAGCTATGTTTAGCAGATGATCTCTTGGCTTTACACTAATCCAAATGTAGTGAGATAATTTTCTGTAAACAGTACTCACTCCAAACATGGATGCTACCCAATAAAATCATCCAAAAAGAATTTCTAGATCAGAGGATTAAATAGGAGGAAATGCTATGCTTTAACAGTTTCACAGCACTGTTATTTAATAGCAAAGAGAGAGCATGATATCATCACCCTATCAAATCCTAACAGGAAATCCCCTGTCTTTACAGTGAAGTAATAACACATTACTTCAATACCAAGGCAAGAATAAGAATTAAAGAGCAAGTTTTCAAGTTGTGACAGAGGTGCCAAAATGCTACCTCTTAACATGAATGAAGATAGGTGCAGAGAAGGTTTTGTCAAGTCCTCACCAAGGTTTTGAATAATAAAGGTAAATATTTTTAAATGAAAGGATCACAAATGACCATAAGAATGTTGGGAAATTTTTGCTAAGAATTTTGGAAATAGTTTTATTCACAAAATATTTTAAAATCCAAACCTGGCCTTTTTGGACAATAGAACAAAATAAACAAGAAAATATTTTCAAAGCAAATATTTTTGAATGGGGATGAGAGGGTAAATAATAGGGATCACAGAAGAGATTTTGAATACATAAAACCTTAAAAAAAAACATTTGAAGTTTCTTTTGAAAACAAGGAAAACAAGAGTCTTTTAGTAGACATCAAGACTTGAAAAGAAGGAAACTATTTTAAGGGCCAAGATAAGAAAATTGACCACCTTAGATGTAAGACACAAATCATGAGGATGAGGAAAGAATTTTTGATGGAGCTCAAAAAGATTAAGAAGTGATTAAATAAAGACTGCCAAGATAAGAAGGATATAGTCACTAATTTAGAAAATCATAAAAAGGGCTTTGAAATAAGATGTTAGAGAGTATCATGATTTACTTTCATAGCTTGGATGGAAAGTATAGATATGGAACATGAGATCCCTGATGGTGTATTGATGAGAAGAGCAAGAAGCTGCCACCATAACATGACTCCTAAGTTGGAAGATTTCAGAAGCTAGGAAGACATCTAAGGCCAGGAGCTGAAGAAGACCCTTTTTATAAAGTCCTAATGTTGATAGGTTTACCACTTAACTAGATCCACACACTCACAAACAAACAAGCATAACCACCCCAAGAATTAAACATGAAAGGATCACACCTCTAGCAAGTCACAGCAGGTCAAACAGAGCAATAGGAAGGAAAACACTATCATTATTGAAGCATTTCAAAAAGTTTTTTTTTGTTCCCCCTGATTTTTGGCTCTCTCACAACTATGCTTTTTCTGGCTTCCAAGGAGTGGGGTGTTACAATACCTTCTACTCCTCGTGGGATCGATACTATACTTACACATTGAAGATTTCAACGATCCCCTATACTTGTGGGTATCAAGACATTTTCTGGCGCCGTTGCCGGGGAGTGTAGCGCTTAAGTTTTTATTCTTGTTTGCACTAGATTTTTATTTTCAGTTTTGCATATACTCTAGTTTACTTTCAGTTTTGCATTTAGTTTAGTTTTTCCTTCAGTTATATATATCGAAAACACAAAAAAATTAGAAAATGGAAAATACCAAAAAAACCTCGTGTTTTGGGCATAAGTATGGATTAAAAGATGATTTGTTTAGACACTTGAATGCTGCTAAGATTGCCAAGAATATAGAGAATCAAAGGAAGGGAAAATACTAAAAGGTTTCATGATGGAATTAAATTATATTGCTAAGGAGTTGCTTTTACACCATGATGTAACTTGTATTTTTTGCTCTGAACAAAAAGATAAACATTTTGAATTTCAATGTAGGTTCCATGAAGAATGTGTTATTGCATCTTACCATACTGGTGATTATGCTTATTTAGGAATGGAACAAGTAGAGGAATTTGTTACTTTCAAGGCAGCCTATGAATTATACACCTTCATTGATGAAAATAAAACTTGCCCTATAGCTAATAAATTTGAAAGAGGATAGATTTTATTCTTGAATATTGCGTAGACAACTTCTCTCAAAATATTTATGCTGTTAAATATAATGAGGCTCCCCAAGAGAGCACTGATGTTTTGCAGGAAGAAGATGATGAAAACATAAGCTTGGAAGAGGAAGTATGTGAAGAAGAGGATAAAAACCTAAGCTTGGGGATGCCCGTGCAACCCCAAGAAGATGACGAAAATGATGAACAACTAGAGAATGAAGAAAGAAACTTCCACCTTCACCACCTATGGATGAGGGTAACACTCAAAATTTTGTTGATGATAAACTTTGCTTTTATGATTCTGATGATGAGGAGGACTATCAACCTATGCCTAATGAGAACATTATTGATAATAATTTTAAAAATGATGAGGAGTATGGTTTGGACATGTTTTATGATAGTACTCTAGATGATGATCCTCCATGTTTAGAACTTACTACTTCATGTGAGGATAAAAATGACATACTTGCTGTTGGTGAAAATACTCTTACTTATGAGAGTCCTACTTTATTTCTGAACTCTCCCATTCACACCGTGGAGGAGAAGCTTTTATGGGTTGAAAAGTACTTATGTGGGCTGAAATTATCTTACACTAATAATCATTTCACCCATAACCATCATGTTTATGGTGCTTCTTGCAATTATTTTGAGAGAGGAAAACACACTAATAGCTCACATAATAGTTTTAATAATCCTCTATATGTTCCTAAGTTTGCAAAGTTGCACCAATCTAATAGTTCTTTTATCAAATTTGCTTCCACTACTTGTAACTATTATGAGAGAGGAAGAAAGACTTGTCTTTATGTTTCTATGTTATTTAAAATGCAACCTACTGATCACCACATGCATTGGTTACCACAAAATTGCTGCTATTTATTCATATATAAAATGCCAATGCATAGGAAGTGGGTTAGACTTAAAAGTTAATGGTTTAATGTTTTGTGGTGTGCTCCTTATGCTTTCATTTCCTATTCAGTTTGGGCACACCTTTATATCATGAAAACATGTGAAACAACTTTACCTACTGTTATCTAATTGCTAGTTTAAGATTTTCACTTTATATAAAATTTGGGAAAGTAAATGAGAAGGATGAGTAATGGAGATGTTGGGGTCGACCTTGAACATGTGTTGTTCATGCCAATGGAACCATTGCAAAGTCTCTATCATTAAAACTTTTCCCAAAGCTAAAACCAAATAAAAAGAGTGTTTATGTTGTATATATTTGCTTCTTCTTTTGCCTTTGTGCTAAATCAAAAACAACAAAAATATTTTCTTTCTTCCTTGTTTGTTTCTCTTGAATTCTTTCTTGGTTCTTTTTGCTTCTTTTTGATTTTTATCTTCAGTTTCAGTTTTGGTTTTTGAGTCAAGGTGCTTGTTTACTACTGTAACATCACCTTTGTATCTTATTTTTCATCTTTATGGCAAGAATAACCTCTTTTGAGAGGTGGGATCAGACAATAGTGATTTGCTGTCCAGAAAACAGATTCCTTAGCTTCACTGCGGAAAATGTTAAAAATCACAGAAAAGGAATTTTGACCTGAAATTTTACGACAGCAATCTTCAGTTATTATTACGCATTTCATTAGTTAAAAGTTTTCTGATTTGAGCAACGTAAGTGACTCTGAAAATTCACTCTTTACGGGCTGTCCAGTTTTTGACAGATTCTGTCTTTATTTTGCATTAGCCTCATTACTTGTGTTTTGTGTGGTTCTTTTGATCAATGAACAATACACAACCATAGTAACAATAGTTAATGTTTAGAATCAAATCATGATATGTCTTTGCTGTACCTATGTGGATTTAATTTATGGAGACACTAACCCCTCTAATCAAGTTTTATGATGAGTTTTGTGTGAAGAGAATTGTCAAGTGGAAGAGTTGAGGGTGATGAACAAAGATCAAGAGGGACAAACACTCAAGCTTGGGGATGTTACCCCTAGGCTCACCCTACATGTATCAAATAAGTACAAGAACTCAAGCTTGGGGATGCCAAGCCACCTCACTCCAACCATCTTGATACCAAGTAAGTAAGCCTAGCTATATGGCTATAAAGAAAGCGCTTTACGGGAGGCAACCCGGTTGTTTTATTTTTGATTTTCTTTGTGTCCTCTTGCTGTAACAAGAGACTTAGTTTTTAGTTTTTTTCTGGAATTTTTAATAAAGTGCCAAGTTTTACCCGTTTTGGTTTGAAAAAGTTGCTATTTGTATTCGGAGATTTTATTCCAGCACGAATCTGTGCACGGTATGATTTTTCATTTCTATTCTGTAACTCCGAATGAGCTGATATTTTAACTGTAGTTGCAACTTTTCATCCTCTGTAATCATGAATTTTTCAGAATTTTTCGACATATTTAAGTAGGGTAGAAAAATGCGTTTTGCTGCTGCTGTTTTTCTGGACAGATTCTGTCCCATTTTGTTTGATGCATTCTTTGAACTTTTAACTTGAATCTTTTTGATCCAATTGAGTTTATAAGTAGGCATACAACATTATACACTTTCTGGACATTCATATGAATTTTTTTTAAGGATTTTATGCAGCAAGCAATTCATTTGTCTATCACTACTAATGTCACCCCACAGAAAAGAAATGGGAGAAACGGTGTTTTGAAGTTTTTTCACAGGGATTAGAGGAGATGCACCAAGAGCTATCCAAGGATGGTGAAGACCATAAGCTTGGGGATGTGAAGACAACCCCACTGGACCAACACACTCTCGGTTTGCACACGTCTAACTTCTGTTTTTCGATCAATGCACTTTATCGCATAAACTTGGAGCGTCTTTTATTTGCTTTTTATTTCGGTTTGATTTTTGTTTATTTTCTTGAGACCACCACTTTTCATTTATGTTATGAGAGTGCTACTGGAAAATTGGGTTGAATTAAGTTGGATGCTATTAAAAATATTGGGATAGGGATGTTTGAGTTGATTCAAAAAGATACATATAGTTGCATGATTCATGTGCTTTTTAATGAGTATTAATTTGCAAGTGTTTTATCAAGAGCTATCTTTTATTCATGTTTCGATGCTGAATGTTACTTTACTTTGTTTAACATGGATTGATTAGTTCTATGGACACTTATGCATGCATTTAGACGGTCAACTTTCTCCCTCTTGCTAGCCCAAAAATTCCAACAAGTAAAAACTTGTTTTCCAACACCTTCAACCAAAGTTTTTCTAGTGAGTCCACCATATCTACCTATTAGCTTTATGCTATTCCGAGTATGTTTATCATGTTATATTGTATTATCTATACTTCTGAATTAAAATGCTTATGTTATTGATTGTTATGGGAAAAGTTGGTTAAAAAGCTCTCACGAACTTGATGCACACTTTACTTTTATTGCACTTAATAAGCATGAACCATTGTGATTAAAATTATGAAGTTGTGGGCTTGACAATAGTTTTGGTTGGGAGTTAGCCCATATGTGCTGTCACATGGCAAGCTTTCAACATTGCACTTATTTATATTTAGTTGATGTCATGTACTTTTGTTTATGGATGCCTATCATGGGTGAAATGAATGTGGATACTTAGTAAGTTCAAAGAGTTTGTATAAATGGTTAGAGAAATGCCTGGGCCGCTAATCTAAGCCATGCATCATTCATGGTGGAAATTTACAGCATAACCATAATGTTCATTCAGTGATGCACCTCATAATAAAAAGCTATACCCATAGTAAATAAAAGAGTGCTGAGATTGTTCATTGTCTGTTTGTCTTGTTGTTTTGACATGGGCTTGTTCATGTCAAGGGGCAAGAGGTACCCCAGTGCAGTTCTTGATGATACTATTATTACTTGCAATGACCTTTATTTGAATTTACTTTGTGGACCAAAGTGAGTAACACATGGTGTAGGTACTTGTATTCAAGGGACATGAGACATTCAACCAATACATTGTCAAGCACACCACTCATATTTGCTTTCACTTTAAACATTAATCATTCAAGATGCTATGATAGGGGTAATGAGAGCTCCACACCAATGACTACCACATTGCAAGCATTAACTTAAGTAGAAGTGTTTGGAAGTTAGATGAAACTTATTCATGCTTTACCTCTACTTATTTATATATCTTTCCAATGTGTCCACCTTTTATATTCAGATTTGCAAGAATACTCTATGACCATTATAGGATGTTTTTACTTTTCATTATGCATACATTTGGACCATAGTACTTTCTTCTATGTTACACTTTGTGAATTATCATTGAACATCCTTACATTGAATATTTGATATCACTTCATAATCTATCTTGTATATTGCTACTCCTTTGAAGAATGAATCATTTGACTCTATGTAGCAATAATAATCATCTTTGATATCCATTGATAGTATTAAAATGCAAAGTCCATGTTAGTTTTATCACCTTCATACTCGAGGACGAGTATTGGTTAAGCTTGGGGATGTTGATGCATGTAAAATGCATACATGAACTTTACATTTTATTACTTGATATTCCAACTTATTTGCAACTTATATGATGTTATATTCATGTTTTATAATGATTTCGGGATTTTCTAAACAATCCCCCCTCTTTTGGTTCTAACTCTGTTTTCCAGAAAACGTCTTTTTTAGGGTTTCGGACTTTCCGGGAGCTTCGGGACTCCAAAAAGGGCAAGGCCAAAGAGCACGGTTCAGAATTTTCGAGACGAACGCAATGGGCCTAAAATGAAGACCAGCAGCCCAGCCAGCTGGAAACTAGAGGGTCCCACGCGGTCAGATTCCCTGGCCGCGTGGGACCACCTCTTTTCCCCCTCGTGGCTCCGATGCCGTCCGTTTTCGTCTCCGTGGCTTCGTCTTGACCTAAAACCAACTATAAAAAGAGTCCCCCGAGGAGTTTCGCGAGGAGGCGGCAGAGAAACACGAAACAGAAGACAGAAGGCTGCCGCCGGAGAAGATCGGAGGGGGGAAACGCTGCCGGAATCACCTCCGGTAGGCTCCTCCATCCCCCCTCCGGAGTCTCCATCAACACCAACGTCAAGACCTGCACCATCTCCATCACCATCTTCGTGATCCACTTCATCCCCCTCATAGTTTGAGATTGTTGAACCCTAGCTATTGTTTAAGTGCTATTCTACCTGTGTATGATTAGTTACTTGTCATTGTTTTGTGGTGAGACTATAATTTCAGATTGTGTTGTATCATTTATACCACTGAATCATATCATGTCTTCACGTTGTGAGTAGTTCTCTCATGTTCCTGGGGGCATAGGATGGATTGGCAATGATCTATATATAACATGTGTTGGTATTTTGTCTAGTGTTTATCTTTTTATGTAATTCTATGATGGTGTTGTGCGAACGTCGACTGCACATCACTTCACCTAGATGGGCTCATAGGAGAACACCGTAGTGTAATGAATTGAGGGAGACTTGGGAGGACATGTAAACCTGAGACCGAGTCATGAAGTTACATTATGAGGGTATTAGTATCGGGGACCTTAGAGTGTAATGCTATGGTGGGACTTTATGTCTTAATAAATCTTGTGCAGTCATTTACTTGGCCACATGATCCATCATAAGGGGTTTAGTATATTTATTTAGCTATACCTAATAATGGCTCCGTCCGAAGAAGATTAAAACTTGACAAAATGCTACCTTGTTGTTCTAGAAATATTTATGCCATGAAATCTAGGTAGCCCCTGGGAACGTTCTCCACTTATAAGAAACACACACTTGAGCTTGTCCTCTTGCTGCATAGAGGATTGGGCTTTTCTCTCTTTGAGAGCTTTCACCTGCTACTATTTATCTGCTGCATTTTTACTTTATTGCAAACTCTACACCAAAAACCCAAAAACATTTGCATCATTTAATCATTTTAGTTTGTCTAGTGCATAGATAATAAGGGAAGTGACACTCTTATTTGAGAGGATAAATAACTTATACCTTCTACTCCTCGTGGGATCGATACTATACTTACACATTGAAGATTTCAACGATCCCCTATACTTGTGGGTATCAGATACGCGCTGGCGACACGGGTGGGCCGGCCCGGTTCGGCTTTTTTTTTTTTTTCCTTTGTTTCTTACGTTCATTTTCTGTTTTCTCTGTTTCTTTAAATTATTTTTATTTATGAAAGTTCTCATATTTCGAAAGTTAGAAACTGTTCGGATTTTTCGAAAATTGTTCGGTTTTTCAAAAATGGTCAGATTTAAAAAATTGTTCGGATTTGAAATTTGTTCAAATTTCAAAATTGTTCGGATTTAAAATTTGTTCGGAATTAAATTTTGTTCAAATTTCAAAATTGTTCGGATTTTAAAAACTGTTCGGTTTTGAAATTTGTTCAGATTTGACTTTTGTTAAAATTTGAAACTTGTTTAGTTTTTAAAAATTGTTCGGTTTTGAAATTTTCTGTTCATTTTTTAAAATCATTCAAAAATAGTTTTCATTCATCGACTTTTTTTGTTCAATTTTAAAATCGTTCAAAATGGTTTCCGTTCAACCCCATTTTCTGCTCATTTTTAAAAATCGTTCGAAAATAATTTTCGTTCACCCACATTTTCTATTCATTTTTTAAAATCGTTCAAAAATAGTTTTCGTTCAATGATATTTTTGTTCACTTTTAAAATCGTTCAAAAATAGTTTTCGTTCACCGGCTTTTTTGTTCACTTTTAAAATCGTTCGAAAATAGTTTCCGTTCACCTCCATTTTCTGTTCATTTTTCAGAATCGTTCAAAAATAGTTTTCGTTCACCGGCTTTTTTGTCCACTTTTAAAATCGTTCAAAAATAGTTTCCGTTCGCCCCCATTTTCTGTTCATTTTTTAAAATTGTTCAAAAATAGTTTTCGTTCATCGGCTTTTTTTGTTCACTTTTAAAATCGTTCAGAAATAGTTTCCCTTCACCGGCCTTTTTTGTTAACTTTTAAAATCGTTCAAAAATAGTTTTTGTTCACTTTTAAAATTGTTCAAAAATTGTTTTCGTTCATAAACATTTTTCTACTCACTTTTTAAATCTATTCAAAAATAATTTTTGTTCACCGACATTTTTCTGTTCACTTTTTAGAATCGTTCAAAATAAAAAAATTCACTTTTAAAATCGTTCAAAGATAGTTTTCGTTCGTAAACCTTTTTTTGTTCATTTTTAAAAATCGTTCAAAAATAATTTTTGCTCGTCGACCTTTTTTGTTCACTTTATAAAATCATTCAAAATTAATTTTTGTTCATTTTTAAAATCATTCAAAGATAGTTTCCGTTCATAAACCTTTATTTATTTATTTATTTTTTAAAATCATTCAAAAATAATTTTTGTTCACCGACCTTTTTTGTTCACTTTATAGAATCGTTCAAAAATAATTTTTGTTCACTTTTAAAATGGTTCAAAAATAACTTTGTTCTTAAAAAATTTATGTTCACTTTTAAAATCGTTCAAAAATAACTTTCATTCATAAACCTTTTTCTGTCCACTTTTTAATTTTTTTTCAATAATTGTTCAAATCTCTTTCCGTTCACACTTTTTTTGTTCACTTTGAAATTCGTTCAAACATAGTTTCCGTTCAAAAAAATCTATTCACGTTTTTAAAATCATTCAAACATTTTTCTTGTTCAAATATCATTTTTTATAAAACCGTTCTTACACTTTTTCTAATCACACGCATATGTCCATGTTCACATTCAAGTCATTTCTCCGTGTAAGAGAGACTAAGTTTATTAGTTTAAAGTAAACAGTATCGCTGAGCAAACTTTTTTAGTGCGCCATGAAAGATTCTAAGTGCCAGAAATGTTTCGCGCTGGTCATGACTGAAGGAAGTAGAAGAATAACGCGCACGGAAACAGTAGCCACGAGGAAAAGTCACGCGAAGGAACAAACGCGACGAAACAACGAAATGGGCCGGGCCCATTAAGGTCGTCTAGTAGGCAACGTGAGCGGAAGCAGTCGCCGTAAGGCGATGCACAGGTGCTCCCAGCATCCAGTCTCTCAGCAAATGAACAACTACGGAAATTCCTAGTGAAATTCGCATGGAAATGTCAAGATTTTATGCGAGAATAATTTCACCAGGACTGAAAACTGATGTCCCTATATCCTTCCAAGGAAAGAAGACAGGGTTTGGGTGACGGCCTTCGCGAACTATATCATATATACACGTTGTAGCAGCATTAGTCATGGAAGGCACTGTTGGAAACAGACATGATTGTTAGTCAAACAGATGCTGAGTTGGAGACATCCGAACAGAAGACACGATTCTCAGTGGCATTGCAGTAGCCGTGCGCACTAATCATTCGCGGGTAGGTTTGTTAAGAGTCCGAATTCTGAATCCTGGCATTGCTAGTTGTAGGATCTAGACAACAACAGTCGAACTTTTGTGCGTGTCCTTCCTGATTATTTTTCAGATAATTTGTCAGGACAGAATTTAGCTGCGCATTGTGCTATAGTATAGAGCTTATAGGCCTAAAACGTCGTGGTCATCTGACTCATGGACGCACAAAACATCGAGGCAAGAAGACAAACGGCTCTGGCCAAAACATTCCTGATGGCCGTCATTGCCACGCCCACGCTAGCACTCTATTCTGTGGATGTAATTATCCCAAGAAAATCAGACTTGGCAAATGATACCCTCTGGTGTTTCCAAGTTGCGTGCTAAAAATCTCCACCCTGTTCTTCAGAGTTCAGAAAGATTCATCCATTCTCTACAAAGAAGAATCGGATGTATCCAACCCGATGCTTCCAGAACAGGTGATCTCATGGATTAGTGTTGCTTCCTGTGGAAAGAAGCAGTTGAGTCTTGCTTTGGCCTGTTGCCGGTAGTCCCTGGTTTTTGTCGTTTAAATTATGGTTATGAAGGTAGTAAGGTCATTGCAAAATGTAGTAGTATGTGACCAGTGTGAGTTTGGCTCCAAACGAATGTGTTAAAAGCAGCATTAGTTACGTCACTGATGGTACTCCGATACTGCTTGGCCGTGCTTTCCAGATACTGGAACAATTCTGGATGAAAAATTATGTAGTGATGTAGTTTTCGACCAAGTTGCAACTTGAGCTAAGCACTAAATTTAGAATAGCTATGCTTATCCACGAGTGAGATCTGTCAATTGTGTCGGCTTGGAAATTTGTTCCTAGTGGTTTGTTTTAACATATCTTGGTTTTGTTTCTTTGTCTTGATTATGAACATACATTCTTGCTCTCATGTCATGTCATAGATGGAGAGGTCAGTTAGAACTCATTCTTTCTTGGTTGGCATTATATGGCATTTTACGGTAGGAGTATCCATATGATTAGCTAAGCCAAACAGCAATTCTCAAATTTAAACACCGCTAGAGAGTTAGCTGTGGATCATTTTTTGCAGTTTGATGCGGCAAACTGCAAATCAGTGGATTTTCACACATGCATGGCGCATATATGCTTCATATACATATTGACAAAACCAAGATCGTAGTCACACGTCATTACAGTTATAGTTGTCCCAGATAGCAAAGTTTCTACATACATGCTCTCCCTGCTAACAATTGCTTCTGAGTTCTGACAGAGACGCCACATACGCCAGAAGAGCAAGCACAGGGTCTTCGTTTAGTACGTACTCTGCATAATTACTACATGCAGGGGTTCCTTGCTTGCTTAGCAGATGGCGCAGGAGTTGGGGTTCTCCTCCATGCTCTGCACGACGTAGTGGTTGTTCATGTACGGGTTGTGATAAGCATAAGCTGATCTGTACTGATTCATGAGCTCGGCAATGAGCTGCTGCTCCGTCGGCTGCGGCGGCTTCTTCTCGCCGTCCTCCTTCTTGGCCTCGTCCTTGGCGTCGCCGTCCTTCTTGTCCCCCTCGCCTTCCTTCTTGGCTCCTTCGCCTTCCTTCTTCGCGTCGGCGCCGTCCTTCTTGCCGTCCTCCTCTTTCTTCTTCTCCGGCTTCTTGGCGGGGCCAACAGAATCGATGGACGCCGCCCACGTCTTGCGGAGCTTGCTCACCACGTCCACCGGATCCACCATGCCGATCACCGTCATCTTGCGTGTCGCCATGTCAATGGACACAGCATCGATGCCTGCACGCGAAACAGAACAAAACATCGCTTGCTTCAAGTTTATCTTCCTATTCGATGTACCCGTATATACCAAGAAAATATCAAGCAGACAAAATGAGCTCTGTAATTCGTACCGACGAGCGCCGAAACGGCCTTCATGGCCTTCTGCTTGTCCTTCTTGTCCTGCAATTCCAACTTCACCACAATTTTCTGTACCCAAATTGAAGCTCTAACATGTTAGGATATGCAAGTACAAACATAAAAAAGCAGAGTGTCAGAGGGAATGAAGGAAAAAAGGAATTGTTCATGGATTCTAAAGCAAGATCCTAACTAGATCAAGACCCTGGAAAGGCAACCAGCTTTACATCCGCAAGTACCGCGATGTAGCCATGTAGGTATGCCTAAAGATTTCAGAACAGAATCCTAGCTAGCACGAACCTTCGACATGTCCCCCATAATATGCGAGCTGAGCACCAGAACAGCCGGCGGATGCTCAGTGAAGACTGAAGAGAGGCGGGCAGGATGCAACGGGTTAACGGATAGAAGGGAATAATGGTGGGTTGAGGAGGTGTGCGGGATTAGAATGCCAGAAAAAGTAATGGTGGAGGGGGCGGCTTGGATGCCCAGAGGAGAAGGAAGCTGTAAATAAAAGTTGTGGCGACTGGGAGCGGCGAGCGTCACGTAAGCAAGGGGTGAGGGAATTGACGGGAAAAGTGATGCCGGTGAAGGCCAAATAGTTGTTCTCTTCCTCTTTCCTCCAAGTGGGTGACGTTTGGCCTTCTCTTCCTCCTAAACTCGTAGTATGTTTTATTCGGTAAAAGAGAGATTTTATTAGCTAAAATTTCACATCAAGACGTAAAAGAGTCACATCCATTCTTTACATAACTAATCGGTTCGGCTCTGACGCAGACTCGTGACTCTTGCTACGAGCGCACCTAATATGCGGAAAATAATTTAGAAATTCAAAAAAGTTCAAAGAAAATTTTTGCTCAAAGATGATTAAGTAGTCTACTCGTGTAAAAAAATTGGCCACAAAATATTTCTCATTGACTTCTAGGCAAAAAGAAAATTTTATAACGAATTTAGTGTGTATATAATGTGTTTTAGGGAAAATATTTCACACAGGGTGCAATGAAAGTCATTCTTTGGCCTTTTTTTGCACGGGTACAACATTTGATCATGTTTGCCCGAAAGTCAGTTTCGGAATTTTTCGACCTTTTTTATTTTTTTTACATATCGGGTGCGATGGTACCCAGATTTTCCAATGTATTTTACCGTTCGGCTCAAGCTTTTAAACATGCGACAAATATGACATTTCTGCATTTTTTTTGTACTTAATAGTATTTAACGAAAAAACTTAATAACCAAACTGAATTAACAATATCAACCGAACGTGTGGCCATAAGAAGAGCCCTCGTCACCCCCATTCTACAAAGTTTGGAGACTTCCGTTGCTCACATGGGGTAATGTTGGATTCGGCCCAGCAGGAGCATCCATGTCTTGGTGCCTCATCATATCCTTCTGACGCTGAGATATAAAACATGCTCCTCATATTGGCGTTGGTGGGAGTCCTTTTCCAAGTAAAGTGAAGATAAAAATTTGGACTTCCTATCCAACACTAGTTATCCTTTTCAAAGGGCATGGGTGCACTAATATTCACAGGTTTTATAAAAAATATTCACGATTCCAATGTATAATATATTTTTGTAAAATGTTCACAAGTCTGAAAATATTCAGTCATCCAAGAAAATGATCACGATATCGAAAAAGTATATTCACGGGTTCAAAAAGTAATGTTAATGTATTCTTGAAAAATGTTCACATGTTTGAAAAAGTGTTCATGTATCAAAAAGTTATGTTCATGGGTTAAAAAATTATTCACGAGTTTTACAAAAATGTTCACCAATGCAAAAGTATGCTCACGAGTTCAAAAAAAAAAGTTTGCTGGTTCAAAGCAAATATTCATGTATTCATAAAAAAAACTAAATAGAAACCAAAAAGGAAAAAATAAAAAAGTAAAAGTAACAGTGCTTTAGGTCGCAAAGAGCAATGTACAGTGCTCGCGTTACCTGCAAAGAGCGGCGAATAGCGAAAAGTCCATGTATAGCCCGACTACATGTAGCCTGTTTTTTGAGAAATTTGGAAATGCCATTTTAAAGTTTCAAAAAATTCTGATAAAACTCTAGACAAATGATAATGATTTATTCCTCCAAAGTGCAAAATCTCAACTCGAAACATTCTGTATTTTGAGCCACACAAAAAAGATAAAATCTGACAAAGTTAGGAGATTCAGATGTGTGTGCTGTTCACTACGGCCCGCTGGATATATCCAAATTCAAAGCCCATTAAAGACTCTCCTACATGAAAGGATCTGAGTCCATCCAAATGATATTAAGCAAAATCCTATTCTGGAAAGAATGGCAAAGTAAGGCATTTCTTTGAATGCCATAAGTAAGAATGTTTTGCCAAAGCCCCGATTGGAGATTGTCATTTTTACTCTGGCTGGAATACAATGTATTTTGACTTAAAATTTTGCACATTGATATAAGACATTAAAACTGACTGCACTACAGGTACCCACAACGCATGCAATTCTACTGCTGCATCACTCGAATTCTGATCATGCATGCAGGCTGAAACGACTGGAGAATAGACGACCACGGCCGGCCTGCAGGTTACTCGAGCACGACCGGAAAGGGTGTGAGACGGTCCTAGTCTCACTCTCACACACACAGACGAGGAAAGCATCATCCATGGATGCTGGGAAAAGCGGAGCAGCCGTGCCGTCCAAATGGAGAGGAAAGACGTCGCCGATCGAACCGCCCTAATGATGTCTACTGTCGGACACCGAATCATTGCGCCCACTCAGCCACTCGATCAGCCAAGCGGAGATCGAGTAGACATACTACCACCCGTCACCCGTGTGTAAGCAGAGCTAGCGAGCTAACCCATATATATATGTTTATGCGATCTCATCCGCATTATTTTAGGTGACATTTGTAATCATCGCGCGGGGCACATAATTATGCTCCCTCTAATCCTTTTTTGGGTTGCTTGTTGGTCATAATCTGTGGGCAACTCCATCCATATCCACTTGACTATTCATTAGGAGTATTACTTGATTAGATGGCTCACATGATTTCGATCCAGACGTTAAATATGTACACTCTCTAAATTACTTAACCATTTCTTCTGATAAACAAAACATATATAGTTGCACCATAAACAATTGCTAGTACGTAGTACCCTTGTATACGGGTTTTTATAGTGGTGTTCAAGCTTAATTTGTACGCGCAATTAAATAGATGAAGATACCTCATCCCCTGATAACGGAGTGACATTATTCATGGATATATATGGATATATAGCCAAATACGAGTTTGATTGAACGCATGCGTCGAAAAATGTCAAACTATTCTATACATGAATTGAAAATGGCCATTAAATTTACTCGTGGTAAAAATATTGTATGATCAAAATCGGGTTCTGCAGGCATCCGTACTTATATATCAGACCTGAAAGCCATATAATTATTTTCGTTTTCGTAAATTGGTCAACAACAAAGCATGCATGCATGTATGCAAAGTAGCATATATTTGGTGTCTTGTTCATGTGAGGTTAATTAACAAGAAAGTGCAGATGCGTTAATGAAGTACTGGTTTTATTTTTATCAACGACGTCACCTTTCATAAGCCTATTGACACCCTACCTAGCTAGAGCCTCCGAGCGATGGAAATGTATCAACAGCCAACGCAATGGGACAAAAACTAATCCCTCCAGATATCGATCACCTACGTAGACGTGATGCATCTACCAAGCTCCTTTTCCTTCAATTCCAAGAGGCATCTCCCATCAATGGTTCCTAGCTTAGGCCCATCGATCAAATAAAAACAAGATTTGTTAGTGTGTAGGGCCATTCATTTCACAACTTTCTTATTGCTAACCATTACTTAGAGTAGCTAAGCTAGAATTTTCGGCTAGCTTGTCCCATCTTGTTGGTCGCCTCAGAGCTCATATTTTACTCACTTCTCCATTAAGTTGCATAGGTATGCAACTTTAAGAAATGTCAACTTTGTGCGGCGTTGCTAATGCCAGTGCGGTAACAAGCGCGTATGCAGTTAATAGCGCCTACGAAATTAATTATCTCTAATCTATTAGAAGCTGCAATTTTCAACTATTTAGGAATAGCGGATTAGTGTGTAATTGTGAAATGAGAACTCTTCCGTGGACTAGTGGTAGCCGTGCATATGCGCATAAGGGTCAGGTCCCGGGTTCGAGTCCTCACTTCTACCTTAATGACAAAGCCGGGGTGGAGTCCCCCCTCCGGTCTTGTTGTTGTTGTTGTGTAATTGTGAAATACTCCTTGTGTCTAGAAATAGAAGACATTGCATTTTGAAGATTTAACTTTATACAACCACTGGTCCAATTATACGTAAATTATCTAATGCAAACCATGAAGTGTTATTTCATACGAATCCATGGATATCAAGACGTACAAACCAATGTAAAGTTTGAACAAGTTTATAAGAAAAGGATGAACTTTCTTGCTAACCACCTCTCAAAACACTTGCATTTTTCATGCTCTAAGAAAAAAACAATCATCTATACATAGAACTAGATAGTGCGTTAGCTATGATATAAAATACTCCCTCCGTTTCACAATGTAACATGTTCTAGCTAGCTCACATGTTGGCTAGGTGCAAACTCAAATGAGTGTACATAAACATTAAAACATGTCAACATACATTTAGATACATGTGAATGTGGACAAAAGCTAAAACATCTTATATTTAGGAACGGAGGGAGTAGTTATTAGAACATATAACTATTCTCTCAAACTAATTATATTGCATATTTTAACGACTAACCAAGAAGTATTTGTACAAAGATATTTGGATATGTTACTTGGGAAACAACACGTCACATTTGATTAAGTCTATTATAAATTCAACTTTTACCCCTATTTTTTAGATTGTGAAAGTTTCTACCTTATTTTAAAAACATTGCCACATTTAACCTTAGTTGTGAAACTGTGGCTACTTTTATCTCATAATTTATTTTCTCCAAGCTGAAAGTATAGACTAACTTGTTAGGACTACATGACAATTGATTAGGCATACTCATGCTTATTAGTGGCATAGCAAATTGTGCTAAATTCTTTCACATTTCCTCAGATTCAGTCAAACTCTAGGAAATTATCTTAACTTTGGCAAACTGGTACGGATAGCTACAAATTGGTCGGTAGCGAATGCAAGTGTGCGTTGTATCTATAGTCAATTAACGTTATCCTAAAAAACAAGATCACCTTATTATTTTGAAATACTAATAATACAATTAACACTATCCTGAAGCCATCACAAGGCAACGACTAATGGTAAGATGTGGAACAAAATAAATAAATAGAATAAACATTGTCAAAGGGCAGCAGTTGAAGCATAAATATGATGTGTTCTTAGCATTGTACCCTCTAAGAGCCTAACACAAAGCAAATCAAAGATCCTTTAGAGGCCTTCAGCCAAACCCCTTGTACAAGATATGTCACAAGTTTTGATGAATGATGGCAGATAAAGATCTCAACAAACTTTCCCATACTTGCCACAAACTCCTACTCGTTCGGTACAAGAACTCTAGATAGAAGGCGCCACACATATGTAAAGGAATACCCGGAGTTCTTCAAAGGGGGACAAGCAATGTAAGTCACACACAAGCATCTTCGTCGTCGCCATCGAATATCACGCCCAAATGCCGAACCTATCTGGGGACGCTAAACCCTAGTTCGCCCACCATAGCCTCGTTGAGATCACTCCTCAATCTCGATGAGTCCTCCCTTACATTGTAATCCTCTCTATACATTCTAGGAGGGTCCGATCCAAACCTAGGCAAGAATATGTATTTGCGTTGCGATGTTACTCAGTTGATCCGAGTCTCTATGACTACAAATTTCATGATCTCCCACGACTACGCTAATGAGATCGCAACCCCCGCGATATTTTACTCCTCAACATAGCAATTAGAGGATAAAAGGTGCATCTTACTCCTCGAATAATTTATTGTTGTTATCTCCATTTTTATGATATAATCAGAACAAAGGGGGTTTAAATATGTGTCCCGGTTTACAAGATTAATATAAAATAATGTGTTAAAATGTGTTTTTCACTAGTTTTCCTAATTTTTGTGGAAATGGTATTTCTTTCAAAAACATACATTCAGGAATGCTTAGGGAGAAACATATTTCACAAGTTTTACTACGGTCACTAGAGCAGCCCTAAATGTTCCTTTAGTCGACTTGTGCAGCGAATGTTTGAGGAGAAACATTGAAGCACATACAATTTTGGTGAATTTTTTCTACTCGTCAGTGAAAATTAAGGGCTGCTAAAAATGTAGTAAATCACAACCGACCGATGTCTATAATTAGAAGGTTTATATTTTTCTAACGATACTTTTTCATGTGGTGATTTTTAGTGAATTTTTCGTGTGATGCTGCAGGTAGCCTCAAATTATCGAGCAAGTCCGATTTGAATTGCGACAAGTACAATAGTACGGTGCGTGGTTGAATGCAGATAAGGTTGTGCTTAGTTTTCATCTGACCGTTTCACCAAGATCTGATAGCTTCCACTCAAAAACTAATATAGCCGTTTGACTTTTGCAAGTCGGCCGGCTGCCTCGTTAAGTCGTTATAAACCGTGGTGGATTTTCTCATTTTTCTCTTCACTCCACTCTGCACCACCGCCAGCTCTTGACACTAGCACAGCCTCCTCGCCCCGCGCGCCCGCACCGCACGCTCGCAACCGAACCGAGAAGGAAAAGGAGGAGGCTTTCGATCGATGAAGGCGATGATACTGCGCCGCCGCGGCGCCGGCGGCGGGCTACGCATCAAGAGGAAGGGCCGCGGCTTCATGTGCGGCTGCGGAGGCTCCAAGGCCGTCTCCATCTCCGACGGCTCCGAGAAGCAGTCCCCCATGGCCACGCCACCCACCAACACATCGACTGCCACCACCACCATGTCCACGGCCACCACGGCGACGAGGAGGGCCGGGAACAGCAAGACGGCGTCGATGGTATCCACCGCGGCGGCGTCCTCCTCGTTCTCGGCCTCCTCCACGGACGACGCCGACACCAGCGTGGGGAGCACGCCCAGCGTCGCCGCGCTCCTGCGCCAGCTCGGCGAACTCGAGCGCACCGTCCGCTCCCTGCAGGGAGCCGCCGCCGAAGGCGTCCGGCACAGGCGGACCTCGAGCGAGGGCGGAGGCGGCGCCGGCGCCAGGAGGATCGAGGAGAGCGTGGCGGTGGTGAAGGAGTCGGCCGACCCGCTGGCCGACTTCCGGCGGTCGATGCTGCAGATGATCGTGGAGAAGGAGATCGTGGGCGGCGCCGATCTGCGGGAGCTCCTCCACCGGTTCCTGTCCCTCAACTCGCCGCACCACCACCACCTCATCCTCCGCGCCTTCGCCGAGATCTGGGAGGAGGTCTTCTCCGGCTACGAGCGCGCGCCGGACTTCCTCGTCTCCCACTCCTCCCAGCACGGCATGAAACGGCTCCCACGGGAACCAGTCTCCCTCCGCTGATCGACAAGTGGGCTGTTATCATCCCAACCATGGTATTGCGCGGTGCATGCTAGCTTGATTTCGTGCTCCGTTGATCCACCCCAGTCGTTCATTTTCCGTTTTGATTGGGACAAGGTTTAAATTTTAGTAGGGTTTGGTGAGTTTATTTATTTCTTGGTGTTCATCGCCTTTACGTAATCTACGTACTATAGCTTGTACAAACGATTGAAACGCACGAGCCTGGGATATTTTTCAGGTTCCGGGAGTCCTTGATTTGAAAAGTTGCTTTGATGTGCCTGAAATTAAGCGGTGATGGTACGAAGGGAAAAGGAAACCTCTGTTGTCTTCTCTCGACTTTCCACATGTTGCTTTTTAGCCGTTGGTGCACGCAGGACACGCTCAAGGCGAGCCGATAGGTCACGGCGGGCGTTCGGGTTACCCGAAAAAATCGGGTCGGGTAATTCGGGTTTTTGAAATTTCGGGTTTTCAAAACTAACACCCGAAATTTGTCTAAAAAAAGAGAAACCCGACATTTCGGGTACCCGAAAATTCGGGTTCGGGTTTTCCCGAATAGCCCGAACAAGAGTAGGTCTCCAGAAATATGTAGTCTTTGATGCGGAAACGCATCTAGAGGATGGATTAGGAGAAGGGCGAGGAAGAGCGGCCGGGCAACCGGGCAGTTGGTAGGCAGCCAGCAGTTGGTAGGCACCGTCGATGAAGGCGGCCGGCGCGGCGCTGCCAGTGCATGTTGTCGAGGAAGGAGGCCGGCGCGGCGCCGTATCTCAGGCGTGTGCAGCGGGATGCGAGGAAGGCCGCGGACCGTCGGGACCGAGCCGCAGTCTGCGGCGGCGGCGGCAGGATTTGCGAGGTCGGGGTTGAGATTCGCCATGCGCGGCTGTGCGTACCGCGTGTGCGGCTGTTATCGTTGACCATTGGAGTGGACGTGTGGTCGGGAGGCACTGAGGCTATGCGTGAGGAAGTAGCATACAGTGCTCTGTTGTGGGCCTTTGGCCTGCTGGGCTGGGGCAAAGAGTAGTGCGGGAGGTTCATTTGATGGATTGGGCTAACATATCCCATATATTTCGGGTAATTCGGGCTATTCGGGTATCGGCAGTGTACACCCGAAATTCTCTAATAAAATTCGGGTTTCCAAAACTGCTACTCGATGTAGTGATCGGGTTTGTCGGGTTCGGATTTTTTGGATTCGGGCTCGGTTTTTCGGGTTCGGGTTTCGGGTTTTATGCCCACCATGACCGATAGGAACGGGCAAAGCAAATCAAATCAAACCGCCGTGATTCCCGCGGGGCTAGACTGTTCCTTGGTGATTTAGTCGAGTAGAAAAGGAAACGGGCGAAATTATAGTCAGATCCAGATCGATGGTGCTATAGCTCGTTATTTAGAGCTAGCTTTTGTCCCGCGCGGCTGCTGCAGAGGCAACGAAAATGGTGCCGATCGATCGAGATCAACGCGCAAGTACAAGGTTAAAGATGTGTGGCGCATCAATGCCTTGCGTGCTGAGGCCAGTGCATGTCTGATGTCCCCCTTTAGAAATAAATTGTCCCATGCATATGTAGGCCTCTTTGTTTCACAGAATTCTGAATATACAGGAACAAAAAAAACGTATGATGTACATTTAAGTTTTATTTTGGTTTGTTTGATCGTGTCGCCGAAGAACCAACGAATTCTTTTGGAAATGTTTAAGTGGATGTCGAATTTCCTATGAAACATGAATCCTATGAATCAAACAACTAGTTTTTTTTTCTGAGGGCTCTGATCCTCCAAAATTTTCTGGAGTATGAAAGTCCTTTGAGTCTAAGAGGCCCATAGACTTATATCACTTTGCAATAGTTTTTTTTTCCATAGGGTGGATTCACAATCACAAGAGGACCAACCGTGGACCAAATTCGTGATACCGAGGGAGTCTTAGGGTTGTTCGATTAGACTTACTTTATTCTTTTTGGATTTTGATTTATAAAAAAAAACATTTAAATAGGTGCTTTCCGCTTTGTGGCCGGATACGGTTGCACGATGCTATAAATCATCCAAAACAAAAGCTCATATTTAGGTCCATATCTCTCCTATCTAAAAGAAAAGTTTGGTTCCTCGTTTACGTCGTCCCCCTTCGTCAAACTCCCTTCGTCGCACCTCTCGTACGAATTTTGACGCAGACAAGTGGGACCGTCCGGAGGAAGAAAACGCTGCCGACGTCCCCGCTCATCCCCTCGCACGCTCCCGGCCTCCTCGCCCATCTGACGCCACCACCACCACCGCGCCATCCCCGTGTCGCCAGATCCAGATCGCCACGACGACTCCGCCACCGTACCGGCCCCACCATCTCATAATCGGCCTCTCCACCGCCTACGCGAGCTCCAGAGTTCTTGACGGGACAAAAGTGCCATCAAGAATTCATGTAGCTTTCTTGTCAATGACATGTGTTTTCTGGCATGTTTTAAACGCTCCATTCAAGACCATGTTTTAAACGGAGACAAAAGTTTTGTCTCTATCTATTAATTAAGAAGAAGAGAATTGACCAGTTAATTAACGAAAAACCCGGTGAAGACTGTTACAACAAAACCATATGCGGACTACTCCCAATTTTTTTGGCAGTTGTCGCCTCATTGTCTACTATAATTGGTTGGATTTGTTGTTGCTGCTGTTGCTGACTGTCCCCTTTGTTTTTAGCTTGTTGTGGAATTTAACGTTCGTGAAGTTGTCTTATCTATAAGAAAAGGGACATATAGTAGCATGGGCCGTTGCCAAGCAAGTGGTTGAGCAGGGCCGGACTAAACAAATTTTGGACCGGGACGGGTTAAACCAATACAATTTACACTAAACTCTTATACTTTGATATAACTTATTTTTATTATATTACGATCTTAGTATCGTTCCAATATATAGTTTGCATAGTTAACTATTTTTTTACTAATATTAAGTGTATCATTTTTGTCATTGTAATGCACATAAAAATACACTTAACTTGTGTTGAATTTAAATATATTTTGTAACAAAACTGTGTTATATTTTTGCTATATAGACGTAGGCCAAATATGATAAAAATTTACGGCTCCTTATTTTTGGAGTTACATTAGGAGTTAGTTATCTTTAATATTTTGGTAGATATATCTATCGAGTATAGTCTAACAGATATCTTCCTAGCGGTTTCGAGTGTATCATTACATCTATAAATTTCTAGAAACTTTTTGAGTATAAATTGAACTGTAAGGTTGTCTCTTTACCATTTTTCGTGGTCAAGTGTGTTTTACAAGCTACACATGTGTTACGGAATAATACGACAATACATGCATTCTACATAATTGATATTCAAGTATAAGCACTTAAACTAACCACCAACGATCGTAAAAACTATTATGAATTTTACAACTTTTGAATACATACGATATATTATTTAGTCTCATTGAAATGCATTTGCTATCATCTGGTGTACACAATTTTTCATCACGGTTTTAAAAATAAAATTGTGTCCACAATATTAAACTGGAAACTTAGTTATTATAGCTATCATATCAACCAACTCGGCTCCCACCAGAGAAAGACTAAAAATCTACTTTCACTCGACACTGCCGACCATTTTATATTTGTTTTACGGGCTAGCCAGGTTGGTTTCTTCATATGTGATACACAATTTATGGTGAGAACTTACTCCTACAAAACAAATAAAACTTAATTTAGATATTAATACTTTCTTAGACAATTGTAAAATGATTACGAGAATACTTACTATTTGGAGGCCCCATACTCTCGGGGCCAGGATGGTTGCCTTATTTTTCTGGCCTATAGGCCGACTCTGTGGTTGAGGGAATATCTAGTTCTACCCTCCTTTAGGTGTTCCCGTGTTAGCATTATTATTATTTATTGAATATTTTTAAAAAAATACGAAAAAATGTGGGTGTTCACAAGATATGTGACTACAAATTCCACAATTTTCACGTCCAAATTCGAAAGGAGTATTGAGAAATAAAAAAGATAAATCTAGCATGACCTAATTGTAGAACACATATCTTGTGAACACATATATATATTTTTTTTTGAAATATTTATGTTTTTAATGGTAGCACGAGAAGCAACCGGAGGTGTAAGATAGCACTAAATCTACTACTTCCAATATAAGTGTCAGAACTGACCTTGTTCAAAACTGACACTTATATTTATTTAGGATCGGAGGTAGTAGCATTTGCTCGTGCGTTTGGACGAAATACCGCATTCTACGTGCAGCGAGTGTAACATCCCAAATTTATAACAAGGGTAAACCAGACCCAAATTTCAGAACCAACAAAAACTTTTTGAATTATTTCACAAGTGATTGTGTTTTCCTTTAATTTGTTCTGTTGGTCTTGTGTAACTTGTTGTTTGTGATTGTTGGACTAGTAGATGTCAACTCAAGACATCCACCTAGGTAAAAATTTATTTACAACACTGGTGACCATGTTATGACAAGAATTTATTCCATATGTCTTTCCCATTCTTATGTTGGCCAAAAGTTTATTTCAACAAATGATTTGGTTTTAGCAACAAACAAAATACTCTTTAATTTGAGACAGTGAAAGTATTTTCAAAAGTTTCATGTTTATAAAATATGGGGAACCATCTGTGATCTCCTGTCCTCTCTTCCACTTTGGCATTTATAAAATTCTTATTTTTAAAACTCCTAAGTTTCAACTCCTTTTTAAAAGAAATACTAGTGGGGAATATATTACCTCACATAATTCCCCTTTCAAACCATTTTGAAAACTATTAAGTTATGGGTTGATAAATCCCTTAAACAACATCTTGTCATAATTGGGTGTGACCACTTTTATAAAATAGCATTGTTAGTTATGGAAAAAGGTGTGTGACTTATTCTTGTAGTTTGAAGTGTGAGGCTTGTTTGAATTGTGAATATTGTTGTGTTGTGGATAGTGTTGTGTTGGTTGGTATTTTGGTGCTGTTGCCATTGGGGTGATTTTTGCTGTTGTGTGTGATGTTCTTGTGAGGATAATTCCTCAGTGGAGTTGTTACTACTTTAGGACACCCTTGGCACCCAAACTTGGAGTGTGACTTGAAGAGGAAAACCCTCTAAAGTTATGCCCCCAAGTTAATTTCAAAAATTTAGAGAGAGGATCTCAATAAAACTCCCTCTTTATCTATTCCTCTATTTTATTAAAACAACTATACTTTCTTTATCAAAATTCTAGAGAAGGGGATGAAATGATAACTCCATTTCACATCACTCCCTCCTCTAGTAACCCTACTTGTTGATTTTAAAACAAATCCCTCCTTTCTTTTATTAAAAAGAAATGAAGGTCATAAGTTAAAATGATCTCCATAAATAATTTCCCTCCCAATTTCTCTATTTCCTCAAAACAAATGTTTAAGTATCTTATTTTTTCAAGAAAGCTCCAAAGGTTCTACAAACTATTTTATCTCTGGTTTTAATTATTAAAGGATTACCAAATTATTCATTTCCAAAAATAGTTTATTTAAATCCTATGAACAAAAATGGAGCAAAACATTTTATTTTGTAAAACCAATTTTTGTGGAGCTTCCTCATATATAGGGGAGGCTACATGAATTTTCTCTGATTTTTGTAAAATGTTTAAACCCCTCAAATAAATCCTGGAAACCCTACTGGTTTCAAAATAGAAATAAAGGATTTCTTTTTAGCCGAGGACCTGTCTGTGAGAAGAGAAAAAGAGTTAGGGGGCGTTTTGCAAAACCTCCGTTGACCTCTGTCACTCCATGGCAGCACGGCACGGTGGCGTGCTCCCGAGCTCGCCGTGTGCCTCGCCCCTGACGCAGGCCTCGCCCTGGAGGAGATAAGACCTCTCCATGCCGCTCACCTCTGCTCGCTCCTGTCCCCCATCACCCTGTTGCAGCGACGCGGCAGAGCACAGACGCCGTGTTCCTCACCCCATCGTCGCCGTGTTCTCCCCGCGGGTGTCGACACCGTCTGGACCCCGCCCCTCTCTGCTGCCCTGCGAGACGATAAGAAGCCCTCTCCCCTCTGCTCCCTCACCCCCCCTCACTCATTTCCTCCCCTCACATCCTCTCTCGCATTTCTTCCTTTGAGCCCGAACCCCGGCCAAGGTCGCCGACGCGCCTCGCCGGCGATTGAGTGCTCCCCATCCCAATCCCAGACCACCAGCACCTTCGCCGTGCTCTACTCCCCCTCTCTGCGCCAAGAATCGCAGAGGGAAGTCCGGGATCGCCGCCGTCATCCGCATCCCTTTCCGCTCCGGCCGCCGCCTTGCCGGGAAGCTCGCGGGTTGCACAGATCTTATCCCTACGCCATTTTCATTCCCCCGAGATCCCCTCGTCGCGAGCTATCTCACGGACATCTTCTTTTCTCCTAGGAACGCCGGAGTCGCCGAGGCCGTCTCCGCCTTGCTCCCTGCTGTCGCCGCGTGCTCTGAGCGTGCTGACGAGGAAGACGAAGACGGCGTACCGTTTCGCTCGCGTTGGGCCGCTAAATGGGCCGCCGTCCCCGTGGCTCGGCTCGGATCCGAGCAGATCAGGCCCAAACTCCTTTTTTTTTCTGGAGGTTGATTCTTTTCTGTGCCTTTCTATTCTGTCCTCTCAGTTTATTGCAAAATAAAATAGGAAAACCCAGGTTCTGCCCAAACCAAAAATTAGGGAGGTACCCTAGCATATTCCTAGCCAGATCCAAGTGGTAGAAACACTTTTGGATGATTAGTTTGGAAAAATTAAATGTAAGCCAGAAGTACTTCTTTTCACCAAAAACTCAATAGCTATTTATCTATGATAGCTATTGATGCAAACTCAACTGTTTTGGAAAGGTTTGAGTGATACCTAGCAGTAGAAATTTGCCTCTCATGCAAATGATCTTCCTAAATAAAATGGCATCCACTTTGGTATTTGACCAGAGAGCCATTTAGGGATTTTTGTAAATTATTTGGTGATGATTTTTGGTGTGAATCCACTTGTGTGAGCTTCTGTATGATTAGGAGTACCTAATCCTAGCTTGGTGTGATTTTTAGAGCTATGGATTATTTTAGGTGTATTTAACTAGGTGGCATGCTTTTCTGCCATTTATGGTTTATAGATTTATTTAGTTATATAGGGTGTGCTAGTATCTCTTTTGTGATTTCTAGCATGTTTAAGTGTGATACTAGTTACTAGGAGTGTGTTAGCTTTGTAGTATAGCACTTTGGAAAAAGTTTAGTATTGCACTTAGTCACCTAGTGTTAATGGTACTAGAGTGGTATTCTCCTAGATTCTCCTAGTTAATAGAATTTGTTTTAGTAGAAATTCCTTAGTGGGGTGTTTATTTTAGTTAGCATTGCTAGATCATCAGTAGCATGCCATCTTGCTACTGGTTTGGTCTCATGATAGGAAGAAGTTAGTGTTGCTAGTTTTTATTGGGGAACAATATCCCTAGTCTGGGTATTTTCTAGGATTTCCTAACTCTCAGGAGTTGTATGCTAATAGAATCATTGTGTGCATGAATGTCAAAATTGATGTTGAATATCAGTAGCATTTCCTAGCTACTGATGTTGTAGCATGTCATCCCTTGCTACCCTTTGTTGGCCCTCACTTGTGTAAAAGTGTTAGACCCCTGAGTTGTAAAAGACCCTTATGAGTGTAGACCCTAGTTCGTTGCTTGAATAATTAGTTTGATGTTTGTGCACCACTTGTGGTTTTGTTTGGTTTATTGAATGTTGTTATTCCCTGTTTGCGACGCTAGATAATACCGTTACCGGAGTGGTCTTGGAGAGGATTTATTGGAGGAGAATCGGAGTTTATTTCTTTAATCAGAAGAAGAAGACCAAGGACATTATGCTGAAGCCAGGCAAGCTACTTCACTGAGCTTGCACCTATATACTCTATTTTGATTTACCTGTTTTACTTATAAATAGCATAATAATTTATGTGGTGTTTACCACGAAAGCTATGATTTTGAAAAACCCTTTTCCAAAATACAAGTATATTATTAAGGCACCCGATATAGAGGTGTCAGTGGTATACAGTGTTTTCGAAATGAATTTGTTTTACTCCAAAGCCTTCTTTGAAAATCCTTTTGGTGGGATTACAACCACCCAAGTTTTGATTAAAAGTATTTTTGCTATGAAAATTGGAAATGATTGTGAAAACCTTTTCAAAAGTTTATGAAAAACTATTTTGCCACTCTATGTAGGAATATCGGCTTGTTTAAATAAAACTATAGGATGGGAAAAACTTTGTTTATTCAAAACTCCTTTTGGAAACCCTTGGATGATTTATGGCATGCCGATATATCGGTGGTGAACGGAAAAGTTGTTGTTTCTGAAAAATGCACATTGTGTCCTGGTACTTACTGAACAACCAATAACCTGTGCGACCACATTTACCCCCATATGGAAAAAGGGCGTAGTCATATAATTTGCTCGTGTTAGTACTGGATGCCTCAATAACGAGGATGACCTCGTTCCATGAGGGGATGGTCTGAGGACCTACCCCCTGACCTGGGTCCTCTTCATTGTAGTCTACCGGAAGCCGGTATGAGCGTGTCGGAGGAAGAGGATTGAAGGGCTCCCTTGGGTCCGCCGGGCAGAACTACGAGTCCCCACACTTAGTTTCTGAGGATTTGAGTGTCGGTGGAAAGTGTCGTAGCGGCAGGGTCCTATACTAGCATGAGCAAAGGACAGGCTATGGCCGGGAACTCAACTTCGCATACCTCTGGTATGGCGGGACGTGGCTGACACGATGAGTGACCGGATGGGTGTGGGAAAAGCGTACTACCTCTGCAGAGGGTAAAACTATTCGAATAGCCGAGTCCTCGGATATGGACAGTTGGAACGAATGCTGGGTCTTATGTGCAAGTTTTGATAAAAGTGTTGAGTTTTGAAGTGGAAAGGGTATTTCGTACCTGTACCAATGAGTTGGTTCGAGGTAGCGACGTGCTTGGTATCAGGGCAAGAAGAGTTTTTCGAGGAAAAAGTTTTAAAAGAATTTCTTACCTTTTAAACGAAGGTATATTTTCGGGAAAAAGATTTAAAAATACTTCTTACCTTTTTCAACAAAGTTAGTGAGAAAACTACTTTCCAAAATGTTTTGTCTTCAACAGGATTAAAAATCTACTCTTCTCCTTTTAAATAGAGATTCAGTGAGGTTTTTCCTAAAAATAAAAGTCTTTGAAAATTTAAAACTAGTGCATGTTCCTGTTGGGGTAGTTTGCGAGTACAATCAAATGTACTCATATTGGTTTCGTCCCTGGCTATTGTCTTAGCCAGATTGAGAAGAGCAGTTCGACGAGAGGAGTTCACTGACGTCTTTGCGAACTAGGGCGCTTCCCAGTCAGCTGCCTGTAGGGTTAAGGCGAATGACTTGGGCTCCACGTTGATTTGGTGATTCCGCTGCAAGTACCTTGTTGAAGCTGATCACTTCAAGCACGTAAGTATATTATTCGGTATTTGTGGGTGTTCTGTGATACCAACTCAAGTTATGTGCAACAGCACACTGATCATGGGACTGTTGCAGGAAACATAACGAGTATCTCGGATAATTAATCCGGGGTCCTCACAGACTTGGTATCAGAGCCATCCTGACTGTAACAGACCTTAGTTAGCATGGACGTTAGTTAGGAAGAGAATATTTTGTTAAAAATATGTTAACACCAAAAATATATCCTTATCTAGGGAAGTCCAAAAATGACTCCCGCTCTTTCGTCTTCTCAAATTATTTCTGAGTCTTACCTTTCTATTTTAAATTTTACCAAGGTTTTCTCTACTCCTTCTTACCTGTTCAAAATACTTGACGATGAACCCAAAAGAGACCTAATTAGCTAGCACCTACAAAGAAGAAGCAACCATCTCAACATTCAACATCAAGTTCATTGGTCTACAAATGTCAAGATCATCGACATCAACCAAATCAAGAGATCTCTGAAGACCTCAGCTCAACCTCAGCAATTCTACTCAAGTGGCTACTTCGACAATCTCAGTGTCTCCAGTTGAAGACTAAGGCGACGAAATGAAGATTTCAGCACCCCTGTCTAACCAAGACCCATAGGAACAGCTTATGATAGGAACTTTAGTCATACTACCCGACTACGAGTATTAGGCGTCCATTGGTACTAAACGTACCTTGTGTGTTTATTGCTTGTTTGAGGTGTTCCCTTACAGTGAGTCCGCGGATTGACCTCCCTGCCTAACCGGCATGGCCAGGCGTCGGTTCACAGTAGAGTACAGTAGGGCTTGTCCCCACACCGAGTGACGCTCCCCGGGTTCTTCCCCAGAAAGGAGCCGACACACCTAGCTTATAAAAGGCCCCGTTCATCTGCCATCTATCCCCACTCACTCACCACCCTTAGCGACCCAAATCTCCTGAGGCAAGAATCCCGTGTTCTTATCCTTCATCCAGATCCAAAGAACCCATGGCAAACCTCAGAGTTGTCATGGAAACCACTGCCGAGGAGCATAGTGGGTTTCCGCTGATGCTTTGGAAGGCCGTCTGCCACATTCTTGGTCGGCCTGCCCGTCCTCGATATGTGGTGTTCGAGAACTCTCTCCGCTCGCCGGGAGTGAATTCCAAGTCGAGGTGCATATCGGCTCGTGCCTTTGGGCATCAGTCCGACTTACTTGATCCAGGGTAAGAGCATGCCTACCCTAGATCTAGCCCTCCAGGTAGCAGCCTGGGAAGGACGTCCGTCTCCGGTACTCAGAACCGGCAATGGCGGTAAGCCGAGCTTTCCACTTCCTCCCAGCCATACCTGAGCATGTTGCGGAGGCTTTCCAAGCTTCCATGGGACAGGAAGCTGACCCTGCCGTAATCACCCTGGTCACCTATGGAGCTGCAATGACAAGATTCAGTCACACCCTGATGGAGGAACTCATGACCACAAGGCGCCACCTTGCTCGTGCCCGCCGGGAACTGGGTCGAGCAAGGAACCAACCCACTTCTCACCGTGGGCAAGCTCAGGATGCAAGACAGTCGGTCCTAGATGAATTGCTGGACCACAGCATTGACGCATCGGTGACACAAGCTCTCGCCCGAGTTCAGCAGCCACCCCAAGAACCAGGCGTAGTCCTCGAAGGCGTGCCTGTAGATCCCCACCCCTTGGAAGACAGAGATGTGGACACCACTCTTTGTCTCGGTCACGCTTCACCGACTCCTAGAACCTCTCAGGCAGAGTAGAACCCAGGTTTAGTTAGCCTGACCAGCGCTTGTGTGTTGTGCGTGTGGATCAACAAAGTTGTTAGTCTGTTGTTGGTTTGTTGCTTGTTTTTCTCGTGTGTCTTGTAATGCAAGGTTGTTGTCTGTTCCCGGCTGATGTTAGATCAGCCCCAAAATAAAAACTTGGTGTTCTTATCATCTTGTTAACCACTTGGTTGACATCTGATGGAATGTCATGCTGTTTTTTTTCAGTTAAAAGTTAAAAAAAAACCACAGATCACTTAAAACCAGGAACCGTATGTGACCCCAGACGCATACCCCTGTGAATTAATGCAAACTTTGAATGGGACTATTTTGTAGTATGCAAATTATTTTTGTGTGTGTTCTCCTACATGCAATCTCCCCAAGGTTCCTCACCCAATATGAACCTTGTGCTTTCTGCATGTTAAAGAAAGGGGCCCGAGCCCTCCACGAGATGTGAGCCTCGCAAGCCTTAAAATGCTTGCGAAGCGTAAATGCTCGCTGGAACACAGAAGGACATCTTGTAGGGTGTTCTTAGTTGTCGTGTTCAACCTATATGGTTGAATGTGTGCTACCACTGCAAATGGTTGAGACCATATATTGCAGTGATATTTCTCTAAAAATATATTTTCTCGCCAAAACAAGTTTATTCTAGTACTTCTGCATCCTATCTGTGCTGCAAGACCAGAGTTGTGTCAACCAAGAAGATTTCGACAAGGCACACCTTGTCCCGGGTTATCAGCAAAGGCAAGATCAATACAATCACGGATTGCAGTACAGAAGCGAGAAATTCAGAAAGGAACAGAGGATACAAGTTCTACTCCTACAAACAACACTGCCAGCACGGATGCAACGGCACCTAGAGATTCCTAATCTCTCTCGAACTCCCCGATGCCACCAGAGGATGAGCCTGGCTCACTCAGAGCCGAGTCACGCGCCGCCCGACGGCGGCAGACAGCTCGAGCAGCCTGCTCACCTCCAGCCGGAAGGTCTACCACCTCCTCCACCGCCGCAAGCTCCTCCACCGTGCGCTCCTCCGCCGCATCTGGCTCCTCTAGCGCAGCAGGCGCCACTGTCGCAGCACCAGCCCCCGCGCTAGACCACCAATGGCACAAGGCCACGGCTAGGAGCACCACTGCCGCGAACAGCAGGCTGAACACCGTCAAAATCGAGAACACGAAGAGCACGAAGACGAAGCAGCCCTCGAGGAAGCCCGCATCCTCCATCGCATCAACATAGGCTCTGAAGAAATCGGTAATGAAGCCCATGGTGACGACGCGATGGAAGAAATGTTTTTCTGAGGTCGCTAGTTTATAAGCCGAGCTCGGACGCCGCTCCTCGACACCGCACTGCGCGGGAAAGTGGAGGAATCGCGAGCTGTACTCGCCTTAATGGCGCGAAACCACCTAGGCATCGTGTCCCCAAAGCCGTGTCTGCCGCTGCATCGACGGACAGCACGCGCAGCAGTACCGCGGGTGAGTGCCCTGCGCACTGAAAATGGAGCAAGTACAGAGCAAGGGCGAGCAAGGATGAAGAAGAGGAGGAGAAAAGGAGGAGAGACCGCCAAGTGGGCCCCGGGCCCACATGTCAGTGAGTCAGCAGTTAACCCCCCCGTGTCCTCTATCCTTTATCCCTCGCTTTTTCTGTGAAAAACCCCGTGCAAAAATAATTCCTCGTATAAATCAGACCCACTGTGTCCATGAGCCAATTATTGGTGGCACAGCTAGGGGTATTTTGAAGAAAAACCCTGTTGTTTTTCAAAACCCGTGTATACACGAAAGTGAATATACGACCTTTCTAAAATAAATTATTTTGCTCTCGTATCTCTCCTGTACCCCCGGGCAAATCTCGAGGACGAGATTTATTTTAAGGGGGGAAGGATCTGTAACATCCCAAATTTATAACAAGGGTAAACCAGACCCAAATTTCAGAACCAACAAAAACTTTTTGAATTATTTCACAAGTGATTGTGTTTTCCTTTAATTTGTTCTGTTGGTCTTGTGTAACTTGTTGTTTGTGATTGTTGGACTAGTAGATGTCAACTCAAGACATCCACCTAGGTAAAAATTTATTTACAACACTGGTGACCATGTTATGACAAGAATTTATTCCATATGTCTTTCCCATTCTTATGTTGGCCAAAAGTTTATTTCAACAAATGATTTGGTTTTAGCAACAAACAAAATACTCTTTAATTTGAGACAGTGAAAGTATTTTCAAAAGTTTCATGTTTATAAAATATGGGGAACCATCTGTGATCTCCTGTCCTCTCTTCCACTTTGGCATTTATAAAATTCTTATTTTTAAAACTCCTAAGTTTCAACTCCTTTTTAAAAGAAATACTAGTGGGGAATATATTACCTCACATAATTCCCTTTCAAACCATTTTGAAAACTATTAAGTTATGGGTTGATAAATCCCTTAAACAACATCTTGTCATAATTGGGTGTGACCACTTTTATAAAATAGCATTGTTAGTTATGGAAAAAGGTGTGTGACTTATTCTTGTAGTTTGAAGTGTGAGGCTTGTTTGAATTGTGAATATTGTTGTGTTGTGGATAGTGTTGTGTTGGTTGGTATTTTGGTGCTGTTGCCATTGGGGTGATTTTGCTGTTGTGTGTGATGTTCTTGTGAGGATAATTCCTCAGTGGAGTTGTTACTACTTTAGGACACCCTTGGCACCAAACTTGGAGTGTGACTTGAAGAGGAAAACCCTCTAAAGTTAGCCCCCAAGTTAATTTCAAAAATTTAGAGAGAGGATCTCAATAAAACTCCCTCTTTATCTATTCCTCTATTTTATTAAAACAACTATACTTTCTTTATCAAAATTCTAGAGAAGGGGATGAAATGATAACTCCATTTCACATCACTCCCTCCTCTAGTAACCCTACTTGTTGATTTTAAAACAAATCCCTCCTTTCTTTTATTAAAAAGAAATGAAGGTCATAAGTTAAAATGATCTCATAAATAATTTCCCTCCCAATTTCTCTATTTCCTCAAAACAAATTTTAAGTATCTTATTTTTTCAAGAAAGCTCCAAAGGTTCTACAAACTATTTTATCTCTGGTTTTAATTATTAAAGGATTACCAAATTATTCATTTCCAAAAATAGTTTATTTAAATCCTATGAACAAAAATGGAGCAAAACATTTTATTTTGTAAAACCAATTTTTGTGGAGCTTCCTCATATATAGGGGAGGCTACATGAATTTTCTCTGATTTTTGTAAAATGTTTAAACCCCTCAAATAAATCCTGGAAACCCTACTGGTTTCAAAATAGAAATAAAGGATTTCTTTTTAGCCGAGGACCTGTCTGTGAGAAGAGAAAAAGAGTTAGGGGGCGTTTTGCAAAACCTCCGTTGACCTCTGTCACTCCATGGCAGCACGGCACGGTGGCGTGCTCCCGAGCTCGCCGTGTGCCTCGCCCCTGACGCAGGCCTCGCCCTGGAGGAGATAAGACCTCTCCATGCCGCTCACCTCTGCTCGCTCCTGTCCCCCATCACCCTGTTGCAGCGACGCGGCAGAGCACAGACGCCGTGTTCCTCACCCCATCGTCGCCGTGTTCTCCCCGCGGGTGTCGACACCGTCTGGACCCCGCCCCTCTCTGCTGCCCTGCGAGACGATAAGAAGCCCTCTCCCCTCTGCTCCCTCACCCCCCCTCACTCATTTCCTCCCCTCACATCCTCTCTCGCATTTCTTCCTTTGAGCCCGAACCCCGGCCAAGGTCGCCGACGCGCCTCGCCGGCGATTGAGTGCTCCCCATCCCAATCCCAGACCACCAGCACCTTCGCCGTGCTCTACTCCCCCTCTCTGCGCCAAGAATCGCAGAGGGAAGTCCGGGATCGCCGCCGTCATCCGCATCCCTTTCCGCTCCGGCCGCCGCCTTGCCGGGAAGCTCGCGGGTTGCACAGATCTTATCCCTACGCCATTTTCATTCCCCCGAGATCCCCTCGTCGCGAGCTATCTCACGGACATCTTCTTTTCTCCTAGGAACGCCGGAGTCGCCGAGGCCGTCTCCGCCTTGCTCCCTGCTGTCGCCGCGTGCTCTGAGCGTGCTGACGAGGAAGACGAAGACGGCGTACCGTTTCGCTCGCGTTGGGCCGCTAAATGGGCCGCCGTCCCCGTGGCTCGGCTCGGATCCGAGCAGATCAGGCCCAAACTCCTTTTTTTTCTGGAGGTTGATTCTTTTCTGTGCCTTTCTATTCTGTCCTCTCAGTTTATTGCAAAATAAAATAGGAAAACCCAGGTTCTGCCCAAACCAAAAATTAGGGAGGTACCCTAGCATATTCCTAGCCAGATCCAAGTGGTAGAAACACTTTTGGATGATTAGTTTGGAAAAATTAAATGTAAAGCCAGAAGTACTTCTTTTCACCAAAAACTCAATAGCTATTTATCTATGATAGCTATTGATGCAAACTCAACTGTTTTGGAAAGGTTTGAGTGATACCTAGCAGTAGAAATTTGCCTCTCATGCAAATGATCTTCCTAAATAAAATGGCATCCACTTTGGTATTTGACCAGAGAGCCATTTAGGGATTTTTGTAAATTATTTGGTGATGATTTTTGGTGTGAATCCACTTGTGTGAGCTTCTGTATGATTAGGAGTACCTAATCCTAGCTTGGTGTGATTTTTAGAGCTATGGATTATTTTAGGTGTATTTAACTAGGTGGCATGCTTTTCTGCCATTTATGGTTTATAGATTTATTTAGTTATATAGGGTGTGCTAGTATCTCTTTTGTGATTTCTAGCATGTTTAAGTGTGATACTAGTTACTAGGAGTGTGTTAGCTTTGTAGTATAGCACTTTGGAAAAAGTTTAGTATTGCACTTAGTCACCTAGTGTTAATGGTACTAGAGTGGTATTCTCCTAGATTCTCCTAGTTAATAGAATTTGTTTTAGTAGAAATTCCTTAGTGGGGTGTTTATTTTAGTTAGCATTGCTAGATCATCAGTAGCATGCCATCTTGCTACTGGTTTGGTCTCATGATAGGAAGAAGTTAGTGTTGCTAGTTTTTATTGGGGAACAATATCCCTAGTCTGGGTATTTTCTAGGATTTCCTAACTCTCAGGAGTTGTATGCTAATAGAATCATTGTGTGCATGAATGTCAAAATTGATGTTGAATATCAGTAGCATTTCCTAGCTACTGATGTTGTAGCATGTCATCCCTTGCTACCCTTTGTTGGCCCTCACTTGTGTAAAAGTGTTAGACCCCTGAGTTGTAAAAGACCCTTATGAGTGTAGACCCTAGTTCGTTGCTTGAATAATTAGTTTGATGTTTGTGCACCACTTGTGGTTTTGTTTGGTTTATTGAATGTTGTTATTCCCTGTTTGCGACGCTAGATAATACCGTTACCGGAGTGGTCTTTGGAGAGGATTTATTGGAGAGAATCGGAGTTTATTTCTTTAATCAGTAAGAGAAGACCAAGGACATTATGCTGAAGCCAGGCAAGCTACTTCACTGAGCTTGCACCTATATACCTCTATTTTGATTACCTGTTTTACTTATAATAGCATAATAATTTATGTGGTGTTGCCACGAAAGCTATGATTTGAAAACCCTTTTCCAAAATACAAGTATATTATTGAGACACCCGATATAGAGGTGTCAATGGTATACATGATTTCGAAATGAATTTGTTTTACTCAAAGCCTTCTATGAAAATCCTTTTGGTGGGATTACGAACCACCCAAGTTTTGATTAAAAGTATTTTTGCTATGAAAATTGGAAATGATTGTGAAAACCTTTTCAAAAGTTTATGAAAAACTATTTTGCCACTCTATGTAGGAATATCGGCTTGTTTAAATAAAACTATAGGATGGGAAAAACTTTGTTTATTCAAAACTCCTTTTGGAAACCTTGGATGTTTATGGCATGCCGATATATCGGTGGTGAACGGAAAAGTTGTTGTTTCTGAAAAATGCACATTGTGTCCTGGTACTTACTGAACAACCAATAACCTGTGCGACCACATTTACCCCATATGGAAAAAGGGCGTAGTCATATAATTTGCTCGTGTTAGTACTGGATGCCTCAATAACGAGGATGACCTCGTTCCATGAGGGGATGGTCTGAGGACCTACCCCCTGACCTGGGTCCTCTTCATTGTAGTCTACCGGAAGCCGGTATGAGCGTGTCGGAGGAAGAGGATTGAAGGGCTCCCTTGGGTCCGCCGGGCAGAACTACGAGTCCCCACACTTAGTTTCTGAGGATTTGAGTGTCGGTGGAAAGTGTCGTAGCGGCAGGGTCCTATACTAGCATGAGCAAAGGACAGGCTATGGCCGGGAACTCAACTTCGCATACCTCTGGTATGGCGGGACGTGGCTGACACGATGAGTGACCGGATGGGTGTGGGAAAAGCGTACTACCTCTGCAGAGGGTAAAACTATTCGAATAGCCGAGTCCTCGGATATGGACAGTTGGAACGAACTGCTGGGTCTTATGTGCAAGTTTTGATAAAAGTGTTGAGTTTTTGAAGTGGAAAGGGTATTTCGTACCTGTACCAATGAGTTGGTTCGAGGTAGCGACGTGCTTGGTATCAGGGCAAGAAGATGTTTTTCGAGGAAAAAGTTTTAAAAGAAATTTTCTTACCTATTTAAACGAAGGTATATTTTCGGGAAAAAGATTTAAAAAGACTTCTTACCTTTTTCAACAACGATAGTGAGAAAACTACTTTCCAAAATGTTTTGTCTTCAACAGGATTAAAAATCTACTCTTCTCCTTTTAAATAGAGATTCAGTGAGGTTTTTCCTAAAAATAAAAGTCTTTGAAAATTTAAAACTAGTGCATGTTCCTGTTGGGGTAGTTTGCGAGTACAATCAAATGTACTCATATTGGTTTCGTCCCTGGCTATTGTCTTAGCCAGATTTGGAAGAAGAAGCAGTTCGAAGAAGAGGAGTTCACTGGCGTCTTTGCGAACTAGGGCGCTTCCCAGTCAGCTGCCTGTAGGGTTAAGGCGAATGACTTGGGCTCCACGTTGATTTGGTGATTCCGCTGCAAGTGCCTTGTTGAAGCTGATCACTTCAAGCACGTAAGTATATTTATTCGGTATTTGTGGGTGTTCTGTGATACCAACTCAAGTTATGTGCAACAGCACACTGATCATGGGACTGTTGCAGGAAACATAACGAATATCTCGGATAATTAATCCGGGGTCCTCACAGCGAGGACGGGCCGATCTGAGCTTCAATTGGCCGTTTCCCCTTTCCCCTCCTTCCCCTCCCGCCCCCTTGAGAGTCTACTGCCGCCATCGGCCAGATCTGGCCATCCCCGCTGCCGACGCCTACGCTGGTTGGTGTGGAGATGAAATAGGGTGCCGGCCCCCTCTGTATAGGAGTAGATTAGGCTGTAGAAATAGGTTTAACTTTGCTTTCGTGTTTGCCGACGTGCAGAATGGCGTCATGCCGTTGAGGACGGCGGTGCTTTCTCTCCTCCTAGCGGTACTCCGGTGGTCGGAGCTGCATACATAAGGTAGAGACGCCACATCCTCTTTCTTCTCTAATAAGCTCGAAGGTGGACTTCCGGTTCTGGAGGTCGACTTTGTCCATTCTGCAGTGGATGGAGTGCAGCGGCTGCTTCTTTCTCTGGCCGGCCGTGGAGGCGAGGAGTGGAAGAAGAACTGCTGGTTTTCCCCAACTGCTGTAAGATGGTTCGTGTTCGTGCTGCAGCTCAGAGCACCACACGCGGTGGCCGTGCTTGTCACCGTGATCCATGGCCAAGATGGTGGCCTTTCTTCAACCTCATGACGGAGGCCTGCCGAATCCTGCGTCGGAGCTCGGCAACTCGAGATGGCCAAGTGGTTCGTCCCTGGTCACTTCGAGCTAGCCGGCGGCAGAGGTTCCTCGCCGGAGGAGAGCATCCGAGCGTTCCCCTCTCTGATCGCGGTGCTCTATGCACCTGCTGGTCGCCGGCGATCGGTGGCGGCGGTGCCCTAGGACTTGATTGATTTTTATTTTTTAGTTATGAGGACTTTTCTATAAAAGCACTGATCTTATCTTCGAATTCTAGATCTTCCTGGACAATAGATGTAAAGGAGCTAAGTGCAAATTTGTACCCGCCACGAGTTTCAATATAATGCAGCAACGGGTCTTCTTGGCCCCACCGCTTGTACAAAAAAACGTGCAGCGCAGACCGCGGAAACGGAGCACCAAATGGTCCAAAACGCCCCAGTGTAGTGAGTGCCCTCTGCTCCACGTTCTGATCCGAGACGCGATCACGCGAACCACTCTGCAGCCGAGCGGCCCAAACATGATGCGCGGCCCGGCCCATCCCATGCCGGCGACCGCCGCCGCCGCCGCCGCCGGCGGGCAGCCGCTGGTGGTGACGCTCAACTGCCTCGAGGACCCGTCGGTGGAGCGGGACGCGCTGGCCGGCGCGGCGGCCGTGGAGCACGCGCCGCTCTCCGCGCTCTCCTCGGGCCACGTCGAGGCCGCCGCGGTCGTGCTCCTCACCTCGCTCGCCTTCCTCCCGCGCGCCGCGCAGCGCCGCCTCCGGCCCTGGCAGCTGCTGCTCTGCCTGGGATCCCCCGACCGGGCCGCGGACGCCGCCGCCGCCGCCGAGCTCGGCCTCCGCCTCGTCCACGTCGACGCCAACCGCGCCGAGGAGGTCGCCGACACGGTCATGGCGCTCTTCCTCGGCCTCCTCCGCCGCACCCACCTGCTGTCTGGGCATGCGTCCTCCTCCGCGCCGTCCGCCGGGTGGCTCGGCTCCGTCCAGCCGCTGTGCCGCGGCATGAGGCGCTGCCGTGGGCTCGTACTCGGCATCGTCGGCGTCAACGCCGCCGCGCGATGCCTCGCCACCCGCAGCCTCGCCTTTCGCATGAGCGTGCTCTACTTCGATCCGCTCTACGAGGTGCCGGATCCGCCTTTTTGTGCGCTTATAACCTGTGATCTGCTATCCTTTTACGGTCAAATTACACTTTGAACTTGGTTTTCTGCTGTTAATTTTGCAACTCTAGGATTGTTCCGTGTGTCATGTGCACGTTGCTAGTTTAGGCCATTTTTAAGAGATAGTAGTAGCTATTTTTTTGGGACATTTAATACATTCGTTTCATCATTTATATGCAATCAGTTTCTTTGGCATCTTGTGTGTTCTACCCTTCTGCTAGTTATGCCTTGTAAGTATCCTGCAGAAATATCGTTCCATCCTTTGTGCTTAAGCTAAATCATTGCATGTATTTGTTGGTTATTAGTAATCTTTCGATATAATTCAGTAAAGATGATTAGACTGTCCGAAATATCCTCATATTCTGCATGCCCTTTTAGGGTGAGTGGTCTGATCTCCTAGACTTGAGAACTAATAAATCATTTTATTGTCATCCACAACAAGCTGACTGGCCAGTAATTTATGTTAAAAGGATCACATTAGATTAGATTTGCTGCGTTCTAAATTTTTATGCCTAAATTAGCTGCTATCTATTCAAATACGTTTGTATGTTCTCAAGTTGGTACTCACACAAGGAATTTCTTAGCTTTGATTATGTTTCTTAATCGTAGAACAGATGATAACCCATTTATAAGTATGTAACAGAGTTAAAACACCATGCTGATTTCTGACTGTCAAACATTTTGTGAAGGGTGCTGGCAAAACAAAGCGGCCTTCTATTGTATTTCCTTCTGCTGCCAGAAGAATGGATACTCTCAATGATTTATTGGCAGCAAGTGACCTTGTTTCACTCCACTGCGCGTTAACGAATGATACGACAAACATACTTAGTGCCGAGCGCCTGCAGCACATAAAACCTGGTAAGATAGTTTCATCCCCATTTCCATTTTCCTGTTTTCCTTCTCTATTTGGGATTTCACATGCTTACATGTTTTCTTAGTTCATAGTGTAGCACACACTGATTTACTATATTTTGAGTCCTGCAGGAGCTTTTATCGTCAATACCAGTAGCTGCCAGCTGATAGATGACTGTGCACTCAAAGAACTCTTGCTTGATGGCACTATAGCTGGATGTGCATTGGATGGTGCTGAAGGTCCACAATGGATGGAAGCATGGGTATGGAACTTAGAGTTGGCTACGATCGAATTTTATTTTAAGGGCCTTTAGATGAAAAATAGTCAAACAATGCCATCCGATAGATTGTTCTGTTCTTCTTTCCAGTACGCCTTCTTTGAGATTCAGTTTCTTCCCCATAGAAGGATTTCAGTTCTAACATATGTCGTTGTGACACCGTGCTAAGTTTCCAATTCACAAAGATTCAGTTTCTTTCCCATAGAAGGTACTTCGTCTTAACATAATTACAGACCTCAATGAGGATAGGATATGAAACTTGGTTTTTTAAACTGTAAGTAGTTTTCTACTTCATAGAGGTATAGACTACACAGTCAACAAGTTGACCTGCCTGTTTCCAATAGATACACAGGTGATGCAACTTTTGGTTGCCTACGCATGTAGTATGATCGCTATATTATTTACTCCAGCATGATGATTATATGTAGAAGACATGTTTTATTGCAAATAAAATGAATGATTAAGCACTAAATAAGTTTTTGGTGGTCACTAATAGGTACACGAGATGCCAAATGTATTAATTCTTCCTCGAAGTGCAGACTACAGTGAAGAAGTATGGATGGAAATCAGAGAGAAAGCAATCGCAATATTACAATCCTTTTTCTTTGATGGCCTTGTTCCAAACAATGCTATTTCCGATGAAGATGAAGAAATAAGTGAAGCTGGATGTGAAGATGATCAGCTATATAAACAGGCAAACGAACACTCTTTGCGAGTCTGTGATGGTGAACAGGAGACAGATGAAAGCCAACTAACTCTAGAGTGTGATAAGAGAAGAGCCATCTCCAAGCCTGAAGTCCCTGAAGGTTCAGGGCAGTCCCAAAATATAGGGTCCAGATCAGAAGGAAGACGCAGCCGATCTGGGAAGAAAGGAAAAAAAGAGACCTGCACGGCGCAGATCACAACAGAAAATGGATGAATTGTCAACTTTGGAGAGTGGAAGTAATTATTCTTCACGTAGAGATGATGATACCATAATGAGTGGCAGGGATCAAGTGTTAAGTTCCAGTTCAAGATTTGCTTCCCCCGAGGACTCCAAAAATAAGCTCAGGTCTTCTGCTGAATCTCCAATGGAAATAATTTCTGAACATAAGTTATCCGCAGGGCTTGGTAGAAAGCCTACTGAGAGGCTTAAAGATGGCTTTGTTGTTGCCCTAAGGACAAGAGATAATTCAGGTTTTCATGTTTCAAGAGAAAGAGTTACTAGTGGTGGCTGGTATCTTGATGTTGTGTCAAATGCTACAAAGAGGGATCCTGCTGCTCAGTTCCTGATCACATTCAAGAATAAGGTGGTACTTAATATCCCAAATTCTTTTTTGCCTGGCTGTTCCTTAATCTGTCAGGTAGTTTGCTTGGATATTGTATAACTACAGATGCATGTATTTATGGTAGGATTTGCAATTTTCAGGATACAATGGGATTGCGTTCTTTCGTTGCTGGGGGGAAACTATTGCAGGTAATAATACCCTTTTTCAGTTGGGACTCCCATTCCCTGTATATACACTCATCTGAATAGTAGTACTGAAATTAAAGATTATATAGTTGGCGTACTTCTGTGCATAAACTGCTCGGTAGATGCAATCTAACATCTATGCTCTGCTGTTCACGTCATTCTTGATATGTCTTTGCCCCATTCCTTGTTATGTGTCAAAGTTACCAACTTGATCCACGCTGCGCTTAAACTAAGTCTTATGCTGTTTTCTGGTACTCCCATTTTGATCTTTTTTAACTTATTTCAAACGTTTTCTAAGTGTCCATCCCATGCTCGATTCCTTTTTAAGAGGCTTGAGAAGTTTGTAAATTGAATCTCCAATTTGTTCTTACGTTCCATGATCCCTGCATAATTTCCATTGTTTGAAGTGAAAAGCTTTATCTTGAGTATGTTTAACTGTCTTTGAACTTTTTGTTTTGTTTGCGAAATAACTGTCTTTGAACTCGTCTTCAGGTTAATAAGAAGTCGGAGCTTGTTTTTGCCAATCATGCTTTTGATGTTTGGGAGAGCTGGACGCTGGAAGGATCTTTACTGGAATGTTGTAGACTGGTCAACCACATAAATCCTTCGGTACGCCCACTTATTTACACCATTTTTTGCACATAACAGCAATATTTCAGAATTAAGATGCACATATGTCCTCATAATGGTACTAGTAGCTATCTCTAATTTCATCACAACGTAGGGTCCATTCATGTTCTGTACCAGGAAATTCTACCGTCACGACTAACTGCATAATAAACAGTTTTGTTGCTAGTATTTTATTTCCTGATGGTTTAAACTGTGTGTAGGCTGTATTGGAGGTCTACATCGAGATCCTCGCAGCCGTGAGCGAAGAAGATGGCGTCACCAGGTGGCTCGATTGATCAATAATCCATCTGCTTTAGAAGAATCAAAACAACTGACACAGTGTTGTATTCTGGCTGGCTTGGGTTTGTCCAAGTTTTCTCTTGCCGAATGTTCAATGTTGGCCATTCCGAGCCACTGTGAATTGTTTCATAGTTTTGCTGCCGTAGCCTGTATGAGTATTCAGTGCCAACAACACGCGTGCTATTTCCAGTGGAGAATCTACTCTAATACTATTTGACACACTGAACTTCTGAAGGATTAGATTACACGCTTGCAAACTGACGGAGTTTCGCAAAACAACTGACACTGTCTTGTATTCTGGCTGGCTTGGGTTTGTCCCAGATTTCTCTTTTCTCTTGCCGAATGTTCAATGTTGGCCATTCCGTTGCAGAGACCTTGCAGAGCCACCGTGAACTGTTTCATAGTATTGCTGCTGTAGCCTGTATGAGTATCCAGTGTACACAACACGCGTACTATTTCCAGTGGAGAATCTAGTCTAATATTCGACACAGTGAACTTCTGAAGGATTAAATTACACGCTTGCAAACTGGCAGAGTTTCAGTTTGTAGCATCCATGTCGCAGCAAGCAATCAGTTTTCCTCATCCTTTTCGACGTCTTCCTTCCATAGCTCGGGCCAGTTGGTCCGGGCCTCCTCGAAGCCGAGCAACGAGCCTTCCTTGTCCGGGTCCCAGCTCGCCGACAGCGTGCCGTAGGCGATCCCGAGCGCCGACGTGCCGAAGGAGAGGAGGATGGTGAGCAGCTGCACCCACGACGGCACCTCCACCCCCGCCCACGCTTGAGCGCGTCGTACACGTTCAGGAGGGCTACGCCGGACGCCATGGGGATGCCCACCGTGAACAGGATCCGCTGGAGGATGCGGTCGAACACCGCCTGCGGTATCTCGTCGTCGTCGTCCTTGCCGCCGCCGCCTTCCTCCTCGCGGGCGGCCTCGACGAGCGACTCCTTCAGGAGCAGCTGCTGCTGCTCCTCCCGCTCCCGCAGCCGCAGCTGTTGCCGCTGCTTCTCCTTGCGGCTCGTCTTCTTGGAGCTCGTGCTTCCGCTGTCCGTGGCTGATGTGCCGTTGCTGGCTGCGTGTAGCCGCCGGGCTGGGGCTCGTCGTCGCTTGGAGGGCGCTGCGTGAGGTGGCGAGAGGATGGATGTGGTGGCGGACCTGTGCGTCCATTGATGATGCGGACTTGGGGTGGGGTGAGGTGGCTGGAGAGCCGCTTGGTGGAGCAAGGCGGTCATGGCGCCGCCGGTGGATCGGTAGGACACGACGAGCTGCTGTCCTCTCTCGTGGGTAATAGGCCTATCGGCGTTATCGCCATGAGAAAAACTCGTGGCGCCTTCTCGGTGTGTTCCTGGATTGGATGCCACGTGGACCGGCGCCTCAAAAAATATCTCTTGCGCCCTGGTACTCGCCGAATTTCAGTCTTCCAAACCGCCAGAGCGGCACGTCGATACTCTTCGGGATACGTTTGAACAATTTAGTTCGACACCCGTCCACCACCGCCCGAGCTCTCAAACAGTGTTTTGAGAGTCGTCTTTCCCTTTTCCTCTGCTTCGCCGGCTCGGGCCGTGCTCCTCCCCGGCGGCGTCGCCGCTCGGCGTGGACATGGTGCCGTAGCTTGGCTTGTTTATAGTAGGTTTAGGTTTAGCTTTAGCCTCCGTGCTAGGTTTGCCTATTTGGCGTTGTCTGAGGGTAGGATTCTGGATCTCCGCGGCCAGATCCAGGGCGTCGCGGTTTCTCCCCGTCGAGCTGCACTCCACCGGTGGCAAGTGGGAGTGCAAGTGAAGCTGGTAGATCCGCGCATCCCTCCTAATAAGGCTTGCGCCGGAAGCTCGGAGCTGGGTTGCCAGGTCCAGCTCGATGTCGAAGCTCTTCTCTTTGCAGCGGTGCTCTCATGGTGGAAGCCGAAGACGGTGAAGATGGTGAGCAGCGTCAGCTTCCTTAATAAGGTCTGGTTCTTGGTATCCTGCTGCTGCTTTTTCTTTCTTCTTCTGCCTTCTCCGGCTCGTGGCGGGAGCTCGGGGTTCGACGGCGGATGTGTTTCTATGGTGCGGTGGCCGGATGCAGTAGGCAACTTGAGATCTGGTGGCTGTGGAGCTGTTTCATCTGCTGCAACTCACCATGGTGGTGTTGGGGAGGAAGTGGCAGCGCTGCGTGGCCAGAAGCTTGATTGTCTTGGAGTTGTGATGCCGCAAATCGGAGAACAATCTCGGCGCCCTTTGATTTGGCTGCCGACTCAGGTGACCAACAGGTGGTCCGCATCGCCGGCGATGTTTGCTGGCGCTTCTTCAACCTCCAGATGGAGGCCCTGTTCGCAGCTCGCGACGGCGTTTTCCCTTCTTCCCAGGGCCAAGTGGTTTCGTCCCCGGCGTTGGTGAAGATGGCCGTGGCTCGAGCTCGCTGTACTCCGGCGGTGGCAGAGGAGCTGATTGCGTTTTTCATTTTATGCCTAAGGACTTATTTGTAATATGTAGGGGCTTGTTTGTATTTGCGTTTTCCTTCGAGGACCCCTATGTAAAATGTAACTGCACCGCTGAAAATATAAGAGGCATCCAGGTCCTTCGGGACCTCTCCGCTGTTCAAAAAAAAAACCGCCAGAGCAGGATGGATTGTTAGACATGAAATCGATCTAGAACCATCTAGATAGATGTGACAGCAAGACTAGAACACAAAACAGATCATATTAGAGCAATTTCTTGCCAATTTTGGGTTTTTCGAATGGGGAATTTTTCTAGGGTTCGGATTCTTTTCGGGCAGGAGGGAATTTTTCTTTTTGTTGCCAATTTCATACTCCCCTCCTTCTAATTGCTTCACCATGACTAACAACAGATCAATTAGCCTTAACAGTGCATGATTAGAGAGCAATTAGACTAATCCGAGAATTAAACATAAATTTTCTTGCCTAAAACATGAACATTGATAACCAAAACTTGATCAACAGATCCTAGTTAGGGTTCTAGAGCCATCACAGACAACTGATACCAATGTTAGACATGAAATCGATCTAGAACCATCTAGATAGATGTGACAGCAAGACTAGAACACAAAACAGATCATATTAGAGGGGTTAGAGAGATTATTACATCCTCCAGCACTTGTAGACATCGTTGCCTGCTCGGTGCAGGCAAGGTTCAGGGTCGGTTGTAACAGCCCAAGGTTTTGAACCTAAAAACCGGTGTAAAATTTTCGCTTTTGTGTTCCTTGCATCATGGCATCCATGCATCATGTTGTTACTAGGGAATTGTTGCTAGGGAATTGTGGTTGTTGCTAGGAAATTTTTGTGGTTTGGCACCACCTAAAAATAAAATGCCAAGCTTGCTTAAATCAATCTCAAACAATGAAAGCACTCAAGGTTGCAAAATAAAATTACTTTGACATCTTCTATTTGTCAAGGAAGTTCCAAGAGCTCCGGAATAATATTTTGCACTTGCTCCAAATTGTTAAAGGAGCAACGTTTTGAAATTTAGCAAAAATGCCAAATCCAACTCTCTAAACAGAAGTGGTTCAAAACATTTTATTTGGAGGCGCCAATTTTTGTGGAGCTCCCACATGGGATGAAAAGGCCACACAAATTATTTCATAATTTTTGCAAGTGTTTAAGTGCTCTAAATAAATCCTTTACAGTGCTGGTTCTAAACGGTTTTGAAAATTAAAACAGAAAAGGATCAAACTATGATGGAAGCAAAGTTTGCAGGGGGTTTTCCGCAAATTCTTCTCTTCTTCCTCTGTAGCGACCGAGGAGCTCGCTCCCGCCGGACCAACTCGAGCTCGCCGTGCGCCGGGCCCCCTCTGCCCTCTCCCCTGCGAAGATGAGGAGCACCACGACGCAGCCCTGCTCCTCCTACCCCGTCCCCACTCGCTCACCTGCTCCCCTTCTTCTCCCTCTGTTCTTCCCGTGCACACGGCCGAACCCGAGCCCGCCGTCGCCGACGCATCGCCGCCGTGTCCGGCCGCCCCAACCCGCGTGAAGACCACCTGCAGCACCGCCGTGCCATGCTCGTCGTCCCTGCCAAAGGAATCTAAAAATGAGTTGTGAAAACCATTTTAGGATTCTTTTTACTCCTTATCTGGTTACACTCTAATCTCGGAGCAATCTTACCTCGATTTGAGTTAAAAGTTTTACTTCTCATCTGTTACTTCAAAATGATTAGAAACGGGGTTGGGTTCGACCGTTAGTGTTATGTGTCCAGTTGCTCCCGCTGCGTTGTCAATCCCAAATCAACTCAGATGTTTCGACCGAGTCTAATCCTTTGCTCCTTTGTTGGATTGTAACCCAAGGTCTTGAACCGAAGGTCCCGGATTGTGCTGTGATTCTGGCATGATGAATTGTGTGGGTTGTTACCCATGTGATTGTTATGCTACTTATGATTCTCGGCGCATGAAGCTGACCTTTAACCCAAGTCCTTTATGTGGTCTGTGTGGTAAATGGTTGAACCTTAATTTCCCACACCTCGGATGGCTATGTAACTTTAACTCTGCCTTAGCTGGAGATTCTGTCTTGGAACCATCTGGGTTACGATGAAATCTCTTAGCAAGTCTCCCATCTATGTTTGTGACCCTGCTGCATCTCTCCTTTCTGGGCATGGTTATCACAATTGAGTAATAACCGGTGCATCTTCAACATCTTAGGATTTCTCCTGAGTATGTTTCTTACTCTAATCTGCTTCCCGACCTTTGTCTATCAGTGAACAGTAAAGTTTCATCGTGCGTTTGTATGTTCCGATGCAAGTCACCCTCTTGATCCGTCAAGTCCTTCCATTTCGTCTTGTTAGGAGAAACAAACTCCAGTACCTCGTCCACTTCTCGGACCAGGTCAAAGTAAATTAATCTGCGGAATAAGGGGCGTGTTTAGCTTTTGTTCTGCTCCACCTTAGAGTGTCACACTCTTTGATATCAGGGTATCGAGCTAAGTATCATGATCCTCTTGATGAAGTGATGCTCTTACACTTTGTTACTCTCCGATCTTCGAGTGACTTATTACTCCAGAGTGATGAGACGTGAGTAATAATGTAACTATCGGACATTCTCAGCAGTTCTTACTGCGCTGAAATCCAGGGAGATCCATTGTCCTTCCTAGCATGATTGGTTAGCCGATCAATAAAATGAATTTGGCTGTGTTCCCAAGTTCGTTTTCTCTAGTGCACTTCCTTGGTCAAAGAGCTAGGTTTGCGCCGAAGCTCCCAAGACCACCTCGTTGTGCCTTGAAAGGCATGATCCTCTCTTGAACTCAAGATCCACCGGTATGTCGTGATATCCTATATGTGGATCGTGATATTCTGGAGGTCTTCCCAGAAGTATCGCCAGGTTGTCACCTGACCGTGATGTTGAGCTTGTGAGTAAGCTGGTTCTCTGAACAACTCCCTTCTCCAAGAAAATCGTGCTGGATGTCCAGAATTATTCGGGTGAACTTAAACAACTTGGAAGAGTTGAAAGACAAGAGCTCTATCCCGACATAGTTCCTTTTCAAAGGGATGTCTAGTCTGTCCGTGTTGAAGCTAGGTGGTATCTCCTCTGTGGATATGCTATCCTACAAATCTTTGATTTGAATTGGGCTATCGTCAACTCAAACTCAGGCTAGCCTACTGAATGCATTAGTCTGACCAATACTTATGCCCCGTTCTGGTGACATATGAGCCTACCGTCCTGGAGTATCTGGATAAGTTTGTTGTTGAGCCCATCAGCTACATTCTTATTTTCTCCATGTTGGAGGAGATTTATATTGGATGGTGGGCATGGGCATTGGAAATTTGTTGGAACTAACTTTGTGTCGTCACAAGGTAGCTGTTCTGAAGTTAGAAGTGATTTTCCCTGGTTCACGTGCAATTGCTGAAAGATGTCGCCGTGGATCTGAGTGAATTGTCTGGTTTCCTCGGAATCATTTCAACTCGATCAGGCATGTGTAGAATATTCTCGGAATGGTATGTTGTTACCTCCATTCCTTCAGAATTTAGTCTATGCATCCAAGCCACTGGTTGAATTGTTCCAGAAAGGGAGGAATTCTGAGAACTTCCTTGATTTCTATGGTGTTTCCCCACAAGGAATAAATCGTGTCTGGTTGCAAGTAAATCAAGTAGGGCAGCTGTCTTCTGACAAGTTGCTAATACTTGAGTTCCGCAATCTCGTCCCTCCTTTGGAGTTTGACATTGTAGTCCAACTCTTGGGGTCCTAGCAATTGTAATCCGTTGGTATGCATTGCAAAGCTTCCTATTCCTACCGGTGCTGAGTCTGAAGTATCTCTACACCTGACCAGATCGAAGTCTCAATCAGAAACGATAGTTGGTGAGCCTCAAGAAGCTTGACCCGATGTCCTTAACATCAAGAAGTTTTCCCGATACCATCGTTCCCGGAGTTTCTAAAGTTCTCTCGGTCCATCTTCATGATCCTTCTCCCGTGGGTTGAAATGCTCCTCCGCGAGGAAGGTTCTACTCAAGCCAACTAGCACAAGTTACCTTTTCAACTGTTGGAATCTTGTTTCAACACTCTCCCTCAGAAATTCAAGGCCTTGTGCAAAGTTCATATTCTCAACCTTTTGAGAAACAGTTGTCTGCCAACCGGAAACTTCTTAACAATCTCCCGTCACCCCCATGTGTCCCCTAACTGTCAAATCAAGGGATGCTTTAAGTCTCATCCTAAGTTCTACTAGGAGGTACTCGGTCGTTGTATCCTTACAAGGACCCATCTTTCCGGAGAGGTTTCCTTCCTTCCTATGGTGTAGTTGAGCGATGACCTCGAAGTGAAGCCGACGACGATCTTCATGATGCCCTCGATCAACCTCTTCAGGAAAGAAGCCACCTGAAGCAAGAATGTCGTGTAGTACCGTTGTAACCCTTTTCCCTCTTTCCTACTCTAAGAATCTCGGGACGAGATTCCTGTAAGGGGGGTAGAATTGTAACAGCCCAAGGTTTTGAACCTAAAAACCGGTGTAAAATTTTCGCTTTTGTGTTCCTTGCATCATGGCATCCATGCATCATGTTGTTACTAGGGAATTGTTGCTAGGGAATTGTGGTTGTTGCTAGGGAATTGTTGTGGTTTGGCACCACCTAAAAATAAAATGCCAAGCTTGCTTAAATCAATCTCAAACAATGAAAGCACTCAAGGTTGCAAAATAAAATTACTTTGACATCTTCTATTTGTCAAGGAAGTTCCAAGAGCTCCGGAATAATATTTTGCACTTGCTCCAAATTGTTAAAGGAGCAACGTTTTGAAATTTAGCAAAAATGCCAAATCCAACTCTCTAAACAGAAGTGGTTCAAAACATTTTATTTGGAGGCGCCAATTTTTGTGGAGCTCCCACATGGGATGAAAAGGCCACACAAATTATTTCATAATTTTTGCAAGTGTTTAAGTGCTCTAAATAAATCCTTTACAGTGCTGGTTCTAAACGGTTTTGAAAATTAAAACAGAAAAGGATCAAACTATGATGGAAGCAAAGTTTGCAGGGGGTTTTCCGCAAATTCTTCTCTTCTTCCTCTGTAGCGACCGAGGAGCTCGCTCCCGCCGGACCAACTCGAGCTCGCCGTGCGCCGGGCCCCCTCTGCCCTCTCCCTGCGAAGATGAGGAGCACCACGACGCAGCCCTGCTCCTCCTACCCCGTCCCCACTCGCTCACCTGCTCCCCTTCTTCTCCCTCTGTTCTTCCCGTGCACACGGCCGAACCCGAGCCCGCCGTCGCCGACGCATCGCCGCCGTGTCCGGCCGCCCCAACCCGCGTGAAGACCACCTGCAGCACCGCCGTGCCGTGCTCGTCGTCCCTGCCAAAGGAATCGAGCGGGGAAGCTTGCAATCGCCCGTGCCGTCCATTTCTTCGCCGACCACCGCCGCCGTTCCGCCGCACGATTTCCGCCGACTCCGGTCATCCCCGACCTCGCCGTCTTCATCCACGTGCTCAGGGTGAGCTGCTGCTCCTTCCCATGTCCTCCTTCTCGTCGATTGTGAGCCGTGGCCCGAGTTCGTTGCGCTCGCCGTCGCTTTGCGTGTTGACTCCCAGGTTCGGATAATCCGGGTACTGCACGCTCGGATATTCCGAGTCTCTCCAGTGCATTTTAGTTCTCAGTCCTTAGGCAAAATTCGGCCCATCGGTGGACACCGGATTTTCCGAGTGTGCCAAAATCGGAATTTCCGATTTTCCTCAGTACCAAAAGTTCCATATTTTCCAGTCATCGGATAATCCGGGTGGGAAATAATCGGATGTTCCGATTTGGTTCAGTAACTAATAAAATTCCTATTTCACCTATTTCCAATCCCAGCTAAATAATTAGGTTGTTATTTAAAATAACTAATTTAAGAGGTTATATTTAAAAGGAAACCCATAATGCAGTAACATCTATTTGGTTCGTCCGAAAATTGTGTGTGTGATACCAAAATGCTCAGAAAAACATGAACTACCAAAAATCATCATTGTCATGCATATTTGATCACAATTGAAATGCTGTACTTTTAGAAATATTATAATCATTACGATAAATATGGGTGGTTAACCGAATAACTCCTAATTATACTTCGGGACCCCATTTAACTTGATGATCATGTCTAGGATCCCCTAGCTGCATTAAAATGTCATATCATCATTCTTGTATGCATTGCACAATTGCCATGTGTTGATTGTTATTTTTGCTTTCCGGTGTTGTTTGCTCTCCGGTAGATCACGAGTTCGGAGTTGAGCATCATTACTCCGACGAGCAGTTTGACTACTCCGCTCAACAAGGCAAGCGTAATCCCCCCTCTGAGCATGTCTTATCCTATTTTCCGCAAATATTTTCTCCACTATAATATTGCATGCGGTTCCAAATGTCAATTTGCTTGGATTAGAGTATCCTATAGTTGCATTAAGATTCCGATGCCACTTACCTGTTTCCCCTCCTATTATCCATAGGATTGTATTGTTCGCCTGAAATACTTAACTATGCAATGTTGAAGCTTAGCCATGCTTAGTTAAACTAGTCATCAACCCGTGCATCCGCACGGGCTGCCCCTTTTTTGTTCGACTTTTTTTTGGGTATTCCTATGTTGAGACGTTGTTATTTTTTCTGCTTCTACCAATCGTCTATGAAATAATTAGAAATTAAGAGAGACATTTTGTCTAGTTTCAGGTTTGCTGCCTTCAGAATTCCCGACATTGGGGAAAGAGGTGATGAATAATGCAACTATACAGTGAGGTGCTTTATATGAAGATCATGAGACAACTTAAGCAAGAAACAATCCTAGAATGAACTCATTACTGTTTAAATATAAGGACACCAATCAAACAATGCATACCATAGAAGTAGATTTTATAGAAGGACATCACACTTGCAGGGGTATATGTTGAATACGCTTGTTTCCTTATAACATTGTTGAATGGGATAATACATACATTCTTTGATGTGCCAACCATAGTTTTTATGTATACGCTGTTAGACCTTGTATTAAATCAAACTGAAGTTAAATATAGATAGTTTCGAAAAAGAATTATGCTCACAAATCTATTAATTTATCTTAGCAGATGTAACCTAAATGGTTCTAGACTAAAATGAAACTCAACAATGCAAACTTGTTTCCACACATACACCAATATGCATGCCAAAAATAGTACTTTTTGGTAAGTATACCAGATAAGCAAGAAACATTTGAGAAGGTGTAGGCAATGATTTTTTTTGCTATCATGAATGAAAAGGTGTGTATTGTTTACCATACCTAGGAAATTAACTAATGGAAGCACAACATTTTTCTGGACAAACTTCTTCATCATGCATTGATCCATCACCATATATACACCTGATGCTTAATGGTGTGCTTGTCCCCGGCCTTTGTGTCCACGGTCCATACGGTGCTTACACTAATACACGTGTGCTATAATTCCATCGATTAAGTTTTCTTTGAGACTGCAACCGTTAAAATAATTTGGGCACTACAAAGTGTCAATAGAAAATGGATGCTGCAATCCAGGACACAACAAATATTTCTTTGCGAGAAAATTTTATATTATAATCCCTCCGTACTAAAATAAGTGTATTAGATTTGCCCAAATATGAATGTATCTAGACATGAAACACATCTACATACATCCATATTTGGACAAATCATAGACGGAGGGAGTAATGTTTAACATGGTTGCAAAATAAGATTACTTGAGATGCATAAACGTGTACCAGAAAAATTAGTTATGGGAAGGAGCATAGTAATGTGTCTATCAAGATATTACCTGTGAAAAAGTTGTAAATTAATTCAGCACACAATATGAATGTATCTAGACATGAAACACATCTACATACATCCATATTTGGACAAATCATAGACGGAGGGAGTAATGTTTAACATGGTTGCAAAATAAGATTACTTGAGATGCATAAACGTGTACCAGAAAAATTAGTTATGGGAAGGAGCATAGTAATGTGTCTATCAAGATATTACCTGTGAAAAAGTTGTAAATTAATTCAGCACATTGATCACGCCCTAATTTAATCTTATAGAGGCGACCAGCTAGTAGCTACTAATTGCTTGAACCTTACTGAAGAGTATATGCCGCCATGGGATAAAACCAAGCGCCAGCATGCAGGCATGGATGGTGTGCAAACTAAATCACCGGGAGATCAAGCACCTGGTGACGTGCCACAATCAACATATTGAACAGCTTACTGAGCTGATTAGAAAAAAGAGTGCATTGCGTACCTGGATATCAACAGGATTATTTGCAGATCGATCCAGCACTCTTGGCTGCTACGGCCTCACGGCCTGCATGCGACTACAGGAAGATTGATGGCGTTTTTTCCCATGCATCTAGCACTGGTGTTAGCCGATCAATTGGAGGATTCTCAGGCCTGACGGCCGGATTAGTCGCCTCCGCGAGATCGCACAGATATTGCAAATTGCTGCCGATTACTTGCCCTAGCAAATCGCGAAGGATAGGAAAAGAGGAGTCGTGCTGCATGTCGTCAGCTCGTCGTGCGAAAGGCTGAGGAGCGGATTTCATCAACGGCTCTAGATAGATCATCGGTTAATTGGATGGATGAAATTTTTCAACCTCCAGGATTAACGTGCAGCCTCTTATGGTGCCTCCAATTAGTAAATAATAATATATAAGATGCTTAGCCGTCCGATGGATACTTCATGTTGGAAACAGGTTGTCGAAGTGTTCAGATGATGGTGGAGAATTTGTGGTGACAGATAATAAGATGCTTAAAGGTGGGGATGAGAGGCCACTTTGGTATGGTGGTGTTTTGTCTCACTCTCGCCGCCTAGGTGCGAGTTCTTTACCTCTTGAACCAAGAATGAGCGCGCTTCCATTCGGTGGGGTATATGGAGCCCTCGTCGACCGACTAACTTGTGGCGGACAAGCCGAGGGTCCTCTAATTTGGCTTTCCATTTGCGCGTGCGTTGAAGATGGTGGCCAAGACTGAGATGAGGATGGTGGTGTCAGGAAAATAAGTGGCCGCGGGACAGGGTGCTGGAGGTACCCCTTGTCCTACCGCCACTGATGATCATGGGTTAGTCTCAAGCAAGATAAAGGTTGTAACCGTTCCTAATCAGCCGGCTTTCCCCGGAAGAGAGCTAAGCGTAGGCAATGAGCCGGGCGGTACCGAAGGTAAACACAGTGCACCCCTGCAGGGTAAATCTTTTCGAAAAGCCGTGTCCACGGTTACGGACAACTTGGGAAAGGACGATAAGATCATAGAATAACTTTAACGGAATGATTAAAAACTGGGTACTAAAGGTACCACTTCAAGATTGCAAGGTGAGCTTCCTCGAGGGTGATTCGGGGAGGTGCCTTTGTAGAACAGGTACAATGATGATGATGGTGGTTGATGATGAGAAAAGTGATCAAGAAAAGAGTCACTTCTTACCCCTCTTGAAAACTATTCTGATTAGTCGATGCCATTGAGTTATGTTTTCATAAATAAAATCAGCTTTATGCAAAACAGCCATAAAACTTTGAAAGCCTCATCGAGCTAAAGCTCTATATTTAATTTTGCGAGTTCGTCGAACTCAACGTCGTTTGTTTTGTTTCAGAGGAGGACTTCACCGACCTCGAAGGTGGGTTCTTTGTGGACGTCGACGAGTAGTCTGGGGTTCCCAGGTGGCAGCTTGGGACATCCCGGAACAGCTGGCGCTGGATGTTTATTTGTAGGCCTCTTAGGCCATAGTCTGGATCTTGTTGTTTAGAACAACTTAATTTGCTTCCGCTTGTTGTAATGTTGGGTCTGTGACATCTGGTTGTCATTTGCTATCTTTCTCTATTATAAGAGTTGAACTATATGATTTGTGTCGTAGAGTCTGTGATGTGCCAGTTGTTCCACAAGTCTTGATCTCTCTATTATGCTTTGATAGTGTGTCTGGTGGTATCGGATAACCGAGGACACAGTATCACTGTATAACAGTCGGGTCGGGGCGCCACATCGGTGTAGATGAAGTAGGAGTCGATGAAGATCGCGAGAAGGTGCGGATGCCCTCTGGCCTCCAGCGACACTGCTCCGGGACGGCACGGCGTGGTTCCAGCTCTTCCCACTGCTGTGCGCAAACCACGATCGGAGTGGACTAGTAATTTAGGGGAGCCGCAAGACTGGGGACTAACTCACGTAGATAACCAGCCGCCGGACTCCCCACTTTATAATGTGCGCATGCAATAGGGGAGCCAGAACCATGAGTCGGTTAGGGTACCCCCGATCGGGGCGTTCTTGTTACGTACGAAGAGGTCTCGAACGTTGGTTCGTGGGCCTCTCCTTTTCGTTATTTTGACTCTGTCATTATCTGTTAAAACCAATAGATCTAAAACCAACATTCTCCCCCTAGATCGTTAGGTTTAACTTCTTGTGCCAATTCTCCATAGGAACAACATACCAAAGTGAGGTGTTTCAACAGCCAATTAAATGCCGTTGAACCTCAACACTTATGGCACACCAGCCTATTTCGAAATGGAAAACATTCTTCTTAATGGGGAGTGGTTTTTTATTTTGGCCCTTTTATTCCAGAATCATAAGGCTTCCAGTAATCCCATGCCGGCAACATGCTCTCTAAAAGTACTGGTGGGTGGTAAGCCTTTTGTTAGTGGATCCGCAAGCATACGAGTTGTACTTATATGTTTGACCTCAATTGTCTGATCCTGGATTCTATCTTTCACAACACGAAACTTAATGTCAATGTGCTCGGCAGCAGCACTTGACTTGTTACTCGCATAGAACACTGCGGGTTCATTGTCGCAGTACAGCAAAAGTGGTCTTGAAATGCTGTCAACCACTTTTAGCCCGGGAATGAAATTCTTTAGCCATATAGCCTGCCCAGTGGCCTCAAAACATGCTATAAATTCTGCCTGCATCGTAGACGAAGCAGTAATCGTTTGCTTGGAGCTTTTCCACAATATGGCTCCTCCGGCTAGTGTGAATATATAACCTGACGTGGATTTTCTACTATCCACACAACCGGCAAAATCAGCATCTGAATAACCTACAACTTGTAAGTTATCAGACCTTTTATACGTAAGCATGTAATCTTTTGTGCCTTGCATATAACGCAAGACTTTCTTTGCGGCCTTCCAGTGGTCCGGTCCTGGATTTGATTGGAATCTGCCAAGCATTCCCGTTACAAAAGCCAAGTCAGGGCGCGTACAGACTTGTGCATACATGATGCTTCCGACAGCTGAAGCATAAGGAACAAACTTCATCTTATCAGTTTCTATTTTGTTCCTCGGACATTGAAATGCCCCAAACTTATCGCCCTTAACTATAGGAGCAGGTGTAGCAGAGCACTTATGCAAATTGTATTTCTTCAGTACTCGCTCAAAGTATGACTTTTGGGATAGTCCTAACATCCCCTTTGACCTATCTCGATAAATCTCAATGCCAAGTACATACGAGGCTTCACCGAGATCCTTCATATCAAAATTGGATGACAGCAAATTCTTGGTCTCATGCAGCATATCCTTGTCGCTGCAGGCCAACAATATGTCATCCACATATAGGACTAAAATCGTGAACCTACTGCCTTTAAACTTAACATAAATGTAGTTGTCCATGACATTCTCTGTAAAACCAAAAGTTCGAATAATCCTGTCGAACTTGAGGTACCACTGTCTTGAAGCTTGCTTCAAGCCATAGATGGATTTCTTCAAACGACACGCTAAATGTTCCTTTTCTTCCACGACAAAACCTTCCGGCTGAGTCATGTAAACATCTTCATTAAGGTCACCATTTAGAAATGCCGTCTTGACGTCCATTTGATGTAATTCTAAGTCGAAATGAGCTACTAGAACCATGTCGATCCTAAAAGAATCTTTAGCTGACACAGGAGAAAAGGTCTCATTGTAATCGATTCCTTCTCTCTGTGTGAAGCCTTTCGCCACAAGTGATGACCCACAAGTATAGGGGATCGCAACAGTTTTCGAGGGAAGTAAAACCCAAATTTATTGATTCGACACAAGGGAAGACAAAGAATACTTATAAGCCTTAACGGCGGAGTTGTCAATTCAGCTGCACCTGGAAAAGCACTAGTAACAGGGGTGATGTGAAAGCAGCAGTAATATGAGAGCAATAGTAACAGTAACACAGAAGCAATGGTACCAGAAAATAGTTGCATGCGTGGAGTTGACGGTAAAGCAATGATGATTACAGATGGACCGGGGTTCCCAGCTATCTACACTAGTGGTAACTCTCCAATAACAAGTGTTGGGTGAACAAATTACAGTTGGGCAATTGACAGAATTATTATAGCATTAAGACAGAACATCCAGTCTATTAATCATGTAGGCATGTTTTCCATATATAGTCATACGTGCTCGCAATGAGAAACTTGCACAACATCTTTTGTCCTACCAGCCCGTTTGCAGCGGGGCCTCAAGGGAAACTACTGGTAATTAAGGTACTCCTTTTAATAGAGCACCGGAGCAAAGCATTAGCACTTAGTGAAAACATGTGATCCTCATGTCAAAACCATCCCCTCCAGTTATCCCAGTTGCTGTCACTCTGGGGCCTCGGGTTCCGGACAAGGACATGTGCAAACAACTTGTAGATACAATCTAAGCAATAATTATAGAGCTTAAATCTAAGATCATGCCACTCGTGCACTAGTGACAAGCATTAAACACAACAAGATTGCAGCAACAATAACTTCACAAACTTTAATAGATAGACTGATCATAATGTAACAATTCATCGGATCCCAACAAACACAACACCGATTACATCAGATGGATCTCAATCATGTAAGGCAGCTCATGAGATCATTGTATTGAAGTACATGGGAGAGAGAGTACCAACTAGCTACAGCTAGAACCCGTAGTCCATGGGGGAACTACTCACAAACCATCATGGAGTCGAAGTGGAGGCGGCGTGGTCGATGGAGATGGCTCCGGGGGTCAATCCCCGTCCGGCAGGGTGCCGGAACAGGAACTTCTGACCCCCGAAACTTGGTTTTTGGTGGCGGCGGAGCTACGGAACTCTTCTGGAGAAATCGTCGATTCTTTTAGGGTTTTTGCATCGGGAGGAATAAATAGGCGAAGGGGGCGGCGGAGCGACCCGAGGGGCCCACACCCACCACGGCGCGGTTGGAGGGGGGCCGCGCCGCCCTAGGGTGTGGCGCCCTCCTCGGTCGCCTCCGTCTCTCCTTCGGACTTCGTGTACGTGTTGGAAAAATAGGAGGTCCTGTCCAGGTTTCGTCCAATTCCGAGAATATTTCCAGAACAGCTTTTCTGAAATACAAAAACAGCAGAAAACAGGAACTGGCACTGTGGCATCTTGTTAATAGGTTAGTCCCAGAAAATGCATAAAAATGCTATGAAGTGTATGTAAAACATGTAACAATTGGTATAATATCAACATGGAACATCAGAAATTATAGATACGTTTGAGACGTATCAAGCATCCCCAAGCTTAGTTCTACTCGTCCTCGAGTAGGTAAAACGATAAAAACAAAATAATTTCTGAGGTGACATGCTACATCATAATCTTGATCAAATAGTATTGTAAAGCACATGTTATGAATGAAGTGATCCAGGTCAATGGTCTATAGTTTGCTAGCAAGTAGATAATGAGCAAACAACTGAATCATATAAGCAAAAACTTTTCATGAATAGTACTTTCGAGACAAGCATCAAAGAGTTTTGCATAAGAGTTAACTCATAAAGCAATAGATTCTAAGTAAAAGGTATTTAACCAACACAAAGGAAGATTTAAGCTTCAGCAATTGCTTTCAACTTTCAACATATATATCTCATGGATATTTGTCAACACAAAGCAATATAATAAGTGCAATATACAAGCATATAAAAATTGTTGCACCAAAGTTGACACTAGTGTTTGCTTCTGAGATAGAAAGAAGTAGGAAAACTGACTCAACATAAAAGTAAAAGAAAGGCCCTTCGCAGAGGGAAGCAGGGATTAAATCATGTGCTAGAGCTTTTTAAGTTTTTGAAATCATAGAGAGTAAAAATAAGTTTTGGGAGGTGTTTGTTAATTGTCAACGAATCAGAAAATGGAAAAGTACAATATGACCCCTGCCAACCAGACTTTTAAGAGCGGCTCCCATGAAGGACGTTATTTCTACCAGCAAGGCAGATCATCCCTCTTCTCTTTTGTTTACACATGCAGATATTTCACTGTTTGTCATTGCTTGACTGATAAATCAGGGCAAAAATGTGAAGAGAATTAAGCGGTTAAAGTTGTAATTAATTGGGACTGGGCACCCCATTTGCCAGCTCTTTTTGCAAAATTAATGGATAAGCGGATGTATATGCCGCTAGTCCGGTGGTAAAGTCTGTTTGACAGTTGACATAAAGACATCCACCCCGTCCTCATGAGCTTGGTAAACATTGACACAAAATAGGAGTAATAATTTTTGAATAGTTTAAAGGTAGCACATGAAAAATTTACTTGGAGTGGCAAGGAAATACCACATATAGGTAGTTATGGTGGACAAATGGCATGGATTTTGGCTCAAGGTTTTGGATGCACGAGAAGCATTCCCTCTCAGTACAGAGTTTAGGCTAGCAAGGTTATTTGAAGCAAACACAGGATATCAACCGACACAGCAAGACTTATATGAAAACATATTGCAAGCATTATAAGACTCTACACTGTCTTCCTTGTTAACCAAACCCTTTTACTAGAAAATATCTAGACCTTAGAGATACCAATCATGCAAACCAAATTTCAACGAGCTTTACGGTAGTTCTTCATTAATAGGTTTTAACTACATGATACAAAAGCTTAAACATGAACTACTTGATAACTCAAAACAATTGACAAGTATCAAATTATCCAATACAGTGATCTACAAGAATATGTAAGCTTTTTCCATTATACCATCTACCACATGCAGCATTTTCTGTTCCAACCAAACACCAATCAACTTATTTCAACATAAACTCTCCAAACAATTATAAGTGAAGCAAGAGAGTACTTTCTTTAAAAGAACTAACAGCTCTGAATAAGAGATGCATGAAAACAGGAGCTAAAAGCATAGCAATAGCTAGATAAGAATACTCAACAAGTATAAGTGAAGAATAGAGTATTCATATGAAAAAGCGGAGCGTGTCTCTCTCCCAAACAAGATAGATAGGATCCGACATTGATATGATCAGAGAATAAAAATAACATACTGAAAATAAAAGCACACAGACGCTCCAAGAACAGCACATATGATGTGAAAGAATTAAAATATAGTTTCACTAGAGATGACCTGATAATTTTGCGATGAAGAAGGGGATGCCTTGGGCATCCCCAAGCTTAGACGCTTGAGTCTTCTTGAAATATGCTGGGGGATCCATGGGAGCTCCCCAAGCTTAAGCTCTTCACTCTTCTTCATCCATTATATCATCTTCTCTCTTGACCCTTGAAAACTTCCGCCACATCAAACTTCTCATAAACTTCATTAGAGGGGTTAGTACTCAAAAACTTTAATCCACTTTGGTTCTGTTGTGACACATTGCAAGAACTCAATAAAACATTAGCTACAACCCTCCACGTCTAGAGAGCCTTGCTTAAAGCCCACAAGAGACAATGCAAAAAACAGAGACAGAATCTGTCAAAACAGAACAGCCAGTAAAGATGAATTTTTCCGAGGCACTTCCGTTGCTCAAATCAGAAAACTCGAAACTAATGAAAGATGCGTACATATCTGAGGATCACGCACAAAAATTTGCAGATTTAAAAGATTTTCTGGTGATTTTAGAAAAGTGAAACGGTGAACAGCAGAAATCTGTTCCTGCGCAGAAATCCAAATCTAGCATCATCTAATCATTAGAGACTCTTCTTGGCACAACAATGCGATAAAATAAAGGATACAAAGGGATTGTTACAGAAGTAAACAAAACCTTGACTCAAATAAAGAAAAATTGCAGAAATAAAACAATGGGTTGTCTCCCATAAGCGCTTTTCTTTAATGCCTTTTAGCTAGGCTTGATAGTTTTAATGATGCTCACAAAAATAAAAATGAAGCAAAAGGAGCATCAAGAAGCAAATTCGAAACACATTTAAGTCTAACCCACTTCCTATGCATAGGAATCTTGTACCAAATAAATTCATAAAGAACAAAGTGACAAGCATAGGAAGATAAAACAAGAGTAACTTCAAAACTTTCAGCATATAGAGAGGTGTTTTAGTACCATGAAAATTTCTACAACCATATTTTCCTCTCTCATAATAATTTTCAGTAGCATCATGAACAAACTCAACAATATAATTATCGCATAAAGCATGCTTTTCATGATCTACAAACACATAATTTTTATCAAGCTCCAAAATATGGGATTAAAACTTTCAAACCCACTTTTAACAATTTTATAACAAGATGATTGATCATTCTCAAGAGGTATGGGACTCCATCTAGATAAAGTCAAGACCTCTCCAATCCCATTTTCATTAGTAGAATACATAATATTATCAAGCAATATAGGACCATCATCTAGAGCTTTATCATAAACATTTTCTAAACAAACTTTCTCATTACCATGCATTTCGAAATTACGCACAAATAAAGGATTATCATAAGATTTATCAAAATAGCATGGATTATCATAAGTAACAGTAGCATAATCATTTCCACAAGTTTCATTCATAGGGAATACTTCAAGAGAATCCACAGGAACATAACATTCATTCTCCTTTGGTAAGCATGGAGGGCAATCAAATAGTGTAAGAGATGAAGAGTTACTCTCATTAGAAGGTAGGCATGGGTAGCTAATCCATTCTTCCTTCTTTTGTTCATCACTCTCCTCTCTTTTCATCCAATGAGCTTTCAGCTTCAGCAGTTTCTTCTTCCACAGGTTCCTGCAAATTGTGAGTACATTCTTGTGCATGAATGAGTCTCCCTTTATAATCAATGATATAACAATTATTGCTGAAATTTTCTAGGCAATAATCAAGGATAAAAGAGACCGTTTCTTTAAGTTTATTACAAGCAACACAAGTTTCATAATTTTTAGCCATGAATGAATCTATTTCAGAAGCTCCCATAAGTAAAACAAATTGTTCTACTTCTTCAAATCCAAGATGAATATAGTTATTCCAATGATAGTTCATAATTAAAACTTCTTTACTGAAGCCACATTGAAATTTAAGATGTTTAGTATCCTGTTCAGAGCAGCAATTTATATCATGGCGTTCAAGCAAAATTTCAGCAATTTGATTTAACTTTTTTAACATGCCTCTTATGATTTTACCCTCTCTTGATTCTCTATACTTTATATATGATTCTTTAGCTTTCATAAACATAGAGGTTCTAGCATGTTCTTCCATAGCAACAGTTTTTTTTTTAGATTTTCGGTTTTTAAATTTTTATGGATTTTCGGGTATATAAGAAAAATAAAACTAAACAGAAATAAACTAGACAGAAATAAACTAAACAAAAGTAAACTAAGCACAATAAAACTAGACAAAATTATGAGTAGAGTGTACTCCCCAGGTGAACTTATGAGTAGAGCTATGCTCCCCGGCAACGGCGCCAGAAAATCGTTGATGCTATTTTCGTTAGCGTCTTGGCAGGAGAGTATTTGATGATGAAGATTTGTAGTCCCCGGCAACGGCGCCAGAAAATAATCTTGATGACCCACAAGTATAGGGGCTTGCAACAGTCTTCGAGGGAAGTAAAACCCAAATTTATTGATTCGACACAAGGGGAGACAAAGAATACTTATAAGCCTTAACAGCGGAGTTGTCAATTCAGCTGCACCTGGAAAAGCACTAGTAACAGGGGTGATGTAAAAGCAGCAGTAATATGAGAGTAATAGTAACAGTAACACAGAAGCAATGGTACCAGAAAATAGTTGCATGCGTGGAGTTGACGCTAAAGCTATGATGATTACAGATGGACCGGGGTTCCCAGCTATCTACACTAGTGGTAACTCTCCAATAACAAGTGTTGGGTGAACAAATTACAATTGGGCAATTGACAGAATTAGTATAGCATTAAAACAGAACATCCAGTCTATAAATCATGTAGGCATGTTTTCCATATATAGTCATACGTGCTCGCAATGAGAAACTTGCACAACATATTTTGTCCTACCAGCCCGTTTGCAGCGGGGCCTCAAGGGAAACTACTGGTAATTAAGGTACTCCTTTTAATAGAGCACCGGAGCAAAGCATTAGCACTTAGTGAAAACATGTGATCCTCATATCAAAACCATCCCCTCCAGTTATCCCAGTTGCTGTCACTCCGGGGCCTCGGGTTCCGGACAAGGACATGTGCAAACAACTTGTAGATACAATCTAAGCTATAATTATAGAGCTTAAATCTAAGATCATGCCACTCGTGCACTAGTGACAAGCATTAAACACAACAAGATTGCAGCAACAATAACTTCACAAACTTTAATAGATAGACTGATCATAATATAACAATTCATCGGATCCCAACAAACACAACACCGATTACATCAGATGGATCTCAATCATGTAAGGCAGCTCACGAGATCATTGTATTGAAGTACATGGGAGAGAGAGTACCAACTAGCTACAGCTAGAACCCGTAGTCCATGGGGGAACTACTCACAAACCATCATGGTGTCGAAGTGGAGGCGGCGTGGTCGATGGAGATGGCTCCGGGGGTCAATCCCCGTCCGGCAGGGTGCCGGAACAGGAACTTCTGACCCCCGAAACTTGGTTTTTGGTGGCGGCGGAGCTACGGAACTCTTCTGGACAAATCATCGATTCTTTAGGGTTTTTGCATCGGGAGGAATAAATAGGCGAAGGGGCGACGGCTGGAGCGACCCGAGGGGCCCACACCCCCACCACGGCACGGTTGGAGGGGGGCCGCGCCGCCCTAGGGTGTGGCGCCCTCCTCGGTCGCCTCCGTCTCTCCTTCGGACTTCGTGTACGTGTTGGAAAAATAGGAGGTCCCGTACAGGTTTCGTCCAATTCCGAGAATATTTCCAGAACAGCTTTTCTGAAATACAAAAACAGCAGAAAACAGGAACTGGCACTGTGCCATCTTGTTAATAGGTTAGTCCCAGAAAATGCATAAAAATGCTACTTAGTGTATGTAAAACATGTAACAATTGGTATAATATCAACATGGAACATCAGAAATTATAGATACCTTTGAGACGTATTAACAAGTCTTGCTTTGAACCTTTTGACATTCCCTTTAGAGTCAAACTTGGTTTGTAGACCCATTTGCAGCCTACTCTTTTAGCACCTTTGGGAAATTCTACTAAGTCCCAAACATCATTTGAGCTCATAGATTGTAACTCGTCTTCCATGGCAACTTGCCATTTGGACGAATTCGTACTTTTAATGGCTTGTTTATATGAGGTTGGATCCTCCACCTTTCCTATATCATTTACATCCTCACTCATGTAAGTGACATAATCTTCTAAAATGGCTTTCTTTCTATCTCGCCGTGATCTTCTCACTGGAGGGGGTGGTGGAGGAACATCATCATTTTGATGATCTTATTCATTATCTGTATGGTGATCCTCTTCACCTTCTGGATTTTCATTATTATATTCAGGATCACCATTGGGTTCAGGATCTGAACCGCAAGGTTCAGAACCAACATTACGAGTCACTTTCCTTCGTATTGGTAGAACGAGCTCTTGGATAAGCGGGAATGCAACACACACCCGCTTCTCCTCAAGGTCAATCTTTCTTAATTCAGCGACTTCATTATCCTCAAAAAATACCCCTTGCCAAGTCTCCACAAATTTTGTGGTATGATTTGGACAATAAAAGCGATATCCCTTTCCCCTATGAGGGTATCCAATAAAGAAACAACTAACTATTTTTGGATCTAATTTCTTAAGTTGTGGATTGAATATTCTAGCTTCAGCGCGACAACCCCACACACGCAAATAATTCAAGCTCGGCTTTCTTCCCGTCCACATCTCGTAAGGTGTGTTCGGTGCTGACTTAGTTGGAGCAAGATTTAAAATATGTGTGGTTGTCTTTAATGCCTCCATCCATAGGCTTACTGGCAAACTTGCATGACTAAGCATACTTCACACCATGTCCAGAAGTGTGCGATTTCGACGCTCAGCCACGCCATTCTGCTGAGGTTCACCAGGCATTGAGTATTGGGCAACAATTCCATTCTCAGCTAGGAACTTGGCAAAAGGTCCTGGAATTTGCCCATAAGGAGCATGTCTACCATAATACTCTCCCCCGTGATCAGATCGTACAACTTTTATTTTAACATCCAGTTGGTTCTCAATTTCGGCTTTGAATATTTTGAATTTCTCCAAAGCTTCCAAACGATCACGTATAGGGTAAATATACCCGTATCGGGAAAAGTCGTCTGTAAAGGTGATGAAATATTCAAAACCGTCTATAGACTTAACATTAAGGGGTCCACATATGTCAGTATGAATAAGTTCTAGGACACCCGCAGATCTTACTGCTCCTTTCTTAATCGTTTTTGCGTATTTTCCTTTTATGCAGTCAACACATTTGTCTGCATCGGAGAAGTGTAATGGAAGGAGTACATCATTTTTAATAAGTCTTTCTATTCTCCCCCTCGAAATGTGGCCCAAACGACAGTGCCACAATTTCGAAGAAGTATTAGCACCCTTCCATTTCTTCTCGACATTAGAAACATCACTCACATGCAGAACTGAATCATTCATTGATAACATATATAGTTTGCCTCGTCTGACACCGAGGCCAACATTCTTATTACAATAATTCAACTCAAACTGTTTGTTGCCAAACTTACACTCAAACATGTTATCGTCTAGGCAAGAAACTGAAATCAAATTCCTACTTAAAGTAGGTACATAAAGAACATTATTCAAATGAAGATGAAAGCCGGTGTGGAGGTCCAAGGTGAGTGACCCTACAGCTTCGACATCGACTTCAACTCCATTGGCGACTTTAAGTCTTCTTGCCCCCTCTCCTATAGTTTGGATCATACTTAAGCCCTGCATGGAATTAGTAACATGAGCAGTTGCACCTGAATCAATCCACCATGTGGTACTAGAGAAATTAACATAAAAACTTTCATCAAAAAATGAAATTTCATCTGTACCTTTCTTTAAAAGCCATTTCAGGAACTCTGGATAGTCCTTCTTATAGTACCCTTCCTTTGCACAGTAGAGACACTTGTTGTCTGAAGACTGATCAGTGGCCTTCTCCTTTCCTTTAAACAACTTTGGCGCATAGTTCTTAAAAGCCTTATTTTGAGGGTTGGAAGAACTTGGCCCATCATGTTTTCTCTTGGCGGATCCAACATGAAAAGCCTGGTCATTTCCTTGCCTCTTAATCCTCTCTTCTTCCTCAATGAGCCGTGGGGATAGTTCGTTGAGTGACCATTTTTCTTTGAGAGAATTGTAGGTTATCTTAAATTGTTCGAACTCTGAAGGGAGGGACTCTAAGATCATAATCACAAGGAGGTTATCGCTAAGCTCACATTTTAAAACTTTCAACTTATTGGAAGCATTAACCATCCTCAGAACATGAGATCTTACATCTTGATAACCCACAAGTATAGGGGATCCTGTGTAACCATTTCGATAAGTAAGAGTGTCGAACCCAACGAGGAGCTAAAGGTAGGATAAGTATTCTCTCAAGTTCTATCAACCACTGATACAACTCTACGCACACTAAACGTTTGCTCTAACTAGGAAATAAAACTAGAGTAATAATACGGGTATGAGAGATAGCTTTGCGAGATAATAAATAGCAAGAACGTAAATGTTAGTTGCTGTAGCAATAAAATACACTAAAGAACACTAAACTAACAAAACCATGAGTGTCAAAAAGTGGTGGAAAGTGTGGTGGAATTGTCCAAGATTAATTAGTGAAGATACTTGATTCATTGTCTTCGATGCAGTTTTCCATGTGGGAGAGGCTAAATATACATGCACTCGACTAATTGCGATTACACATACTATATGATTAGATTGTTAGCAGGCTTCCGCGTAGCTAACAATTCATTAAGGTTTCCCCAACCACAGCATTAAGTTAATGTTCCTCTTACTCCCATACGTGCAACTCACCGGTTTGAGTCCTTAGGTTTATGTCGCTCCGGCAGGACTACCCCCTTCCTTTACACATACTACAAACCCTATGATGTTTGATCCATGCACACACAAATATAATGGACACCGAAGGACTGTACCTAATGAACCAAAGACATTCAACAATGTAATCAAAGAACAAAGAAACTACACAAACATGACATAGATCATAGGATAATACTTTATAGCATCAAACACCATGTTTACATAGAGCGGTACAGAGGTTTGTGGGAGGATGAACCACTGTATACAAGGAGGAATTGGCGATGAAGATGGCGGTGAAGACGGTGAAGGGGGCAGCGAGGAGCGCAGGGCGGCGCCGGTGGTGGCACAGGGGGCTCCTGCTGCGCCGCCGGCATCAAGGGGAAGCGTTGCCCCTTAGCCCCCTTCCTTCATGGCTTCTTGGGAGCCCTCCCCCATGGAGATGAGATCCATGGGGGAGGCAAAAACGTGGCTTTTGTGGCTGCAATTCGTGGCTATGAGGTGTTGGCCACGACTTAGGTTTTCTCCCTTTATATAGCCTCACGGATTCCCGTCATCCCATTTAGGGTTTCCGTAGATCGGGCTTATCTCCGCCTGCCGGACTCGTAATTGGACGAATTTTATGTCTAGATCGTTCGGCGGAAAATTCCCCGCAACTTTCGCGACTAGACTTTTTCCGTTTAAAGTCGTGTCCGTAACGTGACCATCTTCGAAAAACGTTTCCAGACAGATTTCAGGAAAGTCCCAATTTGACTCCAACAAGGTTTTCTTTTGTATTTTTGATAATTCTTACACATCAAAGAGTAAAACAAGAACATTGTGCACGTTTGCAACTATTAGTAGGTTAGTCCAAATAAATCATACATTTAATATAAAAACAAGTGTTAAAAGCATAAAAGTAGCATAAAACCATCAAAAATTATAGATACGTTTTGGACGTATCAACATCCCAAGCTTAGTTCCTACTCGTCCTCGAGTAGGTAAAACGATAATAAAATAATTTTTGATGTTGAATGCTATAATCAGGTCTTTAACAATTGTATGACAAATGATGTATGGATAATAAAACTTAGCAATCATGTTACCTAATGAAAAGATATCAACGAACTAAGAGTTCATAGTATGAAATTTATAAACATCAAGAAGATTGTAATAATCATAATAAAGCATGGTAAAGTGGTATCTCGCTTGCCCTTTATAGTGGAGCAAAACATAAATGCTAGAGCACCTCTGAAGCTTAAGTGGAGACTAGAAATAAAGACATCAAAGATAGAAACATCACAGCCATGCCACAGATAATAATATTCTGGGACAAGCACATTATACTAAGAATGACAACTATGCTCTCGAAGAAGTGCTCAAAGAAAGAATGATGACTCAACATAAAAGTAAAAGATAGGCCCTTTGTAGAGGGAAGCAGAGATTAACATGTGCTAGAGCTTTTTATTTTTAAAACAGAAGTAAAATTGTTTTGAGAGGTGGTTGTTCCTGTCAATGAATGGTAATAGAGTTCTTGATATCTTCCATGCTAAACAAGTTTTGAGATCGGTTTCGAGATATTTATATATTGCACTTTATAATATGTACTTTATATAGCTTGACACTCCTCCCCACCTTTGCTTACACAAACCATGGCTAACCGAATCCTCGGGTGCCTGCTGATGCGTGTTAAGTTACACGTCCGTTGGGAACCCCAAGAGGAAGGTATGATGAGTGCAGCAGCAAGTTTTTCCTCAGTAAGAAACCAAGGTTTAATCGAACCAGTAGGAAGTCAAGGGTCTTCTGAAGGTTGTTGGTGGCTGAATGTGGCACGGCGCAACACCAGGGAATCAGCAGCAACGTGGAACCTGCACACAACACAACCAAACTACTTTGCCCCAACGAATCAGTGAGGTTGTCAATCTCACCGGCTTGCTGAAAACAAAGGATTAAAAGTGTGGTGTGGAAAATGATGTTTGCTTGCAGAGAATTAAAGAGAACAATGATTGCAGTTGGTTGTATTTCAGATGTAAAAGAATGGACCGGGGTCCACAGTTCACTAGTGGTGTCTCTCCATAATAAAATATTAACATGCTGGGTAAACAAATTACAGCTGGGCAATTGACAAAATAGAGAGTGCATAACAATGCATATACAAGTCATGATGATCACTATGAGATTTACTTGGGCATTACGACAAAGTACATAGACCGCTATCCAGCATGCATCTGTGCCTAAATAGTCCACCTTCAGGTTAGCATCCGCACCCCTTCCAGTATTAAGTTGCAACCAACAGACAATTGCTTTAAGTATGGTGCATAATGTAAACAATACAAATATCCTTAGACAAAGCATTGTTGTTTTACCCCTAATAGCAACAGCACATCCACAACCTTAGAACTTTCTGTCACTGTTCCAGATTAAATGGAGGTATGAACCCACTATCTAGCATAAATACTCCCTCTTGGAGTTACAAGCATAAACTTGGCCAAAGCCTACACTAGCAACAGAGAGCATGCAAGATCATAAACAACATAGGCATGATAAATCAATAATCAACTAGACATAGTATTCAATATTCATCGGATCCCAGCAAACACAACATGTAGCATTACAATAAGATGATCTTGATCATGATAGGCAGCTCACAAGATCTAAACATGATGGCACAAGAGGAGAAGACAACCATCTAGCTACTTCTATGGACCCATAGTCCAGGGGTGGACTACTCACACATCACTCCGAAGGAAGGCATGGCGATGTAGAGCCCTCCGGTGATGATTCCCCTCTCCGGCAGGGTGCCGGGAAGAGCTTCAGAACCCTCCCGAGCTAGGGTTGACGACGGCGGCGACTCTGGAACTTTTCATGGATGGAGGCTCAGGTGTTTAGGGTTTTCCCGAGAAAGACAATTTATAGGCGAAGGAGCGATGTCGGTGGAGGCCCGAGGGCTCCTCACCACGTGGCGGCGCGCCAGGGGTGGGACCCGCGCCACCACATGGTGAGGGCGCCTCGGTGCCCCCCTTCGTCTCTCCTTCGGACTCCGTGTACGTGACAGAAAAATAGGACCTTGGCTTTTTGTTTTGTCCAATTCCGAGAATATTTCCAGAACAGCTTTTCTCGAATCAAAAACAGCAGAAAACAGGAACTGACACTGTGGCATCTTGTTAATAGGTTAGTCCCAGAAAATGCATAAAAATGCTATAAAGTGTGAATAAAACATGTAGCAATTGATATAATATAAGCATGGAACATAAGAAATTATAGATATGTTGGAGACGTATCACCTGCCAACAATCTCATACCATGGAGGAGTGTCTATTTAACTAATTTATTACTATGGTCTAACCAGCTCTTTGCAAAATTAGTGACGAGCAGATGAAGCATGCAAGTCGGGAAAACTTTATTTAGCATGAAAGATAACAAACCCAACTACTACTTCCTCATGAGCTAAAAACAATGTCACAAAATGAGAAGTATTTTGAAGTTTTTAAAGGTAGCACATGAAAATTTATTTGGAATGGCTTACAAATACCATGCATAGGAATTTATAGTGGACTCTCATGAAAAAACTGGGTTACGGAATTTTGGACGCACGAGCAGCATTCCCGCTCAATACAAGTGAGGGGTAGCAATAGACTGGGAAGCGACAACTAAGAGAGCAATAACTGTCATAATCATGCTTGCGACAAAATAATATTAACTGAGGCATAAGAAGTGATATTACCACTTTGAGTCACAAAAGTTCATCCAGGCTTGATAGACTTTTCTTTTTAGTTGTAAACATGCGCCAAGTCGATCCAGGCATTGACAAGTTTTATAGTCCTTATTCAACATTAGCCACTGTATATACTAAGGTGTTCATGACTTTCGTTGTCCGTCGAAAAACTAAAGAAACTAAGAACACCAAGTACAATATTGAATAAACAAAGAAATCTGTCAAAACTGAACAGTCTGTAAATATAGCACTCAACGAGAAAGTTACGTAGTTCAAATAGAAAAACTCCAAACTAATGAAAGACAGATAATAGTCTCAGGTTTATGCACAAATAATTTCAGCTCAAAAAACTATTCTGGGATTTATCACGAATTTTTACAGCGAAGCACATAAATCTGTCTAAACTGAACAGCCAATGAAGATCGATTTTTTCGAGACAGCTACATAACTCAAATCAGAAAACTTTTCGCTCAAGAAATTTCAGATCAAGATCACGTTCTGATGATTTTAAACATTTTATACGGTGAAGCACAGAAAATCTGTTTCTGGACAGCAAAGCAAAACTTTCACTTTCTTATAACTAGAGACTACTATTAGCACTTTATTTTTATGGTACAGAGGAATATGCACAATATATACATGTTTTTAGCTGAAAAGCTTCTATGGTAAAATTTGTTTTGTTTATGGTACAGAGGAATATGCACAATATATTCTTGTGTGCATGAACACAAGTGTTCAAGGTCGACCCCCACTTAACCATTACTCATCTTTCCAATAACTTTTCTTTTTGAAAACTTTTTAGATAACAAGTACAACTAATATTTTTATAATTCGCATTCCCTATCCATACTAAGATATAAAACAACTTAAAACTGAAAGTAAAAACTACTTAGAGATAAAGCAAACAAGTGCACACAAGAATATTCACCCCACGCTATTCTCCCCGGCAACGGCGCCAGAAAAGGTCTTGATAACCCACAAGTATAGGTGATCGTGTGTAGCCTTTTCGATAAGTAAGAGTGTCGAACCCAATGAGGAGCTAAAGGTGGGATAAGTATTCTCTCAAGTTCTATCAACCACTGATACAACTCTACGCACACTAAACGTTTGCTCTAACTAGGAAATGAAACTAGAGTAACAATACGGGTATGAGAGATAGCTTTGCGAGATAATAAATAACAAGAAAGTAAATGTTAGTTGCTGCAGCAATAAAATACACTAAAGAACACTAAACTAACAAAACCATGAGTGTCAAAAAGTGGTGGAAAGTGTGGTGGAATTTTCCAAGATTAATTAGGGAAGATACTTGATTCATTGTCTTCGATACAGTTTTCTATGTGAGAGAGGCTAAATATACATGCACTCGACTACTTGCGATTACACATACTATATGATTGGATTGTTAGCAGGCTTCCGCGTAGCTAACAATTCATTAAGGTTTCCCCAACCATAGCATTAAGTTAATGGTCCTCTTACTCCCATACGTGCAACTCACCGGTTTGAGTCCTTAGGTTTATGTCGCTCCGGCAGGTCTACCCCCTTCCTTTACACATACTACAAACCCTATGATGTTTGATCCATGCGTGCACAAATATAATGGACACCAAAGGACTGTACCATATCAACATACAACTCTAATGAACCAAAGACATTCAACAATGTAATGAAAGAACAAAGAAACTACACAAACATGACATAGATCATAGGATAATACTTTATAGAATCAAACACCATGTTTACATAGAGCGGTATAGAGGTTTGTGGGAGGATGAACCACTGTATACAAGGAGGAATTGGCGATGAAGATGACGGTGAAGACGGTGAAGGGGGCAGCAAGGAGCGCAGGGCGGCGCCGGTGGTGGCGCAGGGGGCTCCTCCTGCGCCGCCGGCTTCAAGGGGAAGCGCCGCCCCTTAGCCCCCTTCCTTCAGGGCTTCTTGGGATCCCTCCCCCATGGAAATGAGATCCATGGGGGAGGCAAAAACGTGGCTTTTGTGGCTGCAATTCGTGGGTATGAGGTGTTGGCCACGACTTAGGTTTTCTCCCTTTATATAGCCTCACGGATTCCCGTCATCCCATTTAGGGTTTCCGTAGATCGGGCTTATCTCCGCCTGCCAGACTCGTAATTGGACGAATTTTATGTCTAGATCGTTCGGCGGAAAATTCCCCGCAACTTTCGCGACTAGACTTTTTTCGTTTAAAGTCGTGTCCGTAACGTGACCATCTTCGAAAAACGTTTCCAGACAGATTTCAGGAAAGTCCCAATTTGACTCCAACAAGGTTTCCGTTTATATTTTTGATAATTCCTACACATCAAAGAGTAAAACAAGAACATTGTGCACGTTTGCAACTATTAGTAGGTTAGTCCATATAAATCATAAACTTAATATAAAAACAAGTGTTAAAAGCATAAAAGTAGCATAAAACCATCAAAAATTATAGATACATTTTGGACGTATCACATCTCCATCATTATTATACTTTGCAAGGAGCTTGTGAAACAGCTCTTGGGCATAGACCTTGTCGGAGCCCTTAAACTGCTCCTCCAAGGCTTCCATGAACTCCTTTGCATTGTCTTTCTTGGGAGAGCCCCAATAATATCTGGAGATATCAAGGACTTCATCAGCAGCATTGCTACATGATTGGCCTTCTCCTATTTTTCCATCTTGGAATCATAGGATTTATTTTCCTCATCGTACCCTGTGGTACCAACAGTGGGTGCCATAGGTTTGTCCTCCCGCAAGGCATAATCAAACTCATTGAAATCCAAGCGGAGTTCCATAAAATTCTTCCAACGAGGGAAGTTGCTACCTGTCAAATGCTCGACTGTGTCTGGTCTAAACAGAGCGGAAGCTGAAATTGTAAATGGACGCTCATAAGTATGGCATGAATATAAACTTTATGTTGGTAAAAATAAATAAACATGCCATAATAATTCCAACTCTACGCCAAAACACCGTTGGGCAATAATGACATAAAATTAAAAACACTTTAGGGGAATGACATGTAAAATTAAAACAACGTTGGTCAGAATTAATTTTACTGTCATAAACATTCTCAAATTAAACATCAAAATTATTCTTAAAGAAGAAACTTCATATGATGTCTATTTTGATAATTCAACATTTAAACATGCTAAATATTCTAAACAAAAAATCTTGTTGGTTCATTTTCGTTCAGAAAAAATAACATATTTCAACTCATATTTTAGGCAATATTTTCTGTATTCTAAAACAGTGCATAAAACTGACTTATATAACTTTAAAAAGCACTTCAATTAAAAAAAAACATAAGCTTAAACAGAGGAAAATTCGGGCAGAAATTCCACTGTAGCCCAGCTAACTAAAACTTGGGCCAAAGCCCATCTCAGATTTGGTCCAATAAGGACAACGAGGCCCAGAAACATCCCGCAGCGAGCACAGCCGTTGGATGAAATCCAACGTCTGCCCGTGCTCCGCGGTGGATCAAAACAGAGGCCCCGGTCAAAGGTAAACCCTAACCCTCACATTTCTGGTCGTTCACTCCCCTCGTTCTTCGCTCGGAGGAGAGGCGGCGCCGGAGTGACCGCGATGCTCCGCAGCTTTCCGGCGGCCGGAAATCGCCCATTCCCGGCGGCGCTGTTGGTCCGCTCGGCGGAGCAGCGTGCAGCGGACTGGATCCCGTGCGCTGCTCTGTCGAGCGTGGCCGGTGCACCGCGTCGGTGTTTGGTGGTGTGGAGGAGATGGTGCCAGCCGGCGAGGCGGCGGCCCTTCATCGACGACGGCGACGACCGGCGGGCGGCCGACGACGCGTGCGTGCGTTCCACGTCAAGCGCGTCCTCTCCGATGGGAGGGAACGGCGTCGCGGCGCCATCGCCCTCGTGCAGCCTCGGGTGCTGCACGGTCCCCGGAGGGTAAAGGCGACGATGCGGCGTCCTTTAGGTGAGAATTCCATCTCGAACTTGAGCAATTTCTTGCCAATTTTGGGTTTTTTGAATGGGGAATTTTTCTAGGGTTCGGATTCTTTTCGGGCAGGAGGGAATTTTTCTTTTTATTGCCAATTTCATACTCCCCTCCTTCTAATTGCTTCACCATGACTAACAACAGATCAATTAGCCTTAACAGTGCATGATTAGAGAGCAATTAGACTAATCCAAGAATTAAACATAAATTTTCTTGCCTAAAACATGAACTTTGATAACCAAAACTTGATCAACAGATCCTAGTTAGGGTTCTAGAGCCATCACAGAGGCAAGTGATACCAATGTTAGACATGAAATCGATCTAGAACCATCTAGATAGATGTGACAGCAAGACTAGAACACAAAACAGATCATATTAGAGGGGTTAGAGAGATTATTACATCCTCCAGCACTTGTAGACATCGTTGCCTGCTCGGTGCAGGCAAGGTTCAGGGTCGGTGTAGATGAAGTAGGAGTCGATGAAGATCGCGAGAAGGTGCGGATGCCCTCCGGCCTCTAGCGGCACTGCCCCGGGACGGCACGGCGTGGTTCCAGCTCTTCCCACTGCTGTGCGCAAACCACGATCAGAGTGGACTAGTAATTTAGGGGAGCCGCAAGACTGGGGACTAACTCACGTAGATAACCAGCCGCCGGCCTCCCCCTTTATAATGTGCGCACGCAACAGGGGAGCCAGAACCATGAGTCGGTTAGGGTACCCCCGATCGGGGCGTTCTTGTTACGTACGAAGAGGTCTCGAACGTTGGTTCGTGGGCCTCTCGTTTTCATTATTTTGACTCTGTCATTATCTGTTAAAACCAACAAATCTAAAACCAACATGGATGACCCTATAGGACGAACAACTGGAGCAGGTTTCGTGGCCAGAGATGAAAATGGCAGGTTTTTATTTGCAAGACTGCAGAAAATATACTGGTGGGGATCCGTTTCTTGCAGAGTTATTGGCCTGTCGAGATGCAGTCCAGCGAGCAAAGGAGAAGAACGCTGTCAGATTCTGTGTGGAGACTGACTGTCCGAGTATAGTTTCGGCTTGGAATTCTAAAGTCACTATCAGATTTATTCACATGTAGCACATATGTGTGCACGCCATTCTCTTAGTTTAGATGCTCCTTTGAGCAGCTTTGATGTATGCCCTGGTTTTCTGGATGAGTTTGTTCATCCAGAACTTGTTTTGGCTGTGGAATAAAATCGATAAGGTCGAAGTTCAAAAAAGAAAATCTGAAGCGAGAGCGCAAGCGTTGAGCTGGAACGAGGTGCCATCCACGCAAGCATTGAGTTGTACCGACGTGCTTTATCATAGGGGAAATCCAACAACTAAGGGCTCCTTTGATTCAAAGGAAATCCATAGGTTTTTTGGAGGATTTTATCCTATAGGAAATTTCCCTACGTTAGACGTTTGATTCATAGGATTAGTTTCTATAGGAATTTTTCCCATAGGAATTTTTGTACTACTTCCTATAGGAATTCTATCATTCACTCCAATCTCTTTTTACAATTCTTTTGCCATCAAACACAAAGTACTCTTCCTATAGGATTCAACTAGACATGACATTCCAATCCTATGGATTTCCTATTCCCACACTTTTCCTATCCTATGAATCAAACGAGCCCCAAAGGAAGCATAGATGATAGATCAAACCAGAGTAGTACCGGGGAGCAAAAACATATATGGTACTTCCATTATGTTGATTATATAAATAAAGAAGCTATTAAGTGTTAAATGGTGGATTTAACGAATCATAATTTTTTCCTTTAGAGTACCATATTTCTTCGTCTGATTATGAGCGGAGCGGATAATGGCACATTGCGGATTCGGATGCAAATATCAGAATGCGATTCGGAAGCGGAGCGAATTCTGTGCATATTTACATCGGTAACCATACAAGAAAAAATAACTGGTAAAACGAGTTAAGAGCATCTCCACCGGCACCCTCCAAGCGACCCTCCAAAGGCCCAATGGGGGTCCGGACGGCAAAATCGCCCACCACTGGCACCCCCAAAGGGTCGGGCCGAGCCAAATCGTGTCCGGCTGGAGGCCCTCTCGGGGGTGCCGGACATGGGGCGGACATGGCCTCCGACAGGGTTGGCCCACCTGTCATAGAGACAGTGCCGGCTTGACCTGATTCAGTCGCTCCCCCACCCTCCTTCTTTTCCCTCTCACCGGCGATTCGCACCATCGCCGCCACTCTCATCGCCGCCTGCTTGATTCGCACCTCAGGGCCCAAGACGCAGCGCTCACACAGGCCTGCTTGCCGCCGCTCCCCGCCATTCTCCGGCCTCGTCTAGCGCCGCCGCTGCTAATTCAGCCCAGGTACGCCTCTTCTTCCCTTGCGCCCCGCGCGCAACCTGTTCGACCATTGGTTCATTGCGTTGTTTCGTTCAATAGGCTATGGACAGCGACGATGAGATCATGTTTTTTGAAATGATGTCGGAGGATGCCGCCCTTGCGGCCGACGACGAGGAGAACGAGATGGCCATGGCCACAGTTCTAGATGCCGCAGTCGAGGCAGACGCGGCGCCGAAGTTTGGAGGATCAGTGAAGGGGCGGAGGGCCAACAAGGACCGTCACCGAGCAACTGGGCACATGCTCTTGTTCGCCGACTACTTTGCCCAGAAACCGGCGAACTTGCCTCATGAATTTCGCCGGTGCTTAGGATGAGCAGGGACATGTTCAGGAGGATCGTGCATGGCGTTCGGGATTACGACGACTACTTTGAGCTGAAGAGAGACTGCACCGGCCTTCTTGGGTTTTCATCTCTTCATAAATACACGACGGCCATACGGTGCCTTGCTTACGGACTTCCCGCCGATGCGTTGAATGACTATCTCCGTATGTCTGAGTCCACCGCCGTCGAAGCCACCTACAGGTTTTGCAAGGCAGTTGTGAAAGTGTTTGGAGTGGAATATCTAAGATCACCAAATGAGGCAGACATAGCTCGTCTCTTGGCACAAGGCCAAGCAAGAGGATTTCCAGGGATGCTTGGAAGCATCGATTGCATGCACTGGAACTGGAAGAACTGCCCGTTCGCTTGGTAGGGATGTATAAGTCAGGACATCACGGAAAGTGCAGTGTCATACTTGAGACCGTGGCAGATTATGATCTTTGGATCTGGCATGCATATTTCGGCACGGCCGGTGCCACCAATGACATCAATGTGCTCCAACGCTCCCCGGTGTTTAACAAACTTTGTGATGGCCTAACTCCACCATGCAACTATGTGATCAATGGCCATGAGTACACCAAGGGGTACTACCTTGCCGACGGCATCTATCCTACTTAGTCAACATTTGTGAAGACTATCTGTAACCCTGTCGGCGAGACAGATTGTCATTTCGCAAAGAGGCAAGAGTCTGTCCGCAAAGATGTGGAGCGGGCATTTGGAGTGCTCCAAGCCAGGTTTGCCGTCGTCCGCTACCCTCGTCATTCATGGTCGCTAGATGAAATGTGTGAGATCATGAAGGTTTGCGTTATCATGCACAACATGATCATTGAGAGTGAGCGTGATACGAGGAAGTCGTTGATCAACGAGGTGTTTGATTTCTAGGGCCCGATGGCCGAGCCACAGCCGGGCATGCCGTCGCAGTATTTAGAATTTCTTGCCATGCATCGGGAAATTCGTGATGGAAAAATGCATAAGCAGCTGCACGATGACCTCGTGACGCACTTGTGGGCTGACAAAGCAACTCAGCCGGCGCCGGTTTGATATGTGATGTGTTAAACTTGAATTCATATTTGATCTTTGCATTCGAATTTGAACTTGTGTTGTAATAATCTATACCTCTCTATCTTCGATTCGTATTGAAAATTTGAAATGCAAGAACAACCGTCGATGTGATTTAATGAAAAAAAGTTTGGAGTGCCTGTTTGGGGGGCGCCGCTGTGGGCGGCCTAAAAAACATGGCCGGACATGTGTCCGGCACCCCCCAATTGGGCCTCAATTGGGGGGTGCCGGACATCGATTTGGAGGGTGCCGGTGGAGATGCTCTAAGCGAAACACTCATAGAATAAATAATTGTAACATGTTAAATTTAAAAACTAACATGGCCATCGAACAAAATAAGATCAATATGAATGCAATAACATAAATGCGGCTTTACTCATTTATGATCATGCGGCTTTACTCTTGGATACTGGTATTCATCATCCTGTAGTTCATAGGCCTTTTAAGTTTGAACTATGTTGGTTTTCGAGAGCAGATCTAACTGATTTAGTAGCTAAATTTTGGTTGTCTACTAAGAAAGATAGAAATAATCTTGATAGGTGGCACTCTTGTTTAGAAATTTAAAAGGATGGTTTATTGAAGGTTGAAGGTAATTATAGGAGAAAGGGATAGCATTTCCAAACAGTTGGACGAGCTGGATAAAAACAGTGAGCATGCAGGGCTTAGTGCTGCTGACTATGAATGTCTAGACGTTTCTTACCAAATAAAACCTAATTTTATTCTTACGGAGGAAGACGTCAAATGGTTACAAAGGCTAAGGAAAGAGACTTACTAGAAAGGGATTGCAGTACGAAATATATTTATGGTCAAAGCTACAAGGCCGGCCCATAGGTCGGGCAAGAAGGGCAACCGCCCTGGACCCCAAATAGAGTCGGGCCCAAAATGGCAATGTATAAAGTAACCGTATGCTATTATGTACTACACCAAAAAAAACTATTTAAGAATCTCTTTGTAAAAATATTAAACCATGAATTACTTTTTCTGATAAAAACGTACAACTTTTACTATGATTTTCACTTATAATATGTCTAAAAGAATAGTATAAATACTTATGAAATAAATTTTTTCACAATACAAAATGCAACGATGTCATTTATACAATCCCAATCCATACGCTCCATGTATATTAGTGGTAAAAGCATGAATTAAAAATGGTGAAAATCACGTGCACCTTACATTTTGAGATGAAAGGGCATCTTAACATAATAAAATGGTTAATTTCTTGAAACAAATAGCTTCAAAGCAAATAGGCTATCTCATGCAGCTAGGCTCACTCTTATTAAATCTGTCTTTGCCTCTATACCTGTCTATTATATGTCAAACATTTTTTTTCAAAGAAATTTCTTACAAAACTCACGGCTATCATAAGGAATTTCTGGTGGACGGCTGTCAAGGATGAATGAACTACAAAGAGCTTATGCCTTAGAGCATGGACTGATATTTGTATAGAAAATAAAGTTGGTGGCCTAGGAGTTAGAAACTTGTAGACGATGAACCAAGGGCTTATTCTCTCGGTGGCTTGGAGACTAGCAAAAGAACCTCAACGTCAACTTGCCTTGATTCTCAAAGCAAAGTATCACACCATGACACTTCCATATGGAGAGCTAAACCAAACAAGCCTAAATCTGCTTTTTGGGAAACAATGCTCAGGGTACGACCTCTCTTAAACTCGGCTACCATTTACCAAATATTTGATGGGAGTGCTTCTATTTGGAGTTCCCCTTGGTTTTCAGAGTGGGAGACCATCTATGACAATCTAATCTTTCAACCTCAACCTTTTGTTTACCCTGCTGTGGTGATAGATCTTTGGATACCCAACCAAAAGATTTGGTATTCAGATTTAATTCGAATCTTGTTTACTCCTCACTCTGTTGATGCTATTCTCCAAACTCCAATTATAGACTAAAATGCAAAAGTTACTTTGGTTTGGAAATTAACCCTTGCAGGTGAATCAAACAATTAATTGTGAGCAACACCAACAAGCTTAGTTACAATGATATTCTCTTTCTTGTGGCAAGTCATGCAGGTTTTACAGAAATCTACTTAAATAGATTTCCATATTTGATTCCGTGCAAGACATTTTTATTTCTTAAAGTGTCGGGGAGGGGGATCTGTATACACCAAATGATAACATGCAAATTGCATATGAGAATATTAAATAATAAAAGTTACATATGCAAACGTGTTAGAATCCACACAATTTTAGGTTTATTGGTGATTATTCTATGCAATGTTATTTCAATACCAAGTAGAAAGTACACACGCTTTGTTAAAATTTGACTTGCAAGACAATTTTGACTACGAAAAAGGAATAAACAATAATGACATTGGTTCATCTTATACTCTAGAAGTTTCAATAGATATTTTACTTAATCATTCGCTATAAACCGATATTAAGATATTGTTAGATCGTACTCTTTAGGGATCATATATATATGTATAAATTATATATATATTATGCAGCATAGAAAAAATAGTTCTAGAATAGATTTTTGTTACTCCCTCTGTTTCTATATATTAAAAAGTCAACAATTTCTATGTTTGACCAAACATAAATATAAATATATCAACAATTAAAATGTGAAATAAATATATTACGAAAATATTTCTTATGGTGAATATACTGATATTGATTTGAAATTGTCAATCTTCATATTTTTGTATATATACTTTGTCAAAGTTAGAAAACATTAACTTTTTATGTCAATTTATAAGCCACCTATTTGGGGGCACATGGAGTACAAAATAAAGTTTAATATCTTCATTGGTATTCAATACAAACAAAAAGCACATGAACTAATATTTAGTAACATTGCCACATATGTGACTAAAATTTGTAAACAAATAGAAAATTATACTTGTATTACTGTAACAAGCTAAAAAAATATCTAAATAAGTATAAAACTTTAGTATAATTTTTTTGATTCGCCCCAGGCCCAGTTATTCATTAGAGCGGCCCTGAGATTATTGGTCGTACACGTAAGAGTAAAATATCCAGAATTTGTCAAGAGAAAGGGATAATTGAGGGTGATGAGAAGTGTTAAGGTGTTTTCACTGGTTAGTGATAAGAAACTGAATTCTGACCAAACAAACCATGCTTAAAAAGGGCTAAAAAAAGTGGAGATGCATGATTTTTGTGACGAGCCGAAACTATTGATCACTCGTTCTTTTCCTGTCACTTAGTGAAGTATATCTTGATGGAATGTGGTCAACATTTTCTTTGGCATTCTTTTTCTACCTACTTGTTTAGAGATTTGTATGAAGGTTGGTTTGATACTTTTTCGGGTAGAGATAGGAAATCTGTTATGATTGGTAAGCAGCTATTTTTAGAGCCATTTGGAAAGCAAGAAACAATCTTGTTTTCAAACAATTAGTCCCAAGGATCCTACCTGGGTTTTCTATTTGCTTGTTAGGGTAAGCGCAATGGTGAGCGCTTGTGCGGGCGCTTGAGCTAGAAAAAAGAAGGGCAATTAATCCTAGCGTCCGAGACAGGAATCCTGATCTTCATCGCTGTCTCCAGTTTGAAGCGCTTATCTCTCCAACCAACTCTCTGGTCCGTTTTTCACATAGCAAGCCAAATTCGTATGAAGTGCCTGGCGCAACGTTTGGCGTCGACTCCTATATTTATGCACCCATAGGTCGGGATGGCTCGACCCAACTGCCAATCGATCGGGAAAATAATCCTAGCGCCCGTGGACAAGCGCCTCCATTTTACGTGCCCTTACTTCATTAACACTTGGCCAAAACTTCTCGAGAAACCGGTTTCGACATATTCTGCTTCAGGGGGTTTGGAGGATGGCACATGTGGCACAAGAGGTATTCGGACAGAGACACGCCTACAATACTGTGAGGAGAAAGCATTGCGGCGTAAAACTAGTATTTTCTCTAGCCCTTCTTCGTTGGTGATGCGCGATGGGATCATGTCCTGGTTTGATGTGTAGCGAAGCGGAGCTCATATCAGCGTACTTTTGCTCTTCATGTCCTAGTTTATTTGGCACTCTCTAGATTTATTCTCAATCGTCTTCTTGTTAATGTTTGTTACGGTTCTCTTGTGATTTTCGGCAACAACAACAACAGCAAGGCCGCAAGGGGTTGCCCTGCTGAATCTGTCAGTTTTACCTTTGCGTTGTCATAAATCTTATCAGACTTGACAAATTTCAAGTGAAATTGGGGGCCCTTTTGGGTTTATTTCCTCTAAGAAAATGCCACAAATTTAAGGGTGTCATCCTCACAAACCTGTTGGGGTTTCTTTTAGTAGCAATGTAGGCTAAGAAAGTTGTACTAAATAGTCGGTACAATGACTATGTAAGTGAATTATTATTTATAATTGACGAACTCGGGAATTCATCAGCTACTAACTATGTTTTAAAAAATTAGCCTTCTCAGTTGAAACAGGTTGTTCGGTTTTAATCATCGGATAATCCTAATTAATTTTCAGGTAATCCATATATGGATGCTATTTTACATACCATTCCATATGCCGTACCAGTGCCAACTCAGAATCGGACATGCTTATCCGTAAGATTTTTTCAAACCGGAGATATTCTTTAGAACGGATTTGGACCTGCACCCCAAGTGGATACTCAGAGCATCTCCAGTCGTCCCGCCCAAACGGCCGCCCAAAGGGTGTCCGGATGGGTGATTTGGGGCGTGTCCGGACGAGTAATCACCGATGGGCAGCCTCGCTCCCTAGTCGCACACCCCAACCGTTTTGGACAAACTCATTCCCCAGCTCTCCAACGTAGGGAAGGCGGACACGGCGGCCGGCGCGCTCATCATCGCCTCCAGCTCCTGCATCAGCCGCAGAGACGACTCGTCCGCTCCAGCACCCACTGCCGCCGCCGCTCCGCCCGACGTCTTGTCCTCCCAACGCCGCTGCTGCGGCGGCGACGGTGCGCGGTCGAGCAGGAAGCAGGCGGATGTGTCCAGCGTGGGGAGCACGAACGCGAGCGGGTCCGGCCTGCGCGGCGGGGCCGCTGTGGCAGCAGAGCCGTGCTCGGCGGCGGGGACGCCGAAGCCGATGATCTCCTGCACCATGGGCGGGACGGCACTGATGTAGGTGGTGGGCGGGCGCCGGGGCTTCCGCTTGGAGACTCGGCCCGTGCACTGCCGCGCCTGGGGCCGGCCGGCCGGGCAGGGGCTTGCAGGTCACCGGCGCCTGCGCGTGCGTTTGCGCGGGCGCGTTGTAGGGGACGGAGGTCAGCTCGGACGCGGAGGAGGTGGTGGTGGTGGTGGTGGTGGAGGAGGACGTCCGGTCCACGGAGCTCAACACCCCCGCCGAGATCGCCAAGCAGGTCGCCGACGCCCGCCCCGTGCTCGCCTTCACCACCCGCGAACTTCTCCCCAAGCTCCCCCGCGCCGACGGCCTCCGCGTCGTCCTCCTCGAGCCCAATTCCACCGGCGCCGACGATGAGCCCGCGACGGCGACAGACGGTGACGGCCCGAGCAGCGACCTCTAGGACGGCGGCGCCTGTGCTGCGCATGCGGGCAGCCCATGTCGTGCTCGCCGAGGAGGAGGACGGCGACGCCTGTGCTGCGCAATCGAAGGGGAAAAGATAGGGATAGAGGAGAGAGAGATGAGAGAGCTACGTGGAAGCAAATGATTGGATTAAGCGGACACAAAGTTGTGTCCGGGGCCGCCGCAAGACACCCCAAGCGGAGGGTTTGTTGGGGCGGTGCCGGACAGGCGCCGGACACAATTTGGGCTTTGGGGTGCGCGAGTGGGAGCAGATTTTGTCCGAAAAGCCCCAATGGACAAAAAAAGTGGTTTGGGCGGCCCTTTGGGCGCTCCGACTGGAGATGCTCTCGTACTGTTAGATTTGGGCACGCGTACTAATGCTTGTCTTCACTGACGGCACCGAATACCTGCTATGCGAATGAACCATTGCTGCCATGCAAAGAAACACAACCGGAGAAGAAAAAGAGACTAAGCTTGTACAAGAGCATTTTGTAATAATCTGTCTATGCGAAGGAAAAAAAAAACACGGTGTCCATACAAACTCCCCTCTGCCCCGCAACGAGCCGTGGCGTTCAGTACTCCTCGTGTTCGTAGCTGCCCGACGACGACGCCGACGCGTGAGGCGACAGATCCCGCGCGAACTGGAGTTCCTGCATACAACACACGGTTGCAATTGGCGACATCAAAACGCAGCGGAAGGAAGAAATGGGGAGTTGCAGGTCGGTGTGGTACGACGTACGTCTCTGAATCTCAGGTCGTCCTCGAGCATGTGTACCACGTGCCCCATGGTGGGCCGCTGGCGTCCGTCGGGGTCGACGCACCGGAGCGCGGCGAGGACGGCGCGCTTCAGCACCTTGGAGGGCGGCGCCTCCGGCAGCTTCGGGTCCACCACCTCCTCCACCCTCCTCTCCGCCACCATGCGCTTCAGCCACTCCACCAAGTTCACCTGATGGAAGGTTTCAATTTAACTCTACTTGCGGTAAGTACATGATGGATGCCTGTCGCCTGAGTGAGTGCCGAAGGAAAGAAACGAGGACGAGGACGGCTGACCTCTGCGGTTGGCCTGGTGTAATCCACCGGAGTTCTGCCGGTTATCATCTCCATGACGAGCACGCCGAAGCTGTACACATCGCTCCTCTCATTCAGCATCCCTGTTCTTGCGTACTCTGGTGCCACGTACCTACATAAGAACGCTAGCTGCAGCTTAGGTTTGATATAATTTAACAGTGATTTCTATGAAAGCATCCATGGAATTTGAAGCTGACCCGAATGTTCCCATGACACGAGTTGTAACGTAGGCCCTCTCGGAGCAGAGGAGTTTGGCGAGCCCGAAATCCGACACCCTGGCGTTCCACTGCCCGTCCAGAAGAATGTTGCTGGATTTGACGTCTCGGTGAACAATCTTGGGCTCCAACCCTTCGTGGAGGTACGCCAACCTGAACAGGTACAAGATCCCTATCAGAGCTAGCTGGTGTACACATGTTTCAGACTTTCAGTATTCGACGCATGTATGTGCCGTTTAAGCAAAGCGTGGCCGGTGTTGTTTCAGAATTCAGACACCACTTGCCTAACCTGCCAGCTAGCAGTGATTTGTTTGAGTAAAATGGATTACCTAGATATCATATACCTACTACTACATATTTCTTTTGTCCTCCTAATTAATGGATGCACTTCAGTATCTGCTGAATAACTGCATATGCAAAATAGTTCCAGATAAACCGAAAAGGAAGAATTACCCTTTAGCAGTTCCGAGAAGTATGTGCATCCTTGTATCCCAGCTCAGCTGGCTCACTTCACCATCGTCATGGTGCAGCCACTTATCCAGGTTACTGTTCTCCATATACTCATAGACCAGCATCCTGACAGCAATGCGATGAGCAGAGGTACGAGAACTGAAGAAATGTGAAGCATTGCATTGCTCATTACCTGCAGGCTCCCTCGCTGCAGTAGCCGAGCAAACTGACCAGATTCTTGTGCCGAACGCGCCCGATCGTGGCCACCTCCACCCTGAAATCTTTCTCGGCCTGGCCCCTGAAATGAAGGACGGAGCAGTTGGTGTGATCGGTGTTTTGAAATTTGAACATCTTGGGTCCCAGGAGGACGCTAGAAGCAGTTACAACGTAGTACTAGCCATGGTTACTACTCGTGAACTGAAATTCAAATGTGACAACTGCCCAAGTTGTTGCGCACATGATTATCGGAAAAGAATACTTCTCCTGATCACATGATTATAGGGAATTTCGAGAATTTTCTGCGTGGAGACGGAAAATAGAGGAAACCAAAACAGAATAATATGTTAAGTGAAAAAACAGAATAATATGACGTCTCGGTGAGAATTTTGCATCAGAAACCACTCTAGATTCTGAATCAAACTGTAATAAATCTGAATTTTGAAATACTCCATAGCAGACAGCTAAATCAACAGGAAACACCATTTCGCGTTTCTAATCCAATCTAGAGTTCGAACCGAACAACGAAATTCGAATGATTAAACAATGTGCAGAAACACAATTGAAACGAAATCCGAAAAGCGAGGCCTACCTGTTGTTGTGCAGATTCTTAATGGCGACGGCGGTGGAGTCCCGGAGCACGCCCCTGTAGACCACCCCGTAGCCTCCCTCCCCGAGCACGTTCTCGGCGGCGAGCCCGCCGGTGGCCTCCTCCAGCTCCCGGCGGGTGTACCGCCGGCCCCACCCGCCCCGCGACGCCTCGGGCTCCGCGTCGCTGGCAGCGCCGCTGTCGGTGCTCCAGCCACACGCGCTCCCGCTGCCGCCGCTCGTCACCGTCTCGGGGCTGGTCCTCGCGGACCCCGCCGCGATCAGCGGGGCCTCCTGCTCCGCCTCGATGACTTCGATCGGCGGCTGGAACGGCGGCGGCGGCGGCGGGTGCCAGCGGACGGGCTCTTCCACGTCCGCCATCGCCTGACGCACATGGTGCTTCATGGGCCTGGAGGCGCCGCCTCCGTGGTGCAGGCTCGGGGCGACGCGGGGGCAGCGCCGGCGGCGGCGCCTGCAGCGGCAGAGGCAGACGGTGAGCAGGAGGAGGGCGAGGGCGACCGCGGCGGCGGCCGCGGCGACGAGGACCCAGCCGCGGAGGCCGAGCACGGGGGTGCGGTGGGTGAGCCAGGAGGTGAGGAAGCCGACGCTCCACGCGGGCGACGCCGCGGCCGCCTGCTGCTTGTGCTGCTGCCCGTGGAGGTGTTGGCGCTGCGGCATCGGCGGTCGAGGGTGAGGCGGGGGGTTGGGATGGGGGAGACGGCGCGGGTGCGGCGGTGGCTTGGCCACGGGCCGCGTCCGTGTGGCCGGCGGCGATAGCTTCCTCGGGGCGGCGGGGCGGTCATGGCTGCTGGCCGCGGGCGCCGAGCCGTGGAAGCCAAGCCTGTGGGTTTTGTTGCTCTATTGGTGCAGATGGAGATCGCCGGGGTGCGAAGTGTGTGCTGATTTGCGATGGGGTGCCTGCAATGTTTAGCCGACAGATCCGTTCCGGCCTTCCGGGATAGTGGTACTTCAGAACGCAAAACAACCGAGAAATGAGTTGTGTCGTTGGAGCAGATCCCAACGTTAAGTCGCTCGCTTTTCGGCGCGGTGTCAAACGATAATTAACGACTCATCGATTGCCCCGGAAGTACCCACCTTAATTGCCTCTGTGCTTGGCCAGGGCTAACGATGTCCTGATCAAAGTGCCGGTCCTGATCGTGATCGAGCTCCCACAAACTGGATGTGATCGCCCATGGCTCGATGCCTCACCTGACGCTCTAACCGTCACCATGACTGCAGGATCGATTGCACTATATCACCATCCAAACATCCGCCACACTTAATACATTTTTACTCTACCTTCCATCTGTTTACAGTAGCCACTTCTCCTACCGTAGTCCTACGTACGCCGCAGCGTCCAACTGAATTTACCAGCAAAAGCAAAGTTGCTGCAACGTACTGCTGCTAACCATCTGGCTGACTGACTGAACGGCCGTGCGATCTTCAATGGCCCTTTTTGACAAACTGGGTCTGATGTAAAAAAAGCAATCTTCAGACAATCGTGTACACAGCTTAATGGCTATAGCTCGTACTGGAACTGGAAGTCTGGAACTGCAAGGTAACGGTGTCCTTTTCTGTTAAGCCTGACTGCCGATCGATGCGGCGACAGCATGGCGTCGACGACGTGGGAACACTGGGAAGGAGGATGCAACCATTGCTGAATGGGCCGAAGTGGATGCCCGCGACGTCATTGCGAACTGCGTTTCTTCCTCTTTGACGGCTTCAGCTGAGGAGCTATGGATGGCGAGGAAAAATAATGGAATCATCTAAGAGCACCACCACCACCGGTTTCAACAGAGCGTTCGGCAAGTTCCCAAAAAAGCCTATTGAGTGTCGGCACATGTTGCCGCTCTATTTGGACCAACGGCCCGTACAGCGGTCCCTAAAAATGCCATTCTAATAATATTTTGACCATATTTTTTCACAAATATCACGTATTTGATTTAAATATAACCATATTGCATAGGTTTAAACACATACATTAGTTCCACAACTGAAGCATGTAAATAAAATAATTCATACAAAAATTCAACTTAAATTAAATCCGAGAAGTTCAACTAGATCAACACTTAAGTTTGGAGTACTTTGCACGCCTACATATGATGAACTTGATCATTTTTGCAGTTGATTATGAGTTAGTCCGTCCGGAATTTCCGCATGCATGGCGAGAAAATTGCGAAACTCATCCGAGACCTTATGATCAACCTAGGCAAGAGGCACATGCGAGTCATACCGCTGGTCATCAATCACCGAACCAGTGCGCTCACTCTCGATGATCATGTTGTGTATGATAACACAATCATTCATAACCTCCCACATCTAATCTTTTGATCAGGTTAGAGTAGGGTACCATACAATAACAAATCAAGCTTGAAGCACACCAAATGACTGTTCGACGTCCGTCTTGGCACTCGCTTGTTCTTGTTCAAACCAAGATTTGTTCTGACCTAAAGGATTGGCGATTGTCTTCACAAATGTAGACCAGTTTAAAAGATGTCATCTACTAGGTAGTACCCTTGGTTTATTGGTGGCCATTGATCTCATAGTTACCCGCCAGACCATTGCTTTCCGCAAGTTTTGCAAACACCGGAAAGCATTGCAGCACGTTGATATCATTGAGAGATCACGCCATGCCAAAAAAAAAGTGTGTCATTCCACAGGTTATAATCTGTCACCGCGTTACTCTCCAATATGACTTTGGTACAACCTTTCTATGTGCTCCCTCAACCACTTGCGTGGATGAGGTTGTGGGTTTTTTTTTTGCATGTAGTGGGTGGCCGAGCGAGAGCACTAGAGCCTCTTCTCGTCGCTCCCCCTCCCTCCCACTTCCGCCGCCGTCCGCCAAAGCCCGCACGGTGCCAGCGAAAACAGGTCTACTCCTACTCGCGCGTGGATCGAGTTGTGTCTATAGTGGTGAGCTAATGCGCAAGGTAGTCAGAATCCCGATTCTATCATACGATTCTACGACTTTACGATCTAAATTGACTCGATCGATTCAACGATTCTAGCAAGTAAACGATTTGCGATCCTACTAGTTATGATCCTACGATTTGCGATCTTACTGCATACATGTCGATCCGAACTAGAATCCCGATCCTCACTACCTTGCTAGTGCAGAGGTCAATGATTACGATATGTATATGGTTTTCCCTTGTTATATTACATGCTGACAACAGTTGTTTGGATTACTTACAGGTAAAGCTAAAGATAACTGTCGAGGTGTGCCCTCGGCAATTCCCATGGTTGCTATACCTAGGGTTGATTATGTGGTAGAGAACGCGTAGTATTGGTGGAATCGACGGCTGACAAGCTGGATTTACCCAGGTTCAGGGCCCTCGAGTGAGGTAAAACCCCTACTTCCTGCTTGTCTGTGTTTATGGTTTGAATATGGAGGTTACAAGAGTTCGACGAGCGGCTGATCTCGTCGATCTTTTGGTGGCTATGGATTGCTTGCCTCGATCGATCACCCTCCCAGCCTTTATATAGGAGGCTGGGTCTCGGGAAACATAACCGACCAAGGTTACATATATGGAAAGCCTTAACCGACTGTAACTTGATCTATCTTGGAAAACACTCTTCGTTTTAGGCCTTCCTTCATGGGCTTCGATTAATCTTTGGGCTTCTTTGATCATCACGTGCACCAGGTACCCTTAAGCTGGGGTACCCGCAGAGCATAGCCTCGTCATTAGCCCCCGAGTACTTGCTTGACTCGAAGAATCGAGCATGTGCTCCCTTCATCGTGCACGTCATAGTCTTTGCTTTTATACTCCTGATCCGACGTAGTCCTTCTACTCTTAATTTGTTTCGATTGTATGCGTATGTGAACCAAGGGATATTAACATAGTAGGCCTGACTCACTCGAGTACCGAGCTCAGCTAACTCCTTACTTGAGCAAAAACCCTTACTAATCTTCAGTCAGACTCGAGTCCCTGGATTCGAGCCTGAAATGCAGTCGAAAGATTTTGCCTAGGGATATTGACATAGTAGGCCTGACTCACTCGAAAATCGAGCTCAGTTAACCACACATTCGGGCGAAACCATACTAGCCTTCAATCAGGTTCGAGTCCCCGGACTCGAAGCTGGAACACTTTTGCAATTTTTGCCTAGGGATATTGACATAGTAGGCCTGACTCACTCGAAAATCGAGCTCAGTTAACCGCGCATTTGGGCGAAACCATACTAGCCTTCAATCAGGTTCGAGTCCCCGGACTCGAAGCTGGAACACTTTTGCAATTTTTGCCTAGGGATATTGACATAGTAGGCCTGACTCACTTGAAAATCGAGCTCAGTTAACCGCACATTTGGGCGAAACCATACTAGCCTTCAATCAGGTTCAAGTCCCCGGACTCGAAGCTGGAACATACTGGACAGACTCGACTCAGGCCGTTGTAGGTCTTACTGATTCGTTCTGCAGTTTAACTTTTGATACCTAACGCGTCCGTCAGGATTTTCATCATGTCTGTTGACACGGAAAATTCCAAGGGAAAACACTGTTGGAGCGTCCCTCGGCCCATCTCGATTGCTCGGCGGGTCTTACCTTTGCATTTGCGTATGCAGCATCCGAAACATCTGCGATTGGCATAGTTCGGGAATTTATGAAGTTTGATTCTTTGTTTTGTGAAGTACTTACTGCATTTCAATCGAGCCTGTAGTCGAGTGAACTTTCTTACCTTGTTTGGAAATCTATAGGAGCGCGACAGCGCTCCCATGGGAGTAGCCCCGAGATTGTGGTTTATTGTCTTGCAATAGAGGACAATCTCAAATCATCCTTCTATACTGCTTTTTGCCAATCGAAATATTTTGTCTTTGAAATCTACGGGAGCGCGTCAGCGCTCCCATGGGAGTAGCCCCGAGATTATGCTTTATTTCGCTTGAAGTAGAGGATAATCTCAATAATTTTGCTCCTTTTTGATCAATCGCAAGAATTTTTTAATACGCTCCCATGGGAGTACCTTTTGCTAATCGAATCCTTTCGTCGAATGCAATTCCGAATCCTTCAAACGAATGCTAACTTTACACCTGACGTCAATCGTGACACCAAGGTAGTCCTCGGGTAACACATCTGTGCCAGGTCCCGAGTTTTTCGAGTGGGTTTGTGTTTCCTGCTTGACTCAGCCCCGAGCATGTTTTTGGGTTTCTGTGTGACCCAGCCCCCGAGCATGTCGAGTGGGGTTTGGGTTTTCTGTTTGACCCAGCCCCCGAGTATGTCGAGTGGGCTGTAAGTCTTTGTGTTCACTGATTTTTGAGCTAGAATTTTGATGCTTATGTTTTTATGATCGAGTCCCGATTGTTGAGTAGGTAAAAGCATATATGAGAAATATGGAGGAACATGTATCTTTATTCGAAATATGTGTTCGATCAGCAAGCCGCCTCATTAAAACCTTCCAGTCCCCTTAGGTACCCTGGTAAGGGAAAAGAGTGCGTCTGAAACTTGCTGATTCTTTGGCCTTATGTGCTATTACATATGAGGTTAAGAGATCTATGCATAGAACCGACGCAGGTGCGCCACGTTCCATGGGTTTGATGCTACTTCGCCCGTCTTTGCGTTCTTCAATCGATAGGCTCCTCCTTCGATGACTTCTGTGACAATGTAAGGTCCTTCCCAAGGTGATGCAAGTTTATGGACTTTCTTCTGTTTCTCCCGCAGCACCAAGTCTCCCACCATGAAGGACCGTGTGCGTAATCGACGACTATGGTAGTTGCGGAGGTCTTGTTGATAAACGGCTGTTCGTGCCAAAGCCGTATTGCGTGCTTCTTCCAGCAAATCGGCTGCGTCTTCGAGTGCCTTGTTCGCGTCGTTTTCTTCATATGCTTCCACTCGTGGTGCATTAAACTTGACGTCAGATGGTAATACTGCCTCCGCACCATAGACCATGAAGAACGGTGTATACTGTGTGGAGGCGTTTGGGTGGTCCGTAAGCTCCATAATACTGATGGAAGTTCATCTACCCATGCACCCGCGGCCCTTTTGAGTGGTACTAAGAGTCTCTTTTTGATGCCACTGCATACGAGTCCATTGGCCTTTTCGACCTGCCCATTGGATTGTGGATGTGCCACAGAGGCGTAGTTTAGTTTGATGTTTTGTTCCTTGCAAAAGGATTTGAACTCTTCCGCCGTGAAGTTTGTACCATTATCAGTGATGATGCTATCCATTACTCCAAATCGATACATGATCGATTGTATGAAACGAACTGCCGTAGAAGCTGTTGAGCTTGCGATGGGATAGCTTCGATCCATTTGGTGAATTTGTCGACTGCCACTAGTAAGTGAGTATGACCTCCTTTTGATGATTTCTTCAGTGGTCCCACCATGTCAAGTCCCCATTGGGCAAAAGGCCATGCTAATGGTATGGTTTTTAGCGCTGATGCGGGTGCATGTGGCTTGGAAGCGAACTTCTGGCAACCAATACATCTTTTGACTATGTCCTCTGCATCCCTTAGCGCTGTAGGCCAGTAAAACCCTGCTCGGAAGGCTTTGGCTACGAGTGATCGACTGCCCGCGTGGTGCCCGCAAGTACCGGCATGAATGTCCCGAAGGAGATCCTTGCCATCTTCGAGTGCAATGCATCTTTGGAACATACCTGAGGTGCTGCGTTTGTACAACTCACCGTTTATGATGGTGTATGCTTTTGCTCGTCGAGTGACACGTCTGGCCTCGTTTGTATCTTCTGGTAGTTCATTGCGAAGTATGTATGCGAGAAAAGGTTGAGTCCATATTGGCTCAATGAGAAGTACCTCAATCGGAGGATCCTCTGTGCTTGGCGCTTTGCTCTTGTCTGTAGCTGCTGTCGTAGTCGATGGTCGTTTGTCGATTGACCTACGTTCTATTCGTTCAAAGAAAACACCCGGCGGGACTGGTGCTTTTGTGGAAGCAATGTTGGCTAATTTGTCAGCCTCTTCATTGCTTTCTCTCCCTATGTGTCGTAGTTCGCAGCCATCGAAGCTGCCCTCCATTATGTTGTACAAATCCCGATAAGCGATCATGTTGTCTGCGATTGCATCACAGGCCTTCATTGTTTGCTGCACAACTAAGTTAGAGTCGCCATAAATCATTAGTCGAGTGCATCCCATGGCTTTTGCCATGCGCATGCCATGGATTAGACCTTCGTATTCGGCCTCGTTATTTGATGGGAACTCGAAACCCATTTGCAAGATATAGCGCAGTTTGTCGCCTTTTGGTGATATGAGTATGACGCCCGCTCCTGCTCCTTCATTCTTTTTGGACCCATCGAAATACATTGTCCAGGAATTTGATACGTCAGGTACCCCTGGCAATTGAGCTTCTACCCACTCGGTGTGAAAATCGGGTAGGACTTGTGATTTGATGGCTTTCGGGTGTTCGTACTTGATTCCTAGTGGTCCCAGCTCGATGAGCCATTTTGCTACGCGCCCCGTTGCGTTGGGGTTTGTGAGGACGTCTCCAATCGCTGATTTATTGACCACCGTTATCGGGTGTTCTGTGAAGTAGTGCGCCAGCTTTCTTGAGTCATAAATACGGCGTACGCCAATTTCTGATATTGTGGGTACCGCTGTTTGGACGGGGAAAGAACTTCACTTACGTAATATACTGGCCTCTGTATGCTTTGACTATGTCCTTCTTCCATGCGGTCGACCACCAGCACGGTGCTGACCACTCGTTGGTGGCTGAGATGTATAGGTAGAGTGGCTCATTTTCCTTAGGTGCTACGAGGATTGGCGGGCTTGTGAGCATCTTTTTGAGTTCGAGAAAAGCGGCTTCAGCTTCATCCGTCCACTCGAACTTGTCTGCTTTCTTCATCAATTTGTAAAATGGAAGTGCTTTTTCGCCTAGTTTGCTGATGAATCGACTGAGTGCTGCTACTCGACCAGCTAGCTGCTGTACCTCATGGAGTTTGGTAGGTCTATTCATTGTGAGTATAGCTTGTATCTTTTCTGGGTCTGCTTCGATTCCACGTGCAGATATCAAATAACCCAAGAGTTGTCCAGCTGGGACACCGAAGGTGCATTTCTTTGGGTTAAGCTTGATGTTGTATCGATTGAGATTCTTGAATGTCTCCTGTAGATCACTGATTAATGTGTCCTCCTTTTCAGTCTTGATGACGATGTCGTCGACGTAGACCTGAACATTGCGTCCTATCTGTTCTTGTAGACAGTTTTGCATCATGCGCTGGTAGGTTGCGCCTGCGTTTTTGAGCCCGAAAGGCATGGTTGTGTAGCAGTAGACCCCGAGTGGGGTTATGAATGCTGTTTTGTCTTCGTCTTCTTCTTTCATCCGAATTTGATGGTATCCTGAATATGCATCCAAAAATGATAACCGAGCGCATCCTGCTGTTGAGTCGATGATCTGATCGATTCGTGGTAATGGAAAGTGATCTTTTGGACAGCATTTGTTTAGGGCTGTAAAATCTACACACATCCGCAGGGTGTCTGAGTGCTTCTTTTCGACCAGTACAGGGTTAGCAACCCAGTCTGCCTTTTTGATTTCTCGAATGAACTTTGCAGCAAGTAACCTATCAACTTCTGCCTCGATTGCACCTCTTTTGGGATCGGAAACACGGCGCATAGTTTGCTTGACTGGTCTAGACCCTGGCTTGAGTTGTAGAGAATGCTCGGCGAACTCTCTGGGGACACCTGGCATATCAGCTGGGCACCATGCGAATATTTCCCAGTTTTTACGGAGAAATTGACGAGCGCATTTTCCTGTTCGCTGGTAAGACTCGATGATATGTTGACTGTTTTTGAGGGATCAGTTGGGTGCACTTGATGCTTTTTGTGTCGTTGGTTGCATTGAATTGTCTGTCGGATGCTAACCTCTTGTGTTCCGGCAGAAGTGTGCGGTCGTTAGAAACCTCGAGTTTGGCGAATGATTGCTCCATCCCATACATCTCTGAGATTTTGCTGAAGTCACGGTCACATGAATCTGACCTTTGAAAGTTCCCGTTGATCGTGATGACTCCTTTTGGTCCTGGCATTTTGAGCTTGAGGTAGGCGTAGTGTGGGACGGCCATGAATCGAGCGAAAGTGGGGCGCCCAAGTATTGCATGGTATTGTGACTTCCAATCGACCACTTCGAACTCAATCGACTCGGTTCTGAAGTGAGTAGGATCTCCAAACGTAACATCGAGTTGTATGGTGCCTTCTGGGAGCACTGCTTTGCCTGGACGATACCGTGGAAGGTACTTGCGGATTTTGGCAGATTTTCGACTGATTTGTTCATTCTGCGTAGCGTATCTGCAAAGATTATGTTGAGGCCGCTACCTCCGTCCATGAAGACCTTGGTCATGGCGTAGCCTCCATTTGGGCGTCGAGTACCAAGGCTGCATGCCCTGGTCGATATACTGCGGGTGGATGGTCCTCTCGATTGAAGACAATCGGAGTTTCTGATCCTTTCAAAAAATTGTGATGGCTGGGGGTGCCATGACCGCCATATTGACGTGTCGAGTGTGTAATTTTTGCTCTCTATTGGAGGGACGTCCTCGCTGGATCATGTTCATCTGCCCGCGAGTTACGGGATATTTTTGTTCATCTCCTTGCTGCATCTGGTGCACGGCTGCTGCCATTTGTGTTCCCGTAACGGGTTGTGCTGGCACCATGTATACTGGTGTCGGTTGCGCTGGTGTTGGTGCAGTATACACCTGAGTAGGCTGTGTTTGCGGTGGTATGGAATATACTGTGCTTGTTGTACTTGTTGCGGTGCTGGATATGCCTGAACAGGCTGTGCTTGTGATGTAGTCGATGGAGTGTGCGTCAGTTGAGGAGGTGCACGTCCATCTCTTTGCATCGTGATATATGTTCAATCGCGAGTTGATCGAATTCCCTGCAATTTCTCAGCGAGTGGCTAGAGCGAAGCTTACCATCATCCCCTCTGTAAAGATGGAATCTGCAATAATCGTTCATCCTCTCTTCGACTGAGCGCTCAGGCTCTTTGTCTGCTCGCCTGCGCCATTCGGCCTCTTGTAGCTATCGCGGTCATCGCGTTGTTCTCGACTGTCACGTCGATCGTCTGTACGGTGGTCTCGATTACCTCGGCGGTCGTCCGTATGATGATCTCGATTATCACGATGATCGTCGGGTCGTCTGTCAGTTTGGTCGCGACTGTCCCTTGACTGGACAAAGCCTGCTGCGATGAAGTTTGGATGGTCATCGTCGTGATAACGATTCTTGCGTTTGCGCCTTCGATCATCTCTGTAGCTATCTCTGCGGTCTCGACTGCCCCCTCGTGATTTTCATGTGATGCTACGGGTCGAGTGCCTCGTACGGAGTCTTCTCCGTCTGCCCACTTTGTTGCGAGTACCATGAGTGCGGCCATTGTCTTTGGGTCTTCTCGACCAAGTGTTTCTTTGAAGTCTTCCCTCCAGAGTCCGTTTTTGAAGGCGTCGATTGCCCTATCTTCTGATACGTTGCCTACTGAGTTACGGATGGTGGTCCACCGCCGTATGTACGATCTCAGAGATTCATCTGACTTTTGCTTGCAGGTCCGGAGCTCCTCGAAGGTTTTGGGGCGCTCACATAGAGGCTCGAAGTATTTGATGAAATCACCTTGAAGTGTTCCCACGAATCGTAGTATGATTCGGGTAGCGATTTGAGCCAATCGCGAGCCGTTCCTTCCATCATAAGTTGTATGTACTGCATAGCTGTAGTTGTGGTGCCGCGCTGACATCCGACTGCCAGCCTGTAATCTTCTAGCCAGCCTGATGGCTCTTGTTTGCAGTTGAACTTAGGCGTGGTAGCTAGCGAAAATTTCTTGGGCATACGAGCCTCCCGGATCCGTCGAGTGAAGCATAGCGCTCCACATGGCCCGATTTCTGCTTCCGAGTCTGAGCTGTTGCTGTATGACCTCCTCGAGTGGCTCCTACTGGAACGATGACGGCGTGAGCTTTTTCGACTGCTCCTTCCCCGAGGGCTTCGACTGCGACGGTCCCGATCTGTATCTCTCCTTGGAGTTGCTTGTGGATGCTGTATGGCTTGTGCTGCTATTGCCAGTTGTTTGTACAGTTGGAGGTGCTGATCCCTCTTTGGGTCTCCTGCAGGAGGTTCGATTGTTCTGAGGTAGGTGCCTAGCGTCATCAGCGCCCCGGCTGGCTCAGTAGGTATGGGAACTCCTTCCGCGTCGACTGCCATAAAGGCTGGGTTTAGGTTCCGAGTGACCGCTGCACGATCTGCGTCTCCGAGGTTTATGAATCGTGACCTATTCGCGGGGTCGTTTCTGCCTGTTGAACTGTAGACAATGCTCTTCTCCGAGCACTCGATATGCTGGCTTGCTTTTTGCGTTCTTCGAGTACTGCTCGGTATTCTTTAACCGTATCGATTCTTGCCACTGGAAGTATTGTAAGGTCAATACCTCTTCCGGAGTTGCGTTTGCTGGTAGCATTGTGCAGCTTTCGATTACTTTGCTCACTTTTTCCGCCATCTCTGCGGTGATGGTCAGCGTGGTTGTTCCGTCTGGCATGGTGACTGTGCAAGGGTATTCTGTAGGTCGACGGCATGTTGCGGCTGCTGATGTTTCTGCTGTACTCGCGGTGTACACCTGATACGGTACCACCCGATCTTCTGCCCACGTGTTGCTAATGCGCATTATGGATTCGGCGTCGTCATCCAGGCTCATGTTGGAGTTGCTTTGCTTGTTGGGGTTTCCGCCACAATCGAGTTGATCTTCGAGTGCTTTGTCCAGGCTATCTGCGTCGCAGGTGAATATCTCGTGGCTGGCACGGATTTCTGGGCCGTTGAGATCGGCGAGGTATATGTTGTCATCTATGTTCTCCTTGTTCCCCGCGACGTCGTTGCAGTCGACGACGTTGTCGAGTGACTCGATTGAGTTGTTTGGGCGGTACGCAGATTCGATCTCGCTTCTTCCAAATCTTTTGCCACCTCGTCACGGAACTCTTGCGAGGTCATGGATGTTGCAGAGTCGCTTGGCGATTGGATCGGGACGATCTGTGACGATGTCGCGCCCAAGATGGATGGTGTTGCAGTCGAAGCGTTGTCGATTGTCTCCATGTTGAGTGTCTCCACGTCGAGTGGGTCTAACAGGTCCTGCACACCATCTTTATCGACAAAGAAGTTAAATTTTCCAACCGTAATATCCAAACCTGATTCGAGTCCGGCAAAGGCTTGTTGAGCTTCCATCGAGTGCGGCGTGAGCCTCCTTGGAGATTTTGGCGAGTGATCGCTTTTTGAATTGATGCTGGTAGATCTTGCCGGCGAGTTGCTGTTTGCAACGGTGGTCGGTGATTTGCTTTTTGATGATGCAGTAGGCGAGTTACCTTGTGCAGATGCGATCGTCGGGTGGCCGCTTGATGATGAAACCGGCGAAACCGTGAGCCCAATACTACCTGTTCCCACAGACGGCGCCAATTGTCGAGGTGTGCCCTCGGCAATTCCCATGGTTGCTATACCTAGGGTTGATTGTGTGGTAGAGAACGCGTAGTATTGGTGGAATCGACGGCTGACAAGCTGGATTTACCCAGGTTCAGGGCCCTCGAGTGAGGTAAAACCCCTACTTCCTGCTTGTCTGTGTTTATGGTTTGAATATGGAGGTTACAAGGGTTCGACGAGCGCTGATCTCGTCGAGGTTTTGGTGGCTATGGATTGCTTGCCTCGATCGATCACCCTCCCAGCCTTTATATAGGAGGCTGGGTCTCGGGAAACATAACCGACCAAGGTTACATATATGAAAAGCCTTAACCGACTATAACTTGATCTATCTTGGAAAACACTCTTCGTTTTATGCCTTCCTTCATGGGCTTCGATTAATCTTTGGGCTTCTTTGATCATCACGTGCACCAGGTACCCTTAAGCTGGGGTACCCGCAGAGCATAGCCTCGTCAATAACTGAATTTGTGCAAAGATGCTGTTAAAATCATGCTAAAATGCCACTAAGGAAGAAGTTGCTGAAAACTCGAAATGTCTAGAAAAAAAAAGAAAATCCAATAAATCTGATATGTTAGCATTGTGCATTCTCTTGAGATATTAGGCAATTTAGGGATGAGTTCAAATAGTGAAATCATCATTACGAATGCACTAGCAAACTTAACCACAACTAGCAGATTTACATATGGCCCAAATACTAGTGCAAACAGATATATGAACATCACATACGTGTTGACCGGGAAGGTCTCTGCCACGGCTTTGTTGTTGTCGACCATGGTGATTAAGATGACGTAGATGTACAACCGACTTCAGTGTTGGAGTCGGCTCAGCTGGAGTCGGACAAAAGCGAACAGTCGCGCCGAGGCGCTCCCCAAAAACCTTATCGTCTGTCTCCTGGTGCAGGATCTCAACAGACAGGATTTCAGAGGCCTGCTCTCCCGGGCAGCCGTGCACGCGGTTGCCGGGTTGAAGAAGCCTGAAAACAAACACAGCAAAACGAGCTAATTCGAACTCGATTCACGAACTCGACGTGTGTGGCGTGACGTGGCAGCCGGCGGGGGAGGAGGAGTGCGCGAAGGCTCCTCTTATTCTCACTCTCTTAATAGTGGGAGAAGGGTTGCCCTTATAAGCTGGTGCCCATCTCTCCCAACTAGCAATGTGGGACTAAACTTTTAGTCCCACTTGCCCACAAAACTGAATGGGCCTCTCAGATTTCAGAATTTGGGCTAGGTTAGCTGGTTGTTTGAGTTACAACCCACCAAAATCCAACAAATTTTATGAAAATTTCTTCGTATTTAGACATACAGTTGTGAATTAAGAGCATTTTAAGGGTATCCACAGTGTTGCCTAAGCCAAATTTACCACGTTGATCTATTTGGATGAGTGCTATGTTTTTTTGAACTAGTGCTAAATTTGTTATCATACCTACAATGTGTGCCAAAGCTAAAATCCCTCATAGATGACACACCATGTCCAAAATATATAAATTAAGTATTCTTTGTCTTATTTACCTCTCTCTAACGCCCACCCTTCCATTCATATTTTTATTTTGGAACCGGATTTTCTAGGTGCTCCCACTCCTAAATATTTGGTTTTGGAACCAACCAAATTGTGGTGCACAATGTTATCAAAAGCCAAAAACCCAATTTGGCACATACATTTGGCATACACTGTGGCCTCTGGGTGCTCTAAGTTTCTCTCCTAAATTTTGAAAAGACTTGGTTAAAACACTAACCAATTCGAAGTGGAAAACCGCATTCCATGAAGGACAATTCATAGCGAGACACGTGATGATTTCCTCAAAAAAGAAACATGAGATTTCCTCCATTTTGAGTGGATTCTATGTGACCAGGTCTATCCACGTGTGCGTGAGCACAAAGAAGAAGAAGAAGAAAAATTGTCCCTGAGAGAGAGAGAGAGAGTGAAATAGTAGCTCCGCCCTTGCCTACGACTCCAAGTCAAGCTGCGGTCAACGCGATCCAGTTCCCAAATCCCAAACACACAATCCCGAACGCCGCGAGCGGAGCAGAAGCAGCGCCACCGCGCGCGGCAGCATGGCGGCGCCAGTGCCACCGTCGCACCCCTTCGTCTGCATCGACGCCGACGCGCTCCACGCCCTCCTCCCCTTCCCATCCCTGATCTCCCACCTCCGCGACGGTCTCCCCGCCTTCTCCGGCGACATCCACTGCCCGCACCGCGTCTCCTTCCCGCTCCCCACCTCGCCCTCCGCGGCGCTCCTCCTGATGCCCTCCTGGTGCGCGAACCCCTCGCTCCCCTACCTCGCCCTCAAGGCCGTCACCTCCTTCCCCGCCAACTCCCCGCGCCTCCCCTCCGTCCACGCCGCCGTCTCCCTCTTCAGCTCCGCCTCCGGCGCCCCCCTCGCCTCCCTCGAGGGCTCCGCGCTCACCCTCCTCCGCACCGCCGCGGTATCCGCGCTCGCCGCCTCCCTCCTCGTCTCCCCCTCCAGGCCCCCCTCCACCCTCGCGCTCGCGGGCGCCGGCGCCCTCGCGCCCTACCTCGCCGAAGCACACCTATCCGCCCACCCCTCGCTCTCCCGCATCTTGGTCTGGAACCGCACCAAGCCCAAATCCGCCGCGCTCGTCGCCAAGCTCCGGAAGTCCCACCCGGGAATCGCCGTCGAGGAGGTGGACGGCATGGACGAGGCGGTGTCCGCGGCGGACATCGTGAGCTGCGCAACGGGGTCGCGGGAGCCGATCGTGCGTGGGGAGCTGCTGAGGCCCGGGGCGCACCTGGACCTGGTGGGTTCGTTCACACCGGCGATGCGAGAGTGCGACGACGAGGCCCTCCGTCGGGGCAGGGTCTTCATCGACTTCGAGGCGGCGATGGAGGAGGCCGGGGAGCTCGTGGGCGCGATGCAACGCGGCGTGCTGCGGAGGGAGGACGTGGCTGGGACGCTCACGGAGCTTGCCGCCGGGATCGTGGTGGGCGGCGCAGCGATGACGAGATCACTGTGTTTAAGTCCGTTGGCACAGCGGTGGTCGATCTCTTGGCGGCGCAGCTCGCCTACGAGAACTACATTGCAACCAAGAACAAGTGAGATCCATGGATTTCATGGATTGCAAGAAGGCCCTTTTTGTGGATGTTCCTTCCAAAGAGTCCTCAGAGAAATTCTAATAAATAAACTGATCAGATGAGTGCTTCTGATCATTCTCTGTGGCATTTTCACTAGTTGGGCGGATTGTAATAAGAATGTGCTGTTGTTGTATCATGGTACCTTGTCTCTGTAGTCTTTTACCTCATATATATGGTGTGGTTTTATCAAGAAGAATTTCAGTGTAACGTGATATAATTTGGTTATTCTCATAAAGTCGTAACTGTGAAGTCAGATCTTTTGAATTGTTGTGGAATGTGTTGTAATGTCAGGACGCTCCTGATTGCCAAAATTTTCCGCAGTATGCTTTCCCAGAGCTCAAGATTTGCAGTGTGCCGTCTGTCTTTCAGGTACTGAACAAGGCGAAGAACACTCCAATGACCCCAGACCTTAATAAGTGGGAGGAAGCAGATGTAAAATTCTCACCAAATAGGTGTAGTTGAGTCATTTTTATCTTCTAGTGAGTGATCTCAGATCACTTGTTGCTTGTTTAGCAGTATTATATTAGCATATTTTGCAATAAACTGATCAGATGAGAGTTTCTGATCATTATGGCATATTCATTCATCGGGCAGATTGTAATGAGAATGTGTTATCTCAAGGTACGCTGTCTCTGTAGTGTTTACCTCATATATATGGTGTGGTTTTATTAAGGAGAATTTCAGTGTAACGCGGTTATAATTTGGTTCTTCTCACAACTGTGAATTTAAATTTTTCTAATTGTTGCGGAATGTGTTGCAATGTCAGGACGCTCCCGATTGAAAATTGCTGTAGTATGCTATCCCAGAGCTCAAGATCTGCAGTGTGCCGTCTGTCTTTCGGGTAATTAACATGGCGAAGAACTAATATGAGCTCAGATCTTCATAGTTGTAAAACTTTCATGAGATAGTTGTAGTTGGGTCATTTTTATCTTCTAGTAAGTGGCCTCAGATCACTTGTTGCTTGGTTTTCAGTATTTAGCATATGTTGCAATATTGGTATGCATCTAGAACTGTGAGAGAATACCCAAATAGTTCTTTTGTTTCTAAAGAAAAACGCATGCTCGCCTGACATGTACTGGAAGAGATGATTTTTGCTGAAGGAACACCGAGCTTAGGATGTATATATCTATGAGTGTTTATACGAGCTTAGGATTTATATATCTACATTGAATTTGCATTCCACGGAGAGAAAGCATGCAAGAATTCATAGCAAAGAGAAAGTATAAGCTCATGTCCAGATGAAAAGACACTATTAAGATAGCGTGCTGCCTACACTGATATCCTGTATGTTTTCAGAACTTAGCTCTGACCATCGCGTTTACAGTAGCATAGATTGAGTTTCCTTCCGTTAAGATTACGTAAGTCCAAATGAGCCAAAATGTAAACAAAAGTGGCTGTAGTTTAGTCGTGAGAATTCCACGTTGTGGCCGTGGAGACCTGGGCTCGAATCCCAGCAGCCACATTTTCTATCTTTTTGTAAAATTTGAACTTCTATATGAGTTTAATCTTGGTTTTGGTTGGATGTGAAAATCGATATTGATTTTATCTTCCATCACCTGACGAACAAGATAAAGTGTCCCATTTTCTATCTTTTTGTAAAATTTGATGTTAATCTTCTATTCCCTCCGTTCTAAAAACATTTGACTCTGAAATGAGTGTATCTAGAGTTCTACTAGTTGAATTTGGCGTGCCGTCACGGCACGCCCTTGGTGAATTTTTTTGTGTAATATATATATATATATTTCTTGTTCATGAAAATGTTAGCTAAATTGGCATGTTGGAACATGCTTTTATGTTGTCATGAATAGGTAGCATTTTTTGCGTGCATTTTGGATATATTGTGTATAATATTTAAATATTCGGTGGGTTAAATGCTCGAGAAATTTTTGTATTTCGACATCAATATTTAATTGAAAGCAGGAAAATTTAGCTGGTTTTGAGTCCACATTTGAGAAAAGTTTGCTTGTGTGGTGTGTAAAATGTTGGCGAAATTGAAATGCTGAAATATATTTGTAACATGCTATAAATATAGTGCGGTTTTTTTTTGTGAGCATTTTCGTTATATTTTATGAATTATGAGGAAAATTCGCTCAAATGTTAGCGTATTTGCAATTCGTAAACATGTTTTCTGTTTTGTTATCTGTAGATAGTAAACTGTTCGGTTTTTTTTATATGTGGTGTACAATATTCAAATATTTAGGAGTTAGAAATGTTCGAACATGTTTGTATGTTGGTGTTAATATTTAATTGAAATTAGGAGAAGAATGAATATGTATTATTTCCATATGGTGACAAAATTTGAATATTTTGGGGAGAAAAATCAGCGTAAGTATTTTTGGTCGTATTTTTTTTCTAATTGTTTTGGTATGTACTTGTATTTTTCAGTGGATATATTTAGAGATGTTCATTTACATTTTGTTTGAATTGTAAAGTTGATGAAAGTGGGAAGATATGTGTATGTTTCCTTTTTTTTCTGCAAATTATCAGGTTTAGAAGATATTGGAAATTTTGAAGTTTTCAGTTTCGAAATTTCGGACATATGGCATAAATAGTAAATGTATATATTTTATGTGGTCATGTTGATATAGATTTTTTTCCCAACGGTTAGGTTTAAAGATATTGGTCTAGTTCATATTTCACATTTATTTTATCCCTTTTCTTTTGCTGAAATAACACTTTTGGAGTGAGGATTTTGTTGTTATTAATTAGCGTCGTGTCTTTGTGAGAAATAGTTGTTCTGATTAAGTTTTAATTCGGAATTTAAAACTGGCTCAAATATCACTATTTGGAATTTGTAAGATTCGTTTTTTTTTTTGGGAAGACCTGATTTGAATTTGGTGTGAGGTGATTTGAATTTGTGTTTTTCGTCGTCAACATTTAACTGAAATTAGGAAAAATGCATTGCGTTCCCTCGAAATAGTCGATCATGTTTGTATCTCGGTGGCAACATTTAATTGAAATTAGGAAAATTGCATTTCAATTGTTCAAACATTTTGACGAAATTTGCATATTCAATGTTTTTTTTGTAGCATAAGTAGGTCGCATGTATTTTTCTGTTTGTTTTGATATATAACCTGTATTTTAAAATTTGGGAAAATGCATTTGGTTTTTTTGCACTTTTTAACAAAATTTGTATATTCAATGTTTTTTCATATCATAAGTAGTTTGCATGTATTTTTCTTTCTGTTTTGATATATTACCTATTTTTTGCAGTGGATGTATTCAAGGACATCGATTTCTCGATGACGCTAACATTTAATTGAAAGTAGGAGAAGTGCATTTGAATTGTTAGTAAAATTTGACAAAATTTGCATATTCAATGTTTTTTTGTAGCATAAGTAGTTCGATGTACTTTTTTTCCTGTTATGATATATTACCTGTATTTTTGCATTGCATTTATTCAGGGACATTGTTTTTTCCGATGTTTCTTTTTGTTTAAGTTTTCGTGTAAGTACCGTGGCGTAAAAAATTCAAATATAGAAATGGGCACATTGAAGTTTGTTTAGATTGAATTGTACCGAAGTACACAAAGCACTTAAAATTGTTATTCCGATTTTTACAACTTCTTTGAATTTGGTCTGAATTTATGTGGACATGTAGTTCAAAATTTACAATAATTTTCGAGAGTACATTTTTTTTTTGGAGGAAGTTAAGTTTTGCAGTAATTTGGAAGATGTCACAAAGCATTTAAGATGGTTGTTTTGTTTTTTGCATTTTTTTTTGAAATTGGTTTCAATTTATTTGGAGTTGCATTTCAAAATCGACAGATTTTTTTGAGTATGCAGAAAAAAAAAATTTGAGTGCACGGGGAAAAAATAAAAATAAAAACCGGGAAAAGAAGTACGGGCCGGCCCAGCAGCCGGCCCATGTGCCCAGCCCGGCCCACCGTGCTGCAATAGTGGCGTCAGTGCGACCGGAGCGGCCACGGCGGCGACCACGACGCCGGCGCCGCGCGACGGCGAGGGAGGACGCGCGCACCGACCCGGGGAGCGCGTACGGGGCGGCGCCGCACCCTCTAGGTCGCCGGAGCGGCGCCGGTGTGGCGCGAAAGTGGCGGCGGCGATTCCCGCGACGGCGAGGCGCCCCGGGACGCGAGCTTCGGCGAGGAGGAAGAGGCGGCGACGGCGGAGCCGGCCGTGGGATTCGATGCCCGCGGGGAGGCCTGGCGGCGCGGCGTGGCGTGTCGGCGGCGGCGGCGGCGAGCTCGGCTCGCGCGCGAGGGAGGAGGGAGGGGAGAGTTCTGGACCGTTTTGCATCGGGGTCCTCGGAGTTTGCTGTAATTGCGTTTAGGTCCTTTTGTTCGGGAAATGGAGGACGGCGGAGCTATTTCTCGTGAGCGAGGGTCGTTTTTGCAAACTTGGCAGGAGGGTGCCGTGCGGGTCGTCCGATCTCCGACGGACGGCGCGGATCGGGGCACTGTTCGACACTGTAGCAGACTGTAGCTGCTACAGTGCGTGGGGGGCTGAGAATTCGCGATTTATTCCAACTTTGATATACTTAGGATATGAGTTTAATCTTCTATTACGGTTTTGGTTAGATGTGAAAAATCGATATGAATTTAATCGTCCATCACCAGGCGAACAAGATAAAGTGTCCCATTTTCTATCTTTTTTGTAAAATTTGATCTTTTAGACGAGTTTAATCTTCTATACCCCCATTCTGAAATATTTGACTCTGAATTGAGTGTATCTAGAATTCTAGACGCGTTTTTTTAGATACACTCATTTGAGAGTCAAGTATTTCAGAACGGACGGAGTATTACGGTTTTTGGTAAAATGTGAAAATCGATACGAATTTAATCGTCCATCGTGTTACGAAAGTGTTCCATCTTAGAAGTGATTTTGATCATATATGACCATGAGGCGTACGTGGTTCTGCTTTACCAACACCTTCATGCTTCAGACATAACAAAAAGGCACAAATAACCGAAGCAGGAACTCCTAGCACTAGTTTGCCTATCCAAGAATAATCCACCATCGCTAGCTCGATCCTAATAGTTTGCTGATTGACGTATACAGCAAAATCAGCATCCTAGATAGGATTAGAATAGGTACAGTCTGACGTTCCAATATTCCATGAAATAAAGTCCTCGTATGTCTGTATTGAATAAGCTATCGTTATGCAATGCATCGTCTCCATGAGCCATTTCCCCAAATTGTGCGCAACGTCCAACGTTACAACGTTGGTTTCTAGAAATGGATGGATAATCTTGGTCCCCATTTCCTCATAATAATAGCAGCGGCCTTTTGTCAAAAGCAAAACGAAGAGAAATGATTGTCAACTCAAAGAAACATCAACATACATATGGAACATTCTCTGCTAATAATATGTGGAAATTATGACCATACATATAGCGCACTATTCACGTTCTGTGGAAGAAGAAGAAGAAGTCGATGTATTAGCCACTAAGTCCTTTCACGCGGACTGTTGTCTCGCCAAGTGTCATCCTTTTCTTTTGCGCGGACCATGTGTCCCCATGCTCGTTTAATGTCGCAAGGAGAAATAAAGTGAGATGATGATAAGAGAGAGGGAGTACCGGAGGACTAAATTTTGTAATTGTTCCATCTTAGAAGTGATTTTGATCATATATGACCATGAGGCGTACGTGGTTCTGCTTTACCAACACCTTCAGGCTTCAGACATAACAAAAAGGCACAAATAATCGAAGCAACAACTCCTAGCACTAGTTTGCCTATCCAAGAATAATCCACCATCGCTAGCTCGATCCTAATAGTTTGCTGATTGACGTATGCAGCAAAATCAGCATCCTAGACAGGATTAGAATAGGTACAGTCTGACGTTCCAATATTCCATGAAATAAAGTCCTCGTATGTCTGTATTGAATAAGCTATCGTTATGCAATGCGTCGTCTCCATGAGCCATTTCCCCAAATTGTGCGCAACGCCCAACGTTACAACGTTGGTTTCTAGAAATGGATGGATAATCTTGGTCCCCATTTCCTCATAATAATAGCAGCGGCCTTTTGTCAAAAGCAAAACGAAGAGAAATGATTGTCAACTCAAAGAAACATCAACATACATGTGGGACATTCTCTGCTAATAATATGTGGAAATTATGACCATACATATAGCGCACTATTCACGTTCTGTGGAAGAAGAAGAAGAAGAAGAAGAAGAAGAAGAAGAAGAAGAAGTCGATGTATTAGCCACTAAGTCCTTTCACGCGGACTGTTGTCTCGCCAAGTGTCATCCTTTTCTTTTGCGTGGACCATGTGTCCCCATGCTCGTTTAATGTCGCAAGGAGAAATAAAGTGAGATGATGATAAGAGAGAGGGAGTACCGGAGGACTAAATTTTGTAATTGTTCCATCTTAGAAGTGATTTTGATCATATATGACCATGAGGCGTACGTGGTTCTGCTTTACCAACACCTTCAGGCTTCAGACATAACAAAAAGGCACAAATAACCGAAGCAAGAACTCGTAGCACTAGTTTGCCTATCCAAGAATAATCCACCATCGCTAGCTCGATCCTAATAGTTTGCTGATTGACGTATGCAACAAAATCAACATCCTAGATAGGATTAGAATAGGTACAGTCTGACGTTCCAATATTCCATGAAATAAAGTCCTCATATGTCTGTATTGTATAAGCTATCGTTATGCAATGCATCGTCTCCATGAGCCATTTCCCCAAATTGTGCGCAACGCCCAATGATACGTCCATTTTGCATCACTATTTTATAGCATAATTTACTGTTATTCAATGATATATTTCATATTAAGAGGAGTTACTTATGTTATTTTGTCTTATTTTGCATGTTTGATGATCATTGGATAATTAACTGCCGGAGTCAGATTTCAGCTGGAAAAAGCACCGTCAAGACACTATATTTCTGGAGCACTAAAAATATTTCCAAGAAGACAGATGTTCCTATTTTATCAGAAGATGGACTAAGCCAAAAGGGGAGGCTGAGGTGGGCCAGGAGGGGCCCACACCACCCCTGGGCGCGGGACCCACCTTGACCGCGCCCTAGCCAGGTGTGGTGCCCCTGGCCCACCGCAGGCGCTCCCCCTTCGCGTACTTCATCCCCAGAAACCCTAAGACACGGGGAGTCTAAGAAAAAAATATTCCGCCGCCTCCACGAGGCGGAAACAACAGAGAGAGAAAAAGCTCTCCGGCAGGGAGAAATCTGCCGGGAAATTCCCTCCCGGAGGGGGAGATCATCGCCATCCTCATCGTCATCGCGCTGGACTTCATCGGATCATCATCATCATGTCCACCGCCATCACCACCATCACCGCTGCACCATCTCGTTCCGCTGTAACATCTAGGGCTATACTTTGTTTAGTTCATAGGGGAAACTCTCCCGGTGTTAATTACTCCTTGTGGTTGATGCTATTGAGTTTTATCGGTGAATTAAAGTATATGTTCAGATTGTTATCCATCATTACATCACCTCTGATCATGATCCATATGATGTCTTGTGAGTAGTTTGTTTAGTTCTTGAGGACATGGGAGAAGTCACGCTGTTAGTAGTGGAATTATGTTGAGTAATATTTAATGGTTTGATATTTAAGTTGTGGTGCTATTCTTCTAGTGGTGTCGTGTGAACGTCGACTACATGACACTTCACCTTTATGGGCCTAGAGGAATGCATTGTGGATTTGGTTGCTAATTGTGGGGTTGCCGGAGTGACAGAAACCTAAACCCCCGTTAGTATACCGGTGCACAAGGGAGCGTAGGATCTCAGAGTTTAAGGCTGTGGTTAGATTTATCTTAATTACTTTCTTGTAACTGCGGATGCTTACAAGGGGTATAATCACAAGTATGTATTAGTCCAAGTAAGGGCGGTGCATTAGCATAGGTTCACCCACACAACACTTATCAAAACAATGAAGATTAATCAACTATGTGAAGCGAAAGCACTTGACTAGAATCCCGTGTGTGCTCAAGAACATTTTGTCATCATAAGTAAACCAACCGGGTTGTCCTTTGCTCTAAAAAGGATTGGGCCACTCGCTGCAATTATTATTACTGTCTTTTACTTACTCGCATTTTATTTACCTGGTATATCAAAAACCCCTAAAAACTTGTCTGCTAGCATTTACAGTGAAACCTTTACCGAAACTCCTTGTCAGCACCTTCTGCTCCTCGTTGGGTTCGACACTCTTATTTATCGAAAGTACTACGATATACCCCCCTATACTTGTGGGTCATCACCCAACGTTACAACGTTGGTTTCTAGAAATGGATGGATAATCTTGGTCCCCATTTCCTCATAATAATAGAAGCGGCCTTTTGTCAAAAGCAAAACGAAGGGAAATGATTGTCAACTCAAAGAAACATCAACATACATATGGGACATTCTCTGCTAATAATATGTGGAAATTATGACCATACATATAGCGCACTATTCTTGTTCTGTGGAAGAAGAAGAAGAAGAAGTCGATGTATTAGCCACTAAGTCCTTTCACGCGGACTGTTGTCTCGCCAAGTGTCATCCTTTTCTTTTGCGCGGACCATGTGTCCCCATGCTCGTTTAATGTTGCAAGGAGAAATAGAGTGAGATGATGATAAGAGAGAGGGAGTACCGGAGGACTAAATTTTGTAATTGTTCCATCTTAGAAGTGATTTTGATCATATATGACCATGAGGCGTACGTGGTTCTGCTTTACCAACACCTTCAGGCTTCAGACATAACAAAAAGGCACAAATAACCGAAGCAAGAACTCCTAGCACTAGTTTGCCTATCCAAGAATAATCCACCATCGCTAGCTCGATCCTAATAGTTTGCTGATTGACGTATGCAGCAAAATCAGCATCCTAGACAGGATTAGAATAGGTACAGTCTGACGTTCCAATATTCCATGAAATAAAGTCGTCGTATGTCTGTATTGAATAAGCTATCGTTATGCAATGCATCGTCTCCATGAGCCATTTCCCCAAATTGTGCGCAATGCCCAACGTTACAACGTTGGTTTCTAGAAATGGATGGATAATCTTGGTCCCCATTTCCTCATAATAATAGCAGCGGCCTTTTGTCAAAAGCAAAACGAAGAGAAATGATTGTCAACTCAAAGAAACGTCAACATACATATGGGACATTCTCTGTTAATAATATGTGGAAATTATGACCATACATATAGCGCACTATTCACTGAAAGGACAAGGATGTCGCCTAGAGAGGGGGGGGTGAATAGGCGATTTAATTTTTTCCGACTTAGGCTTGATAATTGCGGAATAAAATTAGGTGTTTAAATTAACAAGCCAACAACCTAAATATACTAGGCTCACCTATGTGCACCAACAAATTATGCTAAGCAAGACAAACAACAAAGTGATAGCAATATATAAGACTTGAAGCACGAAGCCTATCACAATGTAAAGTGCATAAGTAAAGAGCTCGGGTATAGAAATAACCGAGGCATGCGGAGACGATGATCTATTCCCGAGTTCCTCCTTTTTAGGGGAGTACGTCTCGTTGGAGGGGTGTGAGTTTCAAACACAAACGCCACAAATGGCCTCACCCTATTCTCCGATGAACCTTGCCCAAAAGTTCGGTTCACCTTCCACTATCGAAATCCTTCAAGGCGGAATCCGGAGCCTTTACAACAATCTTGAGGCACAACCCACAAAAGGATTGGGAGCTCCCAAGTGACCACAAAAGACCTCAACCACCACAAAAGGCGTGTAGGGTCCAAAGACCCAAGAGTAACAAGCTCACAAACTTTTACTTACACGAATCCTCGTGGAGAGCACAAACCGAGGCACCAAATGCAATGGCAAGAGCACAAGTGCTCAAATCGTTCACTCTCAAATCCCACCAAAAGCAACTAATGCTTGTGGGGGAGAAGAGAAGAAGAACAAATAAGAACTCAACAAATGGAACTTCAAGATCAAGATCAAGAGACTTCCCCTCACTTAGAGGAGAGATTGATTGGTGAATTGTAGATCTAGATCACCTCTTTCTTTTCACTTATAGATATGCAAGAATCATGGGAGGGATTGAGAGATAGACAAGATTTCCAAGGTCAACAATGGCAAGAGAGAGAGGGGAAAACGTGCTTGGCTGTAGGTTGAAGAAGGGGAGGGGTATTTATACCCCCTCCCTAAAATATAGCCGTTACAGCCACTAGGGGCGGAATATCCGGCCCCCTATCAAAATATCCGGCCCAAAAATCTGGTTTTAACAGAGGCTTGCACTCCGCGCACCAGAAATCCTCACAAAAGCTTCTAGGGCCGATTATCCAGCTCCTAAACCCAGATAATCCGGTTTTGACAGAGAGCTGCACACAGAGACAGCAAAACGAAAACTACAAGAACTTTTTCATCCGGACTCTGATTTCGATGATCTTGGGCTCGTTGGAATCGTAACGAAGAGCTTTACAAGATCATGCAGATAAACATCATAGTCCATCATGTGAGGAGAGACCAAATGAGGAAAGTTAAGACATCTCTATAAAAGACAAACCGATAAAACCTCCAACATAAAAAACGCAACAAGATATGCATATGAAATCCGTTTTTGATAAACTAGAGCTTGGTATGGAGCTGAACAGAAGCTCTAAATCCTCACATGGATAAAAGCCAAAGAAGAACCAAGAAAGATGATATGCCAAGTATGCAAAGGTTTGAGCTCTCCACAAAGATGCGATCAAGTTACTCACTTGAGAGCCCCTCTTGATAGTATGCCGTCTAGCCTATAAGCCGGTCTCCCACTAACACCAAGAGACCGTAAAAATAGAAACCCTATCAAGATCATACCTTTGCCTTGCGCATTCCACTTGAGCTAGATGATGCCGATCTTGACTCCCTCAAGTTGGAACACTTTTCTTGATTGTGCTTGCTAGCACATGCTTGATGAAGACTTCTCCAAATACTCCCCCATACACCATTATGGTAGAGCCTTGCTTAGCTCCGTCTTCATATATCCACTTGCACTTATCTTCTTCTCTTGATATAGATGACGACTTGGAGATAAACATGAATGTTCACTCAATCTTCTTTTCCAAGCCATGCTTGCAATAAGCTCAACTCTAGATGATCATTCTTCATATAAACCCATTGGATAGAACCTTGGTCATCATATAATCTTCTAGAGTCCAACACATGAACTCCAATCTTCTTCATGGACAAGATCTATAAAGATATCTCAATGTAAACATTAGTCCATAGAGATTGTCATTAGTTACCAAAACCACACATGAGGGCACATGCACTTTCAATCTCCCCCATTTTGGTAATTGATGACAATCTATTTTGAGAGGGTTTATAATAGAAAATTAACAAGAAAGAACCAATTGTACTAACATCAAATACTACAAAAGTATGTGATGTTAGTCCAACAACATATATAGAGCAAACTCCCCCACAAACTATGCACGTGTGTATGAACATGAATTCATTGCATATATTGTCAACCATTACCGTGGTGGAGTTTCCACTATATACAAAATCATGCACCAAATGTGAAGGCAAGAAAGGCAAATACATAAGAACCAAAGCCGAATTCCATAAACCCTCCAAAACTTCTCCCCCGTTGGCAACAATTGCCGAAATGGGCAAAACGTTTCGAAGGCTAACATAGTGAGAGTTCCTCCACGAGTTTAGCTTTTCTCATAAAAATAAGTATAATCAAGTGGACATTTCCACCGATCAATAAAAGGAGGAAAACAAACTATATTGAGAATCCCAAGATTACAACAAAATATTCAAGGAAATATACCTCAACAAAAGAGGCACGCAATCAAGGGTCCAAAAAAACCATTTGGACCTAAGAAGATTTTAGGATAAAATCAACCAAGTGTTCTAAACATCAAGAGAGAGCTCCCAAGGTACATGCACAAAGGAGGATTTGCGTTGCAATATGGTGTGCACAACATGGAATTCTCACTCCCTCCTAGATAATTTTGAACACAAATAAGTGCAAGAGAGCATAGATAGGAAAGAAACAAAACAACTTGCAACAAACCAATGTTGAGCAACAAGAGAAAGGAACGACAAATAAAGACTTGCTCAACCAAAAAGAGATGGGTGTGATAAGGAGAGAAATTTTTAGGAGACTAATGCAAGGATAAGCAATAGCATTATCATAGTCTTTCAACATAAGAGGCACATAGTGCATATCATGTCTTTCCAATACACACAACCCAAAGAAGATGTAGCAATAGGTCCACAAGCTTATTGAGAGGCAAAAGGGATGCCAAAAGAAAAGCAAACCTTGTGCCATTTAGAAACCACCAAAGAATCAAAACAAATAAAATGGTGGTCACAAAAGGATTTGAATACCAATTAAAGATGTAACTACTCTCATGTGTATAAGTTTCTAATCGACACCAATCGTGAAGCAATGGTTAAAGTTGATGGAAGGATCACTTGCAAATTTTTGTAAGATAGATATTAATTCATGCAAGCAACAATTCTCTAAGTCAAGCAATGGTTCCTTGACTTCAGTAAGCATTTTAACTTCCTCAACTTTTCTCTCTTTCATTACCATAATAGTTTCCTTAGCAATTCTCTCTTGCTCATGAATATGTTCCCAAGATTTATTTATAACCTTTTGACAATATTTAATTGTTTCCTCATGTTTTTCAGCTATAATGGTGTTCTTTAATGAGGAAACTTCCTTAGTGAGCTGATCTACCCTTTCAAACAAAGAGTCTTGTTTTTCAAACTTAGATATAAATTCCTTATTAAGCTCCTTTTGAGTAGATATAAATGATCTAATGGTGTTTTCCAAATCACTAGAAACATTACTACTAGTGGCATATTTGTTTGGCACATATGGGGGTTTATTATAAGATTTATAATTGTTGTTACCATACCCATTATTATCATAGTTTCTAATGAAGTTGACATCAATATTTTCAGGATTATTACCAACTAGTTCTTGCAAAGGCACATTTTCAATATTTTGTTTATTAATGAAAGCAAGAATAGTGTCTATTTTAGATGACAAATCATTTGTTTCTTCTATGGAGTTTACTTTCTTAGATGGATTAGGTGCTCTATCGGTATGCCATTGACTATAGTTTTGCAAATACTTTCCAATATGTTCTTAGCTTCTACTATAGTTTTTCCCATAAAAGCACCTCCAGCAGCAGAATCAAGAATATTTCTAGACATGTAATTTAGACCATTGTAAAAAGAGTGTAGTATGGTCCATTCGTTGACCCCATGTGATGGACAAGTTCTAAGCATAAGTTTAATCCTATCCCAAGCCATAGCAACATGTTCATTTTCATTTTGCCTAAAAGAAAGAATGTTGTTTCTATTTTGCAAAATTTTAACAGGAGGATAGTATTTCTTAATGAAAGCTTCTTTAAATCATCCCAAGTTTTAATGCTATCAATAGGTAATGAATGCAGCCACTCTTTAGCTTTCCCTCTAAGTGAGAAAGGAAATAACTTCAGTTTTAGAATATCACTTTCCACATTTTTAAATTTCTGCATGTCACATATTTCAACAAAATCATGAAGATGCATAGAGGCATCCTCCATAGCACTACCACCAAATTGTTCCCTAGTTATCAAGTTCAACAAACTAGGACTTACTTCATAACTCTCAGCATTTATCTTAGGCGTGGCAATGGGCCTAGCAATAAATTGATCATTTGGAGTGTTTGTGTAATCACACAACTTAGTTCTTTCTCCCATTTTAGCAAGTTTTTATGTGTTTTTTAATTTTTTATGCAAAACTGAAAATAAATGACACTAAATATGCAAACCGAACTAACAAATGCAAGACAATGACAAAACAAGATAAATTGCTTTGAAGGTAAAGATGGATAAGATGATGCTCACGTAGGTGCAACCTCCCCAAGCTTAGGTGTTAGCACAAGTTGGTGATGAAGTTGACTTGGTTAGATATCCTTGGATAAACCCGGCGCCAGAAAACAGAGCTAGTGCAGGGGACCCTTGGATAAACCTTTCAGCAATGATTCCCCGGCAACGGCGCCAGAAAACAGTCTTGATGGCCCTTCACGTAGTTACCTGCGTGAAAAGTAAATGGGTTAGGTTGAGACTCCAAGTGCAGAGTGTGTAGTAAGTGGAAGACGTGTTTTCCCCACGAGGGGTGACTCGAGGGTTTAATATCGAACTCTCGGGGAATCAGTAGTGAAGATTTATCTTTCCTATCCTTCTTTTGGTTACCTACAAAACAAAGTAAATGTTTTGGTCCTCAACCTCACCTAGTGGTTGTCAAGCACAAGGTGTGAGAATGATATCAAGATAATATGCAATGCAAACAAGAAATAAATATGCAATGGTGGTAAATAAATATGCAAGGATGGTGGTAGCAATGATAAATGATATTTTTGGGTTTTATATGATGAATGCAAGATGTAAAAGTGTTTTTGTATTTTCGGATTTTTAAATGGCAGAAAATGGAAAAGTGGTAAAAGTGGTTGGAAAGGTGTTTCTTATGATTAAAAATGGACCGGGGTTCATGGTTTCACAAATGCACTCTCTCTTTAATAAAGTGGTAGACAATGGAACACTAGAGTTGACATATGAGATTGCAACACAACAGTTTAATGACAAGTTATAATTATATGGGCATCACGTCCTAACATAGAGACCTTTTGGTTATTAGTCTCTCTTATACTCCACCAAGATGCGAACTAAATCATAACACCTCAGTAATTAAGATAACTCAGAGTATAGCAATAAGTATCATGACATGAAGTTAAAATAAGAACATGCTAGATCTAGTCATGGAGTAGTGGCAATGGTCACACCCACATCTCCGGTAGCATGGTATTTCTTTTTATCCCTAGTGAGGCAACAAAGTAAGGTAAAACCCAAGTGGATCGCAGAACTTTCTCTCACGTTCACTGCACTAGCCACCCCCCGTTACTCCAACTAATGCACACGTTCCCCCTCACACGCTCTCATAAACATGCTTGATCATGACAAGTAAATAAGAACGGGGTACATAATATGCATCTACTTTCATAACTGAAACAAAACCATTGCAATCTCAAACATATATTAACTCATAAAAAGATCCACCACAAAGGTATTACATAGATGACCGTAATCATGTTCAGCAGCTCATACGGTACTAATTAGTGAAGCTCAAGAGAGAGAGATACATAAGTTACTTCCACAAACCCATAGTCCAGAGGTGGACTACTCCCTCTTCATCATGGAGACGGTGGAGAAGTCGTTGGAGAAGATGGAGACCACGCCGGCAGCGCCCCGCCGGAGTTTTCCCCCTCCAATCTGCAGCTCCAGGTCTCTGTTTCGGTGTTTCTGTGTTTCTGCGGCGCTCCTTCCAGAGAACGTCGGGGACTATTTTTATAGGCGGTTTTAGGTCAAAACGGAGTCGGTGGAGGAAAGATCGACGGCAACGGAGCTCGAGGCCCAAAAGGGGGGTCCCACGCGGCCAGGTACCTGGCCGCGTGGGCCCACCTCTTGGCCCTCGGGCCTCCGCTTGTTTGCTTCCTTCGCTCCCACGCTTTGTTCCTTCCAAAAACTGATGCTCGTAAATTTCAGGTCATTTGGACGTCGTTTGGGTCCCTGAAACATTAAAATATAGAAATAGGGTTTTCTGCCTGTGCAGGGTTAATTCCATAAAAATAGGAAACATAAAATATTCCCAAAATCATTATAAAACAGTGATATAACCCTTATATGATGCAAATATGACTGGAATATAAGTAAAATAATGCAAAGTTCATGTATGCATTTTACATGCATCAACATCCCCAAGCTTAACCTATACTCGTCCTCGAGTATGAAGGTGATAAAACTAACATGGACTTTGCAATTTAATACTAACAATGGATATCAAAGATGATTACTATTGCTACATAGAGTCAAATGATTCATTCTTAAAAGGAGTAGCAATATGCAAGATAGTTTATGAAGTGATATCAAGTATTCAATGCAAGGATGTTCAATGATAATTCACAAAGTGTAACATAAAAGAAAGTACTATGGACCACATGTATGCATAATGAAAGTAAGAACATCCTACAATGGTCATAGAGTATTGATGAAAATCTGAATATAAAAGGTGGACACTTTGGAAAGATATATATGAGTAGAGGTAAAGCATGAATAAGTTTCATCTAACTTCTGAACTTCTCTACTTAAGTTAATGATTGTAATGTGGTAATCCTTGGTGTCAAGCTCTCATTCCCCTATCATAGCATCTTGAATGATTAAGTTTAAAGTGAAAGCAAATATGAGTAGTGTGCTTGACAAAGTACAGGTTGAAAGTCTCATGCCCCTTGAATACAAGTACCTACTCCATGTGTTACTCAACTTGGAAACAAAGCAAGTTCAAGTTAAATATCATTGTAAGTAATAATAGTATCATTAAGAGCGTCAACTGGGGTACCTCTTGTCCCAGGATATGGAACAAGCCCATATCAAAATGACAAGACAAACAAACACAATGAACAATCTCAACACCCTTTTTATTTACCATTGGATAGCTTTTTATTGTAAGGTGTATCACAGAAGGTTCACCATAGCATGTAAGTAAATTTCCACCATGAATGATGCATGGCTTAGATTAGCGGCCCAGGCGTCTCTCTAACCATTTATACAAACTCATTTAAACTCACTTCATTTCCACATTTATTTCACCCATGGTAAGCATCCATAAACAAAAGTACATGATATCAACTAAATGAAATGAAGTGCATGTTGAAAGCTTGCCATGTGACAGCACATATGAGCTAACTCTCAACCAAAGACATTTGTCAAGCCACAACATCATAATTTTAATCACAATGGGTCATGTTTTATTTATGCAATGAAAGTAAAGTGTGCATCAAGTTCGAGAGCTCTATAACCAACTTTTCCCATAACAATCAACAACATAAGCATTTTCATTCAGAGGTATAGATAACACAAATATCATGATAAACATACTCGGAATAGCATAAAGCTAATAGGTAGATATGGTGGACTCACTGGAAAAACTTTGGTTGAAGGTGTTGGAAACAAGTTTTTGCTTGTTGGAATTTTTGGGCTAGCAAGAGGGAGAAAGTTGACCATCTAAATGCATGCATGAGTGTCCATAGAACTAACTAATCCATGTTAAACAAGTAAATAACATTCAGCATCAAAACATGAATAAAAGATAGCTCTTGATAAAATACTTGCAAATTAACTCATTAACAAGCTCATGAATCATGCAACTATATGTATCTTTTAAAATCAACTCAACATCCCTTTTCCCAATCTTATAATAGCATCCAACATAATTCAACCCAAATTTCCAGTAGCTCTCTCATATATAAATGATAGTGTGGTGGTCTCACAAAATAAAAATCAAACCAAACAAACAAAAAGACGCTCCAAGTTTATGCGATAAAGTGTTTCGATCGAAAAACAGAAGTTAGACGTGTGCAAACCGAGAGTGTGTAGGTCCAGTGGGGTTGTCTTCACATCCCCAAGCTTATGGTCTTCACCATCCTTGGATAGCTCTTGGTGCATCTCCTCTAATCCCTGTGAAAAAACTTCAAAACACCGTTTCTCCCATTTCTCTTTTCTGTGGGGTGCATTAGTAGTGATAAACAAATAGATTTCTTGCTGCATATAATCCTTAGACAAAAATTCATATGAATGTCCAGAAAGTGTATAATGTTGTATGCCTACTCATAAACTCAATTGGATCAAAAAGATTCAAGTTAAAAGTTCTAAGCATGCATCAAACAAAATGGGACAGAATCTGTCCAGAAAAACAGCAGCAGCAAAACGTATTTTTCTACCCTACTTAACTTTGTCGAAAAATTCCGAAAAATTCATGCATACAGAGGATGAAAAGTTGCAACTACAGTTCAAATATGAGCTCATTCGGAGTTACAGAATAAGAATTAAAAATCATACCGTGCACAGATTCGTGCAGGAATAAAATCTCCGAACGCTATAAGCAACTTTTCAAACCAAAATGAGTAAAACTTGGCACTTTATTAAAAATTCCAGAAACTAAACTAACAAAGTCTCTTGTTACAGCAAGAGGACACAAAGAAAATCACAAATAAAAACAACCGGGTTGCCTCCCGTAAAGCGCTTTCTTTATAGCCATATAGCTAGGCTTCTTACTTGATGTTTATGGACGAAGCTCATGAGGGAGCTTGAATGATGTGCCCTCTTCCTTGGGAAGTGTTCCATGCACTTCTTGTGTGGAAACTGAAACTTCACATTCCCTTCTTTTGAATCAATGATAGCACCTGTAGTACGAAGAAAAGGTCTTCCAAGAATAATTGGACTAGAGGTTTTATTCCCCATATCCATGATTAGAAAATCAACAGGCACAAATGTCATATGTAACTCTACCATAACATCACTTACTTTTCCTAAAGCATGTTTAATGGAATCATCAGCAAGTGCAAGTTCAATAGAGCATTTTTCAAGATTTTTCAATTCAAGTACTTCATATAGTTCTTTAGATAAAACAGAGACACTAGATCCTAGATCAAGTATAGCATGGTGTGTCTCTTTTCCAATGGTTACTAGGACTTTGGGAATCCATATATCCCCAAGCTTAGGTGGTATCATAGCCTCTTGGTTGTACCTAGCAATCTTTTCTTTTAAGACATGATTAGCAATATAAGAACCAAAACCAGCTTGGTTAGTTGATGGAAGGATCACTTGCAAATTTTTGTAAGATAGATATTAATTCATGCAAGCTACAATTCTCTAAGTCAAGCAATGGTTCCTTGACTTCACTAAGCATTTTAACTTCCTCAACTTTCTCTCTTTCATTACCATAATAGTTTCCTTAGCAATTCTCTCTTGCTCATGAATATGTTCCCAAGATTTATTTATAACCTCTTGACAATATTTAATTGTTTCCTCATGTTTTTGAGCTATAATGGTGTTCTTTAATGAGGAAACTTCCTTAGTGAGCTGATCTACCCTTTCAAACAAAGAGTCTTGTTTTTCAAACTTAGATATAAATTCCTTATTAAGCTCCTTTTGAGTAGATATAAATGATCTAATGGTGTTTTCCAAATCACTAGAAACATTACCACTAGTGCATATTTGTTTGGCACATATGGGGGTTTATTATAAGAGTTATAATTGTTGTTACCATACCCATTATTACCATAGTTCCTAATGAAGTTGACATCAATATTTTCAGGATTATTACCAACTAGTTCTTGCAAAGGCACATTTTCAATATTTTGTTTATTAATGAAAGCAAGAATAGTATCCATTTTAGATGACAAATCATTTGTTTCTTCTATGGAGTTCACTTTCTTAGAAGGATTAGGTGCTCTATCAGTATGCCATTGACTATAGTTTTGCAAAATACTTTCCAATATGTTCTTAGCTTCTACTATAGTTTTCCCATAAAAGCACCTCCAGCAGCAGAATCAAGAATATTTCTAGACATGTAATTTAGACCATTGTAAAAAGAGTGTAATATGGTCCATTCGTTGACCCCATGTGATGGACAAGTTCTAAGCATAAGTTTAATCCTATCCCAAGCCATAGCAACATGTTCATTTTCATTTTGCCTAAAAGAAAGAATGTTGTTTCTATTTTGCAAAATTTTAACAGGAGGATAGTATTTCTTAATGAAAGCTTCTTTTAAATCATCCCAAGTTTTAATGCTATCAATAGGTAATGAATGCAGCCACTCTTTAGCTTTTCCTCTAAGTGAGAAAGGAAATAACTTCAGTTTTAGAATATCACTTTCCACATTTTTAAATTTCTGCATGTCACATATTTCAACAAAATCATGAAGATGCATAGAGGCATCCTCCATAGCACTACCGCCAAATTGTTCCCTAGTTATCAAGTTCAACAAACTAGGACTTACTTCATAATCTCAGCATTTATCTTAGGTGTGGCAATGGGCCTAGCAATAAATTGATCATTTGGAGTGTTTGTGTAATCACACAACTTAGTTCTTTCTCCCATTTTAGCAAGTTTTTATGTGTTTTTTAATTTTTTATGCAAAACTGAAAATAAAATGACAATAAATATGCAAACCGAACTAACAAATGCAAGACAATGACAAAACAAGATAAATTGCTTTGAAGGTAAAGATGGATAAGATGATGCTCACGTAGGTGCAACCTCCCCAAGCTTAGGTGTTAGCACAAGTTGGTGATGAAGTTGACTTGGTGAGATATCTGTCGGGGGAATACTTTCTGGGTTAACCCGCGGCCCAGTGCGACTTAACTTACTCGCACGGACGAAGTCCCACTTGGGAACAAGCCCAATATTGAACCGCCATAAGGGAAAGATCTAGAAGACATATCCCGGAGGACGTGAAGACCAAGTAGTCTCCGAGTAGGCCTCTGTGGATGTATTCCTTATGGGGAAGTTTCCTTTTGTAACCTAGCGAGCCTCTGTGTATATAAAGAGGACTCGCAGGACTTAGAGCGGGTCAAGCTATCAAGCCCCAAACCCTAGCTCATACGGCGAGTACCAGATCGGATCGCCTCCATTGTAACACCTCGATTATCATATCAATACCAATCTAGGGTAGGCAGGAAGTAGGTCTTTTACCTCACATTGAGGGGGCCGAACCTGGGTAAATCTGTGTTGATCTTTGTTCCTGCGATCCCAAGCTCGGAGATGCTTGACTCGCGTAATCCCACACCTACGAAGTCATCTATGACACCTGACGTGACAAACCCACGACAGTTGGCGCCCACCGTGGGGCCTGCGGTCAAAAGCGTCACGTTCCGCGCAGGATCGAAATCAGGCTTCAAGGACATCGCCATTGGCCAAGTTGAAGACATCAATGGGGTCCCCTTCATCGACGACTCAGAGTGGGGACCCGAGGCAGATCGCATCGAGTTCGGATACATCGTTCCCATCGGATCAGTAAAAGTTTTCGTCGGATCCGTCAGTCGCAGATCTATGGACGCGACTCAAGGAAGCGAATCGGTGAAGGAGCTGCGGCCGGTCAGGGTCCGCGTGTTGGAGGAGCTACAACAAGCTACGGCAAGATTGCCCATCCCCGTCCCGTCAAGACCTGTTTGGGGATCTCTACCAAATCAGGAAGGAGACCTCAAGATTGAAGCTATCAGGACGGAACTCTGTGAAGAGGCACAAAGACTCGCGGCTGAGCGCGAAAAACTCCAAGAAGAAGGTCGACGACTCCGTCGCTGCCAGCCGAAGCACCAGGCGGTGCGAACCAAGACGACATCTGAGCGCAAGAAACTCCAAGAAGAAGAGTGGCGACTCCGTCGTTGGCAGCAAAAACATCAGATCAAGATGGACAAAGGAGAGATGAAATCACAGTTCCACGGCGACCCAGAGAGCAACGTGCACGCCGCGATAGGGATATTGTCAAAGATAGCACCGGTTGGAGCACACGAGCTGATAAGGAAGCTCGCTATGCGATCGACCTACTACAAACCGCTGCTTTACAACAAGCAAATATGTATGGAGTCACGCCCAATGAGCCGCAAAATGAGGTATCATGGGGAGGAAAGGTGCAGCGTCGAAGAAGTGGTCAACCAGCTAGCAGGTTTGCAGGTATCATTGGAAAAAGAAAAGAAGATAGAAGGCGAGTCGCGGACGTCCGGAGCGACTCAGCCATCCCAGATTGAAACTGATTCAGATGAAGATTCAGCGCCAGTAAACTCCTATTCATTATTGAAAGGACCATGTTTTGGAGAGGAAATACGGCTCACTCGTTTCCCCCCGAACTTCGACGAGTCGCAGCGAGTCACCACCTATCGCAGTGACCAAGACCCTGCCTTATGGATAGAGATTACGAGGCAAGCATAACAGGGGCTGATGTGACTCAAGAAGTACGTGCGAAATACTTCCACTTGGCAATACAGGGAGAAGCTAGGGATTGGCTGTTAAGGCTGCCATCAAAATCAATAAGCACATGGGAAGACTTGAAGGACAAGTTCATCCGCAGATTCCAAACAGAAGATATGAAAAACCTTAGACAATGCATTCAAAAAGAGGACGAATCAAGCGGCGACTGGATCAAGAGAATCGCGGAGATCCTTGGCTCCGCCAAAAACTTAACAGTACAAGCTGCAATACAAGCTATGAGAAGAACTGTAGATTTGAGCCGTTGGTGCACAAATTAAGTCGCGCTGAGCACAAGATTGATAGTTTCGACCAGCTTTTGGCAACGGCTGACAAGTACGCAAAGACAGATAAGGGACAGGCGGCTTATCACAGAACCCAACGGGAAATGCAGTCGCGAAGACAGAACGTCGCACACCAGATGCAGGAGCAAGGGAGTGATAAGGCCTTACCCCCTAATAACTGCAAGGGGATCTTCGACGTGCCTTGCGACTTACATCGCAGGAGAGATGGCAGGCCAGCGGGTCACACAAAGGCGCAATGTCATTATTACCGGAGGTGGAAAGAAGGCGACACGCCAGATACAGCTCGCAGCAAATCGATGCAGCACAAGAATAAATCTAGCTCTCGTCAAGAGCCTGACGTTTTACCTAGAAGAAACATAGGACAGTTTCATACAGTGGAGGTACAAACGACGGATGGAAGCCGGAAGAGCGGTCAGATTTCAACGCCAGAAAGGTATCGTCGCTGGACAGAGCAATCGGTTATTTGGAGTCGCGGCGATCACCCCCCAGAAGTAAGAGATCCAGGACAGCCAGCTCTGGTGGTCACGCCAGAAGTCGCGGGATACAAGTTAAGTAAGGTTAATGGACGGAGGAGGAAGAGTAAACATCCTATATCAAGACACGCTCCGAAGAATGAATATACCCGAGACAGGCTGCGACCATCCAGGAAAGAAATTCAAGGCATAATCCCAGGAGCTGTTACGCGACCAATCGGAAAGATAACACTTGAAGTTAGCTTTGGAACAGAGCGGAACTTCCGCACAGAGCTCCTAGACTTTGAGGTTGTAGCAGTCAAAAGCTCATATCATGCGATCTTTGGAAGAGAAGCCTATGTCAAATTTACCGCTCGCCCCTGCTACGTCTACCTACAGTTAAAGATACCAGGACCAAACGGTGTTATTACAATATATGGAGACAGACAGAGAGCGTTAGAATGCGAGAACGCAGGCTCAGTACTCGCAGAAGAAGCTTGTATCGCCAACTCTTCACATGGGTATCAGTCGCAGATCGGGATCGCAGCTCAAAACGAGTCGCGTTGGAGGTACCGCGGAAGCGGCCAACAGGATGCAGCCACCGGATGGTAAATACCCACCGAGAAGTCGCGCATCAGCAAGATAATGCCCCAGAGGTCGCCTTGATACAAAAAGAAGACAAGAAATGGCGCATGTGCATAGACCCAGCCTCGATCAACAACCCCAGCCAAAGGGGCTCAGTTATCGTGAGACCTTACAAAGCAAACTCAACTCAACATAAGTCGCAGCTCAGTGCGGCTAATCGCTTAACAAAGTTGCTCTCTGCTTCAACATGAGATATACATCGGAGCTATCATGCTCGACCCGAGTCGCTTTAGCGACTCAAAATTGAACCAATCAGGTGTTCAACCCACTCCGTTAGGAGTATTAATTCGCAACTAAGTGCGATGAGTATCAAGTATGCATGGCCTGCGGGGAATAGAAAACCCGCATTAAAGGGCCTGCATCATCATGTAACACCCTGTAAAACATCGAGTGATTATGAAATAAAGCCGGCACCCTTGACATTCAAGGGTTTGTCGTTTCGCCTCAACTATCATTGAGTCGCTGAGTCTTTTGAATTTCATATATCACTGACCCTTGAGGGCTCCTTACGAGCATCGCGAGTACCAATCGCACCTCAAATTTTGCCAAACTAGTGGCAATCCTTAAGCTAGAAGCGTCTTGCATTATGCGACCAAAGTACTGGGGTGTGGCGTCAATCGAGCTTGATTGCCTATCATGGCCGCTCTCGACCCTGAACACACATGTTCCTAGGAAATACTGAGCCGCGCGAGCGTCTACTTAATGGAATTATCAAGAAAAGAACCTGCTTATAGGTCACAAAAATACTGTTTATAATACATGAATATCTTACAGACTAACGGGCATGTCCCACATTATTTATTTTTCCTCTTCCGAGCAACAGGAGTGGGAATTGGCGCGGCTTGTCTCGCAGTTGCAGTCGCAGGTGTCCTAATAATCAGGGCGCCACCAGACGAGGCAGAAGGGCCACCAGATACTGTTGCTGGAGTGGCAGCCCGAGATGACTCAGCTCCTGAGGACTTTTCCTTTGACACTTGCTCCCATCAAGATTGAATTTATCGAGATAAGTGCCCAAGTCTAAGTTATCAACAAACTTTGTGGCATACCCGCGCATCCCTTTCCAGATATCGAAGTACTCGCTTATTGGCAGTTCAGTATCATCTGCGCTCATCGCCAGGCCGTGGCGAGCAACCTTGCCAACATCTATCTCTGGATAATATGCCCGAAGCAGTGTCAAGACATGTGCGGCTCCTGTCGGGGAATACCTAATTGAGTATGAGCCGACGTATGAACTTATCAAGACGTAATCTGGTGGAGACTTAACAGGCGCGACTTAACTGGCGCGGCTTAACAGGTGCGGCTTAACAAGCGCGGCTTAACTGGCGCGGCTTAACAGGCGCGGCTTAACTGGCGCAGACTTAACTGGCGCAGACTTAACTGGCAGGAGAAGACATAACTTGGAAGACACGAAATTACATTACTTAGTCTCCAAGTAGGACTCCGGCTCATACTTTCCTTGGGAGAGAAGTTTCCTTGTAACCTTGCGAGCCACCGTCTTTATAAGGTGGACTCCAAGGACCTAGAATTCCAAGCAAAAAAGCTCTCATACATCCAGAGAGAGGCGACTCGACACCTCGATCGCCAAACCCTTGTAACACCATGTTCATATCAATACCAATCTAGGATAGGCAGGACGTAGGTCTTTACCTCACATTGAGGGCCGAACCTGGGTAAAAAACATTGTCTTCCTCGTGCCCTGCGATCTTTAGCTCGGAGACAATTGATCCGCGCAATCCCACACCTACGAAGTCATCCATGACATCTGACGTGACAAACCCACGACAGTTGGCGCCCACCGTGGGCCTGCGGTCAAGTGCGTCATGTTCCGCGCTGGATCTGTGCCAGGGACGGAGGATCTCGTCGTCGATTCAAGCTCGGCGACTTCGACATCGCGCCGGTCTAAACGATTCGGCGGTATCAACATCTACATCAAGATCTACCTCAAGCTCGAGTAGAAAGTGTGGAGAAATTCGACCGCGCGATTCGGGGCTCAACTTCGACAACGCCCCTCACACGCGGGTTACAGGACAGCAGCAATGCCCGTAGGGTGGACATCACCGGCGGCGGCTCGAAACTCAGCTCGACGATCCCTTCGGTGGAAAGATGCGCAATCGAGTTTCCTAACAGCTTTCGAAAGGGCATCGGATTCCAACGGTTAGATCTCCGTGGGCGACTCAAACACTGAAGCCCTGTCGAAAGCTGACGGAACTCTGCGCGACTTCGGGAAAATAATTATCGAGGTCGACTCGGACATCAATTCGAAGATCCCTCCGGTGGAGACCTGCGGAACACACTCCCAAAGCCCTCCAACAAATTTGAGACAATTCCAACGGTTAGATCTCCGTCAGCGCTCATGCACTGCAGCAAGTTTTAGATCTACGCGAGTTCGCGAAACATCTGATGGCGACATCAATAAAACATCGGCGACTCGCCGCACCGCGTTCTTGTCCATGGGCTCAACATCATCCCTGCCCTCGTTCGCGGCTGATCGCACCTACCAAATGAAAATATTTCGACCGGCGGACGTGTCGCAATTTGCACCAAGCCGAGATCGGCAGGAGCCACCAGCGCCAATCGATTCAACAGACCAAGGAGGAGACGTCATGGGTGGTCCCATGCGATTGGGATTTGCCAACTTGAAGCAGTACAGGGCTACAAGCTGAAGATGATAAGAAAGACAAATCGAATCGGACCAGCAGAAATATTTTAGAGACTACCACGTGACCATGTTCTCTACAATGGATTAAAGGCCCAAAAAGCTTTGCACTAGTTCCGATCTATACATGCGGAAAGGCGCACAAGTCAAGGAAAGTAATCAAAGGAAAAAATAATAATACAAGACGAGTTGCCAGCTTGCTACAATCGCTGCGATGCATTCCTTCAAAAAGCCAAGTGCTAGCTGATCCAAGGAAGGAAACGTACCAGCTTGCCACAATCGCCAGCTCAACACATTAGCGTACAACTCATACGGCGAGAATCCAACTGCAGCGATCATCTTCGCCTTCGGCTGTGCAACATGGCACCGCGACTCACTGCTACTCTCACGCCCGGCTCAAGGAGAACAAATTCATGAATCGCTGCTGATGGATAAAATTCCGATGTCAAGGAAACCAAGATCGGAAGGCAAAATTCCTACGGAGCAGCCCAAGGCCCAGCTGAACGTCGGTGCATCAGCCCCTCAAGTCACGAGGCAAGGAATACATCCACATAACCAGAAAATAAAAAAGAGAAAGAAGAGGATGCATCAGATTTGCTAGCTTATACGTGCATGTGTGCCAATGGAGCATGTACGACATGACGAGTCGGGAGTCGTCCACATCTACCAGACATATCTCCTGCTCAGCGACGCTGTAACCATCATCGACACTGCCACGGCCGGCTACGTAAAACATCGCGATTATCACCGCGGACTCGCTGCGGCTCATTTCAATCTCTATTGCGGACAAAACTTCGCCTTCAGTGAATCGACACCTACGGTCCGCGATCCATTTCCGCATCAATGCTATGAAACAAGATAAGTCACTTTCATGCTTAAAACTTTGGTTTTTATCCATAATATTAAGTTTTACCTTCGAGTTTTATCTTGGGGGCTGCTTATCTAGTTTATGCGACTTATTATCAATATCTCTGCAATTCAAAATATATTATACCGCAGACTTTAAATTCAGATCATTTTGAATGCTTAATTACATCCACTTCTTAAAGTAGGATCTTACAGTCCATATTGGATTTATTAAAATTTGAGTTCTTTGTAGCTCGTACTGTATCTATCCTACATGTATATAGCTTACTATTTATCAAAGTTGAACTCTTTTTATAGGTTGCATGATTATTGTGAAATCAGCTCTTACTTACATCTGACAAACGGGTTTCTTACACCAGTGTCACCATTACATATTCAAGCATTGATATTTGAGCACTCATTATATCATTTTATGACTTACCATTATATAATTTTATGATTTATCATTATATCACTTTATTAATCATCATCGACTTATTGTCATATCATTTTCTGAGTCGCATAGCGATTTACCCCCATATCATTTTATGAGTCGCAAACAGCTCATCATTACATCAGTTTATGAGTCATTAATGAATCATTATCTTATCAAATATTTGAGTTAAAACAGGTGACTCGCTGTACCACATCTACAGCTAATCAGAGCTGGTTATCATCAAAACTAATTAGATCTCGTCACGGCTATTGCAGCCGATAAAAGCAATAATCCTGGTTATACTCGCCTTAAGTCAGATGTATCTTTGCACTATGCGGCCAAAGTACTGGGGCGCGGCGTCAATCGAGCTTGATTGCCTATCATGGCCGCTCTCGACCCTGAACACGCGTTTTTACCTGGGAAATACTGAGCCGCGTGAAGACCTACTTAACGGTAATAGAGATAATTCAGAAGGACTAAAGTACCCGCGTGTGGCGTCAATCGAGTCTGAATGCCTATCATGGCTGCCTATCATGGCCGTTCTCGACCCTGAACACACATTAGATCTGGGAAATACTGAGTCAAGTACCATATGCTATCATGCATCGTACAATATGCTATCATGCATCTTACCAGTTGCTATCACGCAACAATTTGCTATCATGCAACCATTTGCTATCATGCAAAATAACATTTGCTATCATGCGACATACCATTTGCTATAATGCAAAATATCATTTATCATGCAGATTATACTATGCTATCATGCAGGATACCATATGCTATTATGCGGAGTACTAACTTTTATCATAATTATTACCAGCCGCCAAGGCTAACATATTATCATCAAGTTATCATTACTTCCTTGGGGCTTTGCCTTTTATTTTAACAGGAACCTATAACTCGGCCATACGAGTTGAATTGGCATGGCCAGATTTTTTATGATTGAGATAATTATCCCCTGATATCGGCTGATAAAGCCACCATTATTTATTTAACTATAGCCACATCAAGTGGAATTTATATCATTATCATCTTGCGGCAACAATATTTGTCAATCTGTTACAGGATCAAATTGCAATGATATGCCATCAAGTAGGATAATGAAAGCATGCCTGCTTAATGCCCGGGGGTAGGACAATTTTTTTTTTGTCTAACTTGAGATATTTTTGAGTCCCGAGCAGCATGACCATGCATACAACTCGGCCCTCGGGGGCTACACATCCACCATGCATATCTGGCGGTTTTTATTATACTCATATACCATGATTATATGTAGATTTAATTTTTTGCAGCACAGGAGAATATACATATCCATTTGCGAGTCAAACTAGTGACTCAGAAATCTTTTAATACAGGCTGTGGCTATATACCCTTGAACCGCCATGATTCAACATGTGCTCAAATAGCTCGTCATGATAACATGACATATTATTATTCTAATGATTGCCCAGCTTATTTATGCCTATGGTCTTTTCTACTTCGATGTCTATGACTTAGCACCATATACATATTCGGCTAATATATCTTGATGCTCATAAGTTATTATTCTTATGATTTCAGCTCAGTCTTACATCCCACAGGAAAAGGTGGTTTTCACCAAAGGCTTTGCCGACACCTTATATAATTTTCGTGGAGAACTTATCGCGATTCTGCAGCTTCAATGCGACTAAACGGAAGTGTTCAAATAGCAAGTGAGGAAGACTTGTGCATGGCCTCGAATGCCTGTGATAGTACATCAACAAACATATGCGAGTCAGCGCTTCTACAACAGCAGCTCAATAAGCCGCTACGCTCGCGCCTCATCATCAGTAAGTCACCAAGCTCTACATACTCAAGTCGGCAAAATCATCAACATCAAGTCAAGATCTTCCACCTGACTCTACGAATCACCCGGAAGCTTGGGGGCTAATGTCGGGGGAATACCTAATTGAGTATGAGCCGACGTATGAACTTATCAAGACGTAATCTGGTGGAGACTTAACAGGCGCGGCTTAACAGGTGCGGCTTAACAAGCGTGGCTTAACTGGCGCGGCTTAACTGGCGCGGCTTAACAGGCGCGGCTTAACTGGCGCAGACTTAACTGGCGCAGACTTAACTGGCAGGAGAAGACATAACTTGGAAGACACGAAATTACATTACTTAGTCTCCAAGTAGGACTCCGGCTCATACTTTCCTTGGGAGAGAAGTTTCCTTGTAACCTTGCGAGCCACCGTCTTTATAAGGTGGACTCCAAGGACCTAGAATTCCAAGAAAAAAAGCTCTCATACATCCAGAGAGAGGCGACTCGACACCTCGATCGCCAAACCCTTGTAACACCATGTTCATATCAATACCAATCTAGGATAGGCAGGACGTAGGTCTTTACCTCACATTGAGGGGCCGAACCTGGGTAAAAAACATTGTCTTCCTCGTGCCCTGCGATCTTTAGCTCGGAGACAATTGATCCGCGCAATCCCACACCTACGAAGTCATCCATGACATCTGACGTGACAAACCCACGACAGCTCCGGCGCGAGCAGAGGATCGTTTCCAATCAGAGACATAATGTGGAGCCTTGAGCAGTTTATTTATCCAATACTCGCAAGATGTTGGGCCATCAGCTGCAGGAGAGATTACCGTCATAACCTCCTTGGTAACCTTTAAGAAGCGCTGGCTGAAGTCAGATAGATATACCAGTTGATCCTTCAAGTTGGAATGAGACACTGGGGCCTCAGGTCCTATGTCAAAGAAAGAAAAGGCAAGAAACAAGTCAGAAACTAACGTTGGTTACCCAAAATATGTATGATTAAAGAAATAAAAGACCAACCAGCAAGCTGCAGGACGGCTGATTTGACCATGGAGCCAAAACCCTCAAAGGCTTTGAGCAGCGAGTTATATTTTTCATCTCGCGCGGCGAGTTCCTTTGTGTGGTCTCCCTTCAGGCGATCAATCAATTCAGATTTAAGAGTCAGCCCTTCTCGCAAAGATCTAATGACCTCGTCTTTCTCCATGAGTCGCTGCTGCATATCAGCTTCAAGTTCTTTAAATTGCTCTTCACAGGAGTCGAGTTGACCTTTGAGAGATTTTATTTCCTGATCTTGGTCCCTAATGACCTCATTATGCTGCTCCAGGCGAGACTGCATCATTTCAGGATGGTCTATGGAAATGCCTTTACCCTTTATTGAGCCAGAAGCATCAAGCAAGGACAGTTCACGCTGAAAACAAACAGAGCAAAACGCATAGGTAAATTATCCAGGAATTTGGGGGCTCGAGATTTGAAGCCAGGAAAAGAATCAACACCCGTGCGATGACACAAGGTTTTGATCCTTGGGGGCTACGGTATATGTACCTGGCGACTTGAAGAAAATTGCTCAACTAAGCCGCGCAGCAGAGCAGCATGCTTGTCTCCAGCAGAAATTATGGCATCTGCGATTGACTTAGAACTATTTCCTGGAGCTGGAATTCTATTTTCAGTAGATATCCTACCAGCAACAGGAGTTGTGGATGGAGCTGCGACTGGAGTCGCGGCAGGAGCCGCGTCTGCAATACCTTCCTCCAAGGAGGGCCTTGGTTGAGTCGCACCATTACTGTTTCCCACGTTTTCATCAGCAGCATCATCCTCGCTCATAGCTTGTTGAGAAGAAGTGGGATGGGAATTAGACTTGGTAGCCTCTTCAGACATGGCCCTGCAAAACATTGATGGGTTAATAAGCTGACCTAGCAGAGCCGCAACATTGAAAAGAAGGCGAACCATACCCAGAGGCGACGCGGATACTCTTCATCAGGCAACCAGAGGAAGGAGAAGATAAACCTTGCAAATCTGAACCTACAGAGTATGAAAAGAAGTAGTGATCAGCAATTCCTTGCCAGAAAACGTAAACACAAAAAGAAAAGGAGAAGAGTCGCAAACAATTACCCGAGCTTATTGAACAGCAATCCTTTGCAACAGCCTCGGAAGAAAAAGTAGCCTTGTTGGGATCAGCGAGTTTTAAAGATTTGGCAGCTCTTGTTTCTGCTAGTAATGCCAAGGCTTTGCGACGTTTCTCAGGCTGTGCGGGGTCTTCTGAGCTCTGGCATAAAATACGTTTCGAGGACCTGCGAGGCACCTCAGGAAGTTCCAGGAAAGTATTTGGAGTCGAAGACAGAAGAGCGTCGGCCATTTGTTGTTCCTCTTCAGAAGCACTACCCTCGTGCATAACTGTATCTTCGCCAAAGGCTGCGGCTTGTTTTGACGACTCAGCCGTGGATCCTTGATTCAAGTCGACGTCTTCTGAGGGAGAACCCAGAAATAGGGATCGATCTGAAAAAGAGCTCAGGTCAGAAATAATTAATTATTGGAGAAGGAATTTTCGAGGAAACAGGTGACAAGTAGACATTACCACAAAAGGCTTGTGCTCAGCCCAGAAGGGAGCAAGTCCGACGTTGTCATACGAGTCAATATCCTCGTCCGTCACTCGGCGAATGAAATTTATCCACTCCCCTTTGTCCCAATCTTCAGGGCAAGTACGATCGACGTCATTTGCATGACAAGTGAAATCCATCATAAGCCGCGAGCGGCGACTCACAGGCTGAACTCGCCACTTAGTCCAGCAAGATATGAGATCTAGTCCAGTGAGACCATGGAGTGTCAGCGCTCTCACCTTGTCTAGAAGGGATTCGATAAAGGGCAACGAAGAAGGATCAGGTTTAGAAGACAGAGCATCGGTAGCCTCGAAGGGAAAGGAGACCAAAGAGGAAGAGGAATTTCACCCTCAGGAGAAGTGTTTTTACAATAGAAGAATGTCCTTTGCCACTCCTTGATTTTCTTGGCAAGAGTTAGTTTTGGGAAGATACTACCCCGACGGCGTTGGAAGGAAATGGCGCCGCATTGGAGAAAAGGACCATCTGTGGTTTCCCTTTGACTATTGCAATTGAAAAGAGCAAGCCAGAAATCTATTGAAGGCGGGATACCCAGATAATCTTCGCAGAGGACGTGGAAGTTGCTCACTTGCAACATCGAATTAGGGCCAATATCATGGAAGCGGAGACCTAACCGCTGCATCAAGGAGCGGAAGAAGAGAGAGCCCGGGGGCTTGAACCCGCGCTCAACATGCTCCGCAAAAATCACTACTTCTCCTGGTTGAGGATTGGGGATTACCTCCTCACCAGCCGCCCGCCATTCGCATTGATCTTTTGGCGGAAGAAGGCCCCGTGCAGATAGGGATTCCAGGAAATCTTCGTCGACCCACGAGCCTTCCCAGTTGCACTTGCGGCGAGACATTTTTCTCAGATCGATGGAGATATCCACCGAAGGATTGTGAGTACGAGAAGCGAGATTGGAGGCGGCGGAAAGGAGTAGCGGATGCGTAATGCAGGACTTGATGCAGAACGCTGGGGAAAACGATGAGCCAAGATAAATAACCCAGACGCGGAAGACGTTTAGATCTGAAAATCAACCGTCAAGATAGGATAAGTCGCGTTCTTGAGCCGCCAAAAAGAGATAAGCCGCAGATTGGAAATAAGAAAATTGGAGTTCAGCTGGGATAATTCACGTGCGCGGCTCAGGGGTTTGTTAAGACGAAGGAGCCTTCACTCGAAATCCAAGCTAAACTTGGGGGCTAATGTCGGGGGAATACTTTCTGGATTAACCCGCGGCCCAGTGCGACTTAACTTACTCGCACGGACGAAGGCCCACTTGGGAGCAAGCCCAATATTGAACCGCCATAAGGGGAAAGATCTAGAAGACATATCCCGGAGGACGTGAAGACCAAGTAGTCTCCGAGTAGGCCTCTGTGGATGTATTCCTTATGGGGAAGTTTCCTTTTGTAACCTAGCGAGCCTCTGTGTATATAAAGAGGACTCGCAGGACTTAGAGCGGGTCAAGCTATCAAGCCCCAAACCCTAGCTCATACGGCGAGTACCAGATCGGATCGCCTCCATTGTAACACCTCGATTATCATATCAATACCAATCTAGGGTAGGCAGGAAGTAGGTCTTTTACCTCACATTGAGGGGGCCGAACCTGGGTAAATCTGTGTTGATCTTTGTTCCTGCGATCCCAAGCTCGGAGATGCTTGACTCGCGTAATCCCACACCTACGAAGTCATCTATGACACCTGACGTGACAAACCCACGACAATATCCTTGGATAAACCCGGCGCCGGAAAACAGAGCTAGTGCAGGGGACCCTTGGATAAACCTTTCAGCAATGATTCCCCGGCAACGGCGCCAGAAAACAGTCTTGATGGCCCTTCACGTAGTTACCTGCGTGAAAAGTAAATGGGTTAGGTTGAGACTCCAAGTGCAGAGTGTGTAGTAAGTGGAAGACGTGTTTTCCCCACGAGGGGTGACTCGAGGGTTTAATATCGAACTCTCGGGGAATCAGTAGTGAAGATTTATCTTTCCTATCCTTCTTTTGGTTACCTACAAAACAAAGTAAATGTTTTGGTACTCAACCTCACCTAGTGGTTGTCAAGCACAAGGTGTGAGAATGATATCAAGATAATATGCAATGCAAACAAGAAATAAATTTGCAATGGTGGTAAATAAATATGCAAGGATGGTGGTAGCAATGATAAATGATATTTTTGGGTTTTATATGATGAATGCAAGATGTAAAAGTGTTTTTGTATTTTCGGATTTTTAAATGGCAGAAAATGGAAAAGTGGTAAAAGTGGTTGGAAAGGTGTTTCTTATGATTAAAAATGGACCGGGGTTCATGGTTTCACAAATGCACTCTCTCTTTAATAAAGTGGTAGACAATGGAACACTAGAGTTGACATATGAGATTGCAACACAACAGTTTAATGACAAGTTACTAATTATATGGGCATCACGTCCTAACATAGAGACATTTTGGTTATTAGTCTCTCTTATACTCCACCAAGATGCGAACTAAATCATAACACCTCAGTAATTAAGACAACTCAGAGTATAGCAATAAGTATCATGACATGAAGTTAAAATAAGAACATGCTAGATCTAGTCATGGAGGAAGTGGCAATGGTCACACCCACACCTCCGGTAGCATGGTATTTCTTTTTATCCCTAGTGAGGCAACAAAGTAAGGTAAAACACACAAGTGGATCGCAGAACTTTCTCTCACGTTCACTGCACTAGCCACCCCCCGTTACTCCAACTAATGCACACGTTCCCCCTCACACGCTCTCATAAACATGCCTGATCATGACAAGTAAATAAGAACGGGGTACATAATATGCATCTACTTTCAAAACTGAAACAAAACCATTGCAATCTCAAACATATATTAACTCATAAAAAGATCCACCACAAAGGTATTACATAGATGACCGTAATCATGTTCAGCAGCTCATACGGTACTAATTAGTGAAGCTCAAGAGAGAGAGATACATAAGTTACTTCCACAAACCCATAGTCCAGAGGTGGACTACTCCCTCTTCATCATGGAGACGGTGGAGAAGTCGTTGGAGAAGATGGAGACCACGCCGGCAGCGCCCCGCCGGAGTTTCCCCCCTCCAATCTGCAGCTCCAGGTCTCTGTTTCGGTGTTTCTGTGTTTCTGCGGCGCTCCTTTCCGAAGGGCGTCGGGGACTATTTTTATAGTCCGTTTTAGGTCAAAACGAAGTCGGTGGAGGAAAGATCAACGGCAACGGAGCTTCGAGGCCCAAAAGGAGGGGTCCCACGCGGCCCATGTACCTGGCCACGTGGCCCCACCTATCTTGGCCCTCGGGTCTCCGCTTGTTTGGTTCCTTCGCTCCCACGCTTTGTTCCTTCCAAAAACCGATGCTCGTAAATTTCCAGGTCATTTGGACGTCGTTTGGGTCCCTGAAACATTAAAATATAGAAATAGGGTTTTCTGCCTGTGCAGGGTTAATTCCATAAAAAATAGGAGACATATCAAATATTCCCAAAATCATTATAAAACAGTGATATAACACTTATATGATGCAAATATGACTGGAATATAAGTAAAATAATGCAAAGTTCATGTATGCATTTTACATGCATCACTCCCCCAAGATTTTTGCATTATTTATGATCTTGCATTTGAATACAAAATGCACACAAGTGGGATCATCACTCTCCACATATATTATTCAAACAAAGGTCATGTTCAAGAAAGAGCAATAAGATCCAATACGAAATTAAAAAATAGTGTTCTACTCAATGTAAGATAGCTTCCCCAAGAATAGTGCATTATCTAGAAGTATGACTTTGAATGTAAATGCACAAGAATGGGATCATTGCTTTTCCTAAATCAAGAACGTACAAAGCAAAATTTGAGTAGAGCAACAAGGATCCAAAAGATACAAGGAATACAAGAGAGTTAGATCAAAACAAATTCATGGCAATAAAATAAGGCAAATCAAAGCAAGAGCCAAAATGAAGATGGTCTACAAATTCCACCACAATTATGGGTATCACTTGTTATGGACAAGGAGTATAGAGATATTTCTCGGTGGTATAGGAATGAAACACAAGACCAACTTCAGAAACAATAAGCATATGGCAAAGAAAGATTTGAAAGCCATGCTTAGATAAGTAGATATTCTTGATAGCTTCAAATAATCACGCGATCATGCAAAGCAACTACAAAGAGTAGCTTGAAGCAATCGGTTTCCCAAAAAGATATATGTGAACAAATTTGGGAAAGCCGTACCAAGAATGTCCATCACAAATAAGATCCAAAAGAGTGATTAAATAAAATCATTTTAGCAAATATGGAGCTTGTTTGAGCAACATGCCACATAGGAACAAGATTATTAACAAAATCAATTCTAGGTGGCAATACCTCGCATGTGTTGGAGATATGCCCTAGAGACAATAATAATTTAGTTATTATTTATCTCCAAGTTTATTATTAATGTTTATGTCTTTATGCTATAACTGTATTGGGCACTTGAATAGCAAATACAACGTGTTCAAGAGGAAAACCTCCAATACAGGTGTAGAGATACTAACAAGTAAAAGCGTTCCTGGTCTTGTCTCTAAGACTGGCCTATCTTGTTGTTTGATGATCATGTTTTCTTGGTCATGGACTTTGTATAAGTCACACAACTATAGGAGTTTGTTATTGGAATGATAATAGTACTGAACCGACCCATTGTATGATCTTGCTATGAGACTAATCGTCAACGATGAAGGTAGCAATTGATCATATGTTTAGTTTTCATTAGCTGTATTCCTATGTCCTGAGAATATCTGGTGACCGCTTATTTGACACTCATGCTTTGATTGTCACTTAACGTCTTGCCGTAACTGGGGACCATAACGGTGGCTTTTGGGTGTGGACTAGAATAATGTATTGGAACAGAGATTATTCAAGAAAGGCACTTACTCCTCCAGGCGATGGAGAGATACATCCTCTAGGCCATCTCAGTATTATCGTTGTCACCCAATCGTCTGGACAGACACAGCGTGATTAATCACGGGACAATGAAAATACGGAATGAGAAAAGAGAATGATATTGGTACGAGAATTATATGTGTTATGATTAAAGGGTTTAATCACACTAGAGCACATTGTCTCAAATCTCGAGATATCAATGGTATCGTGTACGTAAGGGAATTAGCGTAATGAGTAACACACAGGTTCTGTCGTTCACTCGTGAACACACGGGAGCCAGTACGGCCGTCTAGGTCCCAATGCTGGTTATTGTCTAGTAAGCTCCTGGACATGTCTTTGTGTTTACCGAACCTTTCGGGTCACACACTTAAGCTGTGAGTCAACCTTTTATTGAGAGAATAAAGTTGTAGTTTAGTGGTTATGAGAAGTTGTCGGAGTCCCTCCGATGTCACAGAAACAACTCCGGTGTAATTCGGAGGTGTTCTGGTGAAGTTATCATGAGAGGGAAATAATGCCGGATTAGGGCAAAATTTCCCGAGAGATAAATATGGCGAACATGAGATGTTCCGGGATGCTGGGAAGTGTTTCCGACATCGGTGGATAGAGTCGATGATTTTATCTAAAGAGTATATATGGTTCCGGACAAGTTTCGGAGGTTTGCCAATAGGGGGGGTGCCGGAGGAGGAAGGGGGGAGCCCTAGGGGCCAAACCGCACCTAGTGTGGGTCGGTCGGCTGGGCCCCACCTCCCTGGCCGGCACACCACCACCTCTCCCTCTCTTTCCTTGTTTGATTTGGAGATTTAAAAGAGTCCGAATTGGAAAAGGAAAGAATAAAGGCAAAAAGATAAAAGGGAAGGGAGGGAGTCCTTGTTGGACAAGGACTCCCCAACCGACTTGGAGGAGGGGTGCGGTTGGCCTCCTAGGGCCGGTGCACCAAGGGGTTGGGGGTTTACCCCTTCCCCAAGCACCTCCTCCCCTTGCTCCCCTTTATATACTCCACCCCCTCCCACAAGGAGAACAATCCAAGTTTTTGTGCAAGTTTCTCTCTCTTGAGATATTGTGCAATTAGACGATGCTCTAATTAGACGGCACTCTAATTGGATATTGATCTAATCTCTCTCTAGTAGATCTCATGTGTTGACAATTTGATCTCTCTAGTCTCATATAGATCAAATCAAGTTGATTAGATCTACCACCTAAACTACGCCGAAAGGCGGTCTCTCTTCGGTGGTGCTAGTAGCTCTAGGCGGCGAACGTGCTGTCGGTTGGCGCGGTGTACGTGTGGATACTGCCAGAGTGGGGCTGCGCAAGTAGTCCCTCGACGACAGGCCGGCAACAATCTCACCTCCCGGCGTGGACGTGAGATTCTTCATCAAGCTTCACCGACATCTACTTCGACAAACACAAGATTCCGCAACGGTGTTTGTAAGTATTCTAGATCTAGCATTATGGGGTACAGCATATATTCATAGAATAGATCTTGGCGGCAAGGTTACGGAAATTTTTAAAGTTTTACCCGCAACCCAATAGCATGTTCACATTTTCTAGGTTAGTAATATGCACATAGCTTATTACTCCCCCATAATGTGATAATCCAAATTTTCTTAACAAGAGGCAAACAAAACCAACTAGAGATAATTAATGGACTTATAGGATTTGAATTTCTCATGAGAATGACATGCCACATAGAGGCTAGATAATATTGGTATATCAACACTAAGTGGTATTCCTCATGTATACACATTTTTAGGATTGTGAAGTGCACGAAGCATATCACTCCCCCAAAATGGGATCGTCCATTAATCTCTCAAAAAGAGAGCCAACAAGATAAGATATCCAATAAAAACATTAAGGCTTAACACAAGTAAATGGTGTGCAAACCAACATACACATACTTGATTTCTCAAGATAAGTAAGTAGAGAGCACAACACATACAAACACTAGCAAGGTACGAAACCAAACACATGCAAGGGTGCAAGCAACTTTCAATGTATATATGATATAAGCACAAGTTACCGCAAAGAGGAACAATGTATATGAGATAGACCAACGAAATCCAAATGACTTGGCTTGAGAGAATATAATTGATGAAGATCTCTTAATTCTTCATGATGTAGCCAAGTCTCCAATGTCCTCCAATCAACACCTATTGATCAAGTTTTACCTTGTTGGTCCCCAACCAAGTTGGGTCCTAAGAGGTTAGTCACAATAGATTTGGCAACCCAAATGGTGCTTTTCTTGACACCACTTTGATTACCGACATATTTGGCAAACACATTGCCAACCTTATCCTTCCTAAGAGAATAAACATTATCAATTATGATAGGGTTGGATAAGGTACCACTAGTGCATGAAGAAGCAAGATGACCCTTCTCACGACATATGTAGCAACAATGGCTTCTTCCCTTCTTCTTAGTTGAGGTCTCAACTTGAGGAGGGATAGATTGATTCTTCTTGGGAAGAGGCCTTGCTTTAACTTGAGAAACTTGAGTTTGAACTTGAGGCCGCTTCCCTTGTTGCTTCTCACTAAGATACTTCTTCTTCAAAGGGCAAGATCTAACATGGTGCCCTTCAACTTCACACTTGAAGCAAACGATCTTGGTCAAATCTTTAACTTGTTCTTGACCCTTTTTATTCTTGTTATACTTGGACTTGTTCTTGTTATTGGAGTTGAATCCAAGTCCACTCTTGTCATTGGGGCGTCTCTGCACACTCAACATATTGTCAAGTGTAGACTTCCCAACGTGACGCTTTTCCAAGTCTTTCTTCAAAGAAGTGACTTGGGCCTTGAGCTCTTTTAATTCCTCTACATGGTTAGTATCAATACAAACACTAGAGGAAGTAGAAGCTTCATTGTTAGAGCAACAAGGCAAGGAAAGTAATTCATCACAAGATTTAGCAATAGTATGAGAGGATGAATCACTAGGACTAGCACATGGCAATAAAGCATTTAGAGTAGAGGTTGTGCCATTGTCCACATGAGGCTCACAAAATGTTACCTTTGTAGTGATAGCCTCATGAGCTTACTTTAGCTTTGCATGGGATGCTAGAAGATCCTCATTAGAGCTAGAGAGCTTTTCATGACTTTCTTCCAATTTCCCATACTTGCTAGTTAGCAACTCAAGTTGAGCCCTTAGCTCAACATTCTTCTTCAAAATAGATGCTTCACGAGAAGTGGGGTTAGTAGCACAAACATCATTAATATTAGAAATGGAAGAAGACAACTTGGCAAGCTCATCATTCTTATATAGTTGAGTTTGGAGTTGATCATGAGACTTGATAAGGAGAGATTGTTCACTTTCTAAAGCCTTGTGAACTTTGTCAAGTCTCTCTATGTTCTCAATTAGTCTAGCATTACCAACACCAAATTAAACTTTTTCCTTTTTAAGCACTTTATATTTAGCAATGATATGGTCTATTTCCTGAATGATTTTAGCAATTATTTCATCATTTGTCTCATCAAGAGACTCAAGTCTTTGCTCAAGAGAGACCCTATATTCACTCTCTTCTTCAAGAGCAGCTTTCAAGGATGCTATAGTGATAGAGTCTTCTCTCTCAATTTCACCTTTGACTTCAATTACTTTGCAACTCTTAATAGCATAAGTCAAAATTTTACATAAAGGAGAAATAGCTTTACTACCTTGAGGGAGAGCACAAATATCATCTCACCTTTCTCTTTTAAGGAGTCGGCATCATTATATTTTAAACCATAATAATCCTCATCCTCATCATCACAAGATGTAGAGGGTTCCAAAGGTGGAGATATCTTTGAATCCCTAGCCATAAGGCAAAAGTGAGAAATGGACGATGAAGATGAAGAATTGCTTGAAGCACCATTGAGGTCCATGTCTTGTTCCAAAAAATGTTGGGTTTCCTCTACATTGTTAGTCACACAAGTACTAGAGGATATGGAAGCATTATTTTCATGCGAACAAGACATAGAAAGCATATCATCATGAGATTTAGTTAAGCAACTAATACATGATATGAAAGGACTATCATGTAAGACATTTAAAGTGCTAGCAGAGTTTAATTCCAAAGATAGAACATTGCAATGAGATAGAGATTAAGTATAATCAATAGTAGATTCACCATCAACAATGCAATTTCTATCACCACTCACCATTTCATTACCTTCTGACAAATCACATATTGGTGAAGTGGAAGAAGTTGTGAACTCATCACGGCCGGAGGTGGAAGGAGAACAATCATCCTCAATAATGTTGGACACTTCATATTCATCTTGAAGCTTGGTCCAAAGCTCATGAGCGTTCCGAAAAGACATTATTGATGCAAGAACTACATCGCTCAAAACACAAATAAGACCATTAGATACTTTAGTATTGAGATGAGAGTTTTCCTCATCCTCTAAAGATAATTCTTGGGAATACTTTGGAGGAGAAAAACCCACAACTACAATACTCTTCATAAAATTTGGACCCATGGCCCTAAAAATATTAAGCATGCGAATTTTCCAAATATCATAATTTGTGCCGTCGAATATGAACATGGGATCGTGCACTAATTCTCTAAACGACATCTTTACTCTCTAGGCGGTAAAGCCCAAAAAAGAGAGCCGAGGCTCTGATACCAATCGAAATGACAAGGATGTCGCCTAGAGGGGGGTGAATAGGCGATTTAGAACTTTTCCGATTTAGGGTTAATAATTGCGGAATAAAACTAGGTGTTTAAATTAACAAGCCAACTACCTAAATATACTAGGCTCACCTATGTGCACCAACAACTTATGCTAAGCAAGACAAGCAACAAAGTGATAGCAATATATAAGACTTCAAGCACGAAGGTTATCACAATGTAAAGTGCATAAGTAAAGAGCTCGGGTATAGAAATAACCGAGGCACGCGTAGACGATGTTGTATTCTCGAGTTCCTAATTTTTAGGGGAGTACATCTCGTTGGAGGGGTGTGAGTTTCAAACTCAAACACCACAAATGGCCTCACCCTATTCTCCGATGAACCTTGCCCAAAATCTCGGTTCACCTTTCACTATCGGAATCCTTCAAGGCGGAATCCGGAGCCTTTACAACAATCTTGAGGCACAACCCACAAAAGTATTGGGAGCTCCCAAGTGACCACAAAAGGCCTCAACCACCACAAAAGGCGTCTAGGATCCAAAGACCCAAGAGTAACAAGCTCACAAACTTTCACTTCCACGAATCCTCGTGGAGAGCACAAACCGATGCACCAAATGCAATGGCAAGAGCACAAGTGATCAAATCATTCACTCTCAAATCCCACCAAAAGCAACTAATGCTTGTGGGGAAGAACAGAGGAAGAACAAAGAAGAACTCAACAAATGGAACTCTAAGATCTAGATCAAGAGACTTTCCCTCACTTAGAGGAGAGATTGATTGGTGGAATTGTAGATCTAGATCACCTCTTTCTTTTTCCCTCAAAGATATGCAAGAATCATGGGAGGGATTGAGAGATGGACAAGCTTTCCAAAGTCAACAATGGCAAGAGAGAGAGTGGAAAACGTGCTTGGCTGTAGGTTGAAGAAGGGGAGGGGTATTTATACCCCCTCCCTGAAATATAGCCGTTACAGCCACTAGGGGCGGAATATCCGGCCCCCTTTAAAAATATTCGGCCCAAAAATCTGGTTTTAACAGAGGCTTGCACTCCGCGCACCAGAAATCCTCACAAAAGCTTCTAGGGCCGGATTATCCAGCCCCTAAACCCGGATAATCCGGTTTTGACAGAGAGCTGCACACAGAGACATCAAAACGAAAACTGCAAGAACTTTTTCATTCGGACTCCGATTTCGATGATCTTGGGCTCGTTGGAATCGTAACGAAGAGCTTTACAAGATCATGCAGAGAAACATCATAGTCCATCATGTGAGGAGGATACCAAATGAGGAAAGTTAAGACATATCTATAAAAGACAAACCGGTAAAACCTCCAACATAAAAAAGCAACAAGATATGCATATGAAATCCGTTTTTGATGAACTAGAGCTTGGTATGGAGATGAACAAAAGCTCTAAATCCTCACATGGATAAAAACCAAGAAAGATGATATGCCAAGTATGCAAAGGTTTGAGCTCTCCACAAAGATGCGATCAAGTTACTCACTTGAGAGCCCCTCTTGATAGTACGCCGTCTATCCTATAACCCGGTCTCCCACTAACACCAAGAGACCGGTAAAAATAGAAACCCTATCAAGATCATACCTTTACCTTGCGCATTCCACTTGAGGTAGATGATGTCGATCTTGACTCCATCAAGTTGGAACACCTTTCTTGATTGTGCTTGCTAGCACATGCTTGATGAAGACTTCTCCAAATACTTCCCCATACACCATTATGGGAGAGCCTCGCTTAGCTCCGTCTTCATGTATCCACTTGCACTTTATCTTCTTCTCTTGATATAGATGACGGCTTGGAAATAAACATGAATGTTCACTCAATTTTCTTTTCCAAGCCATGCTTACAATAAGTTCAACTCTAGATGACCATTCTTCATATAAACCCATTGGATAGAACTTTGGTCATCATATAATCTTCTAGAGTCCAACACATGAAATACAATCTTCTTCATGGTAAAGATCTATAAAGATATCTCAATGCAAACATTAGTCCATAGAGATTGTCATTAATTACCAAAACCACATATGAGGTCACATGCCCTTTCATTCACGTTCTGTGGAAGAAGAAGAAGAAGAATAACTCAATCTATTAGCCACTAAGTCCTTTCACGCGGACTGTTGTCTCGCCAAGTGTCATCCTTTTCTTTTGCGTGGACCATGTGTCCCCATGCTCGTTTAATGTCGCAAGGAGAAATAAAGTGAGATGATGATAAGAGAAAGGGAGTACCGGAGGACTAAATTTTTTTTTTTTTTTAGAGAAACCAAATATCTCAAGAACCATTCGACCAAATTACGAGCCATTTTCACGGTTGAGCTACTCGCGTCAAGATTTTTAAAGTAAGATCCCCATGTTGATAGGTTTTGACAAACTTTTTTTGTACTTCTAAAATATACTTCATAGTACCTTGGATTTTAATGTATTTGTATTCGGCTTTTAGTGTATCTGTATTCCAAGTTCTTAGTGTATTTTGTATTTCCCTTTTTTTTTAGTGCACTTGCATTTTGCATTTTCTTCGTCACGTAAACCCTCGCGACTCGTCGCGAGTCGCGACTGCACTAACGGATATTTGTGAAGGTCGACCTTTTATTTTTTGGCTGGCGGCACGATGGGGTACATAGATAAACTGGGCCTGGCCCAAAACAGGGGACAAGTGAAACAGCCCACCTCTCTCTCTCTTTGATTCTTGTTTCTCTCGCGTTGTGTCCCAACCAGCCAGCCTCGCCTTGCACCGCTGACCTCGAACCCTCGTCGGCTTGGCACGATGCCGCCGTGTCGCAGCCCAAACCCCGTAGCGACGGCGCTGCTCGATCCCGCTTCGTAGTGTCGGCCGCCCCGGCGAAGATCCCGAGCCCTCGACGATTTCCCGGAGATTTTGCTCCAGTTCCGAATCCCAGCCCGCAGAAAGCCGCCGAGGTATCGTCTTCGATCCTTTTCTGATTTGATTTAGGGTTTCAGGCGTATTTGGAGAACTGGAGTGCATTTTGGCTATTTTCGCATGGTTTTTCTCCGGTTGATTAGACTGGTCTGCGTCTCTGCGGAGTAAATAGTCACCTGTTCAAAGCGTGTCCCAAATAGGGATGCAAGCGGGGCGGGCTGGCGGACAATAGCACAGTGCAAATATAGTGTTAATTTTAAGTATGTGGTGAGTACTTTATAACTAGTAGCTGATGAGTTTTGCGGGAACCCCTAGTCCCAAACATTTTTTTAGTACAACACTTCAGCAGCAATTGGTGTCCTAGGTACAGTGAGGCGCTGTCTATCTTCTGCATTTTGATTTACTTCAGTGAGCACCCTCGTTTGGAGTCATGAAACATTAGGGATGCATCGCCTTCTACAAGATTTTTCAGCATCTCGTTTGTGTAAATTAAGCACGCTGAATGTGTTTAGGTGCCAGGATTGGAATCCCTGAACTTTTGTGTGTTATTGCATAATCATAACTTCAGAGAATCTGCATCACTACAGATAGTATCAAACTCTCTAACTAGTAGTATTTTTTTGCTTAACTATGGTTTCTCTTGTATGCTATGTTAATGCCCTTTGACCTTTGTCCATGTAGGATGCAGATACTTGAGTGTAATGTAATTGTACAGTGCTTAATTGTATCTTTTAACATCATAAAGTTGGTCTTTACTAGAGGAACTAGTACGAAAATAATGTTGTAATGCTCTCTACTATTTTGTTATTTTGCTGGGTGCTTTCTAAAGGTTAGTTACTTTTCCTGTTCATATTTTTCTCACCAGATTCTCAATGCTCAGAAATTATCATGTGTTTAGAATTTTAAGCTGGGTGTTTATTTTATGTCATATGTCACTATAGGCTCCTTGTTGCCCATTCCAATAAAACGAGTAGGACTCACTGAATTATAATAGTTCATTTCTTTCTTTCAAGCTTTGATAATTTTATTTTGGCGCTGCAGATGTCTGATCTTTCGGAGCCCTCAAAAGAAGGCTCTTCCGCTGATGGTTCGAGCGCTCTCCAGAAAACTGGAGCCTGGAGTAGCATATTGAGCACTCTTCTCCAGCAAGTGTCGGTCTATGGCGTGGCTGTTGGCTATTGCCTGTCAGCATCTTTGCTCTCCATTATCAACAAATGGGCAATCATGAAATTTCCATACCCTGGGGCATTGACAGCTCTACAGTACTTAACAAGTGTTGCTGGAGTTCTCCTATGCGGACAAGTAAAGCTCATTGAGCATGATGGCCTGAATTGGAGGACCATGTGGAAGTTCTTACCTGCTGCTGTGATGTTCTATATATCCATCTTCACAAACAGTGAACTCTTGCTGCATGCCAATGTGGATACTTTCATAGTCTTCCGCTCTGCCGTACCGATATTTGTTGCCATCGGGGAGACGTTGTACCTTCACCAACCCTGGCCATCATTGAAGACATGGCTTTCACTATCTACCATACTTGGTGGAAGTGTGATCTATGTTTTCACAGACAACCAGTTCACTGTGACTGCTTATAGCTGGGCAGTGGCGTACCTAGTGAGTATGTCCATCGATTTCGTGTACATCAAGCATGTCGTCATGACCATTGGCCTGAATACATGGGGCCTTGTGCTTTACAACAATCTCGAGGCTTTGATGTTGTTCCCCATTGAGCTCCTGATAATGGGAGAGTTCAATCAGATGAAGGTCGACAGCTCTAAAATGACGAACTGGCTCTCATTTGACGTTATTCTGCCGGTTGCTCTGTCATGCCTGTTTGGGTTATCAATATCCTTCTTCGGGTTCTCGTGCAGGCGGGCTATCTCAGCTACTGGATTTACGGTCCTTGGTATAGTAAACAAGCTACTGACTGTTGTGGTTAATCTGCTTATCTGGGACAAGCATGCCTCCCTTGTGGGAACAATCGGGCTGTTGATATGCATGTCTGGTGGCGTTCTGTACCAGCAATCCACCACAAAACCCAAGGCACCCAATGTTGAGCCAAAGGAAGAGAATGATGAGGAGGCACAGAAGTTGCTTGAGATGCAGCAAGGGCGTGAGATCAGTTCAAGTCAAGAGCATGCCTCATAAGCCTCACTGCTAAGTTTTTTGTTGGTGCTTTACTTCCCGGCAACAGATTCCGTGGATCACTGGAAAGAAATGCTTGGCAAAAGGGTATAGTTGAGGTTAGAATCGTGCAATGCTGTAGACATTAGGAGTTGCAGAGGAAGCTAAATACATTTGTTGTAGGGTAGTAGACACCCTGAAACATAGTACTACCGATGAATGCACATCGTGTACTGAAGCAACTATGTTGTTTGCTCTGTCCGTGACTCTGTAGATCACGCTTCTCGTGGTGTTTTCCTTTCTGATTCTCAAAATTTGACATGTCTGGTCGGAGCTTGGTTGTTACTGATACAGTTCTGAAAATTTTAAGGAGGCCTTCTTGAAACTGCATGAGATGTGTTGCGGCAGTCGTATGAAATTATTGTGGTTTTGTTTTGTTTTGCATTACGCCTCTCCTGCATCCATTCCAACACGTACGCCAAATCTAATATCACGAATGAGACATGACAGATCATAGACGAACCTAAACGTCTCTGCTAAGAAACAAAGTTGTGGTGATTATTAGTTACAGCTACAGTTCTTGTAACCCTGCCAAGTGACCGAACCAGAGGAATATAATTCGACAAACATTGCACGTAACTTAGAGCATTTCCACCGGCACCCTCGAAGCACCCACAAAAGCCCATTGGGGTGTCGGGCACAAAAAACAGTCACACCAGCACCCCAAGTGTCCGGCCCGACCCAATTTTTGTCCGACGTCCCCGAAAGGGCCTCCAAAGTTGGGGTCTGCTCGGGGGTACCGGACAACGCCCGAACATGTCCCCTTGTAGCCAATGATAGGCGGGTCCCGCCTGTAATGGTGGAGCAGCCAGGCCAACGCGGCAGAGGCGTGTCGCCGACATTAAACCGACACGTCGCTTCACCACCCACCCATCATTAAAGCGGTGCTGCCAGGCCAACGTGGCGGAGCAGGTCGCCGCGATGAACTCCATCCTCACTGCGCGCGACGAAGAGGCGTACCGTCAGGTGCACGCGGCCTTCGCGGAGGCGAACGCGGCGGCAGAGGCCGCGGCCATGTAGCGGTCGATCGAGTCCGCGGTGATGGAGGAGCATGGCCGCTCCTTCTTGGCCGTCGAGAGGGTGGCACACGAGGAGCTGAACGCCATCAGGTCGGTGGGCCAGGTGTTGCACACTCATTTAGCGACAGAGCCGACGCTCACCATCGTCGGGTGGAACAAGCTTTCCACCGGGCCGACGTAGCACAGGTGCTGGAGAGGTCGCGCTGGGAGACCGAGGCGCGGGAGATGGTGAAGTTCGGAGTTCCTGTCCACGAGAGGACACACATGATGGCCGAGGCGACAACAAGGTCGAAGTTCGTGATGGGGTGGAGAGGGAGAGGCAGGTGCATGAGGCGGTGGCGGAGGAGGAGAGGCATCTCCGCGCTGCCAGAAGCGCGGGCCGCCAGCAGAGGCGCCTGCGAGAACGCACGCGGACAGCAGCAGCGGCGGGCGCACACGCCATGATTGTGCGTGGCATGTCGGAGAGGCGCTGACTGGCGCATGTCGCTAGCCTTAATGAGCCTGCCTCCCCTCCTTTGCTAACAACGACGAGGCCGACCCCTCTCACGCGGCGATGTACGCCAAGGCTGGCCCTAGCGCGCCAACTCCTCCCGGAGTTTAGATGATTTAGTACTTTAAAGTATAAATTAGTGATAGTTTAAATCTTAGTTTAAAATTCATTGCAATGTATCAAATTTCAATGAAAAATATTTCTTTTGTTCGTAATTTGCAGTCGGTCGAATTTGACTTTTTTTTGTTTTGTTTTGGGGTGCCGGTGTGGGCAGCACCCCGAAATTGGTCGGACAAGTGTCCGATACCCTCGCAAAAAACACAGAATTTGGGGGTACCGGACTCTCCCCGGGAGTGCCGGTGGAGATGCTCTTAGTTTCCTCCAAACTAGTCACCAGAAGAAAGAACCAACTACGGCCAGTATCCTCCACAAATCCAACATCCCAAAACGTTGTTCTTTTTCTTCTTCTTTTGCAACCTTTTCTGCCATCGACGTGCTAGTGTATGAAAGACGCGACGCGCCATCAACCAGTCATCCTTTCCTGACTTTGATTTGTACAACGGCCAACAACAAAGTCACCGTCGCGCCTTCACACACACAGATCGTCGTACGTCCTGCGAAGGTCACCGCAGAACAAATGGGTGGTTGGCAATGATGTCGGAGACTCTGAGGTGCTGCCCGAGTAGAAAGTGCCCGGAACGAGCGGAAACCGTCTCAGTCAGCCACTGGGAACGAAGCCAGAGGCTGACATGTGACTTGACTTTTGCAGCTGCGCCACATACGCACACCTCGGTGTCCGAGGAAATCTTCTTCTCGGGCGCATCAGATCAGGATGTTGCGTCACCCACCAGACGCATGATACGTAGGCCAACATATGGTAGGAACCAAAGTATAATCATTAATCATATGCTTCCTACCGAAGAATATACCATGAGTGATCCAAAACAAGATATGTCTCTACATCCACGTACACCTCCTTATCTATCTCACTGAATCAATATAACTATTTTAAACTTCAGCCCGTGAAAACGGATTGGCAATTTCTTCCGCCTCTTCTTGCATATGGCTCTTGTTTATTTCAACATGATGTGTGGGCTGTGGAACAGTAGGGTCCACTCAATGTCATGGAATACCAAAACCGTGCGGTCGTCTATAACAAATGCACAAAATTACAGTATATTGCAAATAAATAAATAAATGAATATGCTAGCCATTAAGTCCGTTTCTTAGGAGTAGGGGTCAACAAAAACTCTTTCGTCCCTGACCTAGCCGCCAGGCTCAGGGAGCGACCCATCTTCCACCTCCGATCTCCATCGGCGAAGGGGCTGGTCCCCTCTCCCTCCGCTTGCTGCTCCAGCGGCAGGAGGGACCTCATTTCCTCCGTTCCGGTATGGAAATTAGGGTTAGGATAGTTTTGGCGTGGTGCGTCGTTGGGGCGGTGGGAGCGGCGCTCGGGCAAATAAATTTGCCCCAACTCTAATCCCACACCGGCGTTGTCCTTCATGGTGGCGTCTCGGAGTTGGTGGCATCGTGTGCTTACCGATCCTTTAGATCGGTGGCTTTAGGGTTCATGGATGGTGTCGGCGAGGCGGCGACGGCGATTCCATCAGATGGGTCTTTCCTCCTGCTCTGTGGTGTTGTCTCCGGCGTCATGGTGGAGCAGACAAGATTTGTCCAGGAGTACGCGTAGACCGTTGTCTGTGCTGGTGACAGCTGGAAGATGGTGCATCTTGTGCCGGGTTCGTGGTTGGAGGCTGACGGTTCTGGTTTCCTACTCCGACGTCGTCGTGTGGGGGTGTCAGTTCTGAAGTTCGATGGCGTGTCCGGGGTCGTGCTACCCGGTCTGATTATTGCAACAACAATGGTTTGTCCTATGGCAACTATTTTGGAGATCCGAAAAGCTGCTGATCAGCGATGGAGCCGCGTCGAGCTCCGGTGAAGAGGTGATCTGTCTCTTTTCTTTTTGGTGTGTGGTGCTGAAAAAGAGTGATGTGCGTTGATTTGTAGCATAGGTTTCTCCTATCTTTCCAGTTCTGTAAGGTCGGTAAGATCGGTGTTTACTTTTCTTGTAACTTTATCTATATTTATTTATTTTTTAAAAACTTTATCTATATTTTATAAATGAGACACGTATTACCAGAAAAAATATACTAGCCATTAACCAGAAATAAATTAAGCTCACTAATAACAAGAAATGGATTTTATTTAATTTATTCTGCCCCTTAACGCCGCCCCACGGCGCGCGGTCTCCGTCCTCTCCTCGCTCCTCCCATCCTTATTCCATTCCCCAAATCCCCAGTCGCCGCCCAAGTCAGCTTCTCCACCAGAGTCCCCGACCCATCAATTCAACGACTAGTCGCTGCCAAGCACCAACCCTAGAACCCAACCCTACTCATCATCTCCTCGTCCTCCTCCCCCCTTGCTGCGAGCGCCGAGGAATATCCCATGGACACCTCCGGCGGCGGCGGCGGTGGCGGCCGCGCCGCGGGCGGGGCGGCGCAGATCCAGGGGATGGCCACGCACGGCGGCCGCTACGTGCTCTACAACGTCTACGGCAACCTCTTCGAGGTCGCCTCCAAGTACGCCCCTCCCATCCGGCCCATCGGCCGCGGCGCCTACGGCATTGTCTGGTGCGTTGCCTCCCCTTTCCCCCACCAACTCCCTCCCGAATCGCGGATTATATTCGTGCTGCTGCAGTTTATAGCAAATCGGAGTTGCTATATATGTCCTGCGTAGAATATTCCGTATGGTGCTGTCTGTGTAGATTACTAGATTTGGTACGCATGGCGTTTTAGGCATAAAGTTACGAGGAAGCGAGTCAGGGCGACCCCCAAAAAAGGGCGAGAGATAAGACTTGCAGCAGGACGAGTGCTTATATTTGCCTGTTTTGTTCCCTCTTTGTAGCGCGGCTGTGAGTTCCGATACTGGAGAGGAGGTTGCGATCAAGAAAATTGGAAACGCGTTTGACAACCACATCGATGCCAAGCGGACGCTGAGAGAGATAAAGCTTCTTCGCCACATGGACCATGAAAATGTAAGAGCTATCTGCTTTAGTTTATGTGGACAATTCTAGTGATTATACTTGCCTTGCCTATTTGTCATGTGTATTTTACATTTGTACGTGCATAGAGAGCTCACCATTGTGCCTGCAAGACATTTTTCGTTGTGAGCACTGTGTTGCTTACACAAGTGGGTGCATCACTCAGGCCTTTCTGTATAAACTGAAAAAATTGCGCATTTACTGCTTTTATTAGTTTATATTCGAATTTTGATTTCAGGCAGATGTAAGTGGTGGTTATATAGAAATCTTATTCATGAGGAGAGAAATACGAAATACTCTGTAATATGTGAACTGAACTAAGTCTCAGATTACTGCTGGGGAGGCCGAAGGAAGGGGTGCAAGTGCGATTTAGTCTCTGTATTTCCTTAACAAGCCTAAGGGGTCAGTTGGCATCCCAGCTATACGGGATGGAGTGTGCAATGACCATTATCTCTTGACGCAGGGTTCTGTTAGTGGTTTTATTTCCTTTGTTTACATTTTTACAAGTGGGGTTATGATTTCCTGTCATTACGTTTTGCTGTGGGTGTTTTGTGCTGTACACGCTTACTCACACTGTCAGACATTCTTATGATGTGTTTAGTCTTGATTGTGGTTTCAATATTGCATCCAGATTCTTGCCATAAAGGACCTAATACGCCCCCCAAGCAGAGATGATTTTAAGGATGTGTACATTGTTACCGAGCTGATGGACACCGATCTCCATCAGATCATACGCTCAAATCAGTCATTGACTGATGACCATTGCCAGGTTTGTGTATTCGATATCTATATACACGTGCTTTCTTGTTCACCATTGTGTTATGTACCTTCTCTGTTCAGCAATCTTAAGTTACATGTTTTGTGTTGCAGTACTTCTTGTATCAGTTGCTACGAGGTCTAAAGTATGTGCACTCAGCAAATGTTTTGCACCGTGATCTGAAGCCAAGCAATTTGTTCCTAAACGCAAATTGTGACCTAAAGATCGCTGACTTTGGGCTTGCAAGGACAACTTCAGAAACTGATCTGATGACAGAGTATGTGGTCACACGTTGGTACCGAGCACCAGAGTTGCTGTTGAACTGTTCACAGTACACTGCTGCTATTGATGTCTGGTCAGTTGGGTGCATACTTGGTGAAATTATTACTCGCCAACCGCTGTTTCCTGGAAGGGATTACATCCAACAATTAAAATTGATCACTGAGGTAGGTTTATTCAATTCATCCCTAGCCTACTTTTAGTATCCACACAAACAAGTTATGCTGTTGTCAACTTGGAAGCTGTTGGTCATTGAAGCTGGGATTGTTTCATTAACTAAATCTTCAATATGATTTGGCAGTTGGTCTATTTGGAAGGGCAGGGTAGCAAGACCTTCTTTGCACACCTAACTGTATTTTTATCGAACCTGTGTTTACCTCTTATTTGAATGGTAGTTATTCATTATTGTTACTTAAACTTCGAACTAGTAAATTTCATCTGATAGCATGCGGCAACAGTTTGGAATGTCATTACATCAGAATCAAGATTTGAACTACAGCAATTTACTCCTTGTTTTTGTGGGCGTGTCCTCTCTAGAAAGTGTACTCAATATTTGATAGGTTCTGGTTGATCGTTGTACAGCCTTAACTTCATCTTGACCATTTTTAGTAACACTGAATGCTTCTTACTTCTAGAAATGTGTCCCTGGAACCCAAGTTATACCAGTATTAATCAGTCGTTTTCCCTTCAAAAGCTGATAGGTTCACCAGATGATTCAAGCCTTGGATTTCTTCGGAGTGACAATGCTCGAAGATACATGAAACAACTACCACAGTACCCAAGGCAGGACTTCCGCTTGCGCTTCCGGAACATGTCTGATGGTGCAGTCGATCTGTTAGAGAGAATGCTGGTGTTTGATCCAAGCAGACGGATTACTGGTATATAGACTTACACGAAAGTTATATTATGTTGGTTGCGTTGACTATAACTTAACATTATTTTTCCATGCAGTTGATGAGGCTCTGCATCATCCATACTTGGCTTCTCTTCATGACATCAATGAAGAACCCACCTGTGCGACATCTTTCAGCTTTGATTTCGAGCAGCCATCCTTTACAGAAGAACATATGAAAGAACTCATCTGGAGGGAAACTTTAGCATTTAATCCTGATCCTCCCTACTAAGAGCTAAGGTTCGTATGTGTTGTGTTTAAATGTTTAATTTTATGAAACGATTATCTAAAAGGATACAAATGTTCATGGACAGACTAATCTAGATTCTGGCATCATGTGAAGGTTTACAGGCTTCTTATGTTCTTATTCATATTTATCTGCATTCTTTGTAGCTTGAGTAATTTAAATCCATACAATTTCTGTCCTTTTGAAAACCAAATATCTGGAACACTAAGATTTAAGATCATAACCTGCCGTTGCGTAAAATTCTATTCGTCAGTCAAATCTTTAGGTGACAAAAGGCTATTTCTTCCTCTCTTTTTTCTAGGACTTATTTATTCTTTTGCAATCCATTTTCTTTGGCTTGTGATTTGGTTCCGAGGATTCATGTTAGTTTCATTTGTTTTTCTTTGTCAGCACAGATCAATTTACCAGCTGAAGGCATTGAAGATCTATAGCTCTAGCGACGCCAAAACTTCCATGATTTGTGTATCTATTTATTTTATGCTCGCTTATTGGGTGAATGGGCGTGTCTTATTTATTTCAGTAGCAATTTCTCTTCAGGCCTGTCTAAAGAAACAGCATGTGTGCTCCTTTTCTGACGGGCTGCGCCTGGCTTGTATCATACCCGTTGATTGAATAAGTGTTGTGTATCTAATGCTTGTAATTTTGTCGACACTTGAAGATCCCATTATATCTGTTGATACCTCGCGTTGTATTTGTCTTAAACATGTCATTTTGAATCTTGTGATTATTCAGGTTGAAGTTGCCGACCAAGGTTTGCTCCGAAACTCCATTCACTCGTGCAATGGCAACTCATTAGAATCTAAGACAACATTCATTGGTGACATGGCAACTCACTAGTATCTAAAAGCATCTAGCACAGTAACATGTATCATGTATATTCTATATATACAAACTGTCTAGACCAAAAAAAAAGGAGCGAAATACTCAAACAGTGGAACGCACGATGTTGATTGATTCATGACTATTATTGGCTGAAGTTGGAGGATCTGGATCTGTGCAGGCAGTCGTTGAGAAGGGCTGGAAAAGTTAGTCTGTTCAGTGTCCAAATAAAATGAAGGTCCTACTCTGGCGAATAGTACACAACTGTCTGCCAATGGTACTCAATTCCAGCAACCATCGATTCAACCAATTATGACTACTCCTCTTCCTTCCTGATTACAAGAGTCATTTATGTCGTCGTAAGTTAAACTAAATTTATCGTGAAAAATATGGGTGTGAAATGAGAATTTAACTTAGTTATCAGTCATATGACGTCATCAGTTGCAACCCTATTGCTATTCATACCTAGCACGAATCACGAAGCAAATCCAACAGTTTAGAACAATTTTCTCAGTTGCAACTGAAAAATTTCAGCTGCAATACAAATTACAACTCATAGGTGCACGAATCATGATGCAAATCAGGTGGTGTAGGACTTGCCTAAGCCCTAAGCTGAGAATTATTAAAGCCGAAAAAAACCATCATCGATAGTACCAAATCATTATTACAACTTACAAGATCTATCATGAAGCTTTTAATATTACTCCCTTCATCCCAAAATACAAGGCGCCTTTAATTTCGCTGATCAACGACGTCCAACTTTGAACATAATTTGTACTTATAATATGACCACAAAATTAATATAAAAATATATGAAATGAATTTTCGTTGCAAGATGAATCTAACGGTACCCTTTATACATTCTCGATCCAAATAATTTATTATGTATTAACGGTCAAAGTTGAGAAACGAAGACCAGCATAAAAATAGCGCGCCTTATATTTTGGAACGGAGGGAGTATATGTATATGTATATGAAGCATTAGATCTTAATATTTTTATTAATTTAAATACATGCTAAATGAGCCTGAATAAGTTGAGAGTTAGCAAAACCGAAAAATATCTTCATCCATGTTACTAAATCATTATTACAAGATCTATCATGAAGCTTAATATTATATGTATATTATAGGAGATCTTAATATTTTTATTAACTTAAGACAAGTTAAATGAGCATGGAAAACATTCACACGTTCACTTATGTTACCAGTTGATCGCCAGGCAGGCAACACTCCCCTTAGGGGTTAGGGCATTGCTCTACCTTGATTTCTGGCAAAAACATTAAGATTCACTTGTTTTTTCTGAACAATTTGAGTGGGCATATGTCAAAAAGAACTCCATATGAGAAATTTATGCTTATTTTAGTGAACAGTGTGCAAAACCGATTTCGGACCAAAAATAAGGACCAGATAGTCTAGTGGGAAACTAACTCTTTCGCTTTGCTGTAACTAATTCTCAATGTAACAAAACCCGACTCTAAACAATATCCTAGACGTGATATTTAAGAAGGGTTTAAAGAGTACTTTGGCCAGTTTATGGTAGATAGACTCCATTTTATGGTTCTGCTTTCACTTCGTATATTCTATTACCTGAAATTCTAATTGTATTAGCTCATTCATTATTCATACATGGAGAATTGAAACCTAAAATATTTTCTTCATATTTGGAAGACATAGCATGTTTCTTGCGATTTATCGTCTCATAAAAATCATCAAGACCGAGTTTATGATGTGCTACATCGAGCAAAGGATATTTAAAAAATCGACAAAATAACGGAAGATTTTCAAAAAAAAAGATAGTAGAGTTTTGCCATTGGTATGTTTTTAGGTTTTACTTTTATTTTAACATGTGTATATTTCTATTGTATTAAATGATGATGAATTATATAAATAGTGTTGATTCTCGTCCCTATTTCAATATTTGCATCCATTTTTTCGACTTCACCCTATCTCGGATTTTTCCACTATCGGGCTCAACCATGAAATGGAGACGAACAGAAATGAAAAAGCTGGTAACCTGGGCCCAATCGTCAGTGACCGTACTTCGAAATGCTCCGGATCCCATCGCCGATAAGAATACTGGTACCGAGGAGGACGTGACCACGACGGCCATCACACCACCTGCAAAGCAACCACCCACCCGCCGACGATTCCAACCCTCTCCCCACTTCAACTCAACAGGTCCGCCGCCGTCGCCGTCGCCGGAGAGGGAGGAAGCGCGGGAGGCTGCCCGCCGATGAGATGAAGGAAGTGGTGCTCCACGTGTACGACGTGACCAACAGCGACTCCGAGAAGACCAACAACACCATCCTCCAGATCAACCGCATCTTCAAGGACCGCATCGGCCTCGGCGGCATCTTCCACAGCGCCGTCCAGGTCCTCCTCCTGCTCGCGCGGCACCTCCGCTTGCTTTCCCCCTTCCTCTCCGGTCTCCAGATCCCCAATTTCCATTTCCGGATGCGCAGGTCTATGGCGAGGAGGAGTGGTCCTTCGGGTTCTGCGAGAACGGCAGCGGGGTCTTCAACTGCCCCGTCAGCAAGAACCCCATGTACACCTACCGTGAGCGCATCGTCCTCGGCGAGACGGACTGCACCATCGCCGCCGTGAACCGGATCCTGCGCGAACTCAGCCGCGAGTGGCCGGGGCACTCCTACGACCTCCTCTCCAGGAACTGCAACCACTTCTGCGACCTGCTCTGCGAGAGGCTCGGCGTCCCCAAGCTCCCTGGTAAGGAAGGGAAACAGCTTTCTTCTTCTGATTAGCCACTGGAGTACTGAACTAGCGGTAGCAAGCATCCCTATCTGGTCCCCAAAGGATACCAAATCTGTGGTGTTAAAATGAAATGATTCACAACTTTGTCAGATACTGATAGGAGGATTCCAGTTCAGTTCATGAAATTGGCTTGACTAGGACCTAAACTGAAGGTGAATTAAGCGCAAGGAATTGAGTTGGCTTGGAGGTGTTAATTGTCTCGGGAAGAGAGGGGATGTGGCTGGAAACAGTGTGGTGCAGGCCATAAGGACTACTTTGTAGTATTCAGCTATTTGCTTTATCTTAAAGGTTTCAATTCCCCTTCTAATAGAGGGAATTAACCTGAACGAAATGGGAGTGGTGCCAATGGCCTCATAGGCCTATGATGAGCTATCCGTCTTCTGTCTCCATCTATATTAGCTTGTACAGCTTGTAAGTATCTAGGTTTGGTAAAATTCTGGAGCTGGCGGTGAATGAAAAGTATGGTGACTTGCCATTACTTGTTTCATCATTGGCTATTGTAGTAAGGGTTAGTAGCAGCCAATGTACATTTACTAGGACCAGGTGGAGTAAATTTTGCTAACTTAGGTGGTTCTAGTTTGCGCACACTGGATTACTGGACTAGCGGTAGCTAGCATCCCATGATATGCCTATCTGGTCCCCAAAGGATACCAAATCTCGTGTGTTAAAATGGAATGATTCACAACTTTGTAGATACTGAATAATTGATAGGAGGATTCCAGTTCAGTTAATGAAATTGGCTTGACTAGGAAACTAAACTGAAGGCGAATTGGCCGCTGCGGTGAAAGCTAAAGACATACACTCTGTCACAATTGCTACTCGAGCGGAGTGGAGTTACTTGTTAGAGGGCTGATGAGTGGTGGTGCAGATAAAGAGTTGGCTGGGAGGTGTTAATCGTTCTTCAGGAGGAGAGGGGTGTGGCTGGAAAGTGTGTGATGCAGGCCATAAGGACTGCTTAGTACTCCCTCCGTTCCTAATCATAAGATGTTTTGGATATTTCAATATGGACTGAAAAGCTAGAACATCTTCTATTTAGTAACGGAGGGAGTAGTATTTAGCTATTTGTTTTCACTTAAAGGTCTTAATTGCCCTTCTAATATAGGGAATTAACCTGAACGAGATGGGAGTGGTGCCAATGGCCTCATAGGCCTATGATGACCTATCCGTCTTCTGTCTCCATCTATATTAGCTTGTACAGCTTGTAAGTATCTAGGTTTGGTGAATTCTGGAGCTGGCAGTGAATGAAAAGTATGTAAGTTGCCATTACTTGTTTCATCATTGGCTATTATAGTAAGTGTTAGTAGCAGCCAATGTACGTTTGCTAGGACCAGGTGGAGTAAATTTTGTAAACTTAGGTGGTTCTAGTTTGTGCTCAACTTAAAATCATTTTTGAGGTTAATGCGATTGAAGTATGGAAAGTGGGAAGGTAAACTGGTATTCTGGTATTCTCCCACACCTGAAGCTTTAGTAGCATATGATTAGTCATTATGTAAGATGACTGCCGTGTGAAAACTTATAGCTAGAAGTAGGACCTGATGAGTTAACTTTAGTAAGCTAACTTTATTAGTGTACGGAATTTTAAGCTGGACCAGTTATCCCCCTAGGCTGACGGAGATGGCATTCTTTCCTCACGTTAGTAGTGTTTGTAACACGACAGTATTCTAATTCTAATTTGAAATGGCGGAGACAATTGGCTAATCTTGTCTATTAAATCTTGCAGGCTGGGTCAATCGTTTTGCCAATGCCGGTGATACTGCTGTGGTGGTTGCTGAGAATACAGCTGTTAAGGTGTGCTTTGTATATATAATCTGTTCATAGACTGCTGTATTCCTTTGACTACTTTTAAATAACGACTATTTAATAAGTTACACTATGCATTGCTTATCTGTTACTCAGACACGCTTGACCCTTGTTGTGTTGCATCGATATTTCATAATAGCATATCAGCACTACATCATTATCACATTCTGTAAGGAGGTTGAATGGCATATCAACTGGAAGTACCAGATTAATGCCCTACCGCCTTTTTAAAATGATATGACACTAAAGAAATTTATTTTTGTGATAGACATAACACATATTTTCTTCATCCTAATCCTCACCATTAAGCTCAGCGGCCATTGATATTATCTCCATCCATTTTTTCTGTGACTGCTTGGCTTGCAAAATTGTATTTGCTTCAGTGATGGGAGATGTCTCATTCTGCAATTGTCAGTGTTTTTGCTTTTGTAAATTAAGTAAACATGGTACATGTGTTGAGTGTTAATGACACTAAGCCCTGATTTCCACGGAACCATACAATCACCATACAAATGCACTGAATTTGCATCCTCGTATTAATATGATGGTATATTGGCATAAACAAAAGTCAAGACTTCTGAGAAGTGTGTACTACAAGCAAGAACAAAGTATTTAACTAATCAGTTGGCATGGCCGTGCTTCCTCTTGTATGTCATGTCCATCTTGGATACTTCAGTATTTATCTGTTCTAAGCATTAGGAAGTGTCTTTCAGTTTAACAATTAACTGCAGAAATAATGTTTGCATTGCTCCGTGTACTATTTAGTTATCTTGCTATTTGTTTTTCAAAACTTGGTTACCTTTTTCCCGTTCTTGTTTTTATGTTTCCTTTTGTTGCCAAATGCATTTGCATTGAAGCTTGAAATTTTGTTTGTGTTACGTGTTCATTGTAATTATATTCTTCATTGTTAGTGTATCTTGCTTATACATATTGCATCGATTACTAACCTAACATGGTTTTTCTTGTTGCAACTTTATGTTCCCAGTTCAGGCAGGCTAAAACAGAAATTGTCAATGCTAGTAGAGTAGCATACAGATTTATGGCAGGCCTGACTTCAAAAAACCAAGCGTCGCCAGAGTCCCCAGGTGACCAAAATAGAGGCGGACCCACTTTCCAGGGAACATGGCTCAAGAATGTTGTTTCAGCTGGTGCAAAACCATCTTCGAGTGGGTCTCCTTCACAGGAAGCTGGTGATGTACCCCCGTTGCAGCGCCAAAAATCAGCAGAGCAATCGACAAGGTTGTAGCCGCTGTCAGCAGGTGTATCAGCTATCGAAGTTGAATCTGTAGTGTAACAGTAGCCAACATTTGTTCAAAAGATATGTCATGTTTATTTATACATGAATCTATGTGTGCCCGTCTTGCAGTTGAAAACATGATGAAACGTTGAAAAGGTTCATATAATCGACAAGTTCCTTGACCATGAAAGTACTAGGTGCATTGCACTTTGAGAACTACATTCCATTTGGAATGCATTCCTAAGACATGAGTTAAATGATGGTATGAACGACGATCTGTGCGCACCTTACTCGGATGAGGAGATCAAGGCGGCGCTTTTCCAGATGGGCCCGACAAAGGCGCCTGGTCCGGATGGATTCCCATCCTTGTTTTACCAAACTCACTGGGATCTTATTCGACAGGAGGTTTGTGATGCCGTGAGGGGTTTTCTATCGGGGGTAGAGATCCCAGATGGTTTATGTGACTCTGTTATTGTTCTCATCCCAAAGGTATCCAGAGCTAAACATTTGTCTAAATTTAGACCCATTAGTCTATGCAATGTGCTTTACAAGTTGGCTTCAAAAGTACTTGCTAATAGACTTAAGACACTTCTTCCTGACATTATCTCGGAGTATCAGAGTGCTTTTGTGCCAGGGCGTCTGATCACGGATAGTGCTCTTATTGCACTCGAGTGCCTCCACACGGTTCGGAAATAGAGGAGTAAGAAACCTTTCTTCGCCTTGAAAATTGATATGATGAAGGCGTATGACCGGATCGAGTGGGATTACCTCCATGGCTGCCTGAGTAGGTTGGGCTTTGCTTCTAGTTGGATCTCATCAGTTATGAGGTGTGTGACAACAGCTAGATATGCAGTTAAAGTGAATGGGGAGCTGACATCCCCTGTGGTTCCCTCTCGTGGTATTCGGCAGGGAGACCCGATTAGTCCCTATCTATTTCTTCTGTGCACAGAAGGGCTGCCATGTCTGCTGCAAAAAAAGGAGGGCCTTGGTGAGCTACAAGGAATAAAGAATGGAAGGCAAGGTCCCCCTATCTCCCACTTATTGTTTGCAGATGATAGCATTTTCTTTGCTAGAAGTGATGATGGGAGTGTGAATACTCTCAAAAATGTGCTCAACACATATTGTGAAGCATCAGGACAGAAGATAAACCTTCAGAAGTCTTCTGTCTTTTTCGGTAGCAAATGCAATGATTCGATCAAGCAACAAGTCAAGGGTTCTTTGGAGGTTGATAATGAGATTCTCCAGGACTCCTACTTAGGCATGCCCACTGAAATTGCAAGAGCGATATCCTCCTCTTTCAAATTTCTCTCAGACCGTGTTTGGAGAAGTGTGATCAGCATGTCTGGCAAACCTTTGTCCAGGGCGGGCAAGGAGACGATGCTCAAATCGGTCACACAATCAATCCCTAATTATGTCATGAGTTGCTTCCAGGTTCCTGTGGGCATTTGCAATCTTATGAAGTCAAGTGTGGCTAACCACTGGTGGGGTTTTGAAGATGGCAAGAGAAAGATGCACTGGAGATCTTGGGATTGGTTATTTTCCCCTAAATCCATGGGTGGTATGGGCTTTAAGGATTTCGTGCTGTTCAATCAAGCGATGCTAGGGAAGCAGTGCTGGCGTCTTCTTACTGAGCCAAATTCGCTGTGTGCTCGGGTGTTGAAGGGGTGGTACTTTCCTGAAACTGATTTCCTGTCTGCGGTCAAGCCTCGGTCCTCCTCCTTCACCTGGCGCTCCATCCTCTTCGGTCGAGAGCTCCTGTTGAAAGGAATTAGATGGGGTGTTGGTAATGGAGACAGAATCAAGATTATGCAAGACAACTGGATTCCTGGCTTCCAGCCAGGCATGTTTACCACTGAATCGACGGTACCTGCAAATGCTACTGTCAGTTTTTTGATGAATGACAGCGCTGACTCATGGAATAGTGCACAGGTCCAGCGATTCTTCCCAGAAAATGTTGCCAAGACAATTTTGCAGATTCCTATCAGCCGACATGGAGTCGATGATTTTGTCTCATGGCCGCATGCCAAATTCGGCTTCTACACCGTCAGATCAGCTTACAACCTAGCCCGAACTGAAAAGTTCTTCCGCAAGAGGAGTAGCAGGGGTCTCGGCGAGTGTTCTGATTCAAATGAGCAGGGCAAACAATGGAAATCTATCTGGGGTATCAATTCTCCAAATAAGATGAAGATTGTTATGTGGAGAATGGCTCATGACTGCCTCCCGACCGGTGCTCAATTAAAGAAGCGCAGCATTCCGGCAGATGACAGTTGTGTATTTTGTGGGCGTCCTGAACCTGTTGAACACACGTTCTTATTCTGTCCCTATGCGAAGGAAGTATGGGACTCTGTCAAACAGCAGTTGTATGTCAAGCTAGACAGACGGTCTTTTACGAACATGAGGCTGTGGCTCTTTGAGTTCTTATCCAAGGCATCTCCTCTCCAAGCCACCACCTTGGCTGTTTCGAGCTGGCATCTGTGGGAAGCCCGCAACAACGGTAGAAATGGAAAGGAGATCCTCCACCCAACTCGTGTTGCCACTAAGATCAAAGTCTATGTGGACAACATTGTTCAGCATTGCTTCCCTCCTCCCAAGACGAAGAAAGGAGTTTCTGGGCAGGGACCTCGTTGGATCCCGCCAGCGTCTGGGCAGGTTTGCGTGAATGTGGACGCTGCTGTGTTTCAAGCTGAAGATCGGATGGGCTGGGGAGCGGTGGTTCGTGACCATACTGGCTCCCTGAAGTTCGCATGCGATGAAGGCATCACTACCCGGAGCTCGCGGAAGCCATGGTTGTTCGGCGCGCAATGGAGGTCGTACGAGGGAAGGGCTTCACGGATGTTCTTCTGGCATCGGACTGCCTCTCCCTCATCCAGCGAATCTTGTCTCCGGCGATGGATCGCTCCCAGGTTGGGTCTGTGGTAGGCGACATCAAACGCTTGGCAAAAGACTTCGCTGTTTGCTCGTTCAAGCATGTTGGACGTCTATCTAATGTCGCGGCGCATGCTTTAGCTCGTTTTAGCAAGCTTTCATCCTGTAACTTTTACTTAGACTGTATTCCGGAGTGCATCCGGAAAGAACTCTGTAATGACGTGGTTTAATCAATAAAGCGCGAAGTTTATGTCAAAAAAGACATGAGTTAAATAGTTAATGGTGGCCTTTAGAAGTAACGATTTGATGGAATGCATGCCTCGTGCAAGTGTTTTTTTATGTGGCTTACCGTATCAGAGCCTCTGAAAATAACGAGCTGCAATTTAATTACTTCAGTTTTACTTCAGGAGGCTCATCTAAACAATGGGAACGGAGCTGAACATCCATACCTAATTGAGAACTTGGAGGCATAAACCTGATGGCTGCATTGTATGATCACGAGTTTTGACAAACATATTAGCTGGTTTCATATCACTCATTCTGCTCGCAAATCGCAATCCATACCAGGTGCCAAGTCTAAGTCTAGGAGATTTACTTCCTGATCTCTCAAAAGGTACAACAGTACTCCCTAGCACATGGCAATGCTATGAACTGGGCAAAATGGAACAGAAGGGAAAGGCTCATTTACAAGAATGCAATGCGATTTAATTTACAACGAGGGCCTGCACAGCGGGGAAAATTAAGACAAGGCGAGACACTCCTGGCTTGCTACATGAAGCGTTGACTCAGATGGAGATGGTCGTGGTGAGGAGTACAACAGGAAGCAGAATCCCGATTCCAGTTCTGGAAATACCTACTGTCAAAACAATATTATTTCAATTTGTTAGAAGGGTCTTGGGAAAAACTAATAAATGAATGGACCCTAAGTTGTACTGCAAGAAGATTTAAAGTACCTGAGCTTCCTGATAATGGGTTGACCGGTAATGCAGGCAATGACATCTCTGCAACCAAAAGAGGAACAAGCTAATGTAAATGCAGGCAGTATTGTATTTGTAGGAAGTTCTTTCCTTTTTTTCAAATTCCGCGTGTTTTAAAACAGAATAGTAGAATCATACGAGTTAAACGATTTGGTTACAGCTTTCTGCTATTTCTGTAACCTTGAAAGGACATTTCCTCCTCACCTGGAGCACAAAGCGACAAGGACTGAAGAGACGACGACGATGGCCATGGTGCTGCAATGTTGTCACTCAAATCACATGTAAAGCTAATGCCTGTAATGTTGTCGAATACAATGTCCGTAGGTAGGCTCCGAAGTAGACAGCCTGCAGAAAGAAACAGTGAATTCAGCACAGAAATACACAGGCATTTACGATGAACCAAGTAAAGTTGATCAAACAAAACTAACCTTGCTGCCCAAAAGCTGCTCCAATTGGATAAATGGTGCCAAGGAAATAGATAATGTTAGATTGCATTCCAATACGATAAATATTAAAAAAAATCTGATATCTTCCGTGCATACCTTGCAGGCTAAAATCTTTTAAGTCAATATCACACAGGTCATAAATATCACTCCCTACACCAGCTTTCTGTAGCATTGATCCGAACATTGTTGCACAGTTAATTGCTTGCAAGTTCGTGACAAATATTTGCTTCTGTCTAGTTGCAATGTAAGAGTGCAACGCTGCACAGCATGCAGGCTTTGAAGCGTCCTTGCTACATGCCTTAACGACTGATGAAGGGTCATCAAACTCCAGTGGACAGACTACACAATTTAGAGCAAGATTTAGACAACTAAACTGATGACATGCATTATTATGATCATATAGATGTATCAAGCCAAACCAGCAAAAGTCATGTGAGATTGCATACCTTTGTTCACCTTGCAACCAGATAATACTCTGAAAGCAGTGTTCGCCACTTCTGATGAAAGTTTCAAAGATAAGTAGGAGTGAACCACCCCTTTACAGTCACTAACAGCATTGATCCCACCCGCACTCCCAGATATGCTAGAGCTTCCAAACATGCTTGCCCCACCTGCAGATATATGAACCGCTGCTTCCACTATTGCAGGTTGGCAAACTGGCCTGCAACACTCTTTCAGTGGGTCAACACTGCTGCATGAGTCTAGGAGCTTGCTTACGTTAACCATTCTCTCAAAAGAGTTAATATCCTTCACCGGACAAGAAGCATCAGTAAGATTTGATGGCCCCAGAGTACACAACTCAGGGATGTTGGTGTTTGCCCCTTTACTTGCAAGTATGCTCATAATGTCAGAGAAACACACATTTGCTGAAGCTTGATTAAGAACGAGTGTACTGTTTCCACCACCATAAACAGCTTGGAAAATATTCATCAGGCTACTAACTTGTGGACAACATATAACATCGGCAACTAGTGGTGCTAAAGGTACAGAACAATCAGACGCCGTCTTGTCCATAATATAAGAGAGTGCTGAGAAGTTTACATGGCATTTTCCAGTCAAAACTGGATCATAGGATGTGTAGTTTGGATACATTGGTGACAGGGGCTCAACTGGGTTAGTATTGTGCGGGACAACAGATGGTGAAATCTCTATTGGATCAAAGAGACCAATAGGTGGGTCAGACAGAAGAAATTTATCTTTAGGTTCAAGTGTTGTTTGCTGAGACAGAACATGCTGACAGCCACCAAGCAAGATAAAAAACAATACAAGCCAATGATACAATGTACCTGCGATTAGCACAGCTCAATAAATATCGGTGACAATAACCACCCAGAAAGCACTTAATTGTACATCTGCCTAAAAATAACAAAAGAACTTGCAAAAGATGTGAATGTATGTCAACAACCCTCAGTTTATTACCCAACGTCTCTAGAGTCATGGCTGCACTTGTATTAGACAATAGCTAGGAATATCACCTTGTGAATATCATGTCTTTTGAACTTTTTGGAATGCAAATATGTCTTCTGAAGAAACTACTAATTTATTTTCATATGAAAAGCCATGTTGCCATGTACAAATTTTAAAAATACCGATGCTTATACCATTTCAGATTGACGTTGGCGCTTATAGCAGAATACTGTGAAACCCTAGATTAGACATTCGAGTTCAAGAAAAAAATAGGTTAGACATTCATATGCATCAAGGTGAACATATATTTTTAAGAAAGCTTCCGTATGAAGACTGAAAACTAGAGATTCAAAAGCAGACTACTACATATCTACACTCATATATGACAATCCCCTCGAGTTTCTGCCAGCTTATGGGAAGCATTTAAATTACAAAATCAAATTTACTCTCTAACCATATGCATAAGAAACTCCTTGCAAGGGAAACCCACTCACCCGTAAGACAAGAACCAGAGCTGGAAGTCTCCATTTTTATCCTGAAGATGTCAGTGCATGCATTAGACTGTACACAAGGTCCTCAGTTCCAGCACAAGTTTAAGATCGGAACTCGCAGGATCATTGCAGGCAGTAGCACCACACCAAACAATCACGATTAAAGACCTGCAAAAGGATAGAAAGGAAAGGTAAGATTAATTTTTTGTCATATGCTTATACATATAATCAAGCACTTTCATTCACAATTATGAACATATAGATTAACTAACTCAAAACATACTACCTGACTGGACAAATGAGGGTGCATAAGATTATTTATTTCTAACACATTCAGATAAAAATATATTTCCATTTAAGTTTTCGGTATGACTCAGATTACCGCAACAAGTATACAAGGAAACTGAAGAGGAAGTTGTTATGAAATCAAATAGTGCTTAGAGATTGGTTTTCTAAAGGGAACTTCCGGGTCCCCTACAGACTCTGAATCTGCAGGCATAATAGTAACGATAGAGGTTAACTACGGATAACTTGTCACTATCTCATACAGAAGTAATGACCACGCATTACTATTAGTGCTCCCTTGCACAAACAAGATAAGTTTTGATTCCGAGTAGTATAAGATCCACATATACAAGCATCTGTTAGATATATAGGAAGTAGAGCTACTAGCAAAACGGAATTCCAGCTCACTTGAAAAAGAATTAGAAGGTACGATGTAACAAAGTTAAATCCCAATATCCCAAGGAAACAAACTATTTCTATTAAATAGCATGCTGTTATCCTTACAGATGCTCAAAATTCAAAATCATACACAAAGCCTGCTGTTAAGAAATTCAGAGAACATCTATCTGCAGGACTGCAGATTGCAAGGAACGTCGAGGACATGACGACACGCAAAACCATTAGTAGACAGACATCAATATTTGCAGTTGAACAAAGAGAATCAAAGCACAGCTAAGTAGCTCCACCTATCTCAAGCGGCCACTGTTCCGCAAAGGAACACAGGACACTAGCTCTCTGCTACACTAACAGCTGTTCCGCTAGAAACTCAGCTGTGGAGTGCGTGTTTTACTACCAATTACTGGGAACAGCTCTAGCTCGGCAGCATTTAAGCACTTCATAGCGTTGGAGAACGAAAAGCTACTTTCCCTACTTCAACTCCCTTATTTTACCAACAAAAAAAAGCTAAGCAAATGGCGCACAGGCAACGCAGATTTGCCGTAATGTGCAGCCGATACTAAACTACAGGAAGGGCACCTCGTCCCAAACGTCCTAGTAAGCGCCTCACCTCGGCTCCCCGGCGCCACCGGATCTGAAGCGTGCCGATCCGGCTTTCCCCTCAACTCCGACTCTACCGCCGGAGACGGTGTGGGTCCGTCCCGCCGGTGCCTGTGCCCTGCTTGCCGGCCGCGAACGGAGGGAGGGACACAGCGGAGTGTGGTGAGGAGGGGGGAGTGTGGGTGCGAGGTGGGGGATTAGGGTTGGCGAGCTGCAGCAGGGGTGAGGTGGAGGGGAGGGAGTGAAGGGATGCGGCTGTCTCGTGTCGTGTGCGTTTGTCAGTGAGTGTACTGTACGCGGTGGAGCAGAGGAGGGAGAGGCGAGCCAAGAGAGGCGTGGGCTGGGTGGCGCGCGTGTTACGGCCTGCCGCCAAGACGTGGGCTGGTCCGGCCTGCAGCGTTCACGTTTGTGTAAAAAGAAGAAGAAAAAATCGTCGTTAAAATAAATATTCACATATGTAAAAAACTAATAAAAAACATTTGTCTTATTGAACGATTTTTCAGATATGAACATTTATGCTATTTGAATGACTTTTCAAATATGACCGTTTATGTTATTTGAACGATTTTGCTGACAAGAACATTTATTATATTTAAATTATTTGTCAATATGAACATTTATGTTATATGAACGATTTTCAGCAAGAACATTTATTTCATTCAAACAAAAAACTACTTTCCACAACATAAATATAAGTACAAAATGAAAAACAAAAACAAAATAAATAGAGAAAGTAAATCAAATAGTTTTAATATATAAACAGAAAAAACAGAATAGAACCGAATTGACAAATAAAATAAATAAAAGGAAGGAAAGAAAAAAGATAACCGAACCAAAACCAAACCACAGTAGAATACCGTAAGAAAACTGGTAGGAAGCCACCTCGTCAAGTGAAAAGAGCCAAGGAAAGAATATATTTGCGACGACCCATTTACCAACACTGCATTACGCGACGATTGAGGTATTGTGAGCCATCAAATTACCCCAACTCATTCCCTCCCACACATACCTTGTCTCCCTGCCTCATCCTCCCATCAAAACATGTGGGCTGGGCCATGCCTGAAAATGCCCGACGATGAATACTCGGGCCCAAGCCCCGCCTGGCCTGACCATCGGGCCATGGGATTTTGGCTATCCTAGATGGAAGATGTCACCGTGCATCTCAATCATTGTGGGTGTAATGTTTCGTGGTGATATCGGGATACTCCAAATAAAATGTGAAAATTGCCTCAACCTTGTTTGTGAAGGTTCGAATGTTGTCTCTATGGGCACCGCTCAGTGGATTGTGGCACTTTGCATTGTGCGAGGGTACGAGAAGAATAAAGTGAAACTTTATGGCGCTTGGTGGGCTTTGTTTCGCCACATCTCTCCAATGAAAATATATTTCCCCAAAGGAAGAAACTTCGGGGATTACATCTTCCCTCCACCTTGTGGTTACTTCTTGTTTTTACTTAGTACTTGTTGCTAGCTTACTATTAATTGCGTATCTTATCATACTAGTTTTATCTTATTCATGTCATATAATTTATCCACCTAGTTGTATATACAAAAATCTTATATTTCGTTGTATCTCCAAAATTCAAAGAAAATTAAAAATTGTTAGTCGTCTATACACCTCCCTGTAGTCAATCATATCAATCCTTTCAGTAACCTATGCTTATTTCTAAACATGTGTGTGCGCGTGCTGTGGTTGACGCTTTTTCTCCACCAACAACAGGAGGACGCGTGGCATGCGAGGGATGCAAATGCAACCGATCACCATGATTGGCCGATGGACATGATCGTTTCCGAAGTAAATGCGAGTTATTATTTTTTCATGGAAAATGCATTTGCAAATTTAATAAAAAAAATGGCCTATGCATATTTTGGAAAAAAAATAGCACAAACCACTTAAAGTTTGAATTGGGCTATCATGTTCCAAATCGTCAATGGGGAGTTGTGGGTAACAAGGAGAAATAACTATCATTCTTAATGGTAGCACATCCCAATAAGAAAGCGGCCCTAATTCCCCCTATATATAAAAGTACATCAGATTCGCATCCCGTTTCGCTATCCACGTCACCTTTTAAACGAGAGCCGTCTGATCACGCCCACGGATGGCCCAGATCGCTCCAAACCCCGCAGAACACTGTAGCAGCGGGGTTTCTTCCAATCGCGTCTCGCCACGTCGCCCCGCACGTTTTTTGGCGCAGCTACGAAAAACCCCCCGCAAAGGACCTATTTGCAAATCGGAAAAAGACCAGGGGTCTCCGAGAAAAAGCGTCCGCAGACCACCCCTTTCCTCTCTTCTCTCCCACGCGCGGCTGCGGTTCGCCGCCGCCGTCGCCGCGTGCCGGCGCCGCTCCGGCCCTCCTCCTTCGAATCGGCGGCCACGGCGAGGTTCGCCGCCGCATCCCCCACCTCCTCGCCGCGGATCCGGTGCCGCCGTGCCGCCGATCCCTCCGCCGCGTCCGCACGCCTTCTCTTGCACACCCTTCCTCCCACACCCACAAAAAAGAAGGAAAATGGAGACAGAGAGAGATAGAGGATAAGGAGGAGGAGGCAGGGGCGGTGGCGCAGCCCTGGCAGCGATGGCGTCGTGCTGGCGCTTAGCGACGGCCGGCGGCGCTCGTGCTTGGATGCGATGGGCGACCAAGGGCTCGCTGCGGAGGGCGGAGGGGTTTGTGCAGCGGGGCCGAGGCAGGGCGGCGGAGCGCGGCCAAGTTGGTGCGCAGGACAACAACCTGAGCACGACGGTCGACGACGGAGGAAGAAGGCAAGGCTCTGGAACTTCCGGCGGCGAGCTCAGCGGCAGGCGGCGCTGCAAGGAAATGAAGATGGAGCCTATTTTTACTGGCGCACAATCCACTCCCCAAACCATCTCTCCCATGCGCGCAGCGGCGAACTTTTTCTCCGGTGGTTGCCGATGTAGTCGATACCATCGCGTCCTGCAATGATATTGTCAATGATATTCAGCTGCTCCTCGACATCATGGGCTTACCCGCAACGATCTCCAGCTGCTCCTTGACATCATGGCCGTGCCCGTGCATTTGTATGCCGTTCCTGCACCTCACAGCATTAAGGTCAGTCATATGTTCGACCAAATGCTTGACACAAAATTCGTCTTAGATGTCTATGTACGAGTTCTTTTAATTCTTCAATTTATTATCTCCATGCCATAGACACTGATTACTCATGATTATAATCCTGTTAAAATTGTTACTTCTTAGGGGATCGGAATAACGAAGGAGCTTTTAGGGGAGGACCATGGTGAGGCTGCATTGCTGCAGTACTTGTCAGCCATGGTGAGACTGTACTGCCGCTGATTCCTATTTACCTATGCTACAAGTCCTGCTCTATGCGCTATCACTCTGGTTAAATCCGTCAGCACTAGCGAAATGTAGATGTGCTTTTGGCACTTTCAAAGAAATTGGACGGTTGTTGTCATCGGGAACTACATCGGAAATTTCTCCCATGCATCTTCTCCAGTACTAATAAGCATTACAGCAAGGAGGAGAGGCAGTACTAAGCATCACGGTAAGAGCAATTTGCGGTGGCGGATGCATCAGAGGTGGAACGAAGAATCACCTGACGTTGAGCAAGGGGCAGAAAACCCAGCGTAATGGCCTGTACACACACGTTGTAGTATCCCAGTTTTTTCTCATTGTTGTATAGTCAATCCTTTGTTAGTAATCTACCATTCCTCACTTTGCTCCATTTTTTTTTCTATAAGACTTTGCTCCAGTTCGCAAATGTGTAGTTCAATGGCCATCCCATCCACTTGCTAGAATTGGTGACATATGGGATTTATTACTATAAGGGTGAAGTAATGTTATTGGTATTTATATTACTGTGAGCACAATACATTCTCTGAATACGATGACCCCTTTATTGCTCTTAATAATATTTCAGAATTCATGGAAACATGGATTTGAAGCATGGTATTTGCAGGTTACCTATTTACACAAACATAACTTTGTACTGTTTTTCTTTCCCTTTCTTTTTTGTATAGATTTATGGATTTAATCCTTGCCCCAGCAGAACCTAAGCCATGTTTAACTTTTCATTCACACTAATGTTAGAGAGGTTGAAATGGCATGTCAGTGTTTGTCATGGTGTTAAGGTAATAAACTATAGGGATTCCAAATGTATTCATGGCATGATTCTCAAGTCACAAAGGTAAGTGCATCTTATATTTCTCATAAACAAATTTAGTTAAGCTTGCATCCTCTTCTTATGTTGAGCGGAAAGTGTTACCATGTTAGTTGCTCAGCAATCTAATGTTCTCTTTGTTTGTCAAGCTATGTTGTGCTGCATTACCACGGGTCATATGTAAGTTGATTCTGATATACCCCAAAAGTTGAGAAATATGCTGGGAGAGAAGGGATGTGGTAGGCATACTGTCTATTAAAAGAAATATTAGTTTGTGGCTTACTGCAAGTATAAATCTTGAAGCTCTTCAGCATTGTTTTTGTTGAGATCAGTTTGTAACTGTGTATGTGTTGAGGCTTACTGCAAGTATAAGTCAGTAAGTGTGTATGTGTTGCGGATTACTGCAAGTATAAGTCTTGAAACTCTTCAGCATTATTTTTGTTGAGATCAATCAGTAAGTGTGTATGTGTTGCACAAGGTTCCAAGAGGAAACATTAGGTTATACAACCGATTTCTGTTTGCCAATTATATTTCTAAAAATTTCCTCTTAGAGTATGAACTTATTTAGTAGTCGCTCTAAAGAATGAGCTATTGAACATGTTTATGCATATTTTTAAATTATTTTTGTCAGCTGTTGAGTCATATTGTGGGCGTACATTTTCAGAAATATTCGATCATTTTGCCAAGGTATTCATAATCACAATAACAATATACAATTTTGTAGTTTAAACGTTTATTTCCTGAAAAATTACAGTTCAAATGTTATACAATGCATTCCTGAAGAAAAAACTGTTGTGCAACGCGTCAAGAGGTGGCTAATATACCCCGCATCAAAATAGAAAAAACAAATAATACCTTAAATTTAAAGCACGAAAAGAATCCATCAAACAAATTAACAATTTTCCAACTTTCTACTCCACGGTTCAACAACAATGCAAAAAATACATCAAACAAATTCAAAGAATTTATATCTTTGATTCTACGGTTCACAAAAATGCTACAAAAATATTAGACAAATCAAAAAAAAATTATCTATTTCATTCTACGGTTCAAAATAATGCAAACAAAAAATTATTCTACGATTAAAAAAAATCGTAAAAAGATATCAAAGAAGAACGAAAAAAATATGTATTTTATTCTACGGTTCAAAATAATGCAAAAAATATATCAAATTCCCTAAAATTTTACATTTACCCAAACTTTTACAAAAGATGCACCCAAAAAAACAATGTGCACAAAATAATCCAAACAATATATCAAAAAACTTCAAATTTACCGAATTTTCAAACTTTGCACACAAAAGTTGACTCCTCAAATTTTTCACACAAAAGTTGCACCAAAAACCCCGTTGTACACACCTCAAAATTTAAGGAATTTTTTAAATATAACTAATTTTCAAACTTTTCACACGAACTAACAAATGGCCATTTTGTTCAAGACCTGTTCAATTAGCTAATTTCCTAACAGTATTATCCATTATAACTTTAAAAAAAATCTCCTCCGTGAAAACTTCCAGCCGATAATATTTACCGCAACAGACAAACTACGTGAAGGTTATTCTTTCTCAAAACATTTTTAGATGGGAAAATAGAATCACATTTAAACATTTCAAATTGCTAAAAAAAGGAGATACTCCAAAATATACCGACATACTCAGAAAAAAATGCTATCTATTTATGGCAAACTACGACCATACTTAATCATTCCAATTCAGTAGATATTTGCGTGCAATCTAAATGAACTCTCTCCAAGTAGGGATTTAAACTTAATAAATGCTCACATAATATATTTTCTCTAAGTATGGAGTTAACTTACAAATTTATTTAAAAATGCAAGCATATTTGAAAATTCAAATTTGCCGAGTATTTCGAGATACTATACACGACAAACTCCGGCGGAATTCAACATTTTCAAACCCGACGAGTGCGGCGTGTCGCCGCGCCGAAATGACTAGTTGTTTATAGTAGCCCTTCGTCTCGTCAAGAAAAACTAAATTTTAGTTAGAATTCTCCGTGGACTGAAAAAGATACTCCCTCTGTTCCAAAATGCGGTTAATTTTTTTGGTCAACAACACAGAACTTTGACTATGACTCTAACTTATGTATACCTCTAAATATTAGTATAGATACATATGGAATAAAATTATTTCACAAGACAAATGCATCGATACAATTATACAAGCTCAGTCCATATACTACGATATATATTACTAATCAAAATCGTGCTTTAAAAGCCGCACAAAAATCACGGGTCTTATATATATTTCATGATGGGATGAATATTCATTGAAAATCTACATGTGAAAGGACAAGGATGTCGCCTAGAGGGGGGGGGGGGGGGGGGGGGGGTTGAATAGGCGATTAAAACTTTTCTGGTTTAGGCTTGATAATTGCGGAATAAAACTAGGTGTTTAAATTAACAAGCCAAGAACCTAAATATACTAGGCTCACCTATGTGCACCAACAACTTATGCTAAGTAAGACAAGCAACAAAGTGATAGCAATAGAATACTTCAAGCACGAAGGCTATCTCAATGTAAAGTGCATAAGTAAAGAGCTCGGGTATAGAAATAACCGAGGCACACGGAGACGATGATGTATTCCCGAGTTCCTCCTTCTTAGGGGAGTACGTCTCGTTGGAGAGGTGTGAGGCACCACAAATGTCGATCTCAACGCCACAAAGGCTCACCCTATCTCCGATGAACCGCACCACAAAGGATTGATTCACCTTTCACTATCGGAATCCTTCAAGGCGGAATCCGGAGCCTTTACAACAACAATCCGAGGCACAACCCACAACAGGATTGGGGGCTCCCGAACGGCTACACGTGACCACAAAGGTCTCAACCACCACAAAGGCGTCTAGGGTCCAAAGACCCAAGAGTAACAAGCTCACAAACTTTCAACTTCCACGAATCCTCGTGGAGAGCACAAACTGATGCACAAAGCAATGGCAAGAGCACAAGTGCTCAAATCCTTCACTCTCAAATTCCAACAAAGCAACAAATGCTTATGGGGGAATAAGAGAGGAAGAACAATGGAGGAGAAACACCAAGAACTCCAAGATCAAGATTAACTAGGTTCCCCTCACTTAGAGGAGGAATGAATTGGTGGAAATGTAGATCTAAATCTCCTCTCACTTTCCCTCAAAGATATGCAAGAATCATGGGAGGGATTGAGAGGAAGGCAAACTTTTCAAAGGTCAACAATGGAGGAGAGAGGGAAAAAACAAGCTCAAGAGGTTAGAGAACCATTGGGGAATAAAGCCCCTTAAATAGGTCCCCTAAAAAATCGAGGCCGGCCTCCCATGCACTGCTCGGCGGCACAGAGAGCCCGGCCTGGGAGCCGGTCGGGCCGGCCTGGAGGCCGGGTAGCGACCCGAGGCAACCGGCCTGGCAGCCGGCCTGGGCCGGGCAAGCGCCCGAAGCAGCTGGCCTGGGAGCCGGCCAGACCGGCCTGGGGGCTGGCCACCCAGAACCCGAAAAAGAAACACCCATAACTTTTGCGAGAAAACTCCAAATGGGATGAAACCAATTTTGTTGGAAACCAATATTAAGAACCATAAATAGAGTTAAGTTGACACACATGGGGAGGTGTGGAACTTTCCTCACGGATAAACCGATAATATTTCCAACACGAAAACTTAACAAGTTTTTCATCCGAACTCCATTTTCTATGATCTTGGTCTTGCTCCGAAGATAATCACAAGCACTACAAGATCATGCATATACACATCATAGTCCATCATGTGAGGAGGATAACACAAGAGGAGAGTTTGACCTCTCTACAAGAGACGAACCGGTAAAACCTCCAACATAAAAAATAGCACAAGATATTCAAATGAAATCCATTTTTGATGAACTAGAGCTTGGTATGGAGATGAACACAAGCTCTAAATTCTCACATGGATAAAAGCCAAATAAGAACCAAGAAAGATGATATGCCAAATATGCAAAGGTTTGAGCTCTCCACAAAAATGCGATCAAGTTACTCACTTGAGAGCCCCTCTTGATATTACGCCGTCTATCCTATAACCCGGTCTCCCACTAACACCACGAGACCGGTAAAATAGAAACCCTATCAAGATCATACCTTTGCATTGAGCATTCCAGTTGAGCTAGATGACGACGATCTTGACTCCCTCAAGTTGGAACACCTTTCTTGATTGTGCTTGCTAGCACATGCTTGATGAAGGCTTCTCCAAATGCTCCCCCATACTCCATTATGGGAGAGCCTCGCTAAGCTCCGTTTCACAACGATGATGTCTTGAATCCTTCAAGACATACTTGCAATATGCTCAACTCTACACATGATCATTCTTCATATAAACCCTTGAATAGAGCATTGATCATTATGTAATCTTCTAGAGTCCAACACATGAACTCCAATCTTTTCCTATGGACAAGATCTATAAGGATACTCAATGCAAACATTAGTCCATAGGGATTGTCATTAATTACCAAAACCACGCATGGGGCAACACACGCACTTTCAATCTCCCCCATTTTGGTAATTGATGACAATCCCTTTTACGAGGGTTTATATAATGAATTAAGCAACCATGCAACACAATAAGCAAGGATGCAAGAGAACAAAGAGCAAAACCATATTCCCTTAAACCCTCTAAATCTCTCCCCCATTGGCATCGATTGCCGAAATGGGAGGAAAATTTTAGAAGACCAATATAATAAGAGCTCCCCCATAATGTGTGCCTTTGTCATAATATGAGTGAAATCAAATGCACGTATCCAATGACGAATAGTTGGGAAGGAGATCAAACTATATTGAGGATTCAAAGATTGCAAAAGAAAAACAAATTGAAAGATACTTCGACAAAAGAAGTAACCAATCAAAGGATCCGAAAAACCAATAGAACATAAGAAGATATTATGGATCAACCAAGTGTTCTAACAATCAAGAGGGAACTCCCCAAGGTCCGTGCACAATGTAGGATTTGCATTTCAATATGGTGTGCACAACATGGAATCCTCACTCCCTCCTAGACAATTTTAGAACACAAACAAGAGAGTAGCAAATAGGTCCACAAGCTTATGAAGATGCAAAAAGGGATATCAAATGAAAACCAAAGCTTGTGCCTTTTAGGAACCACCAAAAAATCAAAAGCAATAAAAGGTGGTCACTAACAAAATAGAATACCAAATAAAGATGTAACTACTCTCATGTGTATAAGTTTCTAAGTAGACATCAATCATGAAGATATAAGTCCACAAAGAAACATGCACACACAAAGTAGATACTACGGTGAAAAACATGATATCCAAGTGGAAGTCATATGTATACCAACAAGATCATTGCTTAAAAGTATAGCACAAAGCTCAATTTTATCTTAGAAGGATATAGATGAACTTCCAACACAATCTCATCATAGTATAAAAAATATCCACAAGGGAAAAAAGATAGTTGGGATGCTCCGAGAAAGATAACAAGTATCACAAAGGGCAAATGATTTTGCAAATTCATCAATATTACATATGCGAGACATTGAGTAGAATTGCTAGATTAGCATATTTGGGATCGGTGAATCATGAAAATGATTATATATATTCCCTTGATATGTAATCATCCCGGCTTGCTCACGTTTGCAATAAAGATGTTTTGAAAAGAATTTTGCAAAAACCATATCAAATGCAACTAGAGGGATTCATGCCAAGATACAACCTACACAAGGTTGAAAGCTAGAAGAAAATGCATGAGGTAGATACTTGTTACCGAGATAGCATTGGTGATGTAGAAGATAAGAGTTCACGATCATCCGAGCTTGGCTCCAATAAGCACATGGTGATAACACCTTCCTTGTAAAGGAGACAAGCTTCCAATGCATCTCCAATGTACCTAAAACAAATTCAAGTACAAAATGGTATCCAAACTCATTGGGTCCAAAGTAGTTAGAGCAACTACAATACATAGGACAAACTCCACATAAATATGTGCATATTGATATGAAATTGAATTTCATGCACATCTTAGCCATTTAGGATTTGATGGAGTTTATCCTATATATTGGATCAACGAAAGTAAGCATGCCATAAGATATACAAATAGTGAATATGCATGCACACGACTTTCAAGAACCAAACAAGACACAATTTGGACAAAACACCAATTAAGCCAAGAAAGCACACACAAGTGTGACAAGAAAAAGAATTGTCCAAATTATATCAAAAACCCAAATCAACACATGATTGAAGGTACCACTTAGAAAAGATGCCAAAGAAAGTAAGATACCAATTGATGAAAATATCATCAAGGAATAAACCAAACCCTCTACATTTTCCATGATGCCACAAGGTACCAAGACGAAAAATGTTTGTCTTCCAAAGAGACACATCATCGGGATCAAATACCACTTGAAGACAACTAATGTTCAAAAAACATATAGGATTGCTCCCCGAAGATTTGTGCATTATTTATGATCTTGCATTTGAATACAAAATGCACACAAATGAGATCATCACTCTCCATACATACTATTCAAACACTAGTCATGTTCAAGGAGAGCAATAACATACAATACCAATTTAAAGAATGATGTTCTACTCAATGAAGAAAAAGCTTCCCCAAGAATGGTGCATTATCTAGAAGTATGACTTTGAATGTAAATGCACAAGAATGGGATCATTGATTTTCCTAACTCAAGAAGGCATAAAACAAATTTTGAGTAGAGCAACAAGGATCCAAAAGATACAAGAAAGACAAGAGGAGTTAGATCAAATCAAACCCTTGGCAATAAAAATAAGGCAATTCAAAGCAAGAGCCAAAGTGAAGATGGTCCACAAATTTCACCACACATAGGAGTATCACTTATCAAGGACAAGGAGTATATAGAGATATTGAAGACCAATTTCACAACAAATAAGCATATGGCAAAAGATAAGATTTAAAGGCCAAAGCTTAATAGATAAATATTCTTGATAGCTTCAATATTCACGCGATCATGCAAAGCCACTACAAAGAGTAGCTTGAAGCAATTGGTTTCCCAAAAAGATATATGCGAACATATTTGGGAAAGCCATACCAAGAACGTCCATCACAAACAAGATCCAAAAAGAGTGATTAAATAAAATCATTTTAGCAAATATGGAACTTGTTTGAGAAACATGCCACATAGGAATAAGATAAGAAGAATATCAATTCTAGGTGGCAATACCTCACATGTTCACAGTTTCTAGGTTTGTAATATGCACAAAGCTTATTACTACCCCATAATGTGATAATCTAATTTTTCTTAACAAGAGGCAAATAAAACCAACTAGAGATAATTAATGGACATTGTGGAATTTGAATTTCTCATGAGAATGACATACCACATAGAGAATAGATGATACGTCTCAAACGTATCTATAATTTTGATGTTCCATGCTTGTTTTATACCAATTGCTACATGTTTTGCATCTACTTTATATCACTTTTATACATTTTTTGGGACTAACCTATTAACAAGATGCCGAAGTGCCAGTTTCTGTTTTTCTGCTGTTTTTGTATTCCAGAAAAGCTAGTCTGGAAATATTCTCGGAATTGGACGAAACTACACGGCGGTCCCTATTTTTCCAGAACACACCTGACGGAGCGAAGGAGCAGCAGAGGAGCGCCACCAGGAGGCCACATGCACCTAGGGCGCGGGCCCCCCTTCTGCCGCGCCCTAGGGTGGTGTGGGCCCCTCGGGGGTCCGCAGCCGCCGCCCTTTCTGTGGGGACCCCGAACTAGCTGTCCGAAATACCCGATTATGCTTAACACAACGATCCCGTGATCAGTCTGTCGTTGCACATAATCCGAATTGGATACCAAAGTTTACATCCATTACAATACCGAAAAAAAAGTCTTACATAAATGGTCATTTAGACCAAGTTCTTACATAGGTGCCTTCATGGGCCAAACCAAAATATATCAGCGGAAGCTACGGCGTAGTAGACATCATATTCTAACGATGACAACCCGACAGGCAGCTGACTTGTGGAGATCCTTAGTTGGCGTAGAAGTCGCCATATTCCTGCTCGGCGTAGTGCTCCTCCTCGTAGTCTGGCTAGGACAATAGCCAGGGACGAAACCAATATGAGTACATTTGAATGTACTCGCAAACTACCCCAACATGAGTATGCACTCTTATTTGTTTTAAAACATCTCTATATCTTTATTGAAAAAGGTAAGAAGAGTTTTATAACCATCTTTGAAAGAAGTCACCATTTCATTTTGTTTCTCAAAAACTCCTCCTTTTCATGACCATGGCTCACCATAGTCCATTTATTCCCACAACTCCTACCACTTCATTTGGTATAGCTGTGTAACCCCATCCCATTTCAATTTCTTTTAAACTTAAAAGCTTTTCCAAAAACTTGCACATGGTCAAAGTAGGGTCTCCCAGCTGTCCATATCCGAGGACTCGGCTATTCGAATAGTTTTAACCCTCTGCAGAGGTAGCACGCTTTTATCCCACATCCATCCGGCAGCTCATCGTGTCCGCCACGTCTCGCCATACAGGTGTATGCGAAGTAAGCCGCCGACCATAGCCTGTCCTTTGCTCATGCTAGTATAGGATCCTACCGCTACGAAATTATCATCCTTTCCATCAACACCAGTCCAGATTCCCCGTCGGGAAACCTAAGTGTGAGGACTCGTAGTTCTGCCCGGCGAGCGAACCCTTCAATCCCCCATTCTCCGATGCCAGGACCCAGGTCAGGGGGTAGGTCGCCATGACCATCCCCTCATGGAACGAGGTCATCCTCGTTGTTGAGGAGTCCCATACTAATATGAGCAAATTATATGACTACGCCCTTTTCCCATATGTGGTGGAGGTGGTCGCACAGGGTATTGGATGGTTGACGTAAGTACAAGGACACACTGTGCATTTTTCATAAACATCACCACTTTTCCACTTTTCCAACACAACACCGACACCTCGGCATTCCATAAACTCACCAGACATTTCAAAGGAGTTTTGAATAAACAACATTGTTTTCCCATCCTAAAGTTTTATATAAACTACTACATAGGGTGGCAAAATAATATCCATATACTTTTGAAATGAGTTTTATAAATCTTGCTTTGAGAGTAAAACATGTTATGAAAGTAGATGCATATGTTGGTAGTGCAAGCTCAGAGAATAGCTTGCCTTGCTTGGCAAAGTGGTCTTGCTCTTGTTCTTCAATTTCAGCAAACTCTCCTTCCTCGATATATCCGACAACGTTCTCGTCTAATTAATAAACAAACAAAGCAACCAATCACTAAGCTATACAAGCAATCATCTCAACACAACAACCATAACCACCACAATTAGCTACTGCACCCACAAACCACACAATTTGGTTTTCAAATAAATTGAATTAAACATTAATTAATTAAGTCCAATTTATGGCAGAAACTAGTTATTCATGTTTAAATCCACAACTTGAGTTCTGTTGGTCACAAAAATACAAACTAAATTTCTATAGAAAGCTACTGATGTGTAGAAGACAACCCAATTTGAATTGGATCATTTGGAGTTACCAAACTCCCTACACATTGGATTGAATCCAGTAGCTTAATAATTAAGTTTTGGCTACCAATTAAATTCTATTGCTCCAAAAATTAAACCCTTTTAGGGGCAACTAAACATGGCTATAAGTGAGCTAACAAAATTTGTCCTAACTCATTTGGGTTAACTAATAAACATATTTGTTTGCTTTAGTCCAGAAGGGTTTATCTTAAAGTCAACAATTAATATTGCTTAATTAATTCTATCAAAATTAGGGGAGCTAACACAAGGCAGTACTAAGCTAGCAAAATTGGTTTGGAATTATTTGGACTAACAGAGTATCAGAAACAAACAAGTTTAGATTTTAAACCTTCTGTGGCATTTTCAATAATACTTTTTAAATATTTAATTAAATGACATGAGACCAATTGGGTTGGTTAAACAATTTCATAAGCTTTCCAGAACAATTGAGTTTGATTTATTTGGATTCCTAATTCTCAAGTTATTGAATTTATAAACTGAGTCCAGTACTGAATTTTCTCTGGAAATTTAAATTCGAAAAAGTGTTCAGTTTGGATAATGTTGAGAAATCTGACGGGCGGGGTCCACCCGTCAGTGACTCAGCGCACGCGGGAAATTAATAAAACGCCGACAGGTGGGCCAGCCCTGTCAGCCACACGTGTATAGGAACGTTACGTGGCCGTTGGATCTAGATCCAACGGTCCACGTTTAAAGGCCACGGCGGCGACCATTTTTGGGTGGCGCCGCCGCGCCGGCGCACGGTCGAGGAAGCTCGGCTCACCTAGGGGGCTCGGGGAGACTCGGGGATGACGGCGTTCGACGGCGGAGAGCTCGGGGATGCTCGTGGGGGCACTTGAACTTGCTGGGGAGGGCTGCAGCGACGGTGGCGATGCGTCGGAGTTCCACGGCCTCGGCAGCGGATTCCGGCGAGGTCCTGGGGGCTCTCCTGTGCACGAAACAACGGGGAAAAGGTCTCGGGTGAGTGCGGTGTAAACGGGGATCAAGGTGGTGTGGTCAGGGGAGGAAGGGAAGCAGCAACGCGGCGTAGCCGCGTCGTCGCCTACCTCGGGCAGTGGCGGAGCTCGAAGAAGCTCGGGAGCAGCTGGGGCTTCGCGGCAGCGTCACCGCCCTCCTGGCGGTGCACGAGAGGTGGGGGAGTGGGTGAAGGGCAGTGGAGTGGAGTGAGGAGAGGTCGGACACGGGGTGGGGGTATTATGCCCGCGGCGGCGGTGCACGATGGACATGGCGCAGGGGAGCTCCCGCGGCTGTGCTAGCTCGCCGTAGGGCGGTGGGAGGATGGCTACGGTGGTAGGGGGGGCCTGGGAGGATGGCTACACGTGGAGTGAGCTCGCGAGGTGGACGGTCCGGCGAGCTCTGTGGTGGCTTGGGCGGTGCTCGGGGCGCGCGACGGTGATGATGTCCCCGGTGACTCGGGTTCTCCTGAGCGCGGTGGAGGCAGGGGAGAGCATGGTGAAGCGAGGGAGTGAGAGGGGGCCAGGGAGTGGATGATCGCGGCGATGCCACGCACGGCGTCCATGCCGACCATGGCGCGGCCGCGCCGGGCTCGGTCCCCTCCGAAGCTTCTCGTCGACGCCAACCTCCCCTCTTTAATTTCTTGAGCGCGGCGAGGTCGGGGAGAGGAGAGAAAGGGATTGCCAGCATCAATTCGACGAACAACGCTCGAATTCGATCAATTGATCTTCGGTTTGGATGATTTGGGGAAGAACACAGTGCAGGACTGCAATGTGTTCGATGAAATGCTTAAGCCAAATTTGAATTCGAATTTCTGAAATTTATTTTCATATCTGTTTCACATATTCAAATATGGTTTTGTGGTGCAGTGGTTCACTTTATTTGACAAGTGTTGCACCACACTTTTTGTAGTTTGAATTTAATAAAGAAAGAAATAGAATTTCAAATTTAGATTTTTGGAATATATTTTGAGATGGGAAAGTTATGGAATAAAAAGTGAGAGTGATTAAATATCACTCCCCTGAATTTTTATTTAAACATAAAATAATTCTCTCACTTTGAGAAATTTAATGTGACACTTGTCACATGATTTTATGTGTGGTTCTTGTTGATTTTGTTTCTTTTATTTTCTTCATGTCAATCTTTAGAGCAAGCAACACACATTTAGCAAGAAAGAAACAACACAAGCAACAATAGGAGATCAACACATATAATTAAGTAAAAGTTTTTGTTGGCTCTCATTTCTGGAACTAATAATACTGGTTGATAATTTTGGGATGTTACAATCCTTCCCCCCTTAGAATAAATCTCGTCCCGAGATTTGCTAGGCCTGGGTACTAAAGAGGTCTGGAAATTCGCTTCGAAGATAATCTTCGCGTTCCCAAGTTGCTTCTTCTTCAGAGTGGTTAGTCCACTGACTTTGTAAAACTTGATCGCACGTCTTCGGGTAACACGAACATCTTCTTCGAGAATTTTGAGAGGTCTCTCACGATAAGTCAGGTCTTGGTTCAGGTCGATGGAGAGGTGGTCGATGTTTTTGAAAACATCAGGCTGGTCAGGAACTTCAAGACACTTCCGGAGCAAGGAAATGTGGAAGACATCATGATAATCTCCTAACTCTGGGGTAACTCCAGCTGATAGGATACTTCTCCTCGACGAGCAAGGACCTTGAAGGGTCCAATATACCTTGGCGCTAACTTTCCTTTGACATGGAAACGCTGCATTCCTTTAAGGGGTGTCACTCGGAGATAAACATGATCTCCGATACTGAAAGTGAGGTCACGGCGCTTGGTGTCAGCATAACTCTTCTGACGGGATTGGGCAGTTTTGAGGCGTTCACGAATAAGCTGAACTTGCTCTTCAGCTTCACGGAGGGTATCTGGTCCAAACAATTTGCCTTCTCCTGTATCGGACCAATTCAGGGGTGTACGACACTTCTTGCCGTAAAGGGCTTCAAAAGGGGCCATTTGCAGACTGGACTGATAACTGTTGTTGTACGAGAATTCTGCAAACGGAAGGCAATCTTCCCACTTGGAACCATAGGATAGAACACATGCACGAAGCATGTCCTCCAATATCTGGTTCACTCGCTCAGTTTGGCCATCGGTCTGGGGATGATAAGCTGTGCTAAATGCTAGCTTGGTTCCGAGGGCTTCATGAAGGGATTTCCAGAACCTTGAGGTGAATTGCGTGCCTCTATCAGATACAATCTTCTTAGGCACACCATGCAGGCTCACTATTCTGGAAATATACAAGTCGGCCAACTGATGTCCCCGATAGGTGGTGTTGACAGGGATGAAATGGGCAACCTTGGTCAGTCGATCAACGATGACCCAGATTGAATCATGGCCTCGGTTGGATTTGGAAGTCCGGTAATAAAATCCATTCCAATCTCATCCCACTTCCACTCGGGAATTTTCAAAGGTTGAAGCAATCCAGCGGGTCGCTGATGTTCAGCCTTAACTCGCTGGCAGATGTCACACTTGGCTACGAATGAACCAATCTCTCGCTTCATTCCATGCCACCAAAATCTTCTCGAAGGTCTTGGTACATTTTGGTTCCGCCGGGGTGGATTGAGTAAGGGGTCTCATGGGCCTCCTTCAGGATTAACTCCTTAAGTTCCGTGACATTGGGCACACAGATACGGTCATTGAATTTCAGCACTCCTTCAGCATCTTCGGTAAAACCGGGTGCTTTGCCGAGGGAAATTTTCTTCCTAATTCCCTCTATGCTTTCATGACCTTTTTGGGCTTCTTTGATTTGATCCATCAGGGTTGGGGTTAACTCTAAATTGGCGAGATAACCATGGCTAACAAGCTCTAGTCCAAAATCTTGGAACTCTTTGAACAAGGCTGGCTGTTCGGCTTGGATCAGGGCATTCAGGGTGCAAGGTTTGCGACTAAGGGCATCGGCAACTACATTAGCCTTTCCAGGGTGATAATGGATTCCAATATCATAATCCTTGATTAATTCCATCCATCTCCTCTGTCGCAGGTTCAGATCTTTCTGGGTGAAAATATACTTCAAGCTTTTGTGATCGTATAGACCTCACAGCGATGTCCCGCAAGATAGGGACGCCACTTCTTAAGAGCAAAGACACAGCAGCTAACTCCAAGTCATGGGTTGGGTAATTCTCTTCATGCGGTCGCAACTGCCGGGACAGATACGACACAACTTTGCCTTCTTGCATCAGAACGCAACCAAGTCCGAGGCGTGATGCATCGCAATACACGTCGAAACTCTGGGTGACGTCTGGCATGATCAGGATTGGGGCTGAGGTTAGTTCTTCTTCAGTTCTTGGAAACTATCCTCACACTTCTGAGTCCATTCAAATTTCTTGTCCTTCTTCAACAGTTGGGTCAGAGGTTTGGCTATACTGGAAAATCCTTCAACGAACTTGCGGTAATAACCGGCAAGTCCGAGAAAGCTTCGGATTTCAAAAACATTGGTTGGGGATAACCAGTCAAGAATGGCTTGTATCTTCTCAGGGTCAACAGAAATTCCTCCAGCGGATACAATATGTCCAAGAAATGCCACTTCACTGAGCCAAAACTCACACTTGCTAAGTTTGGCATACAGCTGGTGCTCTTGGAGGGTCTCCAAAACTAGACGCAGGTGTTCAGCATGCTCTCTTCGGTCTTGGAATAAATAAGGATGTCATCAAGGAAAACTACCACGAACTTGTCGAGGTACTCCATGAAAATCTTGTTCATGAGATTCATGAAATAGGCTGGGGCATTGGTCAGACCAAAGGACATGACGGTGTATTCAAACAAACCGTAACGGGTGGTGAAGGCGGTCTTGGGAATATCTGTCTCTCGGATCTTCAACTGATGGTAACCTGTCCGAAGATCGATCTTTGAAAAGACTCGGGCTCCGTTCATTTGATCGAACAGATCCTCGATCTTGGGAAGAGGGTACTTGTTTTTAATGGTCACGTCATTCAGCTTGCGATAATCCACACACAGGCGTGTGGTACCGTCTCTCTTGTCCACAAAAATAATGGGTGATCCCCATGGTGAAGCGCTTGGGCGGACAAGACCTTTGCTTAGCATATCAGCCAACTGCTTCTTCAACTCCACCAGTTCTTCCGGATTCATCCGATAAGGCTTTTGGGATATGGGGGATGTCCTGGGATAAGCTCAATTATGAACTCAATATCCCTGTCTGGCGGCATACCAGGCAATTCTTCTGGGAAAACATCCTTGAACAGTGAACAACACGGATCTCATCTAGGGCGGGTCGAGCTATGCTCTCATGGCATCCGGGTCTGGTCTGGCTGGTCTCAGATGCATACTCCACTTCAACTCCATCATCAGAAGTGAGAGAAACAGCTCTTCGGGCACAGTCAATACGACCGTGGTACTTGGCTAACCAATCCATTCCAAGAATAACATCTATGCCTTGGTTTCCTAAGATAATTAGGTCGGCTGCAAACCTTCCTCCTCCAATTTCTATGGGGGTTTCGGAACACATCTGGTTGGTTTTGGCTAACAGTCCTGGGGTTTGTACCAACATTGGTTTGGGTAAAAGACTCCCGACTAAACCTCCCTTAGAAACAAACTCTTTGGTAATAAACGAATGGGTAGCACCAGAATCAAACAGAACAGTTGCAGGTACTGAGTTGACAAGAACGTACCCAGCACAACATCTGGCGCTTCTTCAGCCTCTTCAGCATTGATGTGGTGCAGACGGCCTCTGACAACAGCAACATTCCCGCGGGGTGCGGCATTCTTGCCATTACCATTTCCATTGCGGCCTTGACCATTGTTCGGTGCAGGTGCATTGGGGCGCTGGACAGGCTTCTTGGGATTGGGGCATTCTCTGGAGTAGTGACCTTTGTTGCCACATTCAAAGCAGACAACATTGGCATTGGGGTTGAAGTTGTTGAAGTTTCCTCTGGGACGGTTATTGTCATTGGGGCGGTTGAAGTTGTTCGGGCGGTTAGGGAAATTGGGGCGTGGAACTTGGGGTGGACGATAGGCAGGCCTGGGGTTCTGCTGAAAGATACGGGTTTCTGGCTGCTCGAACCTTCCTGAGCATTCATCCTCCTCTTGCGACCTTCATACATAGACTTGCGCTTGGTCTCCAGCTGGATGGCTTTGTCCACAAGTGACTCCAGATCACGGAAGTCATGGATAACCAGAGCACACTGCAGTTCATCATGAAGTCCACTCATGAAACGCTCCATCTTCTTCTCTTCTTTGTCGGTGTCATCAGGAGCATACCGAGATAAGTCGGTAAACTCCTCAAGATAACCGACCACATCTCTACTTCCCTGCCTCAGCTTACGGAACTCATCCTTCTTCCTCTCAATGAGTCCATAGGGAATGTGCTTCTTGCGGAACTTCTCCTGGAACTCAGCCCAGTTGATAACATGACCAGCTGGCTGGAGAGTCTTGGTAGTTCCCACCAAGCTCTTGCAGGTCCAGCGAGATAGTGGGTTGCATACAGCACTTTCTCATTTTCTCCCACAGCAGCAACTTCCAGATTGTTGTCGATGGTGCGAAGCCAATCATCGGCTTCTAGTGGGTGAAGTCCCTTGGAGTAGGTGGGTGGGTTGGTCTTCTGAAAATCCCAAGGTAGATCGCTGGTTTCCATCGCCATTGCCGTTACCACCATTGTTGTTGTTGTTGTTGTTGTTGTTATAAGCGGCTGCGAGTTGTTGTAAGGCAGCGAGATGAGCTTGGCGCTCTTGCCGGGCATTTTCACGCTCCTCCATGATAAGCGCGAGAAGTTGGGTGGGGGTTGGGTCCGGTGGTGGTGGTGCTGATCCTGATCCTTCCGCATTGCTGCGACGGGGTGGCATCCTGAAGCACACCGGGTATAAGAGACAAGGCAAGAAAAGTTCGACTAAGGGAAAAGATGATCTCTCAAGTGGTTGATTAATCCTAAGATTTATATGAAAATAGTTCACACAGATTTAAACAAGACAAACATACTTATATTTCACAAACAACACATCAAGAGTTCACATCAACATCAAGCTTACAACCTCAAGCTTACAACATCACCTTACATCTAGGATACATAACATCTGGTTTCCAAAAGAACCACTACTACTACTCGACTAGCTATAGGGGGTCAACCTAATCCTGCGGTAGTGATCAAGTCACTCGCCTACTGAGGTGGAACCTCCAGCTCTAACACGTCAGCATCTGACTGGTAGGCTGGCTCCTCGGGATCCTCCTCCTCGTCCTCGAGAACTGGCTCGAGTGGCTCCTCCTCCTCGTCAACTAACTCCTCCTCATCATCCTCCTCCTCACAGTCCATCTCCTCCACGAAGTCATCATCGTCACTGAGGAAAGCGTCGTTCTCCTTGCGGAGATCCTCGCCCTCCTCCTCCATCTCGTCAGTATGGTGCTCTAGATCCTCAATCAGTCCATCCTGCTCTGCCACCTTCGTGCGGAGCTTCACGATAGTCTTCCTCAGCTGGGCCCTCTTCCTGAGAAGAGCAACCTTCTCCACCATCAGCTTCATCTCGTTCTCGCGAAGCTCAACGAGCGACTCGCGGTCGAAGTGGAGCTGAATCCTAGTGCGCAACAGATCATCCTGAGTGCACTGAAGTAAGATCTCCATGTCCATGATGTAGCTCCCAAACATCGGGTGGTAAGGTGAAGGAGTAGGGTGTCCATCACAGTTGCGCCTCCCGTAGAACCGGAAACGGGAGTCTACTAACTCCGCCTTGTGCTCCTCACAAAGTCGGGCTAGCATCCTCTGTGTAGCAGTACAGAGACCATCAACCCAGGTGGCCTCCTTGGTGGTGAAGATGAGCGTCCTGGAATGGGAGACTTGATGTTCCTGCGAACTGACGATCTGATGAGCCAGCTCAGCCTTCCGACACCGTGAACATCAATCTGAGCTCCCTCAAACTCTGGAGCGGGGCGACCTAACAGCTTGGTCAACTCGAACAAGTCCCTCTCAAACGTCAGCTTGCTGTCCTTCTCCAGCTGAACGAACTCGGTCCAATGGAGTGCCATCTACAGTTTTTAAGCAAAATTTTAAGTTAGTTAGTGACAAGTATATCAAAATTTTAATATAGTAGGGCAACAAGTGAGTCAAATTTTAACTTAATGAGAGGTGTACAAAATTTTAGGGATACAAGGAAAATGTAATTTTAATGAGAGTAAAATTTTGCATAAGTAAGAGGATTGGAGATAAGCAGTTTTCGAAAATACTTCATTCCTTTCTTTTTAGAAATTCATCTTTTGTAACATTTGACAAACGACCATGCTAACTAAGGTTTCCTAAAGTCAGGATGGCTCTGATACCAAGTCTGTGGGGACCCCGGACTAGCTGTCCGAAATACCCGATTATGCTTAACACAACGATCCCGTGATCAGTCTGTCGTTGCACATAATCCGAATTGGATACCAAAGTTTACATCCATTACAGTACCGAATAAAAGTCTTACATAAATGGTCATTTAGACCAAGTTCTTACATAGGTGCCTTCATGGGCCAAACCAAAATATATCAGCGGAAGCTACGGCGTAGTAGACATCATATTCTAACGATGACAACCCGACAGGCAGCTGACTTGTGGAGATCCTTAGTTGGCGTAGAAGTCGCCATATTCCTGCTCGGCGTAGTGCTCCTCCTCGTAGTCTGGCTAGGACAATAGCCAGGGACGAAACCAATATGAGTACATTTGAATGTACTCGCAAACTACCCCAACATGAGTATGCACTCTTATTTGTTTTAAAACATCTCTATATCTTTATTGAAAAAGGTAAGAAGAGTTTTATAACCATCTTTGAAAGAAGTCACCATTCATTTTGTTTCTCAAAAACTCCTCCTTTTCATGACCATGGCTCACCATAGTCCATTTATTCCACAACTCCTACCACTTCATTTGGTATAGCTGTGTAACCCCATCACCATTTCAATTTCTTTTAAACTTAAAAGCTTTTCCAAAAACTTGCACATGGTCAAAGTAGGGTCTCCCAGCTGTCCATATCCGAGGACTCGGCTATTCGAATAGTTTTAACCCTCTGCAGAGGTAGCACGCTTTTATCCCACATCCATCCGGCAGCTCATCGTGTCCGCCACGTCTCGCCATACAGGTGTATGCGAAGTAAGCCGCCGACCATAGCCTGTCCTTTGCTCATGCTAGTATAGGATCCTACCGCTACGAAATTATCATCCTTTCCATCAACACCCAGTCCAGATTCCCCGTCGGGAAACCTAAGTGTGAGGACTCGTAGTTCTGCCCGGCGAGCGAACCCTTCAATCCCCCATCTCAGATGCCAGGACCCAGGTCAGGGGGTAGGTCGCCATGACCATCCCCTCATGGAACGAGGTCATCCTCGTTGTTGAGGAGTCCCATACTAATATGAGCAAATTATATGACTACGCCCTTTTCCCATATGTGGTGGAGGTGGTCGCACAGGGTATTGGATGGTTGACGTAAGTACAAGGACACACTGTGCATTTTTCATAAACATCACCACTTTTCCACTTTTCCAACACAACACCGACATCTCGGCATTCCATAAACTCACAAGACATTTCAAAGGAGTTTTGAATAAACAACATTGTTTTCCCATCCTAAAGTTTTATATAAACTACTACATAGGGTGGCAAAATAATATCCATATACTTTTGAAATGAGTTTTATAAATCTTGCTTTGAGAGTAAAACATGTTATGAAAGTAGATGCATATGTTGGTAGTGCAAGCTCAGAGAATAGCTTGCCTTGCTTGGCAAAGTGATCTTGCTCTTGTTCTTCAATTCAGCAAACTCTCCTTCCTCGATATATCCGACAACGTTCTCGTCTAATTAATAAACAAACAATGCAACCAATCACTAAGCTATACAAGCAATCATCTCAACACAACAATCATAACATCACAATTAGCTACTGCACACACAAACCACACAATTTGGTTTTCAAATAAATTGAATTAAACATTATTTAATTAAGTCCAAATTATGGCAGAAACTAGTTATTCATGTTTAATTCCACAACTTGAGTTCTGTTGGTCACAAAAATACAAACTAAATTCTATAGAAAGCTACTGATGTGTAGAAGACAACCCAATTTGAATTGGATCATTTGGAGTTACCAAACTCCCTACACATTGGATTGAATCCAGTAGCTTAATAATCAAGTTTTAGCTACCATTTAAATTCTATTGCTCCAAAAATTAAACCCTTTTAGGGGTAACTAAACATGGCTATAGTGAGCTAACAAAATTGGTCCTAACTCATTTGGGTCAACCAATAAACATATTTGTTTGTTTTAGTCCAGAAGGGTTTATCTTAAAGTCAACAATTAATACTGCTTAATTAATTCTACCAAAATTAGGGGAGCTAACACAAGGCAGTACTAAGCTAGCAAAATTGGTTTGGAATTATTTGGACTAACAGAGTATCAGAAACAAACAAGTTTAGATTTTAAACCTTCTGTGGCATTTTCAATAATACTTTTTAAATATTTAATTAAATGACATGAGACCAATTGGTTGGTTAAAAATTTCATAAGCTTTCCAGAACAATTGAGTTTGATTTATTTGGATTCCTAATTCTCAAGTTATTGAATTTATAAACTGGTCCAGTACTGAATTTTCTCTGGAAATTTAAATTCGAAAAAGTGTTCAGTTTGGATAATGTTGAGAAATCTGACGGGCGGGGTCCACCCGTCAGTGACTCAGCGCACGCGGGAAATTAATAAAACGCCGACAGGTGGGCCAGCCCTGTCAGCCACACGTGTATAGGAACGTTACGTGGCCGTTGGATCTAGATCCAACGGTCCACGTTTAAAGGCCACGGCGGCGACCATTTTTGGGTGGCGCCGCCGCGCCGGCGCACGGTCGAGGAAGCTCGGCTCACCTAGGGGGCTCGGGGAGACTCGGGGATGACGGCGTTCGACGGCGGAGAGCTCGGGGATGCTCGTGGGGGCACTTGAACTTGCTGGGGAGGGCTGCAGCGACGGTGGCGATGCGTCGGAGTTCCACGGCCTCGGCAGCGGATTCCGGCGAGGTCCTGGGGGCTCTCCTGTGCACGAAACAACGGGGAAAAGGTCTCGGGTGAGTGCGGTGTAAACGGGGATCAAGGTGGCGTGGTCAGGGGAGGAAGGGAAGCAGCAACGCGGCGTAGCCGCGTCGTCGCCTACCTCGGGCAGTGGCGGAGCTCGAAGAAGCTCGGGAGCAGCTGGGGCTTCGCGGCAGCGTCACCGCCCTCCTGGCGGTGCACGAGAGGTGGGGGAGTGGGTGAAGGGCAGTGGAGTGGAGTGAGGAGAGGCCGGACACGGGGTGGGGGTATTTATGCCCGCGGCGGCGGTGCACGATGGACATGGCGCAGGGGAGCTCCCGCGGCTGTGCTAGCTCGCCGTAGGGCGGTGGGAGGATGGCTACGGTGGTAGGGGGGGGCCTGGGAGGATGGCTACACGTGGAGTGAGCTCGCGAGGTGGACGGTCCGGCGAGCTCTGTGGTGGCTTGGGCGGTGCTCGGGGCGCGCGACGGTGATGATGTCCCGGTGACTCGGGTTCTCCTGAGCGCGGTGGAGGCAGGGGAGAGCATGGTGAAGCGAGGGAGTGAGAGGGGGCCAGGGAGTGGATGATCGCGGCGATGCCACGCACGGCGTCCATGCCGACCATGGCGCGGCCGCGCCGGGCTCGGTCCCCTCCGAAGCTTCTCGTCGACGCCAACCTCCCCTCTTTAATTTCTTGAGCGCGGCGAGGTCGGGGAGAGGAGAGAAAGGGATTGCCAGCATCAATTCAACGAACAACGCTCGAATTCGATCAATTGATCTTCGGTTTGGATGATTTGGGGAAGAACACAGTGCAGGACTGCAATGTGTTCGATGAAATGCTTAAGCCAAATTTGAATTCGAATTTCTGAAATTTATTTTCATATTCTGTTTCACATATTCAAATATGGTTTTGTGGTGCAGTGGTTCACTTTATTTGACAAGTGTTGCACCACACTTTTTGTAGTTTGAATTTAATAAAGAAAGAAATAGAATTTCAAATTTAGATTTTTGGAATATATTTTGAGATGGGAAAGTTATGGAATAAAAAGTGAGAGTGATTAAATATCACTCCCCTGAATTTTTATTTAAACATAAAATAATTCTCTCACTTTGAGAAATTTAATGTGACACTTGTCACATGATTTTATGTGTGGTTCTTGTTGATTTTGTTTCTTTTATTTTCTTCATGTCAATCTTTAGAGCAAGCAACACACATTTAGCAAGAAAGAAACAACACAAGCAACAATAGGAGATCAACACATATAATTAAGTAAAAGTTTTTGTTGGCTCTCATTTCTGGAACTAATAATACTGGTTGATAAATTTGGGATGTTACACTTTCGCCTACTTATTCCCCCCGACGCGAAAACCCTAAGGACCTGAGCAAATATCCACGAAAAGATCCAGAGACGCCGCCGTCGTCAACCCTAGCTCGGGAGGGTTCAGAACCTCTTCCCGGCACCCTGCCGGAGAGGGGAATCGTCACCGGAGGCTTCTACATCGCCATGCCTGCCTCCGGAGTGATGCGTGAGTAGTTCATCCTTGGACTACGGGTCCATAGCAGTAGCTAGATGGTTGTCTCTCCACTTTGTGCCATCATGTTTAGATCTTGTGAGCTGCCCTACATGATCAAGATCATATTATTGTAATGCTACATGTTGTGTTTGCTGGGATCCGATGAATATTGAATATTATGTCAAGTTGATTATCAATCTATCTTATATGTTATTTAAGATCTTGCATGCTTTCCGTTACTCGTAGATGCTTTGGCCAAGTAGATGCTTGTAACTCCAAGAGAGAGTATTTGTGCTAGTGGGTTCATGTCTCCGTTTAACCTGGGACAGTGACAGAAAGTTCTAAGGTTGTGGATGTGCTGTTGCCACTAGGGATAACCTAACGATGCTATGTCCACGGACATATGTGTTTGTTTACATTACGCACTTTACTTAATGCAATTATCCGTTGCTTGCAACTTAATACCAACGGGGGACTCGGATGACAACCCGGCGGTGGATTATTAGTCATAGATGCTGTTGGATAACGATCTATGTATTATGTCGTAATGCCCAATTAAATATCATAGTAGTCAACATGTCATGTATATGCATTGTCATGCGCTCACTATTCGTCAATTGCCCAGCTGTAATTTGTTCACCCAACATGTTAGTTATCTTTTATGGAGAGACACCACTAGTGAACTGTGGACCCCGGTCCATTCTTTTACACTGATTAAACAACCACAAACTGCAAACTGTTCCTTTTTCATTCTCTGCAATTTAATACTCATTTTCCACACCATACGTTTAATCCTTTGTTTTCAGCAAGCCAGTGAGATTGACAACCTCACTGTTTCGTTGGGGCAAAGTAGTTTGATTGTGTTGTGTGCAGATTCCACGTCAACAGTCCAGACTCCCTGAACAGCTATTTTTCTGGCGCCGTTGACAACCTTCTGAAGAGTTGCTGCTCCTACTGGTTCGATAACCTTGGTTTCTTTCTGAGGGAAAACTTGCTGCTGACTACATCATACCTTCCTCTTGGGGTCTCCCAACGAACGTGTGTTTCACGTCATCAAGCTATTTTTCTGGCGCCGTTGCCGGGGAGACAGCAGTCTTCTGCAAGGGGAGTTTCACGCTTCCAATCTCTTTACTTTGTTTTTGTCTTGCTTAGTTTATTTTATTTTATCTTGTTTGCTTTCAATTATCAAAAACAAAAAAAATTAGTTACTTGCATTTAGTTTATTTTCAGTTTTGTTTTCTGTTAGTTATTATGTCTAGCTCTTTACTTGATATCAATGGTTACTTTCCTTGAAACTAGTCCTATGGCTGAAAACAACATGAGAGAGCTTTATGAAATTTATCTTGAGTTGGGACATGAAGTGTTCGAAGAGAAGATTAAAAAGCCTATGGAACTTTATTTGCATAACAATCATGATAGTAGCAATGTTATTAGCATACATTCTTTGAACACCATTATTGCTAATGCCATGGAAAGCTCTAAGCTTGGGGAAGTTGGTTTTGATAAAAATGATATTTTTAGTTCCCCAAGCTTGGAGGAGGAAGAATGCTATACTTTTGAATGTCATGATTCTATTGAAATATCTCCTTTTGATAAATTTGAAGTAAACAACCTCCTTGACTCAGTAAAAGAGGAAATTGCAGAAAGGAAAAATGTGCTCCCTAATATTATATATGATAATGCTCTTGATGATGGTCCTATATTGCCTAATGATATTAATTATACTATTATTGTCAAAAGTGGGTTTGATAACCCCACTATTTCTGAGCTTAATAAAAATTATGCGTTTATAGATCATGATAAGAATGTTTTATGTGATATCTATATTGTTGAGTCTATTCATGATGCTACTGAAAATTATTTTGAGAGAGGAAAATATGGTTATAGAAATCTTCATGTTATTAAATTTCCTCTCTTTGTCATGAAAGTTTTGAGCTTTCTCTTGTGTTGCTTTTATATGATGGTTTCTTTAAAACCTACTGGTTATTATGTGAGAGGGAGACACGGTTTCATATATCACAATAATATTAAGTCTCCTCTCTTTATGTTGAAAATTTTAAAGTTGCACTTGTTTTGTCTTCCTATGCTAGTCACTTTGTGCTTCATTTACTTGTTTTCTTACAAGGCTCCTATGCATAGGAAGAGTGTTAGATTTAAACATGTTTTATATATGCTCCTTGATGCTCTCTTTTATGTTTCAACTCTCATCTTTATGTGAGCATCATAAAAATCACTATGCCTAGCTAAAAGGCATTAAAGAAAGCGCTTTTGGGAGGCAACCCATTATCTTTTATTTTCAGTATTAGTCAAGGAGTTTGTTTACTTCTGTAGCAACTCCTTTGTATCTTTATTTTCTCGCATTGTTGTGCCAAGAGTAGCCTCTAATGATAAGATGATGCTTAATTTTGATTGCTGCGCAGAAACAGATTTTTGCTGTTCACTGTACGAAATTCCTAAAATCACCAGATTGTTAATTAAATCTGAAATTTTTGTGCGTAATCTTTATGAATGTCTGAAACTTTCATTAGTTCAGAGTTTCTCGATCTGAGCGTCGTAAGTGCCTCGAAAAAATTCGTCTTTGCGGACTGTTCTGTTTTAGACAGATTATGCCTTTTTATTTTTCGCATTCTCTCTTTTACTAGTGTTGAGTGAAATTCTTTTTTGGGTGGAAGAGCTTCACATAACATCAGTGGCTGTAGCTAATGTTTAAAGTAACAAATCATATTGCGTCTTTAGAACATGTGAATTTTTGATTATGCACTAACCCTCTAATGAGATCTACTTTGAGTTTGGTGTGACGGAAGTTTTCAAGGGTCAAGAGAGAAGGATGATATAATAGGATCAAGAAGAGTGAAGAGCTTAAGCTTGGGGAGGCTCCCATGGATCTCCCCAGCATATTTCAAGAAGACTCAAGCGTCTAAGCTTGGGGATGCCCAAGGCATCCCCTTCTTCATCGTCAAAATTATCAGGTCATCTCTAGTGAAACTATATTTTAATTCTTTCACATCATATGTGCTTTTCTTGGAGCGTCTGTGTGCTTTTTATTTTCAGTATTGCACTTTTATTTTCAATAAAGCTTGACTGGACCCTAGCATTCTTGATTGGGAGAGAGACACGCTCCGCTTTTTCATGAGAATACTCCTATTCTTCACTTATATTTGTTGAGTATTCATATCTAGCGCTGTTCAGCTTTTAGCTCTTGTTTTCATGTATCTCTTGTCAGAGCTATTAGCTTTCTTTTGTAGAAAGTACTCTCTTGCTTCACTTATATTTGTTTGGAGAGTTGATGAAATAAATTGATTGGTGTTTGGTTGGTTCAGAAAATGTTGCATGTGGTAATTGGTATAAGGAAAAACTTGCTTAATCTTGTAGATCACTAAAATGGATAACTTGATGCTTGTCAATTGTTTTGAGTTAACAAGTAGATCATGATTAAATTGTGCATCACATGAGTTAAGCCTATTAGTGAAGAACTACCGTAAAGCTTGTTGAAAATTTGGTTTGCATCGGTGGTACCTCTAAGGTCTAGATATTTTCTAATAACAGGGTTTGGTTAACAAGGAAGACGGTATGAAGTCTTATAACGTTTGCAATATGTTTGTCATATAAAACTTGGTGTACGGGTTGATATTCTTGTTTGCTTACATAACCTTGCTAGCCTAAACTCTGTACTGAGAGGGAATGCTTCTCGTGCATCCAAATCCTTGAGCCAAAATCCATGCCATTTGTGTCCACCATAACTACCTATATGTGGTATTTCCTTGCCACTCCAAGTAAATTTTTCATGTGCTACCTTTAAATTATTCAAAATGTTATTATTCCCTTTTTGTGTCAATGTTTACTAGCTCATGAGGAATTAGTGTGGTTATTCTTTATTCTATTTGTCGAGTGGACTTTTACACCTGGACTAGTGGCATATACATCCGCTTATCCAATAACTTGCAAAAAGAGCTGGCAACGGGGTGCCCAGTCCCAATTAATTACAACTTTAACCAATTAATTCTCTTCACACTTTTGCCCTGATTCATCAGTAAGCAATGACAAACAGTGAAATACCTGAATGTGTGTAAACCAAAGAGAAAGAGGGATGATCTGCCTTGCTGGTAGAAATAACGTCCTTCATGGGAGCCGCTCTTAAAAGTCCGTTCGACAGGTAGAATACTGTTCTCACCCGCTACCATTCGTTGACAATTAACAAACACCTCTCAAAAATAGATACTCCTCCATGGTATGTGATTGATGGAAGGCACCCGAGGATTCGGTTAGCCATGGCTTGTGTTAGCAAGGTTGGGAGGAGTATCAAATATTTTATGCAATCTCTATATGCTTTCAAAAACCTAAAAGCTCTAGCACATGATTTAATCCCTGCTTCCCTCTGCGAAGGGCCTTTCTTTTACTTTTATGTTGAGTCAGTTTTCCTATTCTTTCTGTCTTCCACAAGCAAACACTAGTGTCAACTTTGTTACAACATGCGTTATATGCAATGTATTGGACTTGTTATACTACTTTGTGTTGACAATATCCATGAGATAAATATGTTGAAAGTTGAAGCAAATGCTGAAACTAAATTCTTCCTTTGTGTTGATTAAATACCTTTTGTTAGAAACTATTGCTTTATGAGTTAACACTTATGCAAAACTGTTTGATGCTTGTCTCGAAAGTACTATTCATGAAAACGTTTAGCTTGTGTGATTCATTGTTTACTCATTATCTATTTGGTAGCAAATTATAGACCATTGACTTGGATCACTTCATTCATTTACATGTGCCTTGCAATATTATATGATCAAGATTATGATAGTAGCATGTCACCTCAAAAATTATTTGTTTTTATCGTTTACCTACTCGAGGACGAGTAGGAACTAAGCTTGGGGATGCTGATACGTCTCAAACGTATCTATAATTTTTGATGTTCCATGCTTGTTTTATACCAATTGCTACATGTTTTGCATCTACTTTATATCACTTTTATACATTTTTTGGGACTAACCTATTAACAAGATGCCGAAGTGCCAGTTCCTGTTTTCTGCTGTTTTTGTATTCCAGAAAAGCTAGTCTGGAAATATTCTCGGAATTGGACGAAACTACACGGGGGTCCCTATTTTTCCAGAACACCTGACGGAGCGAAGGAGCAGCAGAGGAGGGCCACCAGGAGGCCACACGCACCAGGGCGCGGGCCCCCCTTCTGCCGCGCCCTAGGGTGGTGTGGGCCCCTCGGGGGTCCGCAGCCGCCGCCCTTTCGCCTACTTATTCCCCCCGACGCGAAAACCCTAAGTACCTGAGCAAATATCCACGAAAAGATCCAGAGACGCCGCCGTCGTCAACCCTAGCTCGGGAGGGTTCAGAACCTCTTCCCGGCACCCTGCCGGAGAGGGGAATCGTCACCGGAGGCTTCTACATCGCCATGCCTGCCTCCGGAGTGATGCGTGAGTAGTTCATCCTTGGACTACGGGTCCATAGCAGTAGCTAGATGGTTGTCTCTCCACTTTGTGCCATCATGTTTAGATCTTGTGAGCTGCCCTACATGATCAAGATCATATTATTGTAATGCTACATGTTGTGTTTGCTGGGATCCGATGAATATTGAATATTATGTCAAGTTGATTATCAATCTATCTTATATGTTATTTAAGATCTTGCATGCTTTCCGTTACTCGTAGATGCTTTGGCCAAGTAGATGCTTGTAACTCCAAGAGAGAGTATTTATGCTAGATAGTGGGTTCATGTCTCCGTTTAACCTGGGACAGTGACAGAAAGTTCTAAGGTTGTGGATGTGCTGTTGCCACTAGGGATAACCTAACGATGCTATGTCCACGGACATATGTGTTTGTTTACATTACGCACTTTACTTAATGCAATTATCCGTTGCTTGCAACTTAATACCAACGGGGGACTCGGATGACAACCCGGCGGTGGATTATTAGTCATAGATGCTGTTGGATAACGATCTATGTATTATGTCGTAATGCCCAATTAAATATCATAGTAGTCAACATGTCATGTATATGCATTGTCATGCGCTCACTATTCGTCAATTGCCCAGCTGTAATTTGTTCACCCAACATGTTAGTTATCTTTTATGGAGAGACACCACTAGTGAACTGTGGACCCCGGTCCATTCTTTTACACTGATTAAACAACCACAAACTGCAAACTGTTCCTTTTTCATTCTCTGCAATTTAATACTCATTTTCCACACCATACGTTTAATCCTTTGTTTTCAGCAAGCCAGTGAGATTGACAACCTCACTGTTTCGTTGGGGCAAAGTAGTTTGATTGTGTTGTGTGCAGATTCCACGTCAACAGTCCAGACTCCCTGCAACAGCTATTTTTCTGGCGCCGTTGACAACCTTCTGAAGAGTTGCTGCTCCTACTGGTTCGATAACCTTGGTTTCTTTCTGAGGGAAAACTTGCTGCTGACTACATCATACCTTCCTCTTGACGTCTCCCAACGAACGTGTGTTTCACGTCATCAATAGATAATATTGATATATCATCACTAAGTGCTATTCCTCATGTACACACATTTTTTAGGATTGTGAAGTGCACGGAGCACATCACTCCCCCAAAATGGAATAGTCCGTTAATCTCTCAAAAATAGAGCCAACAAGGTAAGTTACCAAATAAAAGCAATAAGGCTCAACACAAGTAAATGGTGTGCAAACCACCATACACATTCTTGATTACTCAAGAGAAGTAAGTAGAGAGCACAACACATACAAACACAAGCAAGGTACAAAACCTAACACATGCAAGGGTGCAAGCAACTTTCAATGTATATATGATTTAAATAAAAGTTACCGCAAGGAGGAACATTGGATATGAGATAGAACAATATAATCCAAATGACTTGGCTTGCGATAATATAATTGATGAAGACCCTTAATTCTTAATGAAGTAGCCAAGTCTCCAATGCCCTCCAACAACACCTATTGATCAAGTTTTAGCTTGTTGGTCCCAACCAAGTTGGGTCCTAAGAGGTTAGTCACAATAGGCTTGGCAAACCAAATGGTGCTTTTCTTGACACCACTTTGAGTACCAACATATTTGGCAAACACATTGCCAACCTTATCCTTCCAAAGAGAATAAACATCATCAATAATAATGGGGTTGGATAAGGTACCATTAGTGCATGAAGAAGCAAAGTGACCCTTCTCACGGCATATGTAGCAACATTTGCTTCCTCCTTTCTTCTTAGTTGGAATCCCGACTTGAGGAGGGGTAGCATGATTCTTCTTGGGAAGAGGCCGTTCTTCATCTTGAGGAACTTGAGTTTGAACTTGAGGCTTCTTCCCTTGTTGCTTCTCACTAAGAGGCTTCTTCTTCAAAGGGCAAGATCTAACATGGTGCCCTTCAACTTTGCACTTGAAGCAAACAATGTTGGCCGAATCTTTGACTTGTTCTTGGCCCTTGTTCTTATTGATAGGCTTGGACTTGTTCTTGTTGTTGGAGTTGAATCCAAGTCCACTCTTGTCATTGGGGCGTCTTTGAACACTCAACACATTGTCAAGTGTGGACCACCAACATGACGCTTTTCCAAGTCTTTCTTCAAAGAAGTAACTTGAGCCTTGAGCTCTTTTAATTCCTCTACATGGTTAGTATCAACACAAACACTAGAGGAAGTAGAGGCTTCATTGTTAGAGCAACAAGGCATGGAAAGTAATTCATCACTAGATTTAACAATAGTATGTGATGTAGAATTACTAGGACTAGCACATGGCAATAAAGCATTTAGAGAGCAAGTTGTGCCATTGTCCTCATGAGGCTCACAAGATGTTACCTTTGCCATAATAGCCTCATGAGCTAACTTTAGCTTAGCATAGGATGCTAGAAGATCATCATTAGAGCTAGATAGCTTTTCATGACTTTCTTCCAATTTTCTATACTTGCTAGTTAGCAATTCAAGTTGAGACCTTAGCTCAACATTCTTCTTCAAAATAGACGCTTCACAAGAAGTGGAGTTAGTAGCACAAGCATCATCAATATTAGAAATGGAAGAAGACAACTTGGAAAATCATCATTCTTAGATAGTTGAGTTTGAAGTTGATCATGAGACTTGATAAGGAGAGAATGTTCACTTTCTAAAGCCTTGTGAGCTTTGTCAAGTCTCTCTATGTTCTCAATTAGTCTTGCATTGCCAACACCAAATTCAACTTTTTCCTTTTTAAGCACTTTATATTTAGCAATAGCATGATCTCTTTCCTTAATGATTTTAGCAATAATAGGATCATTTGACTCATCAAGAGACTCAAGCCTCTCTTCAAGAGAAGCCCTAAGATCTTGCTCTTCCTCAAGAGCATTCTCTAAGGATGCTTTTTCCATAGCATCCTCTCTCTCAATTTTACATTTCTCATCAAATTGAGTTTCCAAGCCTCAATGATTTCCCTACTCTTAATAGCATAAGCAATGATTTCACATAGAGGAGGGATAACTTTGCTACCTTTGGGGAGAGCACCAAATACCATCTCACCCTTCTTTGTTATTGATTCAACATCCATAAGTTCTCCATAAGAATACTCATCCACATCATCACAAGATGTAGAGGGTTCCAAAGGTGGAGATACCTTTGAATCTCTAGCCATAAGGCAAAGGTGGGTAATGGACGTTGATGATGAAGAATTACTTGAAGCACCATTGAGGCCCATGTTTTGTTCCAACAAATGTTGGGATTACTCTACATTGTTAGCCACCCAAATACTAGAGGATATGGAAGAATTATTTTCATGGCAACAAGACATAGGAAGCATATCATCATGAGATTTAGTTGAGCAACTATTACATGATATGCAAGGACTAGCAACACTAGCATGTAAAACATTTATAATGCTAGAAGTGTTTAAGTCCAAAGATAGATCATTGCAATGAGATAGAGATGAAGTATAGTCAATAGAATATTCACCATCAACAAAACAATTTCTATCACCACTCACCATATCATTACCTTGTGACAAATCACATGTTGGTGAAGTGGAAGAAGTTGTGAACTCGTCACGGCCGGAGGTGGAGGGAGAACAATCATCCTCAATAATATTGGACACTTCATATTTATCTTGAAGCTTGGTCCAAAGCTCATGAGCGTTCCGAAAAGGCATGATTGATGCAAGAACTACATCGCTCAAAACACATATAAGACCATTAGATACTAGAGTATCGAGATAAGAGTTTTCCTCATCCTCTATAGATAATTCTTGGGAATCCAGTGGAGGAGAAAAACCCATATCTACAATTCTCTTGATATAATTTGGACCCATGGCCCTAAAAAGATTAAGCATGCGAATTTTCCAAACATCATAATTTGTGCCATCTAATATAAGAGTAGGATCGTGCACTAATTCTCTAAGCGATATCTTTACTCTCTAGGCGGTAAAGCCCAAAAAGAGAGCCCAGGCTCTGATACCAATCGAAAGGACAAGGATGTCGCCTAGAGGGGGGTGATGCATGTAAAATGCATACATGAACTTTGCACTATATTACTTATATTGCGGTCATATTTGCATCATATAAGGGTTATATCACGGTTTTATAATGATTTTGGGAATATTTGATATGTTTCCTATTTTTATGTAATTAACCCTGCGCAGGCAGAAAACCCTATTTTCCATATTTTAATGTTTCAGGGACCCAAACGACGTCCAAATGACCTGGAAATTTACGAGCATCAGTTTTTGTAAGAAACAAAGCGTGGGAGCGAAGGAAGCAAACAAGCGGAGGCCGAGGGCCAAGTTGAGTGGGCCCACGCGGCCCATGTACCTGGCCGCGTGGGACCCCCCTTTTGGGCCTCGGAGCTCCGTTGCCGTCGATCTTTCCTCCACCGACTCCGTTTTGACCTAAAACCGCCTATAAAAATAGTCCCCCGACGTTCTCTGGAAGGGGCGCCACAGAAACACAGAAACACCGAAACAGAGACCTGGAGTTGCAGATTGGAGGGGGAAAACTCCGGCGGGGCGCTGCCGGCGTTGTCTCCATCTTCTCCAACGACTTCTCCACCGTCTCCATGATGAAGAGGGAGTAGTCCACCTCTGGACTATGGGTTTGTGGAAGTAACTTATGTATCTCTCTCTCTTGAGCTTCACTAATTAGTACCGTATGAGCTGCTGAACATGATTACGGTCATCTATGTAATACCTTTGTGGTGGATCTTTTTATGAGTTAATATATGTTTGAGATTGCAATGGTTTTGTTTCAGTTATGAAAGTAGATGCATATTATGTACCCCGTTCTTATTTACTTGTCATGATCAAGCATGTTTATGAGAGCGTGTGAGGGGGAACGTGTGCATTAGTTGGAGTAACGGGGGGTGGCTAGTGCAGTGAACGTGAGAGAAAGTTTTGCGATCCACTTGGATGTTTTACCTTACTTTGTTGCCTCACTAGGGATAAAAAGAAATACCATGCTACCGGAGATGTGGGTGTGACCATTGCCACTTCCTCCATGACTAGATCTAGCATGTTCTTATTTTAACTTCATGTCATGATACTTATTGCTATACTCTGAGCTATCTTAATTACTGAGGTGTTACGATTTAGTTCGCATCTTGGTGGAGTATAAGAGAGACTAATAACCAAAAGGTCTCTATGTTAGGACGTGATGCCCATATAATTATAACTTGTCATTAAACTGTTGTGTTGCAATCTCATATGTCAACTCTAGTGTTCCATTGTCTACCACTTTATTAAAGAGAGAGTGCATTTGTGAAACCATGAACCCCGGTCCATTTTTAATCATAAGAAACACCTTTCCAACCACTTTTACCACTTTTCCATTTTCTGACATTTAAAAATCCGAAACTACAAAAACACTTTTACATCTTGCATTCATCATATAAAACCCAAAAATATCATTTATCATTGCTACCACCATCCTTGCATATTTATTTACCACCATTGCATATTTATTTCTTGTTTTCATTGCATATTATCTTGATATCATTCTCACACCTTGTGCTTGACAACCACTAGGTGAGGTTGAGAACCAAAACATTTACTTTGTTTTGTAGGTAACCAAAAGAAGGATAGGAAAGATAAATCTTCACTACTGATTCCCCGAGAGTTCGATATTAAACCCTCGAGTCACCCCTCGTGGGGAAAACACGTCTTCCACTTACTACACACTCTGCACTTGGAGTCTCAACCTAACCCATTTACTTTTCACGCAGGTAACTACGTGAAGGGCCATCAGGACTGTTTTCTGGCGTCGTTGCCGGGGAATCATTGCTGAAAGGTTAATCCAAGGATATCTCACCAAGTCAACTTCATCACCAACTTGTGCTAACACCTAAGCTTGGGGAGGTTGCACCTACGTGAGCATCATCTTATCCATCTTTACCTTCAAAGCAATTTATCTTGTTTTGTCATTGTCTTGCATATCATATTTCGGTTTGCATATTTTATTTTCAGTTTTCATCTAAAAACATAAAATCCATAAAAATTAAGTGTTGTTTTTAATATGTGTTTTAAGCTATTGGTAAGAAGTTTGGTAAGGAAACTTGAAAGCTGAATTTTATTATCTCATTGTTACTATGGCATTTATGAATCGTGCCTCGCTGCATCATGCTTTATATGAAAGTGCTTATGCTATTGCTCCTAAAGTGGTTGAAACTACTATGTCTGAGGTACCTAAAGTGGGATTTAAAATCCCGTTGGTCATGTTAAAAGTGTTATGAAAAATCCATTTACAAGGGATGGAACTAAGTCTGCACGTGAACACGTGGAGACAATTGAAGACATATGTGGTTTATTTAGGCTTCCTGGTATTTCTGATGATCAGGTGAAAAGGAAGCTATTATATTTGTCTTTATCTGGTAATGCTCGTATTTGGTTCAGGTCTTTGGATGAATAAGTCACTATTGAATGGAGTATTTTGAGGGAGGTTTTCTTTCTTAAGTATTTTACTCCTAAAGAAGTTTATGATAACCCATGCTATTATGATGAAACTAATAATGCTCCTTTACTTTCTAGTAATACTACTAGTGAAGTTATGGATAATAATGAGGAGTGTTGCTTAAATATACTATATGATAATGCTTTAGATGATGGTCCTATGCTTATTGATAATCCTCCATGTTTAGTTGTTACTAATTTATGCAAGGATAAAAATGATATACTTACTGTTTGTGATAGTGCTCTTACTCATGAGAGTCCTACTTTGTTTTTGAACTCTCCTAGTTACACCATGGAGGAGAAATTTGCTTATGTTGAGAAATACTTATGTGGTTTGCAATTATCTTTAGTTCCAAATATTTGTTGCAACCATGATATTAAACTTGATATTGATCTTAATAATTATTTTGAAAGAGGGAAGCATGCTAATGAATTCCAAAATAAATTTAATAATCCTCTTTATGTGCCTAAATTATCTAAGTTGAATGATTCTTGTGGTTATATGGTTGAATTTATTTCTACTACTTGCAACTATTATAAAAGAGGAGGTAATAAGAACCCTCTTTATGCTACTAATAAATATATGCTGCAAGTAACTACTGTTAATATGCATTGTGAAATTTCTATTTATTGTGATTCATTCATATACAAAATGCCAATGCATAGAAAGAAAGTTAGACTTCGTTGTTATTACTTTTGTGTTTTGTTTTTCTCTCAACTAGGGTCCAACTTGGTATTATTTTGATTGGATTGCGAACACCTTGGGACCCTGGTATAGTGCATGGAACACTTCCCAAGGAAGAGGGGCACATCATTCAAACTCCTCATGAGCTTCGTCCTCTATAAACATCAAGTAAGAAGCCTAGCTATATGGCTATAAAGAAATCGCTTTACGGGAGGCAACCCGGTTGTTTTTATTTGTGATTTTCTTTGTGTCCTCTTGCTGTAACAAGAGACTTTGTGTTTAGTTTAGTTTCTGGAATTTTTAATAAAGTGCCAAGTTTTACTCATTTTGGTTTGAAGAAGTTGCTTATAGCGTTCGGAGATTTTATTCCTACACGAATCTGTGCACGGTATGATTTTTAATTCTTATTCTGTAACTCCGAATGAGCTCATATTTGAATTGTAATTGCAACTTGTCATCCTCTGTTTGAATGAATTTTTTCGGAATTTTCCGACAAAGTGAAGTAGGGTAGAAAAATACGTTTTGCTGCTGCTGTTTTTCTGGACAGATTCTGTTCCATTTTGTTTGATGCATGCTTAGAACTTTTAACTTGAACCTTTTTGATCCAATTGAGTTTATGAGTAGGCATACAACATTATACACTTTCTGGACATTCATATGAATTTTTGTTCAAGAATTATATGCAGCAAGAAATCTATTTGTTTATCACTACTAATGCACCCCACAGAAAAGTAATGGGAGAAACGGTGTTTTGAAGTTTTTTCACAGGGATTAGAGGAGATGCACCAAGAGCTATCCAAGGATGGTGAAGACCATAAGCTTGGGGATGTGAAGACAACCCCACTGGACCTACACACTCTCGGTTTGCACACGTCTAACTTCTGTTTTTCGATCGAAACACTTTATCACATAAACTTGGAGCGTCTTTTTGTTTGTTTTGGTTTGATTTTTATTTTTGTGAGACCACACTATCATTTATATATGAGAGAGCTACTGGAAATTTGGGTTGAATTATGTTGGATGCTATTATTAGATTGGGAAAAGGGATGTTTGAGTTGACTTTAAAAGATACATATAGTTGCATAATTCATGAGCTTTTTAATGAGTAATAATTTGCAAGTATTTTATCAAGAGCTATCTTTTATTCATGTTTTGATGCTGAATGTTATTTTACCTTGTTTTAACATGGATTAGTTAGTTCTATGAACACAATGCGGTTGAAACGGTACGTGAGAGAAAGACAGGAGAGGAGGCGATCGTGGCGATCGTGGCGGTGGCCTAGGGTTTCAACCCTAGCCGCCGCCGCCGGTGATATCTGCAGCTTCATCGTCGTCGCCGGCAAAGATTCGACGGGTCCTCGCCTCCTCTAGGTGTCGTTCTGGCACTAGAAGGGGTGGGGACCTCGGACCTGCGCACGGTGCTTTTCGAAGGTCCTTAATGATAGAATTTGGTTTTGGTCGTCATCTTCTTCGTTAATGGAGATGGTATCGCCTGCAATAAGTGATCTTCCACGCTTCGTTCGATGGCGAGATATCCTTCCGACGTCAATGGTGGCTTTGGAAGATTAAGTCTGTCTAGGTATGGTTCTTCAGATCTTGCTTCGCCAGATCAATCTTGGATTGTTTCTCATGGTTGCCGCGAGGAGGTTTGTCCTCGCAATATCTATCCCGGCTACTACGTCTTCGGCAATGGTGATTCGTTCTCTCGGCTCCCAACGACGTCAACAAAGTGGTTCGGTTATTTGTCCCTGGAATATCAGCGGTGGTGCTCTTGCCGATGTTGCTTGATTAATTTAATGGCTGCGTGCGTGCACAAAGCCTTGGCATTGCGGCTCAAAATTAAAAAGGGAGAACCTTCGGTGGTATTCACAGGTCTGTGGTTTGGTGGTGTTGGCGTTGTTCTACGGCTGCCTTCAGAAAAGTACAAGATTGTGTCATGGATAAAGAAAGAGCTTGAAGATCTTATAGATTTGCTATTCTCTTTTAGTTTTATTTTTGTAATCGATATAATCGTGTACTCTTTGCTGGTTTAATATACGTGGAAAAATTCAAAAAAAAGTTAGTTCTATGGACACTCATGCATGCATTTAGATGGTCAACTTTCTCCCTCTTGCTAGCCCAAAAATTCCAACAAGCAAAAACTTGTTTCCAACACCTTCAACCAAAGTTTTTCCAGTAAGTCCACCATATCTACCTATTAGCTTTATGCTATTCCGAGTATGTTTATCATGATATTTGTGTTATCTATACCTCTGAATGAGAATGCTTATGTTGTTGAATTGTTATGGGAAAAGTTGGTTATAGAGCTCTCTCGAACTTGATGCACACTTTACTTTTATTGCATAAATAAAATATGACCCATTGTGATTAAAATTATGATGTTGTGGGCTTGACAAATGTCTTTGGTTGAGAGTTAGCTCATATGTGATGTCACATGGCAAGCTTTCAACATGCACTTCATTTCATTTAGTTGATATCATGTACTTTTGTTTATGGATGCTTACCATGGGTGAAATAAATGTGGAAATGAAGTAGGTTTAAATGAGTTTGTATAAATGGTTAGAGAGACGCCTGGGCCGCTAATCTAAGCCATGCATCATTCATGGTGGAAATTTACTTACATGCTATGGTGAACCTTCTGTGATACACCTTACAATAAAAAGCTATCTAATGGTAAATAAAAAGAGTGTTGAGATTGTTTATTGTGTTTGTTTGTCTTGTCATTTTGATATGGGCTTGTTTCATATCCTGGGACAAGAGGTACCCCAGTTGACGCTCTTAATGACACTATTATTACTTACAATGATATTTAACTTGAACTTGCTTTGTTTCCCAAGATGAGTAACACATGGAGTAGGTACTTGTATTCAAGGGGCATGAGACTTTCAACTTGTACTTTGTCAAGCACACTACTCATATTTGGTTTCACTTTAAACTTAATCATTCAAGATGCTATGATAGGGGAATGAGAGCTTAACACCAAGGATTACCACATTACAATCATTAACTTAAGTTGAGAAGTTCAGATGTTAGATGAAATTTATTCATGCTTTACCTCTACTCATATATATCTTTCCAAAGTGTCCACCTTTTATATTCAGATTTTCATCAAATACTCTATGACCATTATAGGATGTTCTTTCTTTTCATTATGCATACATGTGGTCCATAGTACCTTCTCTTATGTTACACTTTGTGAATTATCATTGAACATCCTTGCATTGAATACTAGATATCACTTCATAAACTATCTTGCATATTGCTACTCCTTTTAAGAATGAACCATTTGACTCTATGTAGCAATAGTAATCATCTTTGATATTCATTGTTAGTATTAAATTGCAAAGTCCATATTAGTTTTATCACCTTCATACTCGAGTACGAGTATTGGTTAAGCTTGGGGATGTTGATGCATGTAAAATGCATACATGAACTTTGCACTATATTACTTATATTCCAGTCATATTTGCATCATATTAGGGTTATATCACTGTTTTATAATGATTTTGGGAATATTTGATATGTTTCCTATTTTTATGGAATTAACCCTGCGCAGGCAGAAAACCCTATTTTCCATATTTTAATGTTTCAGGGACCCAAACGACGTCCAAATGACCTGGAAATTTACGAGCATCCGTTTTTGGAAGGAACAAAGCGTGGGAGCGAAGGAAGCAAACAAGCGGAGGCCCGAGGGCCAAATTGAGTGGGCCCACGCGGCCCATGTACCTGGCCACGTGGGACCCCCCCTTTAGGGCCTCGGAGCTCCGTTGCCGTCGATCTTTCCTCCACCGACTCCGTTTTGACCTAAAACCGCCTATAAAAATAGTCCCCGATGTTTGAGATTGCAATGGTTTTGTTTCAGTTATGAAAGTAGATGCATATTATGTACCCGTTCTTATTTACTTGTCATGATCAAGCATGTTTATGAGAGCGTGTGAGGGGAACGTGTGCATTAGTTGGAGTAACGGGGGGTGGCTAGTGCAGTGAACGTGAGAGAAAGTTTTGCGATCCACTTGGATGTTTTACCTTACTTTGTTGCCTCACTAGGGATAAAAAGAAATACCATGCTACCGGAGATGTGGGTGTGACCATTGCCACTTCCTCCATGACTAGATCTAGCATGTTCTTATTTTAACTTCATGTCATGATACTTATTGCTATACTCTGAGTTATCTTAATTACTGAGATGTTATGATTTAGTTCGCATCTTGGTGGAGTATAAGAGAGACTAATAACCAAAAGGTCTCTATGTTAGGACGTGATGCCCATATAATTATAACTTGTCATTAAACTGTTGTGTTGCAATCTCATATGTCAACTCTAGTGTTCCATTGTCTACCACTTTATTAAAGAGAGAGTGCATTTGTGAAACCATGAACCCCGGTCCATTTTTAATCATAAGAAGCACCTTTCCAACCACTTTTACCACTTTTCTATTTTCTGCCATTTAAAAATCCGAAAATACAAAAACACTTTTACATCTTGCATTCATCATATAAAACCCAAAAATATCATTTATCATTTCTACCACCATCCTTGCATATTTATTTACCACCATTGCATATTTATTTCTTGTTTGTATTGCATATTATCTTGATATCATTCTCACACCTTGTGCTTGACAACCACTAGGTGAGGTTGAGAACCAAAACATTTACTTTGTTTTGTAGGTAACCAAAAGAAGGATAGGAAAGATAAATCTTCACTACTGATTCCCCGAGAGTTCGATATTAAACCCTCGAGTCACCCCTCGTGGGGAAAACACGTCTTCCACTTACTACACACTCTGCACTTGGAGTCTCAACCTAACCCATTTACTTTTCACGCAGGTAACTACGTGAAGTGCCATCAGGGGGTGAATAGGCGATTAAAACTTTTCCGGTTTAGGCTTGATAATTGCGGAATAAAACTAGGTGTTTAAATTAACAAGCTAAGAACCTAAATATACTAGGCTCACCTATGTGCACCAACAACTTATGCTAAGCAAGACAAGCAACAAAGTGATAGCAATAGAATACTTCAAGCACGAAGGCTATCACAATGTAAAGTGCATAAGTAAAGAGCTCGGGTATAGAAATAACCGAGGCACACGGAGACGATGATGTATTCCCGAGTTCCTCCTTCTTAGGGGAGTACGTCTCGTTCGAGAGGTGTGAGGCACCACAAAGGTCGATCTCAACGCCACAAAGGCTCACCCTATTCTCTGATGAACCGCACCACAAAGGATTGATTCACCTTCCACTATCGGAATCCATCAAGGCGGAATCCGGAGCCTTTACAACAAAAATCCGAGGCACAACCCACAACTGGATTGGGGGCTCCCGAACGGCTACACGTGACCACAAAGGTCTCAACCACCACAAAGGCGTCTAGGGTCCAAAGACCCAAGAGTAACAAGCTCACAAACTTTCAACTTCCACGAATCCTCGTGGAGAGCACAAACCGATGCACAAAGCAATGGCAAGAGCACAAGTGCTCAAATCCTTCACTCTCAAATTCCAACAAAGCAACAAATGCTTATGGGGAAATAAGAGAGGAAGAACAATGGAGGAGAAACACCAAGAACTCCAAGATCAAGATCAACTAGGTTCCCTCACTTAGAGGAGGAATGGATTGGTGGAAATGTAGATCTAGATCTCCTCTCACTTTCCCTCAAAGATATGCAAGAATCATGAGAGGGATTGAGAGGAAGGCAAGCTTTTCAAAGGTCAACAATGGAGGAGAGAGAGGGGAAAAAACGAGCTCAAGAGGTTAGAGAACCAATGGGGAAGAAAGCCCCTTAAATAGGTCCCCTCAAAAATCTGCCCGTTGGGCAGTGTAGGGAGGCCGGCCAGGCCGGCCTCCCATGCACTGCTCGGCGGCACCGAGAGCCCGGCCTGGGGGACGACCGGGCCGCCCTGGCCTGGAGGCCGGGCAGCGGCCCGAGGCAGCCGCCCTGGGCCGGGCAACCGCCCGAAGCAGCCGGTGTGGGAGGTGGCCAGGCCGGCCTGGGGGCTGGCCACCCAGAACCCGAAAAAGAAACACCCATAACTTTTGCGAGAAAATTCCAAATGGGATGAAACCAATTTTGTTGGAAACCAATATTAAGAACCATAAATAGAGTTAAGTTGACACACATGGGGAGGTGTGGAACTTTCCTCACGGATAAACCGATAATATTTCCAACACGAAAACTCAACAAGTTTTTTATCCGGACTCCGTTTTCTATGATCTTGGGCTTGCTCTGAAGATAATCACAAGCACTACAAGATCATGCATATACACATCATAGTCCATCATGTGAGGAGGATAACACAAGAGGAGAGTTTGACCTCTCTACAAGAGACGAACCGGTAAAACCTCCAACATCAAAAACACCACAAGATATTCAAATGAAATCCATTTTTGATGAACTAGAGCTTGGTATGGAGATGAACACAAGCTCTAAATTCTCACGTGGATAAAAGCCAAATAAGAACCAAGAAAGATGATATGCCAAATATGCAAAGGTTTGAGCTCTCCACAAAGATGCGATCAAGTTACTCACTTGAGAGCCCCTCTTGATAGTACGCCGTCTATCCTATAACCCGGTCTCCCACTAACACCATGAGACCGATAAAATAGAAACCCTATCAAGATGATACCTTTGCCTTGAGCATTCCACTTGAGCTAGATGATGACGATCTTGACTCCCTCAAGTTGGAACACCTTTCTTGATTGTCCTTGGTAGCACATACTTGATGAAGGCTTCTCCAAATGCTCCCCATACTCCATTATGGGAGAGCCTCGCTAAGCTCCGTTTCACAACGATGATGCCTTGAATCTTTCAAGACATACTTGCAATATGCTCAACTCTACACATGACCATTCTTCATATAAACCCTTAAATAGAGTATTGATCATTATGTAATCTTCTAGATTCCAACACATGAACTCCAATCTTTTCGTATGGACAAGATCTATAAGGATAACTCAATGCAAACATTAGTCCATAAGGCTTGTCATTAATTACCAAAACCACGCATGGGGCAACACATGCACTTTCAACCTGTATTACCTACCAAACGGGACTAAACAGTTAATATGAGGATATTACAGGTCCACCCAGGATAGCGAGTTTTTTTGGGAATGAGGTTTAAGAGTTGTCATTTTCATTAATTAAGCTTTATCAAAAAAACATTAATTATGGAGAAGAGAGTTGGCCGGTTTATTAGCGGAAAAATGCCAAAAACTGATACAGACACTTTCGCCCACCGTCATGAAACATGACCGTCACGAGGACACACACAACCATCTTGGCTACGCACACAAGACACACCTACACCACCAAAGCGAGGGTCGTAGTCGAGTTTGTCACTGGTGTCATCGTCATCACTCCGCAGCAACTCCGACTTCACCGAAGAACGACTACCAAAGAAGACCTCGCGGAAGCAGTGTCGTGAAGGCCACGTCGGACTATGCCAAACATACAACTTTTCGCGCAGAGAAAGGAAGCTGCGATTCTGGTGGCGAGCTCCGAAAAGGAGACGCACAAGACCCACGCCAAAGAAGATCTTCAACCGGACCGCCACCTGCAAGTCATCATCGCCACGAGTGAAACAAACAGTGAAAGCTATCACCACCCCTACACATATTTAGCCACCACGCAACCAAAGAGGATCATTTATATCGGAGTATATAGCATAAAACTACCACTTTACAGACTAAATCGCAAAAAACTGCCACTTTTGCCCGCAATCGCAAAAACATACCACATTTGGTCCGTTGCTAGCAAATCGCGCAAAATCGCGTTTGATAGCGAATTGACGCTCAAACTGACATGGCGGGCCCACATGTAAGTGATGATGTGGCAATGTTGACTTTTCAGCTCAATTAAAAAAAATCCGACCCACCTTCTTCCTGTTCGGTAGCCAGCGCCTCCACCTCCTCCGGCCGCCGGGCGCCAATCTTGTCGCCGGTGAGCTTGCCTCCACCACTTTCGGCCTCCGTCCAGCCGGCCAGCCTCGTCGTCGGCCAGCGCGCCACCCCCGCCGCCGGCCACCGCTCCCACCCGCCGCATCTGACGACCTCATCGTCGATCCGGACCTCTGTCGCCATGGCGATTCACGTCCTCCTAAGACCGGGACCTCTCCGCGTCACACCTGTACTGGCGACCGGGACCTCGTCGTTGCCCGGGTCATCTTGCTCGCCTCCATGGCGCGCTGTCCGCCGGATGTAGGTCGCCGCACCAGACCAGTCGATCCCGTCCTCCTACGGTCCTACTAGTCCACTACCTCCTACATCTCGCGACGGCCCGGCAGAATCCATGGCTCCGCCGCCGACGCGAGGCGCTCTAGCTCCTCGCCGACTCCGGCTCCACCGTGGAGCTTTGACTTTTTTAAAGAAAATTTGATATATTAATTTTTTATTGGCTGACAAGTGGGTCCCAGTTCGTCGGTTGCCACGTCATCACTTACATGTGGGCCCGTCATGTCAGTTTGAGCGTCAATTCTCTCTCAAACGCGATTTTGCGCGATTTGCTAGCAACGGGATCAAATGTGGTATGTTTTTGCGATTGCGGGCAAAAGTGGTATGTTTTTATGATTTAGTCTGTAAAGTGGCCGTTTTATGCCATATACTACTCTTTATATCGGTGATGTTTTATGCTATAGCCAGTTAGGTACGTCGTCCCGACCGACCAACCTCCGGGAACACTGTCATCGTTCCAGCAGCAACAAAATCCGGGAGCACCATCATCACTCCGGCAGCAGCAAAACCCGCGGGCCGGCCGGAGCCGGACGGACGCGCGTGAGGGTGCTCTCGAGCTACCGGGATTACAGGTACGGCCAACGGCAAGTGAGATGTCCAGCGGCGAGAGGAACAGTTCGTTGTCCTGTCGCCGAGCTCCGGGAACCCATGTGTGGGCGCGCCCTGTTCCGGCCGGCCGAACAAACGCATATCATCCCCAACGCCCATATAGGCAGGCCCCGCGCCGCGCCGTCCCTCTCCGGCCCCGACTTGCTTGGCCTCTTGCGACGACAAGATCCAACGCGATCTCGCCCGCACTAGATAAATACCAAGCACGGGATCGAAACTGCCTCTCTGCCCCGAAAATCTATAGCCAAATGATTACGACTGATTCCTAACACTAACACAGGCGCACGCAGCTAGAGCTTCCCGACTGACGGTGTAGATGTTTTCCTATGCACAAGAGCAGACACTCAAGAACTCGTCAGGAACTCAGGAAGTCAGGAGGTTGCTCAAAAGAGAGAATCCATTCGATTCTTAACCTTGTTTTCCTATGTTGTTACAATGTTAGTATGTTACCAAATATGTTCACGCTGTCTCTCTCGATCTGTGATGGGTAGCTAGCTTTCGGAATGTTATGTATCTATCCTTCGACTTCGAGAACTGTTGCCGGTCGGGAACCGGGGCGATACGACAACCCGGTTTCCATCCGCACCGATAAATTATTGGCTGGTCGATCACTGGTCGGGATAGCCCACGTACGGTGAGCGGTCCATTTTGGATTTCCTCTCATGCCTAATTGCCGGGATCATCTCCTGTTTTGATGCTCTGTGTCTACTGTCATTTTGGCTCCACGGTATGGACCGGAGCGGAGAGTTCCTTGATGCTCTGTATATCTGATAGATACTTCGATATGGCGAGAGCTTAGAGATCCAGTGTGCAACTGCAGCAGATCGCGCTCTTTGTTGGAACCTTAGTTTAGAGTTTAGACTTTAGAATGAGTTTAGTGATGTGTAGTGGCAGGGAAACACATGAGCTCGGTCGAACGAATCACAATAAGTTGGCGTCTGTTAACCTAACGCATGGGGCCTGTCTGGCCAGATGCATGCATATATATGCACATAACCTATGACAAAAGGGGACGACATCATTGCTTCCCTTAGGGGTTGTTTGGATAGAGGCAATCAGTCCCCTGTTTTAACAAATCACGCTTTAGCAAGATTTTTCGAGAAACCCGTTTTACCTATAATTTGTTAGGAATTAGTATATGTAAAATCATGTCTCTTGTGGAGCGAGGCGGAAAAGTTTGTTACGATCGAGTCTTCTCTAGTCGAGTTTACACAAAACCGAGTAAGTCGCTTTTACCAAACGTGTTTTCCTAGTTTTATGGAAACAAAATTTTACTAATCCACGTTTTTGTTGCCGCACCCAAACTCGCGGTGACGCGTCGTCGTCCTCCGCGCCGTCCCCAACCCCTTCCGCGTCGCCGCCAACATCTCAAGCCCGATTTCGAGCCTTGAGGAATGGCACACCACAGTCATATGGTCTCCCATCTACCGTTGTCTGCAAACCACCAATGAACGGGCGGGAGATGGTGAGAAATACCTATTTTGGCATGGAGCCGACCCTAGAGTGGGCACAAGTATGGATCCCCGCGTTAGAGCGTCGGGCCTGACATGGGAGATGGAGCACATCCACCCCGCCCACTCTGACTCCAATGTGTAACACGAGCAAGACATGCAACAGGCGACCCGCGACTTGCAGGTATCGTACAAATGCTGGCAATTCGGGTGCATCCTAAGAAACTCGAACTGCATTTCACTGTCGTGAAGAGGAGAAAGATGGCGATGATTCATTGGTCATCTCAGATGGTTTTTGGTCTGAGTAGTGCTATATTTAGAACTATGTACGTTGAAATTTAGCATTTGAATTATGTGTGATGAACTATGTATGCATACAACTATGTTTGTTATTTATTATGCTTAGAACTATGTTGAACTTTCGAATTGAATGGTGTACTATTTGTTTCGTATGTCTCAGATTTTATTTGTCTTGTTTAGAATTAATTTTGGATTTATATGGCTAAATTGGATGTGAAAATTAGAAGCTCAAAATTTGGTAATCTTGTTTTAGATAAAAGGTTATCAACAATACAACTTTCAATTAATAAAGCCATAAACAACATGTACAAAGTGCATACACAGGTTACAAGGAACATAGAACACAAGCAAACAAAAGAAAAAAAACTCAGTGGCCAACAACATTTGAGGGATGATAATGAATTGAGTAGACACCATCGCAGAAGAACAAACTCACATTGCTCCCAAAATGGCCAATTAGCTAGTGACTGAGGCCACCAGTCCGCGCGCCAACCACACCTGCAGGCCCCAGATTGTTCCCCGGGAAGGGAATCAACGTCGCAACACCGCCGTCCAAGCAGGGTAAAGGTTTTCACCCAAAGAGTGCGGGGGTGGGGAAAGGACCTCAATGAGGCCTCTGAGGAGGGAGCCGGCGCACTGCCAAAATTGAGATCTGGCCGAGGGAGCACACAAAATGGGCGGGAAAGCGATCTCCTTAGAACTAACGGTGGGGCCAACGAGGATCCCTACAAGCCACACCCACGCTCGCCACGACCTGGCCGTGCGGCCGAGGTCACACACCAGCACTCACAAACTTCATTCATTGCGAAGTCGACGCCGTCCTCACATCCTGGCAGCCGTTCCGACGTCCAGATCCACCGCACGAGGTGGCGCAACGAAGGCCTCGCCGCCACCTTCTTCGGTGCCGCACAGGCTTGCTCGGCGACCTCCTCAAGCGAAAACGAGGGGGGAGGGGAGGGATGGGATGTGCCGGGCTATGGTTGCCCTCGAGTCGTCTCTGAGGGGACGACTTCTTCTTGGTCACCATCAGTTTCTTCTTTACTCAAAATTTGGCAATCTAAGTTTTACCAATCCAGTTTTAGGGTTGCTTGAAAAGCTGCAAAAAATTGGATTGGTAAACCTTCTCTCCAATTGCCACAGTAATCTAAAATTTAGCAATGCTCTTTGAGATGTTCTTACTTGACAATTTTTAAATCGAATCTCGTCAACATAGTGAAATAAAGCTTCACAAGGTCAACTTGTTCAAAATAATGCTTCACAAGGTTAAAGCACCTTGGAGCACACAGCTCATACTTCATAACGTATACACTATACACTCTGGTACCGTATGCGTATAGTATGTACACGCCAGAAATCAAAATCCCCAAAGAGCAGCAACCAGTCGAGGAGGTGAATGACGGGCACTGTATCCATCTTGCTCTCCGATTGTCGCTCGCGCCTCCTCAGTTTATACATCCTGTCCCTTGACGGATTTCTTGCAGTAGAGGATGGCGTCGCGCACGGCGGTGTCGGCGTGGCCTTGGCACCAGTACTCGGCCGCGCTCGCGTAGCTGGACGTGGACTGCCGCGCTGGCGACGACGCCGTCGCGGCGAAGGCTGTCCTGGACGTCGACCGCGGAGCGAGCACCCGCGCCGGCAACGCCCTCACCTTCCGGCACAGCGGCGCAAGGAGCCGCAGGTACCGGAGCAGTATCCTCCGCGTCGCCAGCAGCGGCGCCTGGGCGCTCGCCTTGGCGCCGCCCACGCGGCGGAAGCTGACGGCAGAGGCCGGCGTGCTCTGCGCTGAGTAGAAGGCGGGCGACGACGCGCCGGTGTACGACACCGACACGAGGCTCGGCTCGCACTGAAGGAGGGGTTGTCCGGCACCGACAAGCAGCGGCGAGGAGCACTGCACGCCGGCGCATGTCAGCTGGCCGAAGTCGAATTCCGCCTCCTCCTCCTCCTGCTCAAAAGCCGCCGGCCTGGCGGAGGACGTCCACCGCATCGAGAAGAGCTCCGTGGGGTCAATGTCGATGAAGGAGTGGAGCTGTTGAACGAACACCCGAGGCAGGCGTCCGTGTCGAGCTGCTCGAAGGACGACGGCGGTGGCGCCTTGGAGCCGAGCCACGCGCCGGAGAAGCTGTCGCTGCGAGATGGCGAGGCCTCCATTATGCAGTAAACGGTGTCCGAGGTATAGTGAGATAGGCTTCGATCAGTGTGCGTGTGAAGGGAGGAGAGCGCGGGAAGTGAGAGGCGCGAGGACGAAGATAATATAGAGGCAGGCGAGGCGGGTGTGTGCGGCGCCTCAGTGTGGGGTGCGAGCTAGTGAGAACAGAACAAACGTGTTTGACGTCTCGGAACGAGGCGTTTGGTGCCATGTCCCCTTCCTTTTCCGCTCCATGGCTAACGCAAAAAGGCTTCCAATTCTAAACCATTTAGTCGCCTTTTCACTGTCCCTGTGTCCCAGATATCAGATTCTGCTGTGTTTGTCATCGCTAATTTACATGTGAAATATGCTCCAAAAATATATACTGAACTATGGCTGTCTGTGTGTATCCTCTGCTGCATAGTCCAGAAGGATGATTATTGCATGTCGTATGCAAGATGTTCTAAATTTGGTCAAACAGAGTCATATTCACAAACCAGGTTACCCTAAATGTTTAGTAGATGTGGATGCTAGTACTCCGGCAACAATGAGTCAATTACGATAGTTAGTCGTATTGTACCTTTGCAGTGGAAACGACAAATGACAAAATATTCTCTTTCTTTTAGCAAATGGGAAAATATTATATTATCAAGCAAAGTCCCATACCCTCATCGATGCAGCCAGCAATAATACGGGATTAGTCCGGTGGGTGAGGTAATCGGGACAAAAGAGTGTTCCCGCAGACAGCATCTCCTCGTTATCTCCCATATGCAATCGAGCTAGTTCTAGACTCTGGATGGAACATGTTTTCGGATGATAAATATAGCATGATATAGTAGTACTGAGCAGGAACATTAATCCTATCTACTGCTAACAATTTTGGGGGGAAATAATCTAGAGTTGTAAGCAAACATGAGACAAACCAACCAACCAAGAGGCAAGAGTCATTGGTCTTCACATGCGAATTCCCATCCATTCGCCTATTGATCCTCCTTTTGTCGCTTCACTTGAGATGTGTAAGCTGAGCGGGGAAACAAGCACAGATTCTAAAGGAAAATTTTAATGGTGTTCCAAGAACCTGTCTTGAGAAGAACAAAGTTCAAAACCCTTTAAAAGACGGCACAATGGTCTGCGCAAGCATCTATGGCGTACGGTCTACCATTTCTTTATAAGTGGTGAGTTCAGTCGGTGAAACAAACATCACACGGCAGATCCAGCATTGTGCTTAAGCTTATTTCTAAGGGAAGTTTAAGCTGCTCCAAGCATGCCCCAAAAGGAACCAAGCCGTCAATAATACTGTGAAAAATGTACATGGGCGCCTCAAGAAAAAGAAAGGAAATTATATGTGTTGCACTGCAAAGAAATATAAGGTCGAAATGTTCGTGATCAGAGGAGATACTTTTTTTACTCTCTTTTTACTCTGTTTTTTTACTCTTGGTTTATGCTTCAGGTTGGAACAAGTGTGAACTTTGTGCCTGCTCAGAAACAATTGCACATATTGTGATTTTTTTATGAATGAATAATACTCCATATAATTTTAAGAGCTCCTTACTAGGACTTCTAGCATGTATCTCAAATAAAATGATTAAATATGAAGAAAGGTGATACCTCGCTATTCTCGGTCTTTGATTTATATACCAACAGGCCATGGCAATGGCATCTTTGCAAACTTTGAAAAGTAGAACAAGGGGAAAAAAACGGACAAAGCAAATAATAAAATGATAATGTCATTTTGTGCTATAGCATAATAAAATGCCACAAGGTGTGAGGCTTGCAGCATCCAGCAGCTATCTACATGACTCCTAGGTAGGCAATGCAAAGATGACAACTAATGTTTGAACTTTGAAGACATGAATCACTAATGATGCTGGTTTGTCACTGATTTACAGATCCTTATTCCAAAACTTAACAACAAATTAGACTGAGATATATGAATCATGCCGACCAGGCGAACATGTACCTCCGCAATATGTCAGATTGTGGACATTTTGTCATACTTTGTCGAACAATAGAGTACATTTTGCCCCCACAAATCCTAGCTTTCTAAAAGCAAAGATTCACAGAACCTTTACTCAATGTACCTTGCATCAGTATTCAGAATATGAACCTGTAGAGTTCATACACCCATGTACATGGATGTTAAGTGCATGACATCAGGGCAGCAAACAAACTCAAATAGCAACATAAATAACGGAAATTAAACATTACCTGCATGTTTACAAGTTCACTTACGAGATTCTAGGACAGATAAATAACATTGAGATCGAAACCAAGTACATACGAGATTCCATCAGATGCTACTCTACAAATATACTGGAATAACCACAAAGATATTCTACTCCCTCCGTTCCACAATATATGACGTTTTAGCATGTGTGCATGTTCACATATATGTAGATGTATGTAGACATGTTTTAGTGTGGATGTTCACTCATTGTAGCATGCATTTAGACAATATATGTGAGAGCTAAAACGTCTTATATTATGGAACGGAGGGAGTAGTTGAAACAAGAGATGAGGTAAAAGTATGATTGTTACAATACTGACACAAATCACATGTAACATATAGTTGAGCAACCATGAAACTTTTCTAGAGTTTATAAAATCTAAGTCAACTCAGGGATATCACAGTAACAAGGGCATACTAAAGGAAACTGGTTATGCTGTATATGCTGTTCTACTTTCAGGTAGTAGTGTGTAAATATAAGAATTGTACTCATACTTCCATTTGACTAGGAGAAACCATCCTTATCTAAGAAGGTTCCAATCTTACAAAGAAGTGATAGCACCTTCTTCCTTACCTCCAGATCAGTTTGCAGAAAGCGAAAACATAATTCACATTATACTTGGTTGGTGACAACAAATGGATAAAAAATATCCAAAATGGTTGCATCCTATTCAAGTCTAGACAAGTAACAGCATAAAATGATCTTTAACGACACATGATTTCGGAGGTAAGTGCCCTTAACAATTTCAGAAGAGTTGGATAAAACAACTGTGACACAATTCAGTTGAGCAAGTATATAGTAGGATGAAGATCAGTTGCATAGACCAGCGCAGTGTCAACCAGAGAACTGGATTGGAAAATGGTTTCTCCATAGAAAATTAATTGTTACTTGTACGATGGTGATTGGTACAACCTGTTGTACAAATCTGGTGAACTCTGTAATGTTACACCTGTGGTTTGCCTAACTTAATAAAGCTTAAGTATTACAACTGCGGCACCATCAGCTATGCAACCGGCATAATAGGGCTTTGTTCACAACATGGTTGCAGTTCACTTCAAAGCTTCTTATCAGATTGTTGGCTGGTGCTTTTCAAGTCATCTGGCTTAAGTCTTGGTCTTTTTGTGCTAGATCCCTCATTCTCTAGAGACTTCAACTTGTTTTTTATAGCAGATATCTTTGCAGCACGATCAGTCTGTGCTGATTTGCTTCCTGAACTGCCAGCCAGTTTCTTGTCTTTCAGCGCTCTCTGTGGATTATTGGAGTCTAGGAAGCACTTCTCACTTGCAAGGTGAACCACCACAGGGCGTCCACGGACTAACTTGCCATTCATCTTTTCCTTTGCCAACTGAGCTTCCTGCATGCTCACTTCAGGTGGCAAAGGTGAGAATTACCAGGACCAATCAATATGTGCATCAAAGGAATGAATACTACTTGTACCTCTTTAGTGGTGTACTGAACAAAGGCATATCCACGAGGCTCGCCACGCTTCGGGCCACGCGTGTGCAATAGGAAGTCCTCAGCTATAATCTTTCCATAGGGGGAGAAAATCTTGATAACGTCAGACCTAGAGAATCCCACTATACTGTTGGATTACACATTACACCAGGCTGACCATGGAAGGAAAATGCAACTAAAATACACAAGTAGTAACTTACTCTGATATCCTAAAATCCAGATTCCCTACATAGAGCCTACTCGCCGAATTTTCGTTGTCAAGACCCTTACGATCCTGCAAACTAAGTTGGTTACAAACACAGCATCTACCCATGTTGCACAATCTCCTGTTGCTCCTTTCTAATCAAGACTCGCTTACCATTGCCACTTGAAGAAGAAACCGGTGTGTACGCAATCCAGAGCCCAATTCAGAAATCGTGGGCTGCAGAGAGCAAAGAGGACAACCAATCAGATGTGCGAATTGTTCAATTTAAACAATGAAACTCATTCTCTAAGGCAGAACACTGCAACCATCATACGTGCACCCAGATATCGTTATCACCTAGAGGACTCGCAGGTTGCAATTACTATCATCGAACTAGCAACATCAGAGCGTACTCGAAGCGTGTCCGCGTGAGTTCTAGATCTATCTGCACAGATAGCGCGACAACTGGGAACGGAGAAATAGGCGGGAGGACGGGAACATACGGAAATCTTACCGGCGACGCGGGAGCGGTAAGAGCGCGCACGGACCGCGTAACTCCGGCGAAAATTCCGGCGTCGGCCAGCCACGGGTGGGTGGCGGCGGAGCGGAACAGTTTTTTTCAGAACGGAGTAGGGGGAGTGGGGACGCCCTATACATCAACCCGGTCGACGTTAGGAAGCAGTCGCACACCCTGGTCGTGATATTGGGCCTGGCCCAAGAAGCATGTTTGAATGATTCGTTGGCCGCGCGTCGTGGACTTCACCTGATTCCGCGTTCCGCGTTCGAATACCAGCCGCCTCCAATTTCCTGCTTACGCGTTGGACTGTTTGTTGACTGTTTTCCTGATTCGTTCGCCCGCCTCGTCGACTGTTTCAATTTCTTTTTGAACTGAATCTATACTACTATTAAAAGAGCAAACTTAACTTGTTGGGATACTTTAAATCTGGACCGTTCAATATCCGATCAAACGGCCCAGATCGTCCCAATGTTTGACAACTCAACATTGTCCGTTTTGGACCGTTTTGCCCTCCCACCAAACCACATAATACAACCAAATTGGCACCACCTTTTCGTTTTGCGGTTAATTACAAAGGATTGCCACCGATAAAAAGAAAAGAAAACGCTTGACCAGGTCTCAGCTCGCCTCACGCACTGTCACGCCCAGGCCACGATCGGTTGCGCTCCGAACTCACAGGCCGGCGTTGACGTGAGGAGGTCGAGCTGATCGATACGTTCCTGCTCCGTTTCCGCTAGGCTGCCGTTCCGTTTCCGCTAGGCTGCCGTTGATACGGAGTTCCCTACTTCCTTGGTACGCTGTATCGGCCAACGATACCGCGCTCACGAAGGAGAAGAAGTACGCCTTGCTCAAGGTCAACGCCTACGAGCTGCACCTGATCCAGATCGGCCTTGTGGGTTTCTTTAAGCTTTAGATCGTTGCCTCTCGCGCTCAGCTAGCCTCGCGCAGCAACCTTATCGATCGATTGTACGTGAGCAGATCGATTGTACGTGAGCAGCTAGAGGTGAACCCTGTGGCAATCAATCGATTTCCGTGTTTAATTCCGTCGCTGTGTTCGCAAAGCCGCAGACAGTTTTGCTCGAGCTAGCTGATTCACTAGGAAATAAATCAAGAGGATCACGTACAGGCTAACCGCTCACGTACACAATTTGACAATATGACATATTCAGGTTACTTGTGATTTGTTTTTGATGGGTGGTTTACCCAACGATTTTGACCTCAGCATACACAAATATTTCTTTTCGAATAATTCGTCGGAACCAAAGTTCTTATTACTTCTCAAAATATAGGGAAATACGGTCCTCAACCTGCACCATGGCTGTGACGAGCGTGTGATTTCTCCGCTGCCCAATTATCTGCAGCGTTGTTGTGATCCGCTCCTGGTGTTCTTTGTAGGCAGCTCCCTCATCAATTCTTGTATTTGGTTCGATGTTGTTTCAGGGATTTGGGAAAAAAATACTAGACAATGGCTTTACGCCTTTACCATAGTTCATTGGTGAATCCATGAGATGAGATAAAGGTATCACTTCGCTATGTTTTCATTTAGTATGGCATTTTTTTCTATTGAGAAAAAAGGTTTCTTGGAGGCTGTCACACGGGTTTTCAATTTGACCTGGTTCTCAAAATATGCCCAAATATTTCTTCTCAACCATTACTTCTCAAAATGTTTCGGCATATCTGAAAACATGCTCCTTTCTGATTTTTCCCTTGTCCAATAGCTATATAGATATACAATGTCAAATAATATGAGACGTGCGTTGCACGTGCACGTTCACTAGTTATACTCAAAACTGTAAATAAGTCATATGTAAGAGAAAAAAAACTGAATTAGCATCGCTCCTCTTTTTCTTTTTGAAATGAACTGGTTCACTGGTTCGGTGCTTCTTACTATTCAATTACTGTTAGTTTTACACAAAAATTATATTTGAATTTAAAATAAAGTGTACACGAAATTTATGCGCGTCAACGCATAGGTTTCATTCCTGTACTCGGTTACGAGTTTCGTCGACTGTAACTTCTCTATTTTGAATTGATATTCAAAAAAAATTAGATAATTTTTATCAAATTCGTCGCACTCGGTCGATCGTTTGAAATATCTTTGACGAGTAGGTTAATGTCAACGTTTCACACAACTTTCAAGTTGTAACTTTTTTGTTTCGACGGTCATATATGAGATAATCTTGTACCGTAGGTTTAAACATGTTTATACTCCTCACTATACACGTCTTCATGTGTAGATACATGCAGATTTGAACAAAACATCCTCTCTACATGATGAAAAATATAACAAAAAAGAAGTATCAGAAATCATGTGTAGGGTACTAGCACATTTGGAAATTATTTTTGAACGATTTTCAAAAAGTGAACAAAATAACTATTTCAACGGAAACTATTTTTGAACGATTTTAAAAGGTGAACAGAAAAAGTTAGTAAACGGAAATTATTTTTGAACGATTTTCAAAAAAGTGAACAAAATAGGTATTTGAACGGATATTAATTTGAACGATTTTAAAAGGCGAACAGAAAAAGTCTGTGAACGGAAATTATTTTTGAACGATTTTAAAAAAGTGAACAAAAAATAGGTATTTGAACGGAACTATTTTTGAGCGATTTTAAAAGGCGAACAGAAAAAGTCTGTGAACAGAAATTATCTTTGAACATTTTAAAAAAAGTGAACAACATAGGTATTTGAACGGAAATTATTTTTGAACGATTTTAAAAGGCGAACAGAAAAAGTCTATGAACGGAAATTATTTTTGAACGATTTTCAAAAAGTGAAAAAAGTATTTGAACGATTTTAAAAGGCGAACAGAAAAAGTCTGTGAACGGAAATTATGTTGAACGATTTTCAAAAAGTGAAAAAAGGTTTTGAACAGAAATTATTTTTTAACGATTTTAAAAGGCGAACAGAAAAGTCTGTGAACAGAAATTATTTTTGAACGATTTTCAAAAAAGTGAACAAAATAGGTATTTGAACGGAAATTATTTTTGAACGATTTTAAAAGGCGAAGAGAAAAAGTCTGTGAACGGAAATTATTTTTGAACGAATTTCAAAAAGTGAACAAAAAAGTATTTGAACGATTTTCAAAGGCGAACACAAAAGTCTGTGAACGGAAATTATTTTGAACGATTTTCAAAAAGTAAAAAAAGGTGTTGAACAGAAATTATTTTTTAACGATTTTAAAAAGCGAACAGAAAAAGTCTGTGAACAGAAATTATTTTTGAACGATTTTCAAAAAAGTGAAAAAATAGGTATTTGAACAGAAATTATTTTTGAACGATTTTAAAAGGCGAACAGAAAAAGTCTGTGAACGGAAATTATTTTTGAACGATTTTCAAAAAGTGAAAAAAAGGTATTTGAACGATTTTAAAAGGCGAACAGAAAAAGTCTGTGAACGGAAATTATTTTAACGATTTTCAAAAAGTGAAAAAAGGTTTTGAACAGAAATTATTTTTTAACGATTTTAAAAGGCGAACATAAAAAGTCTGTGAACGAAAATTATTTTTGAACGATTTTCAAAAAAGTGAACAAAAAATGTATTTGAATGGAAATTATTTTTGAACGATTTTAAAAGGCGAACAAAAAAAAGTGTATGAACATAAATTATTTTTGAACGATTTTCAAAAAAGTGAACATAAACGGTATTTGAATAGAAATTATTTTTGAACGATTTTAAAGGCGAATGGAAAAAGTATGTGAACAGAAATTATTTTTGAACAATTTTCAAAAAAGTGAACAAAAAACGTATTTGAACGAAAATTGTTTTTGAACGATTTTAAAAGCCGAACAGAAAAAGTCTGTGAACGGAAATTATTTTTGATCGATTTTCAAAAGAGAACAAAAATTGGTATTTGAACGATTTTCAAAAAGAAAACAAAAAAATAAGTATTTTGAACGGGAATGGTTTTTGAACGATTTTAATACATGAACAATTTTGAAAAAATAAACATTTTTAAAATTTGAACATTTTCAAAAATGAAAATTCAAAAATAAAGAAATAATATCTAATAAAAAAACTGAAAAGAAGAAAGAAAAAAGAAACAGCCAAAAAAATAAAAACGAATAAATCTGGAAGCATGTCGATGGGGGAGGAGCAAGGAAGGAATTATTAAGGGCGTACTGTACTACAGTACGTAGCAGCTCCCCTGGCATCTTTTGCTTTTCTCGGAACGTTGTATGTGAGCGCACGCGGTGGAGGTCCAGCGCGAGCGCGAGCGAGTAAATGGGCCAGGCCCAGGACGGGAGCGTAGGCGTACGCGAAGCGCAGGGGGTGTGCGATCCCAGTTAACATCGACCTGATCGATATATAGGAATCGCCAGGGGAGTGGTCGGAGTTAGGTCATTTGTAGCTGGGCCAACCGGCTTTTCCTCGGGGAATATCTACTTTCCGCTTACTCTCTGGTGCTTTTGGGCCGGCCTTTTCATTATTTTTTCTTTCTACGCCTAGCATAGGACTGGAAATAAAACTTGAAACTCTCGAGCTAGTCGATTCGGGTTGAAAGCTTGGCTCATTTAGCCTGAATTCGTGAGATTATCGAATCAAGCCTGATCGGATAGCAAGACTCGACAAACTCATGAAACTCGACACTAGGCGGGGAACAGTGGCAGAAGGCTGAAAGACCAAAAAATAAATAAGGACTTGATGTCTCCCCCTTCTCCTTATTCCCCCATTTTGCTACAATTTCATTCATATGTAGGATTGTAATATTGTTCTCTGCACAAATTGACATATTTCAAAAGGGCTCTCAACTATCATTTATCCATTATAAAACTTTTTTTAGAAATAGGGTGTCTCCTGCCTCTGCATCAAAATGATGCTGATGTCTACGCACACTTCTATTCTTGTAGACAGTGTTGGGCCTCCAAGTGCAGAGGTTTGTAGAACAGCAGCAAGTTTCCCTTAAGTGGATCACACAAGGTTTATCGAACTCAGAGAGGTAGAGGTCAAAGATATCCCTCTCAAGCAACTCTGCAATTAAGATACAAGAAGTCTCTTGTGTCCCCAACACACCTAATACACTTGTCAGATGTATAGGTGCACTAGTTCGGCGAAGAGATAGTGAAATGCAAGTAATATGGATGATTATAAGTGGTAATTGCAATCTGAAATAAAAATGGCAGCAAGCAAACCTGAGACAAAATGAGAGCAAACGGTGTTTCAATGCTTGGAAATAAGGCCTAGGGATCTCTTCACTATGCTACTCTGAGCTATTCCCTTGTTGGATAACGAACACCAATCCACTGCGTAGGGCTATAAAAGCACACCTTAAAGTTGCATTCCACATCTAGGGAACCCCAATGTCACTAAGAGCGCCCCAAAATAGTACTAGACAAACACCACAATTTCATAGAGACATCCAACACAAATAATAACTCATGATAAGTATTCATGTAATCTTTAGCCTAAGAGTCACACACGGTACGCACACTGTCAACTTCGCACCATGGGACAAAGGTGACTCCGGAGTTTATATTAATAAAACCACTCAAATAGCATAATTGATAAGATAACGAAGAGTAACATCCATGGATCCAACTAGATTACAAAGCTCATGATCACCTAAAGATCAACCATGGGAGAGAGAGATGAACCACATAGCTACCGGTAGAGCCCTCAACCCCAAGGGAAACTACTCACACATGGTCATGGTGATGAGGAGCTTGATGGAGAGGTTGATGAAGAGGTGCAGCCCGAAGTGGAGACGGCGGCCCGCAGCAGCCACGGCGCGGCGGCGGCCCTCGGGGGCGGCGGCCCTTGGCCCCCCTTCTTCTTCCTTGGTGATAGTGCGGCAATGGAGGAGCTCCTCCCCCTCCTTGGCGGCTGCCAAGAGGAGGAAAATTCGTGGCTTTTTGTGTCTCTTCACGACCTAGGGTTTCCTTCTTTATATGGACTCTCGGATTTCCGTCACCCCCTTTTAGGTTCCACCAAAATGGGCCTACAGGCCGCGTCCGAACTCCGATTGGGCTGATCTCGGCTTAAAATCTTCGTATGGAAAATTGTGACAACTTTCTCTTTAATTTGATTTCCATTGGACACCATCTTCGAGGGTCAAACTGATAATCTCCGTAAAAAGTTCTCAGACAGATTTCAGGAAAGTACCAATTTGACTACAACAAGGTTTTCTTTGCCCAATTTTGATAATTCCTACACATCTCTACTATATAATACGAGTAGTGTTTCTTCCTTCGTCCGTCGGTATGTCGCGGTGGTACGTACGTCGCGCGTGGTAGTTTTGCAAATTAACCCCGCAGAAATAGTCAAATCAACCCGCATCCGATTTGACCCCCACCTCCCACCGGCCACCGCTTCCTCCTCCCACACGACGACCGCCGCGGCCACCTCGCGTAGCGGGGAGGGCCCGCCCAATCGTTTTTTGCGAAACAAGGGCCCGCCCAATCACGTCGGCCATGGTGCACAGTGTGTACGATGCCGTCGAGCTGGTGTCCGGCGTGCCAGGCCGCATCGAGGCCGTAGCCTCCCACGCCGGGAAGCTCCTCGTCGCGGTCTCCGACTGCTCCCCCCGCATCTACTCCACGCTGGCCCCTGGTGGCTCTAGGTTAGTAGTGCCAGAAACAATGCTTGTACGTCACACGTCAGTTGGGAACCCCAAGAGGAAGGTATGATGAGTGCAGCAGTAAGTTTTCCCTCAGTATGAAACCAAGGTTTAATCGACCAGTAGGAAAACGAGGTTTGCTTCGAAGGTGTTGGTGAGGAGTGTAGTGCGGCGCAACACCAGGGATTCCGGTGCCAACGTGGAACCTGCACAACACAATCAAATTACTTTGCCCCAACTTAACAGTGAGGTTGTCAATCTCACCGGCTTGCTGAAAACAAAGGGTTAAACGTATCGAATGGAAATGATGTTTGTTTGCATAAAACAGTAGAGAACAATGATTGCAGTAGATTGTATTTCAGATGTAAAAGAATGGACCGGGGTCCACAGTTCACTAGTGGTGTCTCTCCAATAAGATAACTAACATGCTGGGTAAACAAATTACAGCTGGGCAATTGACAATTGATAAGTGCATATAACATGCATGTGTGAGCTGTGGTGTCTACTATGAGATTCATTTGGGCATTACGACAAAGTACATAGACCGCTATCCAGCATGCATCTATGCCTAAATAGTCCACTTTCCGGTTAACATCCGTACCCCTTCCAGTATTAAGTTGCAAGCAACAGACAATTGCATTAAGTAATGTGCGTAATGTAAACAATACATTCATCCTTGAATAAAGCATTGCTGTTTTACCCCTAGTGGCAACAACACATCTACAACCTTAGAACTTGCTGTCACTATCCCAGGTTAAATAGAGGTTGAACCCAACTATCATGCATAAATACCCCCTCTTGGAGTTACAAGTATTCACTTGGCCAAGGCTTCAACAAGTAACGGAGAGCATGCAAGATCACAAATGACATAGACATGATAATATAATATTCAGCTCCACATAGGTATCAATATAAGTCAGATCCCAGCAAACACAACATGTAGCATTACAATAAGATGATCTTGATCATGATAGGCAGCTCACAAGATCTAAACATGATGGCACAAGTGGAGAAGACAACCATCTAGCTACTGCTATGGACCCATAGTCCAAGGATGAACTACTCACGCATCACTCCGGAGGCGGGCATGGCGATGTAGAGCCCTCCGGTGATGATTCCCCTCTCCGGCAGGGTGCCGGGAAGAGCTTCAGAACCCCCCGAGTTAGGGTTGACGACGGCGGCGGCAGCGAATATGTTCTGGATGAAAGGCTCGGTGTTTTAGGGTTTTCGCGTCTCGGGGAATAAATAGGCGAAGGGGCGATGTCGGCGGACCCCCGAGGGGCCCAAACCACCAGGCGCGGCTGGGCCCACTGCCGCGCCACCTGGTGGTTTGGCCACCTCGTGGCTCTCTTCGTCTCTCCTTCGGACTCCGTGTACGTGCTGGAAAAATAGGGACTGGCCTTTTGTTTCGTGCAATTCCGAGAATATTTCCAGAAGTAACTTTCTGAAACCAAAAACAGCAGAAAACAGGGAACTGGCACTGTGGCATCTTGTTAATAGGTTAGTCCCAGAAAATGCATAAAAGTGATACGAAGTGTATATAAAACATGTAGCAAATGGTATAATATAAGCATGGAACAGCAGAAATTATGGATACGTTGGAGACGTATCAAGCATCCCCAAGCTTAGTTCTACTCGTCCTCGAGTAGGTAAAACGATAACAACAAATAATTTCTGAGGAGACATGCTTTCACACAATCTTGATCAATATATTGCAAGGCTCATGTCATGAATGAAGTGACTCAAAGCAATGATCTATAGTTTGCTAACAAATAGATAAAGAGTAAACAATGAATCATATAAGCAAAAACTTTTCATGAATAGTACTTTCAAGACAAGCATCAAAAAGTTTTGCATAAGAGGTAACTCATAAAGCAATAGATTCAAAGTAAAAGGCATTGAAGCAACACAAAGGATGATTAAGTTTCAGCATTTGCTTTCAACTTGTAACATGTATATCTCATGGATAGTTGTCAACATAAAGCAATATAACAAGTGCAATAAGTAAATATGTAAGAATCAATGCACACAAAGTTGACACAAGTGTTTGCTTCTAAGATAGAAAGGAGTAGGTAAACTGACTCAACATAAAGTAAAAGATAGGCCCTTCGCAGAGGGAAGCAGGGATTAAATCATGTGCTAGAGCTTTTTAAGTTTTCGAAAGCATATAGAGAGCACAAAATAAGTATTTGAGAGGTGTTTGTTGTTGTCAACGAATGGTAGTGGGCACTCTAACCCCCTTGTCAACCAGACTTTCAAAGAGCGGCTCCCATGAAGGACGTTATTCTACCAGCAAGGTAGATCATCCCTCTTCTCTTTTGTTTACACATGTATTTTAGTTTCTTTATAGATGACACTCCTCCCAACCTTTTGCTTACACAAGCCATGGCTAACCGAATCCTCGGGTGCCTTCCAACATTCACATACCATGGAGGAGTGTCTATTGCAAAATTAAGTTGCTTACTGATAAATCAGGGCAAAACATGTGAAGAGAATTATTAATGAAAGTTGTAATTAATTGGGGCTGGGCACCCCGTTGCCAGCTCTTTTTGCAAATTATTGGATAAGCGGATGTATATGCCACTAGTCCAGGTGAAAGTCTGTCAGAAGTAAATGACAAGATTGAAAGATAAAACACCACATACTTCCTCATGAGCTATAAAACATTGACACAAATAAGGAGTAATAAAGTTTTGAATAGTTTAAAGGTAGCACATGAAATATTTACTTGGAATGGCAGGAAATACCACATAGTAGGTAGGTATGGTGGACACAAATGGCATGGGTTTTGGCTCAAGTTTTGGATGCACGAGAAGCATTCCCTCTCAGTACAGAGTTTAGGCTAGCAAGGTTGTTTGAAGCAAACACAAGTATAAACCGGTACAGCAAGAATCACATAAAAACATATTGCAAGTATTATAAGACTCTACACTGTCTTCCTTGTTGCTCAAACATTTTACCAGAAAATATCTAGACCTTAGAGAGAACAAATATGCATCCCAAGTCTCAACAAGCTCTACGGTAGTTCTCCACTACTAGGCTTTAACTACATGATGCAAGAGCTTAAACATGATCTACTTGAGAGCTCAAAACAATTGCAAAGCATCAAATCAAAACAAGACAATGATCTACAAGAATGCATATGTCTTTTCCAATACCAACTACTACATGTAGCATTTTCTTTCTTCCAAACAAACACCAATAATTTATTTAAACATAAACTCTCCAAATGATAATATAATGCAGCAAGAGAGTATTTATAAACAAGTGCTAACAGCTCGAAGAGATGCATGAAAAACAGGAGCTAAAAGCACTGCAGTAGCTAGTTAAGAATACTCAACAAATATAAGTGAAGAACATGAGTATTCACATGAAAAAGCGGAGCGTGTCTCTCTCCCACACAAGGATTGCTAGGATCCGAATTTATTCAAACAAAAACAAAAATAAAAACACACAGACGCTCCAAGTAAAGCGCATAAGATGTGAAAGAATTAAAATATAGTTTCACTAGAGATGACCTGATAAGTTTGTTGATGAAGAAGGGGATGCCTTGGGCATCCCCAAGCTTAGACGCTTGAGTCTCTCTGAATATGGTTGGGATGAACCACGGGGGCATCCCCAAGCTTAGGCTTTTCACTCTTCTTGATCACATAATATCACCCTTCTCGCTTGATCCTTGAAAACTTCCTTCACACCAAACTCAAGACAGTTCTCATTAGAGGGTTAGTGCATAATCAAAAATTCTCATATTCTGTAATGATACAATCAATCCCAAAGCTTCTGGACATTAGCTACAGCCACCAATGCTTTGTGGAGCAAAGAAATCCACACAAACACAGTAAAAGAGCGAATGCAAAACAAAAGGCAGAATCTGTCAAAAACAGAACAGTCTGGAATGACGAATTTTTTCGAGGCACTTAAGTTGCTCAGATGGATCTGGCCTAAAATAATGAAAGTTGCGTACATATCTCAGGAATATGCGTGATTTTTCTCAGAATTTTTGAATTTTCTACAGGGAGATAAGCTCAAATCCGTGACAGCTAAAAATCTGTCACTGCGCAGAAATCCAAATCTTGCATCAACTTTCAATATAGAACTTTACTTGGCACAACATTGCGATAAAATAAAGATACAAAGGAGTTGCTACAGAAGTAACAAAACTCCTTGACTCAAAGAAAACAAAAATAACAGCAAATAAAAACGATGGGTTGTCTCCCATAAGCGCTTTTCTTTAACGCCTTTCAGCTAGGCGCAGAAAGTGAAAATCAAGTGTTGTCAAGAGAAGAAGCATCAACATCATAACTTGCTCTAACAATAGAGTCAAAAGGTAACTTCATTCTCTTCCTAGGGAAGTGTTCCATACCTTTCTTGAGAGGAAATTGGTACCTTATATTACCTTCTTTCATATCAATGATGGCACCAACAGTTCGAAGAAAAGGTCTTCCCAAAACAATAGGACAAGATGCATTGCATTCAATATCCATAACAATAAAATCAACGGGGACAAGGTTATTTTTACGTAATAAAAACATCATTAACTCGCCCCAAAGGTTTCTTCATAGCATTATCAGCGAGAAAAACATCCAAATAACAATGTTCCAAAGGTGGCAAATCAAGAATATCATAAAGCTTCTTGGGCAAAACTGAAACACTTGCACCAAGATCACACAAGGCATTGCAATAAAATCATTCACCTTTACCTTAATGATGGGTTCCCAACCATCTTCTAATTTCCTAGGAATAGAAGCTTTAAGTTTCAACTTCTCCTCCCTAGCTTGCAAAAGAGCATTTGTAATATGCTTTGTAAAAGCCAAATTAATAGTGCTAGCATTGGGACTTCTAGCTAATTTTTGCAAGAACATAATAACTTCAGAGATGTTACAATCATCAAAATCAAAATCATTATTGTCAATGGTGGTGGAACCATTGTCTCCAATAGTTTGAAAAATTTCAGCACTTTTATCAGAAAAAGTTTCAGCAGTTTTAGGCAATTTCAAACGCTTTGCAGAAGTAGTAGAGACATTACCAACACCAATAACATTACCATCAATAGTAGGAGGTTTACTAGCATGTGAAACATTAGCATTACTAGTGGTGGTGATAGTACAAACTCTAACTATACTATTCTCTTTTTCAAGTTCTTCCTCTTTTTCCCACCTAGCATGCAATTCAGCCAACATCCTAATATTATTATCAATTCGAACTTGGATGGCATTTGCTGTAGCAAATGACTTAATATCTTTAACTTCATTAGGCATAACTTTCAGTTTTAGAATTTCAACATCATGAGCAAGACTATCAACTTTAGAGACAAGATCATCAATTTTTTCAAACTTTTCCTCAACAGTTTTATTGAAAGCTTTTTGTGTGCTAATAAATTCTTTAAGCATAGCTTCAAGATCAGAGGACACACTTCTATTGTTGCTGTAGGAATTACCATAAGAATTGCCATAACCATTTGAAGGATAAGGCTTATAATTGTTGCTACCAAAATTATTCCTATAAGCATTGTTGTTGAAGTTGTTGTTTTTAATGAAGTTTACATCAACATGCTCTTCTTGAGCAACCAATGAAGCTAAAGGAATATTATTAGGATCAACATGAGATCTACCATTCACAAGCATAGACATAATAGCATCAATCTTATCACTCAAAGAGGAGGTTTCTTCAACAGAATTTACCTTCTTACCTTGAGGAGCTCTTTCGGTGTGCCATTCGGAATAGTTGATCATCATATCATCAAGTAGCTTTGTTGCTGCACCTAAAGTGATGGACATAAAGGTTCCTCCAGAGGCTGAATCCAATAAGTTCCTTGAGGAAAAATTTAATCCTGCATAAAAGGTTTGGATGATCATCCAAGTAGTCAGTCCATGAGTGGGACAATTCTTCACCAAAGATTTCATTCTTTCCCAAGCTTGAGCAACATGTTCATTATCAAGTTGTTTAAAATTCATAATGCTACTTCTCAAGGATATAATCTTAGCAGGAGGATAATATTTCCCTATGAAAGCATCTTTGCATTTTGTCCAAGAATTAATACTATTTCTAGGCAAAGAAAGCAACCATTCTTTAGCTCTTCCTCTCAAGGAGAAAGGAAAAAGTTTCAGTTTTATAATATCCCCATCCATATCCTTATACTTTTGCATTTCACAAAGTTCAACAAAGTTATTAAGATGGGCAGCAGCATCATCAGTACTAACACCAGAAAATTGCTCTTTCATAACAAGATTTAATAGAGCAGGTTTAATTTCATAAAATTCTGCTGTAGAAGCAGGTGGAGCAATAGGAGTGCATATGAAATCATTGTTGTTTGTGCTAGTGAAGTCACACAACTTAGTGTTCTCAGGAGTACTCATTTTGAAAAAAAAATAAAAATTAAACAAGTAACTAATTTTTTTGTGTTTTTGATATAAAGAGCAAACAAGACTAAATAAAAATAAACTAAGCAAGACAAATAACAAAGTAAAGAGATTGGGTGTGAGAGACTCCCCTTGCAGAAGCAATTCGGTTTTCCCCGGCAACGGCGCCAGAAAACGTGTTGGTGGCTCTAGGTTATAGTGCCAGAAACAATGCTTGTACGTCACACGTCAGTTGGGAACCCCAAGAGGAAGGTATGATGAGTGCAGCAGTAAGTTTTCCCTCAGTATGAAACCAAGGTTTAATCGACCAGTAGGAAAACGAGGTTTGCTTCGAAGGTGTTGGTGAAGGAGTGTAGTGCGGCGCAACACCAGGGATTCCGGTGCCAACGTGGAACCTGCACAACACAATCAAATTACTTTGCCCCAACTTAACAGTGAGGTTGTCAATCTCACCGGCTTGCTGAAAACAAAGGGTTAAACGTATCGAATGGAAATGATGTTTGTTTGCATAAAACAGTAGAGAACAATGATTGCAGTAGATTGTATTTCAGATGTAAAAGAATGGACCGGGGTCCACAGTTCACTAGTGGTGTCTCTCCAATAAGATAACTAACATGCTGGGTAAACAAATTACAGCTGGGCAATTGACAATTGATAAGTGCATATAACATGCATGTGTGAGCTGTGGTGTCTACTATGAGATTCATTTGGGCATTACGACAAAGTACATAGACCGCTATCCAGCATGCATCTATGCCTAAATAGTCCACTTTCCGGTTAACATCCGTACCCCTTCCAGTATTAAGTTGCAAGCAACAGACAATTGCATTAAGTAATGTGCGTAATGTAAACAATACATTCATCCTTGAATAAAGCATTGCTGTTTTACCCCTAGTGGCAACAACACATCTACAACCTTAGAACTTGCTGTCACTATCCCAGGTTAAATAGAGGTTGAACCCAACTATCATGCATAAATACCCCCTCTTGGAGTTACAAGTATTCACTTGGCCAAGGCTTCAACAAGTAACGGAGAGCATGCAAGATCACAAATGACATAGACATGATAATATAATATTCAGCTCCACATAGGTATCAATATAAGTCAGATCCCAGCAAACACAACATGTAGCATTACAATAAGATGATCTTGATCATGATAGGCAGCTCACAAGATCTAAACATGATGGCACAAGTGGAGAAGACAACCATCTAGCTACTGCTATGGACCCATAGTCCAAGGATGAACTACTCACGCATCACTCCGGAGGCGGGCATGGCGATGTAGAGCCCTCCGGTGATGATTCCCCTCTCCGGCAGGGTGCCGGGAAGAGCTTCAGAACCCCCCGAGTTAGGGTTGACGACGGCGGCGGCAGCGAATATGTTCTGGATGAAAGGCTCGGTGTTTTAGGGTTTTCGCGTCTCGGGGAATAAATAGGCGAAGGGGCGATGTCGGCGGACCCCCGAGGGGCCCAAACCACCAGGCGCGGCTGGGCCCACTGCCGCGCCACTGGTGGTTTGGCCACCTCGTGGCTCTCTTCGTCTCTCCTTCGGACTCCGTGTACGTGCTGGAAAAATAGGGACCTGGCCTTTTGTTTCGTGCAATTCCGAGAATATTTCCAGAAGTAACTTTCTGAAACCAAAAACAGCAGAAAACAGGGAACTGGCACTGTGGCATCTTGTTAATAGGTTAGTCCCAGAAAATGCATAAAAGTGATACGAAGTGTATATAAAACATGTAGCAAATGGTATAATATAAGCATGGAACAGCAGAAATTATGGATACGTTGGAGACGTATCAGCCCCGACGATGGCGAGATCCGGAGGGACGGACCCTACACGCTCGAGCGCAAGGAGCAGCGGCTTTGGCGCCGTGCGCCCTCCGCGATGGAGGCCAACGCCAACCACGACCTCCTGCTCTCTATGAGCGCCGGGGCCTGCTTTGCCGCCGGCCGCCCGAAGCGCCTAACCGTCTTTCCCCTCGACGGTGAGGATTCACTCGCCTGCTTTTGATATGTTCGAGCACTTTATTCCCTTTGCCATTGATTTTAGCCATTCGATCGATTGGGTTCTCCGTGGAGCTAGAAATCGGTACTTGGTAGCAGCAGTACGGAGAATTGCAATTTCAGCATTCAGAGAATTAACAACTTCGGGGGGGGGGGGGGGGGGGGGGAGCATTGGCGCTCGATTTTACTCCCTAATTTGGACCATTGAGGGATGTCTCATAAAGGTTACATTTTATATAGCTTTCCAAGCCTGGAGTCCCACCGGAATGCTGAATATTTCTGTGAAATACATTGCGGATTTAGTAAAGAAATATAATTATGTGAACATCATTTTTTTTACAGTAATTATGTGAACATCATGAACATTTATTAATTATACTAGTTTAAGTCAGAATGATTTAAACTTTTGAGTGATTCGTCGATATTTACTCAAGTTTGACATTCTGTGACTGCTTATGTTGCCAGATGATTTAGTATGCTGATGAGCTGGTATCTCCGTAACCTTAAGTACTGTAGTGCTTTTTGAACTTTATGCTATAATTCCGAGACATCAAAATCAATGTTCCATGGAACTTTGTTCTCTATTTAAAATGGTTGTGACCAGGTTTAGAAATTCAGAAAAGCTTATGAAGTACTATTTCCTTTGTTAGTTGAAAGACTAATGTAGAGAAGTCTAAGTGTGTTCATCACTTAGCAGCATTAGTACCTTATATAAGATATAGGCATCCATGTGCCTTTAAATTTTATTTTTCCGTGGTACATGTTTCATAGATTTGTGTAAGCTTCATTGCTAAAATAAGGGAAAATGTAATTTAGCAAAAACAAAAAGAAGAAATTGTTCGTTGTAAATTCATAAGTTTCTGCATGTTGTTCGATGCTTCCTACTCCTGGATAACCATGTTGCAAACAAAGATTGGGTAGTAAGTGCTGTCTTTTTTTTTTTCCTTTTGAGAGGATTGTACGTGCAGTACAAGACAGTTCTACAACAATGATAGAACAAAATCGAAGATTTCTTCAAAAATAAAATGTTTGATTTACTTTAAACCGTTGCAACGCACGAGCACTTTGCTAGTTAAAGTGTAAAACAAGAACATTGTGCACTTTGCCAACTATTAGTAGGTTAGTCCAATAAATATCATAATATGATTAAAGTGCATATAAAACATGTGGCAATTGATATAAAACAAGCATAGAACATCAGGAATTATAGATACGTTTGAGACGTATCAGATGCACAAACCTTATTTTTATATTTAAAAGCATTATAAAACATGTACTCACATCCTTAACCAAACACATTGAATGAACTCATACAATAATAATTTTAGATCAATAAAACATACAAAACAAAAGTAATGCCATAAACATAATTGAATGCATACCTAGGGTTCGTTTAGGCCAACCCTATAAGTTGGCGAAACTACTTTCAACATATCCTTAAATACTCCATCTAGGAAATTGTTTAGATTCAAGTTTTGTTAGATAAAAAATTAGCCATTGCAAAAAAAAATTGGTTTTCGACCAGACGACAACTAGTTCATCTTTCCAGAATTGGTTTTGCATAGTCTTCACTAAAAGGGGCATACATTCGTACGGAGTCCTTTACATTTGAATTATTCGTTAGAAATCAAGATAGGACACCACCCTACCATTGCCCTACTGGGAGCTCCGTCTTGGGCCGGAACAAGGCACAACCGGCCATGGTCAAAATAAGCCACATGACTAGATTCGATCATCCCAACATTGGTCCTGAATTGATTGAGTATTTGTTGTGAACTAATTTTATTTTATTGTGAGATCTTTGAAATTAGATTTTTTTTTGCCATATTGCTATTTTTGCACATAGTTGTTGCTAAAATAATAACGAGTTTTATCGAATGGAACGAGCCAACTCGAGTCTGTCATGAGTCGAGCTGAGCTGACCATTTGACTGTAAAGTTAACAAGCTTAGCTATTTCGAGCTAAACATTCCAAGTTGTCTCGTTATCCCGGCCTAGACTCACCATGACTTGCTTTTAGACATAGGACTAAGTAGCACTTGTTGTTTGGTTGCACCACAAGAAAAACACATAATAATTCTATAAGGGTTGAATACGTGTTATAATTGTAGTGGGCACATAGGATTTTTTTCCAAGAGGTTCTACGTCTTGCTAGAAATACGAAGGAATCATAGTGCCGGAAAACAATCCATTGAAAATTTGGAGAATTCACTGCTTTTAAAGAAATGGATTATAGGAAAAGTTCCTATGGATCGAAATCGATTACAATTACTTTGAAAACCTAAAGAAAGAGGACCTAAATAACTATGCACATGCTTGACACATGCCACGTTTCTTCCACCGTGTGACAGTTGTGTTCTCTGTCTGACCAGGTTATACACATAAGAGAACGCACAAGGATCTAGACTCACGCTTATTGCCAAGTTCCTTTTGATGTGATGCATTCAGCCTTTCCCATGTGCACGACTGTCTAAAAGAGCAGACTTCTGGAACCCCCATCCCTTGAGATCAAGAACCAGGATCAGTGGGGCGAAATGTTTTTTGGGAGCGTCTCGACAAACTACATATGCGCCGCCGACCAATCGACTACTCGGCTTTTATGCCGGCGCATTACTACATCCTCTTCACCACCAGGAGCGACAACAACAACGGTGCTGACAATGCTGCGGTGGTGGCCTTCGCGACCAACACGAATGTGCTATTCATCTTTATGCTTACACTTGATTTATGTCCAATGAAGATCTGCTAGATATCTGATCCGTTCGTATGGTGCTTTCGTTAATTGAATTCATTCGAAATTGCTTAATATTGCAATAGGCACTATCTACTGCTATTGCAGCTTGTGCAACCTTTTTCTTTCTCCAATCAACGTACTAATTTTTTTAGTCTATGCTAAGTTAAGTCGACCGTGCTCTTCCACATGAATCGAACATAGCTTACTCCAAGCGGCACCGTCCTATACTCTACAAGGCTGCCAGACGTCGTGTACTACTAGTAGTCAGCTGTTCAGCACCCATCAGATTTTGACCAATCCATCGATCGATCGATCAGCTAAGACTAATTAACGTGCTATTTTAGTCCCGTCTAGTGAACAATAAACTTGGCCGGGGCTTCGTTTCCCGCTCCCGCCGCCGCTATCTCCTCGGCCCCATTTAACCGATCCCACTGCATGCACAAGCGAAACGGCCAATGGTCAAGGAACGTACATGCAGGATATATATGAAACTGCTCACTAACTAAGCTGAGCAGAGCACAACCTAATTCCGGCAAGTCAATTAAACCTTTGCGAACTCGCCTTCCCTGCACACGCCGACGTTGATGCTCATCGACCGGTCTTTCCCCTTCATCGGCGAAGACACCACCTTGCAGCAATTCCTCCTCGGAGACTGCACAATTTGCAAAAACATGTCAATGAAACAACGATGATGCAGAGTTTTACTTTCAAGAACGGAGATGAAAAGAGCTACAGCGATGATGGTTGTCGAGGAGCGTACGTACCCTTTTCCACAGATCGGGGTCGGGCTTCTTGTGGACGACGATGTGGTCGAGGAGCGCGGCGGGGTCGGCGATGCGCCACCGGCATGGTGGCTGCTTCACGCGGTGCCGCTCGTACTCCGTCACCGTCACGTTCCGGCGCGGTCCATCCGCGACTGGCGCATGTAGTACACGTTGGGCTTCTGGCATGGCTGCCGCGCCACGGGCCGGGTGTTGAACGAGTATGCCGTGTAGTCTGCGCGCCGGTACCAGTTGAGGAACGACCTCACCGGCGTCTCCATCTCCCGCGGCGACAGCACCCCGCGCACCACCATCACCGCGAACCCCACGACACCGACACCGTCCACTGGTGCTCCGGATCGTAGCACCGACTGCTGCGCCACCGCCGCCGAGTCCAGCCGCACCGGACCGTCGAACAGCTTCCGCAGCGCCCGGCCCGCGACGGCGTCGTCGGGAACACCGGCTCCAGGAAGTCGAGGTGGTGCAGCGTCACCAGCGGGGCCACCGGGTGCGCGCCCAGGAGGCCAGCACGTCGCCCCACAGGTCGCACTGGTGGAACCCCGGGTGGCGCGTCAGCGGCACGCCCAGCTCCGACATGCACGCGTGGATGCGGTCGTCGCTGCCGTACAGCGCCGGGTACCGGTGCAGGCACCCGTCCTGCATCTTGGCCAGCTCCTCCGCCAGCGCGCGGCTTATGGCGAAGCGCCGCCGCCGAACGCCATGCCGTAGGAGAAGATGAGGTTCTGGATGTGGCTCTCGGACGGCGATCCGATGTAGTACGGTTGCGTGTGATCGTACGGGAGAGCACGTGACCAGGTTCTCCGGGAGAAACACCGTATCGTCGTCGCCCATGACGAAACCGGACGCCGGGGAGGCCGAGGCGGTAGCTCTCGGAGACGATGCGGGATATCCGCAGCGCCGAGCGGCTGCCGGCACCGTGCGTGTAGGGAAATTTGGACGTGTCCGAACTGACCATGATCGCCGGGAGCCCCGTGCGCGAGCTCTTGGAGTAGAACTCCTCCACCGGCTTGTCCATCCACACAAACCGCGCATCCGCCCCGGCCGCCACCAGAGTTTGATGTACTCCTTCCGGCTCTCCCACAGCGCCGACGACGCGCCGATCCCAAACACGATGTGCCGCAGCCGGTGGGCGCCTCGTCGCTGACACCATCGGCTTGAACGGCGGCGGCGGTGGGGACAGCGTCGTGGTGTTCGACGTGGAGGCGTTTGGATTGGCCACCACGAAATGCACCATGGCACCAGCGCCCTCCGGCGAGCACCGTGGGTTGTAGATCGGCGAGATAGCGACGATGACCATGTACATAAACAGCACGGGCAGGACGACGTAGAGGAGGATGCCGTAGAGGAAAGAAGACTTGGCCTTGACACGGAGGCACCATGCGCCGCACCGCGTGCATGCCGTTGGCCGGAGGCTTGTCCCCGGCCCTCCTCCGCCCCTCATGCCAACGACCTCGTCGTGATCGATCGCAATGGCCAGGCTTGATCGACGAGTTTGCTAAAAGTGGCTAGTGTGCTAACGGTGGTCAGGTCGTTTTGTTCGTTTGTTCCAGGTGCTTGCCTGCGTGGCAAACGAGGACTCGATACTTAGACGTAGCGGTTCAATGGCCTGATTGCCTTTCTTGGATCTTATTTCCGGTGGCCTGTGGTGTTGTCCAGGTCCATATACTCGTACACCTCTTTTTGTTGGTTTGTCGAGTCATGGTTCACAATTCAGCGAACACTCGCAGTTTGTAGGCAGTAGGTGTAGAATTATTGTCAAACTATACTGTATACAAAAGGGTACAAAACTTATGATACACCAGCAAAAATCGGCGCGGCGGCACGCCGCGCTAGGCCGGTCATCAACCGTAATCGGAGGATCACATCGAACTAAGCCTCAGATAATGGCCAGTTTTTGCAATGCAGAAAGATTATAAGTTTAAGCCATTACGACACATTATTTTGCACAGCGCTGGAGTTTTCACGGCAAACTTCTCTGGATAGACGGGAGCATAGTGGGATGTGCAAAAGTACATCCATACTTCATGTACCATGTCGATATACTTCATATACCGATGAATAGACACCAACGTGCATTCATCAGGTCACGGCGCGCTAGGCCGACCATGTCACCAAGACACCAACCATTACGAACAATTGCAAGACACAAATCCTCGGTGAGCCAGTCGAAGACCACGAGCAAGCCAAGGGCGACTCCAAAGAAAACAAACGATACAAAAGACTCGTGAAGTGAACAGCCGACCTAGAGCGAAATGACCCTCAATGATACGTGAAACACAAAGGAAGAACATGATCGAGGACATAGCAAGTGCAGCTCAAGCCCATGACTCTTAAGCAAATAGAACGAGGGAAAACATAACATGGCAATATTTTTTGAGGACAAAACGGTCGTATCCGTCATTCGATTAGAAAGAATAGAGTGTTATGTACAGAATTTTGAACTAGGGAAAAAAATCCCTTCGCAACAACAGAAACTAGTCTCCAGGATCTTGTGTGTGGGCGAAAGCCCGTCTCGCCAACTCCTCCCGCACCAAAGCCGCCACCTCCAAAAGCGAGATTGCCATATTGTAGAAAGTCCTGTGTCTCCTCTCCTTCCCTGTCCGTCAAGTCAAGTGGATGATGGTTTCGCTAGGCGCTCTCCTGGCCTCATGTGAAGAGCCCACCAATGCTCGCCATGACAACAGACAACCTCGAGCAGCAACGCACTGTTCTCCTTGTGCCCACAGACGCAAGAAAACCCACGAGAACGATACAAAACAATTATATATCCAGCCACTACAATGCAATTCGGGTGACGTACACACGACCTCAGAATCTTACCCAGTAATGTCCACGTACCGAATAAGAGGCTAAACAGCCGTACGATAATTCTCTAGGCAAGGGCATAAACTCGGAACAAACGACTCCAGGAATCGCAGCTCCTAACCCGATTGCAACATGGAAACATATGTCCACGTACCCCCTTGTTGGCAGATAGAGAACAGTATAACAAAACCGAATTAACAGAGTCATGTTCCGATCAGCATAATACATAATCTGCGACAAATCGTATCTCTAAACGGAAGCCGTAGAGCCGACTGGACATAAATCAGAAAATGCGATAACAATAATCACAACGCATGCACTCTCAACGTGCAATCACATCTAGCGAGAACGACCAGACACGGCAACGACTCGGGAAGATGCACACGCCTGACAACACGACGATGGCACATAAACTTATGATAAAATTTCGTAGCCAACAAACACTTAAATGGCAAGCAGTGAGAACACGCAACGATTTCCAAGGAGAAGACCCCCACATCACCATTTCCTTTATAAGAACGGGAACCAACAGCCTAAACTTAATTCTCCTCACTAGTTTGCATCCCTCCACACCTATACGGATCTTCATACAATCGATCGGTCGAACTCAGTAGAGCAAGCCAAGATGAACAACAACAAGGTCTACACCAAAAGAGCATCAACGACGAAACAAGCGGAAGCTCACAAGAGGGCAAAGCTTTCAAAAGCACAACAAAGGTCTAATCGCATCGTCATCCTAGCCCTCCAGCCCGTACTTGCGCGTCATCGGCCCAAGCAGCCGCGTCATCGCCTTCGGTACATCATCGCCCAAGAAGCATTATCGGTTTTGAAGGGAAACGTAGGCAGAAAACAAAAAATTTCCTAACAACAATAACCGAAATAGCCAGGATCTATTACTATGCAGATATAAGTAACGGAGGGACCAGTGTACATACCCTTGTAGACCGTAAGTGTCGACGATCAAAAGATCTGTTTCGATGACGTCGCGTGATGAAGACGGGCGGTGAAGACGACGGCGGCACCGACCTCAAGGTGGTGAGGACGAACTCCTCTAGGTGCCCCAAGCGTGGCACCTCGCAGAGCTTACACACGTACGGAGAAGATGACGACCTCCGGGCTCCGATCCAGCAAAGCAGCGGAAGCAGAAGACTTGGATCTGAGAAAACCAGTAGCACGGCGGTGTGCGTATGGTGGAGAAAACCTCGACCCGTGCGCAACCCCATTTGCGGAGTCACGTCTAAACGGATGAGAGATAGAGATTTTCTGGGTGAATTTCCAAGGCATGGGGCACCACTATATAAAGGGGGAGGGAGGCTGCCAGGCTTGGTGGCTTGGCGGTGTGGGACTATTCCAACACCAGCCGCACCACCAGCTGGTGCGCGGCCTAGGTGGGCCCCAAGTGGCCCACCCGGCCACTCCATGCTGCGCCTCCTTTGGGGGGGGGGGGGGGGGGGGAAGTTCCCCCCTTATGGGCCCTCTCTCCATGGGAGAGGCCCATTTAAGGTTGGGCTGCCAATAAATTCGAAATAAATAGAATAAAATATATTTAATCATTAATTCCATTAATTAATATTAAATACATATTATCTCCGGATATATTTAACCATTTCGTCGGCCCTCGAACTTCTTCGGATTTTTCCCGGAACAGTTCCGGTGTTCTTCTCTCTATTTTCTTTTCTGCGTCCAATCTAAATAAACGTGACCTACCCTTAAGTGTGACACCTAGCGGTTCGGGATCACTCCGGACATGATCGAGAACCCTTCTCCGATCAATGACTATGAGGGAGACTTGGATGGCTATGATAATCCCTGTGCGTCCACGAAACATCTTTGTCGTTTGAACCTTAGACGTCAAGTCTCAGGCCTTTGGCCAGGCGATACTTAGTTTGTCCGAGACTCAATCTCTGGTATCATGATACCGAGCTTGATCTCGTTATTTGACAATACTATCTTTACCCGTCTGTGATATTACATCCTCTCGTACGAATGGCACCCGCCGGGTTTGGGGCCGGGTTTGACCCTCCCATACCCGTACCCGCCCTCTCTCCCCACCCCGGCACCCGCCCCCATACCCGTCGCGGGTCCCAACCTCCACCATACCTGCCACCCGCCGGGTACCCGCGCGAGAGGAGGGCATGGGCGGCGAGCGGCCGTCCTTGGCGGCGGTCGGCATCGAGGCGGCCTACAGGCGTCGAGGCGGTCGAGGACGAGGCCGGCCATGGAGCCGTGGAGGCCATGGCGGCGGGGGGTGAGAGGCGGCGGCGCGGCGTGAGAGGCGGCGGCGGCGGGCGTGAGAGCCTCCTCCTCGAGCCCCTCCGCCTCCTCCTCCTTCCACACGGCAGCCGTGGGCGGTCGACGGTGAAGTCCGGGGGCAGGTCCGCGGCGGCGCAGAGGGAGAGGGCAGGTCTGCGGCAGCATGGAGGGTGAGGGCAGGTCCGTCGACGGCGAAGTGGGCTTGGTCGGTGGCCAGCGGGACTGCGGGAGGAAGAAGGAGAGGCTCGATCTATTCTGTTTTGGTCTTGCAGAGGAGAGAAGAGAGATGGATCGAGGAGAGGCTCGCGTGCGGTTGGATGGATAAGAAACGTCAAACGTGCGTGGGTGTGGCTGGGTGGGATGGATAAGAAAGGGAAGTTAGATTATTATTTTTACTCGTTGACAGGTGGGGTCGCGGGTATGCGGGTTAAAGGGTACGTGTTTGCTACCCCCATACCTGCCCCCGCTAGATCCGACGGGTTTTGATTTTTCCCGTTAAGCACACCCACGGGTTTTTTTCTACACCAAACCCTCCCCATTTGAGGCGGGTACCCGTCGGGTTTGCGTGTATCGGGTACCCATTGCCATCCGGATCCTCTCGTGACCTAGTCACATGCTTGCAAGCTCATTGATGTAATCTCACCAAGTGGGCCCAGAGTATCTATCCTGCTATGCGGATTGGCAAATCCTGCTCTTGATCCCTCGCCTCAACATTTCCTTCCGATACCCGAGAGGGACACCTTTATTTTCATCCTATGTAAGATATGACGTTTGATGCAATCAAAGTATCTTTCAGAAATAGCAATTAGAGTTGATCTCACGGTTGAAGGCGTAACGACTATGTCCTATAAATATTGGGTGTATCCATCACATCATTCACCTAATGATTGACTCCATTGTCAACTGACATAAATGTCACATGATCGGAAACCTCGATCATCAATCGCACAATGGACTAGTTAAACAGAGGCTACTAGGGACCTGGTTGTTTACATACCACACGTGCATTAATGTTTCCGCTTAATACAGTTATAGCATGGTATAAAACGTATTATGAACAATTGAGATATGACAAATAAAACATCTTTATTAATTGCCTCTAGGGCATATCTCCTTCAGTCTCCCACTTGCAGCAGAGTCCAATTTATTCTAGTTTACAACTTGGTAAAAGCTTAACACCTATAGCCATTTGGTGCATGCTTGTCTGTGGAAGAGGAATTTAGTCAACAGATTTCACACATTGAGATCTGTATGTACTTTGCAACACTTCTATGTCACTTAGTTTGACATCATCCCGTATCTTATGATAACGGTGAAATATATGTTTGTCGATGGAGTGAGACTCGAAACTTCCCGTAGCGTGGGCCTTAAAAGTCTAAGAGATCTATTAAGGGAAACCACGCATGCTCGGAAAAAACCGCTCAGTCCAATCATACTTGCTACTTCTGAAGTAGCTATATATTCCTATACCTATGTAGATTATGCGACAGTGCATTCATATGCGACTTCGCAAGCTAACCCTGTCTTTCTTCAAAACAAAGGACCTCTCCCGTATGAGACTTCTAGTTGTATGGGTCAGTGCCATAACTTGCATCATCGTAACCTTTTACGGCAAGTTGTCTTTTTATTCTTACCCCATACCAGAAAACATATCCTCAGTTCTCTTTAGACACTGAAGGATATACTTAACGTTTGTTCATTGATCCATCCAGGGATCACTCTAGAAACCGTTCTTCAACCAAGAACTTGGGTCACACCAAGTCGAGCTTTCAGTCTGATAAAATTTATGGCTGAGGCATACAGGATGTCAGACATCCTTTTCTTTCAGTAACTATCGCTGAAATGCCAAGATAATCTTAATATTTTACCTAGTCATACAAGTAAGAACCTTTTCTTCGCTTGTTCTATTCTGAAACATTTCAGAATCTTAACATAGGAAAATATTCCGACCTAATGTTATTAAGCCCTTTTGATTTATACAATTTATAGACCTGGCACCTAATACTCTTAACTTCATTCATTGAAAATTTAATCACTTAAATAATCATTTATACTTAACTAGAGGATCTGTATCATTCTCAATATTACATATAAAATCTGGAATGACACCTCGTTCCACTCAAATATGCCTTCCGCATATAAGACCAGGAAATTTCCTTTTAGCTCCCACCCAAATATGCCATTCACATATAAGATCAAGGAAAGCTACTTAGCTCCCACTCAATTCTTTGTAAATGCAGGTTTCTTCAACTATTTTGGACGACTCCAAAATTCTTTGATCACATTATCAAAGTGAAGATTCCATCTCCGATATACTTGCTTCAGCCCATGGATGGACATCTGAAGTTTGCATACATGTTTAGCATCCTTAGGATCACCAAACCATCTTATTGTACTAATTACAACTCTTCTTAATGTTATCATTAAGAAACATGGTTTCCTTATCCATCTATCAATTTCTCAATTTGAAATTATAATAATTGCTAAACGACCCTAAATATACTTAGGCTTCGCCACTTGAGACAGAATCTCGTTGTGGTCAACGTTTTGAATCTGTCGAAACTGTTTTGCGACAAGTCGATCCTTATCAGTGTCTATTTTCTCATAAAACTCCATATTCTTTTAACGGTCTGGATGCCATCAAGAAGATTTTCCCAAGTCATTGCTTGGTAATCGTACATGGATTTTATCTCGGATCATATATGGCGCATAGCCATTTCTCGGACTTAGGTTCACCATCGCTTCTTTGTAGTTCGTAGGTTTGCCATGTTCCATTAACATGACCTTCATAACAAGATTGTCGTACCACACAGTGCGGAACACATTTTCGTATGCCTACGATCTTAGTATGAGCTTAGAACATCATGATCTTTATCATTAGCCTCCTTCCAGTTGTGGAGGATGGTACCGGAACGGTTTTCGTTGCGCCACTCGATGTCTGGAGATAAAGTTCGTTAACTTTTTCTTTCTCTACTTTTTTCCCCACTTATACCCTTGGACAAGAAACTATTTCTTGAGTAAGGTATATTCCGGCAACCGGTTTGCCTTTGTCATGAGAAATGTATCCAACTGATATCTTAGATACACTACAAAGATGAATTTATCCGTTTTAGGTTTGATCATATTAAAACACTAAAATATCGAAACGACAATCGAGGCTAAAAGCCATGCCATCACTCATATGGTATTGGCTCCACGGATTTAGATGGATTCCCTATTATCTAACGTGAATGTTTTGTTTCTATCATATGACTTCAATGATCACAATAATTCGATAAGAGATTTTATTTACCACACACTATCCAATGGAGTGTGATTACGACGTCCTAACACGCCATAACATTGTGGTGTTCCATGCGACGCAATTCGTGGAACTCTTTGCACAAGTTTTCCAATGATATGCCAAACTCATAACTCAAATCCTTGTTTCCTCGATCTGTATCGCAGGAATTTGATTTTCTTGTTAAGTTTATTTTCTTACTTCACTCCGAACTTGTTTGATCTTATCAAACTTTTCAGACCAGCATTGCTTTAAGTGGATATACCCCTATCTACTCAAATCATTGGTGAAGTTTACGAAATAATGATTTCCACTGCACGTTGAAGTACTTCATTGATCCACACACATCATTATGTATGATTTTCAACAAGTTACATGCCCGTTTCTAGAAAACGATGTTTTAGCTATTTTGCAAGTGTCATAGGATCATAATCTAAAGACTCGGAGATCCATCAGAATGGAGCTTCCTCATGCATATAACTCAAAACGTTACCACAAGATTGTGGTGTCATTACTAAGTTTGTATCCTTTGGCATCTAAAGATATAAACGGTGAGACCCATTGGAGGCTCCTCAGCGATTTGGCCTTTCTGGCCGTCCGATCGTCCCCGTTCCGTGCCTCCGCTCCGTCCGATCCCTGCCGGCTCCTGGAGTCGGAATGAATAGGGATTTGCAAAGTCGCAAACCGTACCAACCTTATTACGCCCACTCTCGCTGACATCCTACGTGGATCACCGCTGTAGCCCGAGGGCCCGCCCGTCAGCCTCACGGTTCGTGTTTAATCGGTGGGGCGGACGGGCAACAGTGCCAGAGATTCAAAGCGTGTTCCTCCCATTGGTTGATTTTTTTCATTTATCGTTATAGGTTTTAGGGAGTGCCTATCCGGGAGAGTGATCGTGCTACGTGTTCCTCTCCCCTCTCCCTCGCTGACCGCGGGTCCCTCCCTCTCCTTGGCCCACATGTCGGTTACTCGGGACGTTGCGTCACCGATGTTTCCCTTGCGTGCGTCGCCGATGCGTATTTTCTACAGTAAAGTGCGTATTTTCTACAGTGAAACGGGGCATATTCGGTATTTCGCAGGATCGGCACTGTTCATGATGTCAGCTGAAATTCGGGTCCAATTTCACCGTCCTACATGGCGTCTTTCCATTCGTCGGTGGGTACGTTGTACTGTGCTGTAGTCAGAAGGCCCGATTTCGCATCACGCTGGCGGCTCGCCATTGGTTGCAAGTGGTTACCGACCTAAATACAGTGCCATGGAACGGGGTATATAGGCTGTTTTCTGGATCGGATGGTTACTGCAGCTCTCATTTCCCCCCTTTTCTTCTTCCTCTGTGTTCTTGCACCGCCGTGTTTTCGTTGATCTCTGACGTGTTTCAATGGAATCCGTTCGATGTTCTTCCGGTCACGGTTGTTCCCGTTGAGATTAGGTTGGGGTTTCTTGCCGTGTTGGACTCTCTGCTTTTGGTCGTCTTTTGTTCATGTCGTTCACCGTGTGTTCGATCTGTGTTGTTGTATTGTGTGTTGCTTATGCGGTTTGTTTTTCTTTGTTTCCTCGGTTTCTCATATCTCTTTCCTATTTGTTCTGTTTTTCACAGGTCGCGGTTTACTGTTTTCGGTTGCGCTGGAGGATGTGCCGGCTCCCGGTGGTTGTTTACGTGTTATTAGACGTGTTGTTTATGTGCTGATTGTGGTATGTTTTATTCATTGGTTGCTTGCTTTGTGTTTTTCTATTTCTATGCATGTTTGTTTTCTTTTTCCATATGGTTATGTTTGTTATTTGTTTTGCAGATCGGCCTCTTGCTATTTTTTTATTTCCGTGCTTTTCTTGTCGTGATGTTCTTGCTATCGTGTGATTTTTCGGTGTTTTCTTAATTTTGTTTTGGTGGGCCTTGCTCTCATTTTATTTTTCCCTGTTTCATTTTTATTTTGCAGGTCGTCATCTTGGTTGGTTCTTTCGGTTGGATGGCTGGGCTCCATTCCACCATCTGCCGGTTAGTTTTTGGTAAGTTTTGGTGCTCCATAGTTCGCTTGGCTGATCGATCGATGTTTAGTTCGGTTAATTTGAAGATGCTTTGATTTTTACTCTGCTATCGTGATGCAGGTCGATTTCTTGGTATGGATTTATGATCTTGGAGTTTGGGCCTTCTTGAGGTGGTTGCACTGATTTTCTGATAGTTTTGTGACTTCTTTTGCCTTTTTTCTTTGCAGGTCGTTGCCTTACTCGGGAATTTTTCAGACGTGGTGTTTTTTTGCTTCCTGTTTGGTTTCGGGTTCCTGTAATTTCTGTGGTGAGTTATCCTGGTTGGTGGTTGCTGCCTTTGTGCTCTTTTTTTTTCCTGTTTATGCGGTGGGTTTGATGATTGATATTTGTCTTGGCAAATCGTTTACTCTTTGTTTGTATTTCCTTCTTTGTTATCTTTATGCATATCGATTTCTTGATAAATCTACGATCTCATCGGTCATGTTTATTGTTGGCGCCAGTCCGATGCAGTTTTTTTCGGTACTGGTCGACTCCCGGGAGTCGGCAGGTGTCACCTTCTCCGTCTCACTGGTCGGCGACCTTTCTTCTCTTCATTTACGAGTCAGTATCATTTTTTGACGCTTTATCTGTGGGATCGGCATGTTGTAAAACGGAGAAGCCTGTCACGTCTACTCTAGGGTTAGTGTGAAACTATTTGTAGCCGTGTTTTTTGTACAAGTTTTTTCTGAGTGTGTATTGAGGTGGTATCTATGTTTTGTCTTTCTATCAGCCACCCTAAAGTTCGTGACTCGGCGTATCGTTATCCTTTGGTGCGATATATCGTTAGTAGTATCCAACGCGTGGAGTCGGCAGTGTAGGTGATGACCTACAGACATTTTGAGAAAGCAAGGGGCACGTGCATCTATGATAGCATGTAGAGTATATGTCTTTTCACACCGAAATGAATCTAGAATAATATCTCCCCCTCTCCTTGGAGTCGGCATCGTTGATATCGATGTCATAGCTTACACATGGTACTCTTCAATGCGATTCATAAATAGAAGTCACCTGTAATGTAACGTCACGGCAATGATTCAATGCGAGCAGCTGACAGCAAGAACAATAATAAATGCCAGCATGGCCGGTAACAAACGCGACAGGAAACATATATTCATTAAGACCGACACTTCCCAAGCTTAGAGTTTGGGCTTCTCCGTGAATGTGTTATTTTTTTTTGGTACTGGTGGAGTCCCGGGAGTCGGCGTGACTGCCTTTTCCGTCTCACTGCTCGGCGATCCCGCCGACTCCAGCGAATCCAGTGAGTCGGCAGGACTGACCATTGAACAGGGAGCGATAGTACGGATACACTCATAGACGTAACGCATTAAGTTGGTAGCAAAGGAGTCAGGCCTTTTCTTTTTGTCTTCCTGGGTTGTCGACGCGTCTGTTGGCTGTCGCCTTTTCTGACTAGATTTAGGGGTGCGCCTTGGCGCATGACCCCCGAGCCTGTTTTGACGACACGCCATACACGATGCTAATAATCAACGGGTAGAAATAAATATATCCATTTGTAAAGTCCAAACACGCCATACACGATGCTAATGATCAAGTGGATCAAGCGGATATATTTATTGACACCAATAAATATATCCATATGTCAGACCAGACACCAAATTAGACAACTAACAGACATAAAACAAATTGGAACAACTGAATGGTATGCAAGCACCAATGAATGACGCCTTCTACCGATCATTGGCACCAATGAATGACGCCAATGAATGACGTCTTTAAACCGCTGACCCAACCGCGTGACGGCAAGATTCACTGGTCTGACTGATAAGATTATGTACAGACCCTCGCGACCCAAGATCATCACGAAACGATAGTACAGAGACCATAGCATTAAACAAAGCGCCAGTCGGCTCGTCAAACACTTCGAGACATGCAATTTATTGTCCAGAAACAGATTTCTGTCTGTCACCGTACGAAAATCCAAAAAATCACAGAACGTGATCTGGTTCTGAATTTTTTTGGCAGAAAGCATCTGGTTTTTTTCTAACTTTCATTAGTTTTAAGTTTTCTGCTTTGAGCTACGAAGTACCTCGAAAAATCCATATTTATAGGCTGTTCTGCTTTTGACATATTCTGAGGGTTTAGGGGTTTTAAAGGGTTTTGCGCCCGTGAGGTTATACTTTTTTTTGAAAAGGTACGGGTTTTGTTACATGAATCTGTTATCTGTTTATTATTTGTCTTCTTTTCTCCTCGACTTTACAAATGGATATAACTATTTATACCCGTTGATTATTAGCATCGTGTATGGCATGTAGTGAAAACAGGGCTCGGGGGGTCGTGCGCCAAGGCGCACCCCGAGATATCTATGAAAGTATAAACTGTGAGAGGCGTCGAGACCAGGGAGTCAGCCAGACTGACCTTCTCCATCTCGCTGCTCGTGGATCCAGCCGACTCACTGGAGTCGACGTGACCTGCGTTCTTCCGGCAACTTATTGGAAAAGACAACCGAGACAACACGGCTGGTTGTAGGAAAGAAGTCTCTCACACACTGTCTCTATTATGCCTGTCTTTCAACGCCAAGAAGGTACTTGAAAAAATGAAATGAAAAACAAAAAAACAAATGAAACGGACGGTGGGACCATATAGCATGAGAAACTCATCGTGGATTCGGCAACCACCGAGCCGGCAGGCCAGATACCCGATGCGAACTAAGAAACCGTGACCACTCCCTGCATTAAATGATCCCCAATAAGACTGCGGGTATGGTAATTGCAACATAGACATGTCGGCAACCAAGACGAGTTTCAAAAATAGAACAACCAGTAAAGATGAATAAACACGATATAATCGACAAGAGTATTTGCTTGAGAGGTTCTTCGTGTACGTCTTTGTTGTGTTCCTTGGTTCGTTGATGTCTTGCGAATAAGGATATTGGTACTGCTTATTAACATCTTCGTATTTTCGTTTACGACGTTATTTTGTTTTGCAGGCATCAAGGCATGTGAAGACGAAGTATGTGTTATCATTCAGGATAGAAGATACCATTGAGTGTCTTGATTCTCGCCTTAATAGGAGGGCGACGCGTAGGGACAGTGGCCGACTTCATAGGAGGGCGACGCGTAGACACAGTTGCTGGCTTAATATCAGGTTGCCGGCTTAATACCAGGCCACCGCGTCGGAACAAATTGAACAACCATACCATGTGAAATGGCTCCAGACGCTGATATTCGTTTTGCTACATTGTGTAGTTTCGATAGATTTGGAGTTGGAGGTGGTAAATAGAACAGATTACAATTCGAGGAACAGGGAGAAACACACGGTAAGAAAACACAACATAATTATAGCTGGATGGATCTTAGTTAGAAGGTCAGCAAACGGAATCTGTGAAAGTAGGTTAGAGCTCGAGGAACCTACTTAAGATTACACTTTTGATCAATGAAACAGGACGTTGGTTCCCTGGATTCGGCGTGAATGAGGATTTGCTAGATCCTTGCGCGTACGCTGTTTTTTTTGTCTTACTGAATTAAGACTTTGTTTTATTGGTCTTCCGTCTGTTTTGGCTTCCGTGGTTAAAAAAGTAAACCGGCGACGTCGTGGAAAAGAAAATCGGTGTCGTTTTCATTTCGTGTCAGGATCCTGTAGTTCATCGCCTATGGGTAAAGCGTAAGTCATTCGTTTCGTTCATGTCTACTCCGGCCGTTGTGGTATTTTTTCTCACAGACGGCAAGTTATTGCTACACAAAAAGGCGTTCCTACACACGTTACGACAGGCGGCTCAATAGTGAGATAGTTTCCACCCATGTCACTTCCGGATTCATCTTCCTCACTCCAACCTCGTGAATTGATAGAAAAACCAAGAAAGCAGACGTTCCGTCGTAATGCACGATCCGAGCTCTGTTTTAACGATAACAATGCATTAAGATGGATTATGGCTCCTGGATTCGGCGTGATCACAAGGTGCATTAAGACGGACTATCGCTCCTGGAGTCGGTCTCGACTGTCATGCGCTTACTCACCCAACGCGTGGAGTCGGAGATACCAAACATGGAGTCACATGAGTAGTCACGCGTCGCATGTCCTCGACAAGCCAAATAAATTTGTATCAGAGACACCGAAAACACAAGAATAATGTATCAAATGCAGGGAACCGGCGAGACCGTGAAAGGTTAGTGTTTACGACAAGCCAGAGGGAAATACCATGGCAAACTGGAGTGGGATAAGTAGCTAACAGAGTAAATACACAGCTGAACAGAGCTAACTAACAGAGAAGACCGAGCTAAATAAGTAGCTAACAGAGCAAATACATAGTACATACACAGGCGGTTCTAACATGGCAAACTGGAGTGGGATAAGTAGCTAACAGAGTAAATACATAGCTGAATAGAGCTAACTAAAAGAGAAGACCGAGCAAAATAAGTAGCTAACAGAGCAAATACATAGTACATACACAGGCTCAATAGTGAGATCGTTTCCACCCCTGTCCCTTCCGGCCTCATCTTCCTTACCCCAACCTCGTGAATCAATAAAAAAACCAAAAAACACAGACATTGCGTCTTAATCCACGATTGGAGCCTTGTTTTAACGACAAGGATGCATTAAGACGGATTATGGCTCCTGGAGTCGGCGTGATAACACTGTGCAGTTATCTTGGACATGATTCCCAGCCGCCGGCTCCCTGGAGCCAATCTCAATTGCCATGCACTTACCCACCCAACGCGTGGAGTCGGTGGAGAAGGTGATGGTCAACTGACGTGACAACAACCCATGAGGTAAAAAGGATAAGACCAACAGGAACGTGAAAAATGGTAGGTTTAAAAATGTTCCATGCTATAAGCCCACCTTCATATACTTGGCTGCCATGGCTTGCTCAGCTGTCGAGACGCTGTGTTCTTTTGTGCTCGTCATACGGTAGCCACACAGACAATTCGCGGTCAAGTTATGGTAGTCGGCTCAATCGCAAGTCAGCCATCTTAACCATATCTCTTCCGGCTTCATCTTCCTCATCCCATCCCCATGGAACTTCAGGATATGAAGTACAAAAAAACAGCTGAATAACAAAATTATTATAGGGTTTGCTTCAGTTTAAGGATCAGATATTCCAATGTTAAAAAAAAGGAGTTGAGATTCGTGGGTGGGCAGACGATTCGAGAGTTGCTGTTATCTGTGACGTGTTTTCTGTGCACCTCGCGGACTCCAGGTTCCCGTCTTAATGCACAGCCCGATCCCGCCGACTTTATGATTTCTTTCCTGCCGGCTTAAGGACGCACTCGCAGGCTAGGTGGCGCTGACCGTGCAGGATCGTCTAGTCTTTTTGCCGACTTCATTCACAGACAAACATGGGCATTCCCGATCGAAAGCGGAGACGTATTTTCAATCGTTATGACAATTGAAAGCTGCCTCTTCACGCCTCCACGTTGATCAGTCTCGCCGGCTCCTGGAGTCGGTTGCAAGAATGTGCGCTTCTAGGTCCCGTTTTTCTCCCTTCTGTGATACCTTTGACCATCCAACGCATGGAGTCGGCCGTGTACGTGACGGCCAATGGACGCGTTGAAAACCCAGGAGGGCAATTTTTTTTGGCTCAACAGGAATGTGGAAGAATACGTCGCGTCGTGTCCGAACATTAACGAGTGCAATCTGAAAAAGGAAGAACATATGTTGATTGAGTTTAAAGATAAATATTATAGCCTTCGGAAAAAAGAACAAACATTACACGCCCATTAAATAGAGGAGATAAAGAATGCGCAGAAACTTAGCGAATTGCTGTTCATGTCGACTTCAGGGAGCCGGCACGCTTTACTGATGCGGAACAACAAAAGGTATCACGAAGTTGTTCGCTTCTCTGTTAAGATGTCTGTTTCTGTTTGTCTACCCACCACACTCTATATTCATTAACTGGTACGGCCCATAGTCGGTGTGCCGCTGGAGTTGCCAAGAGTTGTTCAGTGATTTAAAGTAAAGAATAAATGCTGTGTCTGACCAGCAATGCGTTATTGCGATACTGTTCATACGCGTTGCTTGTCTGCCGACTTACATGCGGCATGTACATTCTGGTCCAACTGGCCTTCTTGTGACACGCGATCATATCGTTTTGTCCTTTCATTGTTGCATTGGGATGTGTTTCCTCTAATTCCAGGGAGTCCCTGAGGCCAGATTATGTAGAGGGGTGAAGTATTCAGTAAAGCTGGCAGTATATACCTGTTCGAAAGAGATGTTTAGTTCCTTCCTTTAGTACCCTTGCCTCCTAAGTCTAGAGTCGGCTGCTTCATGGGGAAAGTTGGTTCTTACAGCTCCAAGGCTTCTCATCTATCATTTTAGTGCGTGTTAAGACGTGTGTCTCTTTGTTTCGTAGGTGTGTAGGAAGATTTCTTCCCTACGACCGGCTGATGCATGTAAAATGCATACATGAACTTTGCATGTTATTACTAGATATTCCTACATATTTGCAACTTAAATGATGTTATATTCATGTTTTATAATGATTTTCTAAACAATCCCCCCTCTTTTGGTTCTAACTCTGTTTTCCAGAAAACGTCTTTTTTAGTGTTTCGGACTTTCCGGGAGCTTCGGGACTCCAAAAAGGGCAAGGCCAAAGAGCACGGTTCAGAATTTTCGAGACGAACGCAATGGGCTGAAAATGAAGACCAGAAGCCCAACCAGCTGGAAACTAGAGGGCCCCACGCGGTCAGATTCCCTGGCCGCGTGAGGACCCCTCTTTTCCCCTCGTGGCTCCGATGCCGTCCGTTTTCGTCTCCGTGGCTTCGTCTTGACCTAAAACCGGCTATAAAAATAGTCCCCGGGGAGTTTCGGGAGGAGGCGGCGGAGAAACACAAAACCACGAAACAGAGAGTCAGAAGGCTGCCGCCGGAGAAGATCGGAGGGGGGAAACGCCGCCGGAATCACCTCCGGAGGGCTCCACCCCCTCCGGCGTGTTCATCATCAACATCTACAGCAAGATCATCTCCATCTCTCCACTGTAAACTCTTGGCAAACATGATATATGATGCAATATACTATTCCCTTGATCTATTGTGTCTCCCCATCTATGTTTGAGAAGTGATTTGTTCATGGCAATAGTGAAATAGTTCGTTGATTGGTTGCATACAAGTTTTGTTATCTTTTATGATTGTCTTTATGTACAATATATGAGTGCACACATATGTTGGGGAATGCATGTAAGGTGATCACCGGTAATGTAATGGAGTGAGGGAGACTTGGGAGGACATGTAAACCTGAGACCGAGTCATGAAGTTACTTTATTGGGGGATATATATAGGGGACCTTAGAACTTAAGGCTATGGTGGGACTTTTATGTCTTAATAATTCTTGTGTGCTCATTTACTTGGCCATGAGATCCATCATAAGGGGTTTTAGTTCATTTACTTGGCTACACCTATTTATGGCTCCTTCCTAGAAGAAACAATTAAGACTGAAACATGTGCTTCACTAATTGTGACAACCACACGAATGAAATAACAATTGCTAGAACATTTGCTCCCTTGAGATATTTGCTACTTGCTACTTTGAGAAACTTGCTCTAAGAAACTTGCGTTTGAAACTTGATTGAGAAACTTGTTACTAGATAAACCCATTCCACATCACTTGCTTTCATTAGTTAGTTCCTTTCATATTTAAACTTATTGCTTTGCACAAACGGCCATATAAGAGGGTTATAGGGCTTTAGAGAATAGATAGTTTACCTTCAGCTCCTCGTGGGTTCGACACTCAAATACTTATCGAATTGTGCTACAGTGATTCCTTGCTCTTGGGGATTATCAAGCACTTTTCTGGCGCCGTTGCCGGGGAGCGTTGTGCTAAGCTTTTATTCTTGTTTGCATTGCATACTAACATATAAATCTAAAACATTATTATAAAATGGAAAACAACCAAACAATTATAGAACTGTATAATATCTATCTTGAGTTAGGACATGAAGTGTTTGAGGAGAAAATTAAATTTTATTTGCATAACAATCATGTTTGTGGTAGTACTAATTCGTTGAACACCTTTATTGCTAATGCTAAGGAAAACCTTAAGCTTGGGGAAGTTTGTTTTGATGAATATGATATTTTTAGTCCCCCAAGTTTGGAAGAGAAAATTTATTTTGATGATACTATGTCTCCCATTTATGATGATTACAATGATGTATATGATATTTTCAGTCCACCTACTATTGAGGATGAAAGTGATTTAATTGAGTTTGATGATCCATTATGCTCATTAGATGATAAGTCTTTATGTGGTGATTCTATTCAAAACTATGTGGTTATGTTTAACTTTAATGCTTGCAACTATTATGAGAGAGGAAGAGATAAGAATCCCCTTTATGTTTCTATGTTATTTAAAATGCAAGCTATTGATTATTATATGCATTGGTTACCTCAAATTTGTTGTTATTTATTCATATATAAAATTCCAATGCATAGGAAGAGAGTTAGACTTAAAAGTAAATTGTTTAATATTCTGTGGTGTGTTCCTTATGCTTTAATTTCCTATTCGGTTTGAGCACACCTTTATATCTTTACAACATGTAAAATATCTTTACCTACTGTTTTGTGACAATTAGTTTAAGATTTTCATTTTATATAAAATTTGGGAAAGTAAATGAGAAGGATGAGTAATGGAGAAGTTGGGGTCGACCTTGAACATGTGTTGTTCATGCCAATGGAACCGTTGCAAAGTCTCTATCATTAAAACTTTTCCCAAAGCTAAAACCAAATAAAAAGAGTGTTTATGTTGTATATATTTGCTTCTCCTTTTGCCTTTTTGCTAAATCAAAAACAACAAAAATATTTTCCTTCTTCTTTGATTGTTTCTCTTGATTCTTGCTTGGTTCTTTTTGTTTCTTTTTGATTTTTATCTTCAGCTTAAGTTTTGGGTTTTTGAGTCAAGGTGCTTGTTTACTACCGTAACATCACCTTTGTATCTTATTTTTCATCTTAATGGCAAGAATAACCTCTTTTGAGAGGTAGGATTAAACAATAGTGATTTGCTGTCCAGAAAACAGATCCTGAGCTTCACTGCGAAAAATGTATAAAATCACAGAAGAGGAATTTTGACCTGATATTTTACGACAGCAATATTCAGTTATTAATACACATTTCATTAGTTCAAAGTTTTCTGATTTGAGCAACGTAAGTGCCTCTGAAAATTCACTCTTTACGGGCTGTCCATTTTTGACAGATTCTGTCTTTATTTTGCATTACTCTCATTACTTGTGTTTTGTGTGGTTCTATTGATCAAAGAGCAATACACAACCATAGTAATATTAGCTAATGTGTAGAATCAACTCATGATATGTCTTTGCTGTACCTATGAGGATTTCATTTATGGAGACACTAACCCCTCTAATCAAGTTTTAAGATGAGTTTTGTGTGAAGAGAACTTTCAAGTGGAAGAGTTGAGGGTGATGAATAAAGATCACGAGGGACAAACACTCAAGCTTGGGGATGTTACCCCTAGGCTCACCCTACATATATCAAATAAGTACAAGAATTTAAGCTTGGGGATGCCAAGCCACCTCACTCCAACCATCTTGATACCAAGTAAGTAAGCCTAGCTATATGGCTATAAAGAAAGCGCTTTACGGGAGGCAACCCGGTTGTTTTTACTTTTGATTTTCTTTGTGTCCTCTTGCTGTAACAAGAGACTTAGTTTTTAGTTTAGTTTCTGGAATTCTTAATAAAGTGCCAAGTTTTACCTATTTTGGCTTGAAAAAGTTGCTTTTTGCATTCGGAGATTTTATTCCAGCACGAATCTGTGCACGGTATGATTTTTAATTCCTATTCTGTAACTCCGAATGAGCTGAAATTTGAACTGTGGTTGCAACTTTTCATCCTCTGTGAGCGTGAATTTTTCAGATTTTTTCGACATATTTAAGTAGGGTAGAAAAATACGTTTTGCTGCTGCTGTTTTTCTGGACGGATTCTGTCCCATTTTGTTTGATGCATTCTTTGAACTTTTAACTTGAATCTTTTTGATCCAATTGAGTTTATAAGTAGGCATACAACATTATACACTTTCTGGACATTCATATGAATTTTTGTTTAAGGATTTTATGCAGCAAGCAATTCATTTGTCTATCACTACTAATGTCACCCCACAGAAAAGAAATGGGAGAAACGGTGTTTTGAAGTTTTTTCACAGGGATTAGAGGAGATGCACCAAGAGCTATCCAAGGATGGTGAAGACCATAAGCTTGGGGATGTGAAGACAACCCCACTGGACCAACACACTCTCGGTTTGCACACGTCTAACTTCTGTTTTTCGATCAATGCACCCTATCACATAAACTTGGAGCGTCTTTTATTTGCTTTTTATTTTGATTTTTGTTTGTCTTGAGACCACCACTATCATTTATATATGAGAAAGCTACTGGAAATTTGGGTTGAATTAAGTTGGATGCTATTAAAAAGATTGGGAAAGGGATGTTTGAGTTGATTCAAAAAGATACATATAGTTGCATGATTCATGTGCTTTTTAATGAGTATTAATTTGCAAGTGTTTTATCAAGAGCTATCTTTTATTCATGTTTTGATGCTGAATGTCACTTTACTTTGTTTAACATGGATTGGTTAGTTCTATGGACACTTATGCATGCATTTAGACGGTCAACTTTCTCCCTTTTGCTAGCCCAAAAAATTCCAACAAGTAAAAACTTGTTTTCCAACACCTTCAACCAAAGTTTTTCCAGTGAGTCCACCATATCTACCTGTTAGCTTTATGCTATTCCAAGTATGTTTATCATGTTATATTGTATTATCTTTGCTTCCAAATTAAAATGCTTATGTTATTGATTGTTATGGGAAAAGTTGGTTAAAAAGCTCTCACGAACTTGATGCACACTTTACTTTCATTGCACTTAATAAACATGAACCATTGTGATTAAAATTATGAAGTTGTGTGCTTGACAAGAGTCTTGGTTGGGAGTTAGCTCATATGTGCTGTCACATGGCAAGCTTTCAACAGTGCTCTTAATTATATTTAGTTGATATCATGTACTTTTGTTTATGGATGCCTAACATTGTGTGAAATAAAAGTGGAAACTTGGTAAGTTTGAGGAGTAAGTATAAATGGCTAGAGAGACTCACCGGGCGGCTAACCCAAGCCATGCATCATTCATGGTGGAAATTTACTTACATATCACGGTGGACCTTCAGTGAGGCACTTCACAATAAAAAGCTATAACAATAGTAAATAAAAGAGTGCTGAGATTGTCCATTTTGTTTGTTTGTCTTGTCATTTTGACATGGGCTTGTTCCATGTCCTGGGACAAGAGGTACCCCGGGAGCAACTCTTAATGATGCTATTATTACTTGCAATGACTTTAACTTGAACTTGCTTTGTGACCCGAGTTGAGTAGCCAGTTGGAGAGGTACTTGTATTCAAGGGGCATGAGGCATTCAACCCATACTTTGTCAAGCACATTACTCATATTTGCTTTCACTTTAAACTTTAACCATTCAAGATGCTATGATAGGGGTAATGAGAGCTCCACACCAATGGATACCACATTGCAAACATTAACTTAAGTAGAAGCATTTGGAAGCTAGATGAAACTTATTCATGTTTTACCTCTACTTATTTATCTATCTTTCCAAAGTGTCCACCTTTTATATTCAGATTTACAAGAGTACTCTATGACCATTATAGGATGTTTTTACTTTTCATTATGCATACATTTGGTCCATAGTACTTTCTTCTATGTTACACTTTGTGAATTATCATTGAACATCCTTTCATTGAATATTTGATATCACTTCATAATCTATCTTGTATATTGCTACTCCTTTGAGAATGAATCATTTGACTTTATGTAGCAATAGTAATCATCTTTGATATCCATTGATAGTATTAAAATGCAAAGTCCATGTTAGTTTTATCACCTTCATACTCGAGGACGAGTATAGGTTAAGCTTGGGGATGTTGATGCATGTAAAATGCATACATGAACTTTGCATGTTATTACTAGATATTCCTACATATTTGCAACTTATATGATGTTATATTCATGTTTTATAATGATTTCGGGGATTTTCTAAACAATCCCCCTCTTTTGGTTCTAACTCTGTTTTCCAGAAAACGTCTTTTTTAGTGTTTCGGACTTTCCGGGAGCTTCGGGACTCCAAAAAGGGCAAGGCCAAAGAGCACGGTTCAGAATTTTCGAGACGAACGCAATGGCTGAAAATGAAGACCAGAAGCCCAACCAGATGGAAACTAGAGGGCCCCACGCGGTCAGATTCCCTGGCCGCGTGACGACCCCTCTTTTCCCCTTCGTGGCTCCAAAGCCGTCCGTTTTCATCTCCGTGTGTAGCACCCTCGCTTAACAAAGCATAGGCGTACATGAAATGTGCGGAAGACTTGGATCATATAAGACTTGCACTTTCCAATAAAATGTAGTATCACACGAAATGTCAAAATTATTACAACGCACACACGAATGATCCAAAAATGTAATAAGTTATTACAACTGCGCATAGCCAAAGGCTAGCTTGAAACAATTAAAGTTCAACATTTATTCAGAGTTCACACGCAAAATAAATATAACACGGAGCTTCATCATCTCCATGCGCCACTGGCGAACATGTTGGTTGTAAGCTCGAAGACTGACGACGTCACTCCTGATCGGACGAACCTGCAACATGTAAGTTGCAGCCCAGATTGTTTGGGTCAGATGCCATTCGACTGGCTGGCAAGTGAATACTGGTGGAATATAAAATGGCCAGACTATTTCTACATGCTTATATGGCTGGTGGAGTTCAAGGCTATTGCATAAAGCTAATTTTGTCCTACTTTTCATAAGCATTTTTATTTCTCAACATCAACATGAGACACAACCTTGGACGCATCCAGTGTCTCATTTAACCCGAGTTCACCCAGCAAGTTTTATTATGAAATTGGAATGATGAGATTTTTCCATACACTACAATGTTCGAAGACACGCATTGTCCATAACCGGGGACACGGCTAAGATCTTAGTTTGACACACTCTGCAGAGCTGGTGCACTTTCACCACTAGACCCGACCAACCCTAGTGCTCCTACTCACATCATTTAGTAAGCAGGAAAGGAGGAAGTCAAGACGAGACTTTTCGGAAGAAATCCCCTTCTCCATACTGGCTTGACCCGTTCCCACCTACATTCCCCTACATCTGCTTGTCAAGCACGGATTGGGTTCATTCAACTTACTAACTCAAGACAGAGCCCATATGACTAGTGGTTGCACGCTACGGCAACAAACATGAAGTGACTTAAAATCTCGATACCCTGGGTGGCAATCCACAAGTGAGCGTAAACAAGACAGCCATAGACATGACCCATGAATAGCCACTCCACTCACATCATCCTCTATCAAACCAATCCACCCAGGCAGTAAATTAATTTAGTGGAGTTTTCTAATAACACATCTACAATAAAACAATCATTTTTGCAGCATGTACTTCCACTAAATTATAATAGGTCACTACCAAGGTGGTCATATGGCTATCCTACAAGGTTTGCATAGCATAATATAATATAGTAGTACCTATCATGCATACTACTAAAATATCTACAAATGCAATAAAACAAAATAGTAGGTCATTTATGCGTGTGCAAGTTATTCACTTGCCTTCGTAGTAGTTCGGGTTGCTGCAGCACTCACAGCACGATCGGCACTCTTCACAATCTAAACAAACAACAAACATAAATTCAATACAATTCACAAATAGCATTACAAAAATAACGTATGCATGACAAAATGCAGAGGTGACACAATTTCAAGTCAAGCAATAAATATTATTTTAGTTCTCTGGTATAAACTATATGCATGATGCTCATGTCAATTTTTAATATGTTTAATAAAATAAAACAATTTTGATTAGCTAAATACTAGTTTTAAACATCTGTAAAGAACGCTAATAAACATGATGCAAACATGCAAACTTTTGTGCCCACTGTGTTCTACATAAAATTCTGAGAATTTTGATATAAAGAACAAATTTTTTGGACGAGTAGAACTCAAGATATGAATTTTACAAGGTACGCATAATTTTCTGGAATTTTATTAAATTCGTGATAAAACAGTTGACCGGGTTGACCCAACTGGCGACGTGGCGCTGGTGTGGCGCTGACCGTGCAGTTGACTCAGCTGCCACGCGGCGGCGCATGATGCGCCCGTACCCCTTCAGTTAAAGGTTCTAATCTGAACCATGGATCGGCGATCCAACGGCCAAGGACGAGCAGGCCATGGACAGCAGCTGTGCTCACCGGGAAGACGACGACGATGGCGAGCTGAGACTTGGGGCGATGCTTGCCGGCGTGCTGCTGCTTCTTCAGACTTCGAAACGGAAGAATTCGGCAGAGACCGTCACGACGAACTCGATGGCGTACTCGGCGACGTCTTCAGCTGCTTTAAATGACGGCAGCGACTGCTCTCCGTGCTCCCGTACCGGCGGTGCTCCGGCGATGATAACCGGCGTCCTGGTACAACGTTTCCAAAACCGAAACTTCAGGAAGGTGCAAACTAAAGAGGGTAACAGGTTTTCCAAGGATAGAGAGGCTAGTGTTGTGCGAGACGACGGCGACAACCTCCGGAGCTCGTCAATGGCGGTGGCGGCGGTAGATCGATTTCGCCCCAAAATTCGGGCAGCCTGGCGGCCGGTTTTTGGGGAAAGTTGGGGGAAACGATGGCTAGGGTTTAGGGGTTTATATAGCACGAAGTTTCGTGGCAAACGGTTAATAGAATCTCGAGAAATCGAGGATTTCGCGGACAAAAGAGGTCACGTACGAACTCTGTTCGTTCTGGGATTTCTTGCCGTGTACGTGACGATGATATTGGGCCGAACGCTGCTGTTGGGCTGGTGGCTGCTGTTGGGATGGCCCCTTATTGGGCCGAAGCTGGTTGGCTGGTCCGATCTCTTTTTATTTTTCTTTCTATTTATCTATTTCTGTTTTCCTTATTTGTACTCACAAATGAATTAAAAAACGGTCCAATTCAAATCAGAAAAATATAATAAAATAGGTTTTAGAAAGCTAACAAAAAATGTGACTATTTTAAAATACTTAGGCCTCAAAAGTAATTTAGTAAAAACGAAATATTCTATAGAGCATATATAGGCCCTTTTTTGTGGTTTTCTATTTCGGGTTTGTTATTTGGAATATAAATTCCAAAATTTTGTGGATTAAATGCAATTATGTCAGGATGATGATGAATGCATGCATGATTTTTTATTTTGAAAATTTGCAAAAATCTAGGATGTTACACCGTGGCTTCGTCTTGACCTAAACCCGTCTATAAAAATAGTCCCCCGGGGAGTTTCAGGAGGAGGCGGCGGAGAAACACAAAACCACGAAACAGAGAGTCAGAAGGCTGCCGCCGGAGAAGATCGGAGGGGGGAAACACCGCCGGAATCACCTCCGGAGGGCTCCACCCCCCTCCGGCGTGTTCATCATCAACATCTACAGCAAGATCATCTCCATCTCTCCACTGTAAACTCTTGGCAAACATGATATATGATGCAATATACTATTCCCTTGATCTATTGTGTCTCCCCATCTATGTTTGAGAAGTGATTTGTTCATGGCAATAGTGAAATAGTTCGTTGATTGGTTGCATACAAGTTTTGTTATCTTTTATGATTGTCTTTATGTACAATATATGAGTGCACACATATGTTGGGGAATGCATGTAAGGTGATCACCGGTAATGTAATGGAGTGAGGGAGACTTGGGAGGACATGTAAACCTGAGACTGAGTCATGAAGTTACTTTATTGGGGGATATATATAGGGGACCTTAGAACTTAAGGCTATGGTGGGACTTTTATGTCTTAATAATTCTTGTGTGCTCATTTACTTGCCATCAGATCCATCATAAGGGGTTTTAGTTCATTTACTTGGCTACACCTATTTATGGCTCCTTCCTAGAAGAAACAATTAAGACTGAAACATGTGCTTCACTAATTGTGACAACCACACGAATGAAACAACAATTGCTAGAACATTTGCTCCCTTGAGATATTTGCTACTTGCTACTTTGAGAAACTTGCTCTAAGAAACTTGCGTTTGAAACTTAATTGAGAAACTTGTTACTAGATAAACCCATTCCACATCACTTGCTTTCATTAGTTAGTTCCTTTCATATTTAAACTTATTGCTTTGCACAAACGGCCATATAAGAGGGTTATAGGGCTTTAGAGAATAGATAGTTTACCTTCAGCTCCTCGTGGGTTCGACACTCAAATACTTATCGAATTGTGCTATAGTGATTCCTTGCTCTTGGGGATTATCACCGGCCTGCCGGCTTAATTAACTGACATCTTTTTTTTCGTGCAAGTTCCTTCGTTCGGCGTTTTTTTTGGGAGATTGGTCTCTTGCTATTTTTTTTTTTTATTTTTGCTATATTCTTTCGTGCTATTTTATAGACGACCGGCTTATCTCTCCCACGTTTGGATACGTTCAAAGTGATACTTGATTTGAGGTCATCTTTATCCGATTCTACCGACGACGTACACCGAATCTCGGAGAAGGGCATGCACGAATAAGGAATATCTCTTCCCAACCGAATTATGTAATCGTGTTGTTAACTGTACTACTTCCGGAGCCAACGATATTAGCTTCTCCGTGTTCACGCACCATCCGTTCAAGCCGACTCCCTGGAGTCGGCGTCACCAGTCTAGGGTATAACGATATTGGTTATTCATCTTAATGTTTTTTCCGTCGTGTTAATTATTCTATTGGTCGCACGGTTGGCCTCAGCTATTCTGGATGGTCTGCTTGGGAAATTTGGCAGTCAGGTTCCTTCCTTGGGAAGCCTTGGATGGACATTCCTTCCTTGGGAAGCCTTGGATGGAGCGTTATTGATGTACCGCGCTACGTTTTTGGTGTTTCGGCAGTGAACGTAGAAAACAATACCGAATTCATTATGTGTGTTCTGTATTTTAAGGCACATCTCTTTTTTGAGAATCCAAAAAGTTAGTGGGACGAAACTATCAATTTTGACGTCCTGGTTACACTTTTTGTGCCGACAGGTAAACTTATTATAAGCTGCCGGCTTACTGTTTTTGAACCGACTTATCACGAATTCACGATTGAGTCGTCCGCTGTGCGTGATAAAGATTTTAATCTATCCACAGAGTTATGGACGAGTCTTCTAACGCCATCTGCATTTGGCGCGTTGGAAACTGGGGTCTCCTGGTGATCGTGGTTCCTTTCTGTCGTCCCCATCGTCCGAGGGTGTCGTCTCCCTGGAGTCGGCATGACTAGCGATTCGATATGGTCATTCATGTATCCAGTTTCCGCCCCCTGTTTTTTTCTTTCTCGTGGTTCTCGACTTACATCTTAAGACGTTTATCATGTTTTTCACCTACTGTCTTCTCTTTTTATTAAGGAACTCGGAGAAGAAAATAGAACAGATTACAAGACGAGGAACAGGGAGAAACACACGGCAAGAAAACACAACATAATTATAGCTGGATGGATCTTAGTTTGAAGGTCAGCAAACGGAATCTGTGAAAGTAGGTTAGAGCTCGAGGAACCTACTTAAGATTACAATTTTGATCAATGCATCGTGCTAGAACAAATATAATTGTGAAAATATGAAAAACACACCACGTTTCCTTCGAACCATTTTTCCTTGCATATACTGTGCCACTTGCTAGAAAAAGCAGATGTCATGCAAACGCAGACAAGCAAGTCTTTCTGCTTCGTTTGGCGCGACTGTTTTTCATCTCCCTTGTGTTGTTTTCCGAATCAGGCGTATTGTTGCCACCGTCTTCAATTCGTCTCCTTCCTGCTGCTCTTCGAATCAAGTCGGTTGCTGATATGCAATAAACAAATTCATGTGATAAAAGATAGATATATGAACGCACAGTTTAAACATCGGTGATGCTTCTGACCTGGTTCCATGGTGTATGGATATAAAGTGCATGATTTTTTTTGAAGCCATAATTTTTTCCACATCAATTTAACGACATCCAGTTGGAACACTCCTTATTTGGATCGTATAACCACTATAGTTCTGTCCTCAAATGAGCAGAGTATCTTTACAGGATATTTCCAATTATAAGGAAATGATGTGTCAAACGCAAAGAGAGTTGTCAGATCAACATTTCTGTGAAGTGACCATCTATGAACATTTGTTGACGATCTTGCACTACACCAGGTCTGTAGAGTGAAACCTCTGACGATTGCGAGGCCAACAGCTTCATTATGGCCCTTGATGATGTGAAGATTGCGCCCGTGGATATCATGTGTCTCCTCAGGGCATTCAACATAATACATCTCCTTCGTCATGGTGTTAAAGGCAATGATATAGTTGGATTTCATTGGCCAGTACAAGATATCCCCTACGAGAGTTGCCGGCCTATCGTTGGTCTCTGCGATCCTTGCAGTATGTGCAGTCCAATTTTCCCATGCTCCTAATTCTGTTGAGTATCTCTCGACCGTTGTTAATTTAAAATTTATGTTGGTTGATATCCAGACAATCCAGAAATTGCTTAACTGAGAACAGTATGTATAGGCTTCAGCTCGGTTTCTCGAATGGAGGATTGTGCCGTTCAGAAGCTCTTCTTTGCTATGACATCTTGGATTTACTATTGGTGTTTCGGTGTCTTTGATTGGATCCCAGATAATTAATGATTTGTGTCCAATACATTGACTAAGTAGCACCTGACCATCGCGGCATGCTAGGACGTATATTCGACAATTGCTACTCGGCAGTCTTAATGTTTCCAGGGTTGGTGGGTCCAGATTATGTTTTGTTAAGAACCGTCTGTCCTCCGAGCTGTTGGTGAAGAATCCTAACAACGGAACTCCTCCATTGTATGTCAGGGTTAGCTTTCTGAAATCGTTGCTTTCCGTGTATCGCCTAAATTTTCTACAGGCGGCTGACACTGTTAGAAACGCGTGTGGATGTGGAGGAACCCTGACAATGATTTCAGATACTAGATCGTCCGGTAGTTCGTTGATGCTTCGACTGAAACTAGTAGGATCAGAACCCATTTCCTAATAATAAGAATTAGACGAGAGGGGGATTAGTTCATTTATGGCGATGATCGTCAGCTATGAAGAGCCGCGTGCAATATACGTTACCTTAATCTGAATGCGTCCCCTTTTTGGTAGTCAGAAGGCGATGGAGGTCTTGATGCAGGGGAGGCTTTCGCATGGTGAATGGAACAGGTGATGCTAAGGGTTGAATTAGGATCTATGTTGTAGAGACCAACTTGTGTTAGAAGGAGTGAGGATCATGACGAATAGCGCTACCAGACCTTTTATCGGTTTGGCGATGGTTTAACGACGCGGTAGTCCGTGTATTCCTTATATAGTGGAGGTGTGCCGGCTTCAGGGTATGAGTTCAAGTGGCAGTGCTTCGTTTTCGGGTCGTTTCAGCGACAGAAGGTTCGTTTGTCGGCTTCATCTTCGTTGGCTTTGTTTGTATCCACAGTGCTATGACGATGATCATTAAGCCGAATATGGTAAGGTGGAAATTAATGTTTACTCTACAATTTACAGTTCTGTCTTTACATTTGGAGAGCAGATATTTCGTGATGCTTCTCGTTCATTCAAACTTCTATTAGCCGGACGAACGGATTCGGCGAACACGCGACTGTGATGGTGATCTGAAAACGTGGTAGTACATGTTTTGTTATTGCAAACGGTTTTATAATTATCCGTGTGCCGTCACGGTTACACGTATACCGGATGTCTTGATTTTAATAAAGTGATCGTGTGGCATAAATTGACCGTCCCAACGAGTCATCGTCATTAATGTAGGCAATGTGTCTTTCTCCCGTTGGCATTTATAGCATCTGCGCATGTCGAGCACCGTTTAACCATTTAGCTTCTTATGTCCTTATCGTCCACCTCATACTATTTGTATTTTCCCATCTCTCTCCACTTTCGTCCTCCCTTTTTCGTTCTCCTCCTCGCAATGGCGCGCAGAGCCGGTCGACGCCACAGAGGTTACCTCAGGAAGGTGGATGCGATGGTCTTTGCCAAGAATAGAATTCTCGTGCCCTCGCGTATGCATTTACCCACTGGATGGTGCATTAGCGCGGGTGGGCTCGCTGCGCCGCCAGTTCCGACTGGCAACACATTATCCAAGATGATTGATCGGAGGCATGAGTTTCTGACGAAAGAACAACGCCGAGACCCTGCCTACAGTGCTGACAGCGATACCTGGATTGCAGTCTTTTTGCTTGAGCGGCAATAGGCAGTTGCGCGCTATCTTGGACCTCATCGGCCTTCAAATCAGAATGGCCGTGAGAGGTGCGATTGGTGGAGTACGCATGATTTGGATGACATTCTAGCAGCGAACGGGTACCAGAAGCTGGTCCTTCGGCGAACGTCGCCAGTGCCATCATCGTTCTCTTCTTCGTCGGGCTGTTCGGCAAGTGGTTTGTCTTCGTATGCGTTTGTGGGAAGGCTTGATGTAATGGAAGAACCAGATACGGTTGTCCTCTCACAATCTTGGTCGACGCGGGACAGCGCTGTGCCTGTTGAGAAGATCTCGCCCTTCCTTTCTTCTCCCGAAAAGGGGATGGAAGGGCAATCGGCTGATGTGAAAGTTAGTGTGGAGACGCAGAAAGAGGATGAGCCGGCGTATCCGTCGACTGACCGTGTAACAACATCGCTGGATTGTTCGGGTTATGCCTTTGATCCGACGTTCACGTCCGATGTTCCCGACTTGGTTGACGTTGGGTGGTTGGGTAGCGATGCTTACACGTGTGGCTGGCCTTTGGAGAATCGATGTGTCCTTGCGACTGATGATTACGTCGCCGAACAGGACTATGAAGTAATCAACGTGAACAGGGGCGATTCCGTATGAGACATCGACGTGGAAGGCGAGCTGGTTGATTTCTCTGTGTTCGAAAGTTATGATTGGAGGTAGATTGAGGTCATCAGGAGATAGATGTTCGTGGCTTAAGTTTTTCCTTCGTGCTTGCATGTCGTTTACTGGCTCGAAATTATTCGTTCACCCCTTACCTATTACCGTTGTTTGTGCCGTGTCGTCAATAAATGGCTCGGGGCATCGTGTGCCAAGGCATACCGCAGCAGAGTTGAAGCGCCGAGCCGGCGTTCATACGAAACTTTTGACTCAGTTGGCGTACCGGTCCTCCTTAGGATCATGTCTGTAGTTTTCAAAGCATATCCATGACGTCTTCTGATACATAAAGATCCTCCGCGTTGATCTGTGTCCAAACTTACATGTGGATATAATTATTTAAACCCATTGATTATTAGCATTGTGTATAGCGTGTTGTCAAAACAGGGATTGGGGGGTCGTGCGCCAAGGCGCACCCCTAAATCTAGTTAATGTTATAAATGTGAGAGCTACTACCATCTAGATTCACATAAGAACATTCCATTCATAATCGGTGTATGATCATTAAAGATATCACTCATAAATGTAGGACAACGATTTGTCACTAACAAATATGAATAATTGTCTCGCTGGAGGGAAGACACACTTATAATGATCATGCTAACTAGTGATCAAAAGGAATTTGTTCAAATCCAAATTAATCCAAATGGTAGATGTCGAGAGAGAGTGTCTATGACCATCACAACATGTTGCCTGCCATCATCAACACACATTGTCTCCTCATCCTTCCAAGCTTACTCAAGCAGAAAATCTTGTTTCATAAAACATGACCAGTATCCAAACTTAGTCACTGCAATGAGTACTTGTTTAGGAAAAACATTCATAACGCGTATATCATATATACACCATCATCATTGATGACTTTCCGGCGATCTGTTTCATCTTCTTGATTCTTCAACGCAATCAAGAATTCATGAAGGTGAACGATTCCCCTTGCATGGCATAGTCTATGACAAACCATTTGCATCTGGCAACGTTGTCTGTCATCCAGTGATCGAGCTGAGCGAGGCGTCTCAATGTCATCAAGTATGACCAATGTCATCAAGTATGACTGCCACGTGCTCCTTTAATGCGAGTTTTCTCTTCCATCTTGGTCGAGAAGAAAACCTGATTTACGGTGCATACAGATCATCAATCTCAGCGACCATTCCAAATGTTCGCGATCTGTCAACATGTACCCACAGTTCATTCTCTATGGCAGAGATCATAGCATACACTGGACTATGATGAAATTATCCGCACAAAACTTGATAATCCAAATTATCCTTTTGTTAGCGGAATCACCGGTTCTATCTCCTAGCGGGTTTTGTATCATACAAAGCTAAAAATGTTTGAAACAAGGAGTATCCTCAAGCTACGGTATAAAACTATGAAGTTTGGACCCACCTTTTTTTTTAAGTTTCTCAATCGCAGGAATGCGCCTAAGTTTAAAATAGGCTATCAAATAGGTTATTATCTACAAAGGTTTTGCAAAACATAAAGACTTTGTTCATAATAAATATGGGTTCAAGTTTTAATAAAATAAAACTAACAGAACTCCCACTCAAAACGAACATCCCTCGCATCGTTTTAGTGATTACACGATCCTAATCCATCATACTACGCCCGATCGTCACAGCCGATAGCACAACTTCAAAGGTAGACATCGCCATGTCAATCACAACATCTATGTGACTCGTGCTTATCCTTTCGGTCACTGTGTTCCGAGGCCATGTCTGTACATGCTAGGCTTGTCATAATAACCTTCAGCGTATTCGCGTGTGCAAACATGTCTTACACCCACTGTATGCGAACGACGATATGTCTGACACCCGATCGTCATAGCCTGCCTCATAGCGTAGAACTTTCGGTGGTGCACACTAAAGAGAGAACACTATATGGTATTTTAGAGGGATCATCTTATATTACTACCGCCGTGTAACTAATATATAAACATATATATATACACACAATATAAGATGCACACAATGACATAACATCAAATGTAATGCGACATGATATGGTCCTTGCGCCAACAGTTTATAAACAATTCATAAAACTTACCGCGACCATATCACATTGCCCCTGCAAAATAAACTTAGACGCTTTCTACTTTATCTTTTTCATATTTTACGTGGCTTAGGGGCTTTTGTAAATAGAACCGCTTCATACATACGAACCTATAACTATAACAACGATCAGATAATTGTAATTTTATATCCCTTGCGGGCCCTCCATTGAAAATGCCATGCCAACTATTGCGAGAGAGACAGACACCCGCCAGCCACATATACGAAACAAGCCGTATGTCAGTTGTGGAACCAGTCTCATGTAAGCGTATGCGTAAAGTCGGTCCGGGCCGCTTCATCAACACAATGCTGCCGGCAAAAGCAAGTGCATGCGAGAGGGTAGCAACTATAAGAACGATGCCCTCATATTCAACATGAGTTCTACAATCGTACAACTATATCTACGCATAGATCGGCTCTGATACCACTGAAGGGGATCGTAGGCAGAAAATATTTTTTTTTACTAACAACGATAACCGAAATAGCCAGGATCTATTACTATGCATATATAAAGTATCGGAGGAAACGGTGTACATACCCTTGTAGACCGTAAGCGTCGACGATCAAAAGATCTGTTTCAATGACGACGCGTGATGAAGACGGGCGGCAAAGACGACGGCGGCGCCGGCCTCAAGTTGGTGAGGACGAAATCCTCCAAGTGCCCCAAGCGTGGCACCTTGCAGAGCTTACACACGTACGGAGAAGATGACGACCTCCGGGCTCCGATCCAGCAAAGCAGCGGAAGCAGAAGACTTGGATCGGAGAAAACCAGTAGCACGGCGGTGTGCGTATGGTGGAGAAAACCTCGACCCGTGCGCAACCCCATTTGCGGAGTCACGTCTAAACGGATGAGAGATAGAGATTTTCTGGGTGAATTTCCAAGGCATGGGGCAACACTATATAAAGGGGGAGGGAGGCTGCCAGGCTTGGTGGCTTGGCGGTGTGGGACTATTCCCACACCAGCCGCACCACCAGCTGGTGCGCCGGCCTAGGTGGGCCCCAAGTGGCACACCCGGCCACTCCATGGTGCGCCTCCCTTTGGGGGGGGGGGGGGGGGGAAGTTCCCCCCTTATGGGCCCTCTCTCCATGGGAGAGGCCCATTTAAGGTTGGGCTGCCAATAAATTCAAAAATAAATAGAATAAAATATATTTAATCATTAATTCTATTAATTAATATTAAATACATATTATCTAATTTATTCCGACTCCGAAAACCATTTAGTCGGCCCCCGAACTTTTTCGGATATGTCCCGGAACACTTCCGGTGTTCTTCTCTCTATTTGCTTTTCTGCGTCCAATCTAAATAAACGTCACCTACCCTTAAGTGTGACACCCTAGCGGTTTGGGATCACTCCAGACATGATCGAGAACCCTTCTCCGATCAATGACTATCTGGGAGACCTGGATGGCTATGATAGTCCCTGTGCGTCCACGAAACATGTTTGTCGTTTGAACTTTAGACGTTAAGTCTCATGCCTTTGGCCAGACGATACTTAGTTTGTCCGAGACTCAATCTCCGGTATCATGATACCGAGCTTGATCTCGTTATTTGACAATACTATCTTTACTCGTCTGTGATATTACATCCTCGTGACCTAGTCACATGCTTGCAAGCTCATTGATGTAATCTCACCGAGTGGGCCCAGAGTATCTATCCTGCTATGCGGATTGGCAAATCCCGCTCTTGATCCCTCGCCTCAACATACTTCCTTCCGATACCCGAGAGGGACACCTTTATTGTCATCCTATGTAAGAGACGACGTTTGATGCAATCAAAGTATCTTTCAGAAATAGCAATTAGAGTTGATCTCACAGTCGAAGGCATAACGACTACGTCCTATAAATATTGGGTGTATCCATCACATCATTCACCTAATGATTGACTCCATTGTCAACTGACATAAATGTCACATGATCGGAAAACCTCGATCATCAATCGCACAATGGACTAGTTAAATAGAGGCTACTAGGGACCTGGTTGTTTACGTACCACACATGCATTAATGTTTCCGCTTAATACAGTTATAGCATGGTATAAAACATATTATGAACAATTGAGATATGACAAATAAAACATCTTTATTAATTGCCTCTAGGGCATATATCCTTCAGTTTTGTTCCTTTTAGCTTGTTCCTCCTCCTCCTTTTTATTTTCTTCTTTGGATTTCGCCAAAGAGGAATCAGTGGCAAAAGGAGGATCCTCTTTAGGAAGAGGACTAGGTGTGGGGTTACCTTGCATGAATTTTGCGAGCATGTCGCGCAAATCTTGCATTTGGTTATTCTTGGAAGACGTCAAGTTTGTCATGTTTGTTTATAAAGACTTGATATCCTCCATGGTAACCGTGGTATCGACCGCACCCGTGTTATCATCCGCAAGTACCATACTCTCTTAGGCGGTTAAGCCCGAATATAGAGACGAGTCTCTGATACCAATTGAAAGGATCGAGTACGGCACCTAGAGGGGGGTGGGTGAATAGGTGCTACCACAAATTTTAATTCTTTTTCAATTAATGCTTGACACAAAAGGTAAATTCTCTAGATATTCAACTATGGTGAATTTAGCTATATGACAAGCAAACCACTAAGCAAGATACAAGCTAGGTAAAGACGGTAAAGGATAGAAGTAACCGATGGAAGCACGCGGAGACAAATTTGTATTCCCGAGTTCCTCCTTGTTACGGGAGTACGTCTCGTTGGAGGGGTGTGAGCTTCACCACAACAGGCTTGCTCAACGTCACAAAGGACTCACCCTATTCTCCGATGAACCGCACCACAAAGAATTGGTTCACCTTCCACTACCGGTCCCCTTCGAGGCGGAAACCGGAGCCTTTACTACAAGCTCGCGGCACACATCCACAACTGAATTGGAGGCTCCCAAATCACACAATCTGTCACAACACAACAAGATGTGAGAATGGTGGCCTAGGTTTTTGATGACCCACAAGTATAGGGGATCGCAACAGTCTTCGAGAGAAGTAAAACCCAAATTTATTGATTCGACACAAGGAGAGTCAAAGAATACTTATAAGACTTAGCAGCTGAGTTGTCAGTTCAGCCACACCTGGAAAAGCACTAGTAATAGGGGTGATGTGAAAGCAGCAGTAATATGAGAGCAATAGTAGCAGTAACACAGAAGCGATGGCACCAGAAAATAGTTGCTTGTGTGGAGTTGACGGGAAAGCAATAATGATTTCAGATGGACCGAGGTTCTCAGCTATCTACACTAGAGGTAACTCTCCAAACAAAGAACATGTGTTGGGTGAACAAATTACAGTTGGGCAATTGATAAAATTGTGAGGGCATGAAAATACACATTATGATAAGATAAAGTTCACTGTAGTATTTAATTGGGCATTACAACAATATACATAGACCGCTTACTAGCTGCATCTATGACTCATAATCCACTCACATGATAGCTTCCGGGTCTCCCATGAGTATTAAGTTGCAAGCAACAGATTATAGCATTAAGCAAAGTATGTAATGTAAACAAACGCATCTATTATATATTAAAAGTGCATTAAGGGCTAACCAGCAATTAGAGAATTCCATTAGAAAATCCCACATTAATCAGAAACATCTGGCCATTAATTTAACATACGAGAAAATCACGGCCATCAATTTTAGACTTCCGAGTAAGGCTAAAAAGATTACTCACCGATGCCCTCCCAAAGTTTGTGGTACCGCTTTGTTATATTGCTAATAGGCTACAGAATCCTCTATCGAAAGAAAAGCAAACCTAATTTCCTCACGTAGGACGCCACCGCCGCCGTTCTGCAGTGCTGCTGTCTGCCGGCCGGCCGGCCGGCCGGCCGGCCTCCACCAAGGCCATGCACGCCAGCAGCTCATGTTTCAATCTAGGTTGCCTAATGGATGGAGCACATTACTAGCGAAGACTCATTCCCGCAAGACGGATCAAATTTTTTTTTTTGCAGAGACGATCTAGGTACGATCAAAAAATTGCTTGGTAAGAAATACCAGATCAGGTACGTACGTACTGTGATGTGATATGCATCTTACCTAGGTGCTGACCTTATTCCCATCCTCATTCCTCCTCCGGAGCTAAACCTAGGTCAGATCTTTTCTTTTTCTTTTTCTCCACAACGTAGCCGCCGCATCTAGGGTTGACACCAGAGCTCAACCTAGATCGGATGCTTTGCTATATGCAATGATGCATGCAAAACATGTTACAAGAGCTTTTTCCAAATCTAGAGAGCTACACCACTTGGAACAATATTTAAGAAATCAAAGAGGCAAGGACATGGTCGGTTCCAATGCAGGTAGCTACATCAGCAGCTCATGTATATATCCAAGAGCTCCTTAAGACTGGATTGAAGATACAACAAAGATCTACGTACGATCAAGCTATTCCTACGCCGCCAGAGCTGTATTTGCAGCGGTGCCGTCGACCTGGCCGGCCGGCCGATCTAGACAAAGTCCACGTATATTAGAGGCTCATGTTTCAATCTAGCTTGGCCTCATGGATGGCTCAGATCACCGACGGACACTCACCCGTGCAACATGGATTGCATACTTTCTTTGTGGAGACAATAAAGAGCTAGGTAATCAAAGACGAGCTTCATAGATTGATGTGTGAGTACTTGATTGATCTGTGAGTAGTTCATATGTAATCAATTATTTGATGTATAGGCAGGTATTTCTTTTCTGGACATACAGTTGAGGAGGTTTTTTTTACATCAATCTACAAAATTTGGTGCTTAGAGAAATATGTCGGTTGATTCTCTTCTTGTCATTCTATTTTCTCTCAGTACTGTCCTCTTCTTGGTTTTTGACTCGCCTGAGACTCAAGCTGATTTTTTGCGTCAGGTGGAGATTCAAGGCGTAACTTGCAGTGCTGCTGCCGTCGGTCTGAGTAGTGCTGATCGGTGGAAGTTGCATAAATATAAGTTAGCTTTGCAAATTCACCTTCAATTTAAGTGAGCCTTAGCTACTTATTTCCCCATCAGCCTTTGTAACCATATAATTACGCAGGTTAAGCTTCCAATTGTTTACCAATATCATTTATTTTGTACCTATATTTTTGGTTTAAGAGTATTTAGTTAACTCATATATCTCTGTCTTTTGTGTGGTGACATTGTAATGTACATCCAGTTGTCCAGATATATAGGTGGCGCAGCTATAAGATTAGTATAAGAAAATTAATAACATGACTTAAAATATAATACCATTAACACGATATTGTAAAGCATATTCGTGCTCATCCGCTCGACTATTTTTGTAGGTATAACTTAAGTTGGGGAACATAGTAGCTATGTACTCAGAGCATAATTAACCTACAGTAAATGAGTAAGTATAGCGAGGACTTTACAAAGTCTGGGATAATCCAATTTTACAAGATAGTTTCCCGTTCTTTTCATGTGCATGGGTATATGATTCGGTTAAATATGGAATTCATTCAGTTTTTTTTTAGATAAAGGGTTTTATTACTCAAAAGTTTAAGTATTACACCCGGCCTCTGCATCAAAAATGCACACAGCCGCAATTCGGTTAAATAAAGGAATTCATTCAGTTGGGCATCAAATAGATGAGTTGAAGTTGCAGATATCCTTTTACTTGGTGGCTTGAGCGAAGAATTTAAAAGTTGCCATGCCTTCAGTAAGGGGTTTTAAAGTCCGGAAGAAATATATTATTACAATGTGTGCGGTATTCATTTCACTAAACACCTGTGAAACCAAAAATAGTGGTAGTGGTTTAACAGACTAGACAATATCATGTTTCATGTACTCAAGCTCTCAACGTGATCTATATTAGTACCATGCAAGAGCACAGATGAGATCTAGGTGCAGCTGGTATGCCTCTCGATTGTCTGGTCGTCTCCCAATTTATTTTTTTGTCTCCACATGCATGCTGCCAGGGATAAAATTAACAAGATATTAAGTGAAGGCAAGTACACACTCCAAGCTAATACATGGCTGAAGATACCAGCCGGCCAACCGTACACGGCGTCAGCAGCAACTTACAGCGTAGGCAGGTGCTTGATCGATTCGCTCTGTACGTGTTGCTGTTCCTGGCATCTATACATTTTATTTTCATGGTTTGCGTTGAATTTTTTTAGAAATCTAACTATACCAAGATTTATCTATATCTTACTTACTTTTGTAATTTGTAACATGAACATTTATCCTGTTAAGGCCTCAGACAGTATGGCACCCACACTGCTGAACGTGCTGACTACAAGAACTGGGACATGGACAATCAAGATCAAAGTTTTAAGGCTTTTGGACACAATTAACTTATTGACCAATGACCATATTAGCACTGCTACGATTTTACGAGATAAGAAGGTGAATTTACTAGATATCCATATATATATACGATTTGATTAGTCTACTTGATTCAAAGCTTGCTAATATTTCCTTTTTATGTATAGGGTTATAGGACCCATGCTCAATTGGGAACAAGCTAGCCCACAAGTTTAAGCCAAAACTTAAAGAGGACTCCATCTACGTATTTAAGTCTTTCAAAGTTTAGGAGTACGGAAATTTTAGACCATTGAAGAACAATGTCAAAAATCAATATCCTTTCTGATACAACAGGAATGAAGTTGATGAAGACCAAAAAATGTGGACTACTACTTCGAGTTTAAATATTAATAAATAATGTCCAGATATGTATATCATCAATATGATAGGAGAAGTTCGATCGAATTAGATTTATAAATATGTTACTATGTAGATGTGATTGGTTTGCATATGGATAAAGAACCAATAAAGGAAACACAGAAAAACTAGGGGAAGTTCTATGCTCGGACGTGGACTACGAACAAAATAACCTTAAATGGTGAAATAAATATAATATACCCAACATAATTTCTAAATATCTTACCGCTCCATGGAATACCAAATCATGAGCTAAAACCAAAGGTAGGTCTACCAGTGATGCTCCTACATAATATCAACCAAAGTGTCGGGTTATGCAATGGTACAAGATTCATCGAGGCAAACATAATTACATGAACTCATGTGGGAAAAAAGGTATATATCCAAGAATAGTTATGTCACCAACATAATCAGCATAACCATTCAGTTTTAAAAGTAGACAATATCCTATTTGGATGTGCTTCGCTATGACAATCAACAAAGGCAAGGGGCATAACCTCTTAATAATATTTCCATTTTATGGTCCATATAATAAATAATAAATGACCATAAAGATGTCGCCCGCGCATGTGCGCGGGCCACTGTGCTAGTTGGACTTAACAGCAGTACCCTTAAGCTAAGCATCAGTTATTTTATCCCTAGTAGCAACAGCACATCTACAGCCTTAGTCGTTTCTGTCAATCAAGCCCAGGCTTCTAGAGGCATGAACCCACTATCTAGCATAAATACCCTCTCTTGGAGATACAAGCAACTACTTGATCAAGATAACTACAAGTACCAGAGAGCATGCAAGATCTTAAATAAAACATAAGTACGATAACATGATAAACAAACTGATCATAATTCCATAATTCATCGGATCCCAACAAACACAACACCAATTACATCAGATGGATCTCAATCATGTAAGACAGCTCATGAGATCATTGTATTGAAGTACATGGGAGAGAGAGTACCAACTAGCTACTGCTAGAACCCGTAGTCCATGGGGGAACTACTCACAAACCATCATGGAGGCGAAGTAGAGGCGGCGTGGTTGATGGAGACGGCTCCGGGGGTCAATCCCCGTCCCGGTAGGGTGCCGAAACAGGAATTGCTGACCCCCGAAACTAGGGTTTGTAATGGCGGTGAAGCTCGGACGCGTTTCTGGAAATTTCCTCTGGTCCTCTGGGGTTTTTAGGTCACGCGTGAATTTATAGGCGAAGACTCGACGTGAGGCGGTGCTCTGGTGGGGCTGGCGGGCCCACGATGCGGGGTAGTACCTGGCCGCGCCCTAGGCCGCGTGCTGGCTGTGGGGCCCACCTCCAGGCGGTCTTCTAGCTCCGTGGCTTATTTGTGCTGGAAATAATTCAGGTAAATTTTCGTCCAATTTCGAGCACTTTCATTTTTGGGCCTTTTCTGCAATAAACAGCCAAAACAGACAGAAGCTGGCACTGGGCACTAGGTTAATAGGTTAGTCCAATAAATGTCATAAAATGATATAAACTTTAGAATAAACATCTGGCATTTGATATAAAACAAGCATGGAACATCAAAAATTATAGATACGTTTTAGACGTATCAAACATCCCCAAGCTTAGTTCCTGCTCGTCCTCGAGTAGGTAAACGATAAAAAAGAAGATAATTTTTGAAGTGACATGCTACAAACATAATCTTGATCCAATAGTAATGTAAGGCATGTGAACTGAGATCAAATCATTCAAAACAAATGTCTATAATTGATATTAAACAAACAGATGATAAAGCAAGACAATTAAACAAGTCAAAACTTTTCATGGATGATGCTATAAAGACATGAAACCGTACAAAGTTCATTATAGATGATTTAATCATTTAGTGTAGAAGTTCCATCCTTCTACTCAAGCATCAAGCAATCTTTCACAAGCATAGAAAGGATCCAGTCAAGTAAAAGTATCACAAACGTAATGAATCAACTGTTTAGAAGTTTTACTCAACCGGTGAGCGTAAGCATTTGGTATTGGCACCAGGATGTTATGGCAAAGGGAATAATAATGGGGGTTTGGAAGGCCAATGGAAGAAAGGCTCACAAAGCTGTAAGTGATCATTAGACTAGAGGAAGTCTTATAATCGAAGCTATGCAAGGAGTAGTGATTGCCATGCAACGGATGCACATAGAGCTATAAGTGTATGAAAGCTCTCCAATGGAACTAGTGGGGGTGCATCCAACTTGGTTGCTCATGAAGACCTGGATCACTTTTGAGGAGGCTCATCATTGGAATATACAACCCAAGTTTTATAACGTAAATTCCCCACATAGTTATACTAATGAAACATGAGAAATCTCTCAGATGAAGCATAGGTGCTACTAGCACAAATGATGACTATAAAACTAGTGCTAAACATGAGCACAAGTGTGGATAAAGGATAGTAATGTTGCCCCCTCTCTCTTTATTTCTTTTTTTTTCTTTTTTTTTTCTCTTTTTTCTCATTTTTTTTCTTTTTCTGTTTCTCTTTTCAATGGCCTCCGTGGCTTTTTCACTTTTCTCTCCCTCATTGTAGGGGCAACACTCTAATATGACAACACACTTTTTGGTATAAATAACTCATAATGAACAAAACATGATGTATAAAAATGTATGCCTCTGCTAGTGTAGCAGGATGTGCAATGATCTAGCGTAACATGGGTAAAACCACACATCAGCTGTATAGAATCATGCAAAGCAATATATAGCAATGATGAATGAAAACAAGTCATGTAATGAAAGGTGGAAGTTGCATGGCAATATATCTCGGAACAGCTATGGGAATGCTGTGATAGGTAGTTATGGTGGCTGTTTTGAGGAAGATGTTTGGCTTATGTGTAGGAGAACAAGATGAAGTTCTCCCACGGGGTTGGATGTACTGGCGAAGTATGCACAACTCTCAATGTGAGCAGAAGGCAATGCACAGCACCGAAGAGGGTAGCAAAATATGGATGGTGGAAGTGCCAAAAACCGTAGCTCAACATTAGTCAAAAAGAACTCACAAGTTTATTGCAAACAACTAGCAGGTTCAACATTAAGAGCATGATTCAATTTACCCTAAGGAGGGCCGTTCACGGAGGCACAAGTACCCCGCTAGATCCCTCGACCTTAGCACGCAACTATGTTGTTTCCAAAAACCTTCAGACATGAGAATCTATCAAGTCCAACTACACCTTCAACATTTTAAGAGTTTGAAGTACGGTACAAGCTTTAATAACACAACCACTAATCAGATTTTAGCTTTAATTAACCAGCAAACATTTAACATCTAATTTCTTAATATCTCAAAACATTTGCAAGGAATCAAGTTATCAAAGTTGAATGATCTACAAGACTATGCAAGTTTTTCCATTATACAACTACCACACACTTTAGCATTTTCTGTTCCAACCAGACGCCAATTATACAACTCTCTAAACAAATATAAGTGAAGCAAGAGAGTATTTTCTATAAAAGAACTAATAGCTCTGAACAAGAGATACATGAAAAACAAGAGCTAATAGCATAGCAGTGCTAAACAAGAATACTCAACAAGTATAAGTGAAGAACATGAGTATTCTAAGCAAAAGCGGAGAGTGTCTCTCTCGCAAACAAGAGTGCTAAGATCCAACTAAGTTATGATCAGAAAACAAAACAAAAACAAAAAGAAAATAAAACACACAGACGCTCCAAGAACGGCACACAATATGTGAAGCAATAAAAATATAGTCTCACTAGAGGTGACCTGATAATTTGTTGATGAAGAAGGGGATGCCTTGGGCATCCCCAAGCTTAGACGCTTGAGTCTTCTTGATATATGCTGGGGAGATCCAAGGGAGCCTCCCCAAGCTTAAGTTTTTCTCTCTTCTTGATCTTCTTATATCATCCTCCTCTCCTAATACTTGAAAACTTCATTCACACAAAAGATAACTCACAAATTTCATTAGAGGGGTTAGTGCATCAAAACATAAACTCACTTGGTTCTGTAAAAACACATTGCATACTTTAGTTCAAACATTAGCTACTGTTACTAAGCAAGATCGTGATCTCCCCCGAAGAACGTGAATCTATACTTGCAAAAGAGACAATGCAAAACAAAGACAAAATCTATCAAGATCAGAACAGTCCGTAAAGACGAATTTTTTCGAGGCACTTCCGATGCTCAAATCAGAAAACGGTTAACTAACGAAAGATAGGTAATAAGTTCAGGCTTCCACCAAAAAATATACAGATTAAAATAGTAATCCGTGATGTTTCATGAATTGTTACCGTGAGGCATAGAAATATGTTTCCGGAGAGCAAACCCAACTTTAACACTTTCTTGCCATTAGAGGTTCTTCTTGGCACAACAAAACGAAAAATAAAGGATACAAAGGAGTTGTTACAGAAGTAAGCAACATCCTTGACTCAAGAAAACAAAAAATAACAGAAAATAAATTTGGGTTCTCTCCCAAAAGCGCTTTTCTTTAATGCCTTTTAGCTAGGCTTGATAGTTTTAATGATGCTCACATAAGAATATAAAATGAACCAAAAGGGAGCATCAAGAAGCAAATACGAAACACATTTAAGTCTAACCCACTTCCTATGCATAGGAATCTTGTAAACAAATAAATTCATGAAGAACATAGTGACAAGCATAGAAAGGTAAAACAAGAACAATTTCAGAACTTTCAACATAAAGAGAGGTGTTTTAGTAACATGAAAATTTCTACAATCATATTTTCCTCTCTCAATAATTTCCAGTAGCATCATGAATAAACTCAACAATATAACTATCGCATAAAGCATGCTTTTCATGATCTACAAACATATAATTTTTATCAAGCTCCAAAATAGTGGAATTAAAACTTTCAAACCCACTTTTAATAATATTATAACAAGATGATTGATCATTCTCAAGAGGTACGGGACTCCATCTAGATAAAGTCAAGTCCTCTCCAATCCCATTTTCAGTAGTAGTACAATTAACATTATCAAGCAACATAGGACCATCATCTAGAGCTTTATCATAAACATTTTCTAGGCGAACTTTCTCATTACCATGCATTTCGAATTTAGGCATAAATAGAGGATTATCATAAGACTTATCAAAATAGCATGGATTATCATAAACAATAGTAGCATAATCATTTGCACAAGTTTCATTCATAGGGGATGTGGGGGACCCCGGATTAGCTATCCGAAATTCCCTTGTGCCTACAACATCAGCGATCCCATGATCAGTGTGTCGCTGAGCACAATCAAACTTGTATCAAAAGAACATCCATAAATACTGAATACGTATACTTACTTGCTTGAAGTGATAATCTTCAATAGGTACTTGCAGCGGAATCACCAAACAAACGTGGAGCCCAAGTCATGTGCCAAAACCCTACAGGCAGCGCTGACTGGGAGACGGCCTAGTTCGCACAGACGTCGACGAACACCTTATCTTTAGTATACTCCTCCTTCTTGAAGTCTGGCTAAGACAATACCAGGGACAAAACCAATATGAGTACGTTTGAATGTACTCGCAAGCTCTACCCAAAAACAATGCTAATATATGCAAAGATGATTTTTGAGGCTGTGGTAGGAAGGCTATTCTTAGGGCTCACTACCCACGGTAAATGGAAGATTTACCATGGTTGCTGTCATCTCTATATCTTTATTGAAAAATACTTCAAAAGATATATTTTATAAAAAAATAGTTTTTCTCTCGCAGATGTCACTTATCATTGAGGTTTTTTTATCAAAAACCTTTCCAAAAAGGGTTTTCTTTGCAGAATTTCTTGGGACTAAGGCCCCTCCGAAGTTTATCTCATTTCAACCACGGTACCTCCAAGGTACGATTATTCCCGATCATTCTAGTACTTCCAAGTACTTACTTTCCTTCCAACATAACACCATTTTTGAAAACAGCCGACACAATGCTAGCTACATGGCCTTACAGCTGTCCATGACCGAGGACGCGGCTATTCGAATAGTTTTGACTCTGCAGAGTTTGTACACTTTCACCACAAGATCTAGCACATCTGCCATGGATAAACCACGGACTGTTCTGGACAGCATGCACCCATCAGATGACTAATCCTAACTTCCACTATGTCTATGCTAGTATGCGACTACCTCTTCAGTGGGTTTGTTCTCCCCGGCACCGAGTGAGCTAGCCGTATCGATCCGGTTATCCCTAGGCATCACACCGCCATGGCAGGAGACCCAACTGTTGCTACCGGGAGGTAAACTTAATCCTCCTCTTTGTATGTCCCATTTCATTTTCCAGGCGACACTTCGGATGAAGGGACTTAAAAACCCTCTCGCTACTTGAGGTATAATCACATACTAATACAGACAAGCTTCCATTAAGCCCCGTGTCCATTTTGGAGTAATGTGGTTGTACGGTAAGGCTGTCCAGCAAAGACTAGGTTATGTGTCATTTTTAGAAAAACACTTCTCCGATACTCCTGATCTCCATATCACCACTTAGGCAAGGTCCCACCTTCCCAAGAGGGTTTTCGTAAAACATTTGTTTTTCCAAAAACAACACAAGGGTTCCAACCTAGAGTTTTTAACTTGTTTGAAGCTAGTAGGTAGGTGTGTGGGTAGGGTATCCTATAATTTTTGCTACGGGTCTGGAATATATATCCAGGATATTTGGTATCTATAAGCTAGTATATATAATGCAATAAAATATGTAAAGCAGTAGGTAAAACAAAATAGATAAACTAATTGCAAACTTTTGAGATGGCTTGCTGATGCATGTAAAATGCATACATGAACTTTGCATTATTTTACTTATATTCCAGTCATATTTGCATCATATAAGGGTTATATCACTGTTTTATAATGATTTTGGGAATATTTGGTATGTTTCCTATTTTTATGGAATTAACCCTGCACAGTCAGAAAACCCTGTTTTCTATATTTTAATGTTTCAGGGACCCAAACGACGTCCAAATGACCTAATATTTTACGGGCATCAGTTTTTGGAAGGAACAAAGCGTAGGAGCCAAGGAAGCGCACGAAAGGAAGCCGGAGGTCAAAGTTGAGTGGGCCCACGCGGCCAGGTACTTGGGCCGCGTGGGACCCCTCTTTTGGGCCTCGGAGCTCCGTTGCCGTCGATCTTTCCTCCACCGACTCGGTTTTGACCTAAAACCGACTATAAAAATAGCCCCCCGACGTTCTCTGGAAGGAGCGCCGCAGAAACACAGAAACACCGAAACAGGGACCTGGAGTTGCAGATTGGAGGGGGAAAACTCCGGTGGGGCGCTGCCGGTGTGGTCTCCATCTTCTCCAACGACTTCTCCACCGTCTCCATGATGAAGAGGGAGTAGTCCACCCCTGGACTATGGGTTTGTGGAAGTAACTTATGTATCTCTCCTCTCTTGAGCTTCACTAATTAGTACCGTATGAGCTGCTGAACATGATTACGGTCATCTATGTAATACCTTTGTGGTGGATCTTTTTATGAGTTAATATATGTTTGAGATTGCAATAGTTTTGTTTCAGTTATGAAAGTAGATGCATATTATGTACCCCGTTCTTGTTTACTTGTTATGATCAAGCATGTGTATGAGAGCGTGTGAGGGGGAACATGTGCATTAGTTGGAGTAACGGGGGGTGGCTAGTGCGGTGAACGTAAGAGAAAGTTCCGCGATCCACTTGGGTGTTTTACCTTACTTTGTTGCCTCACTAGGGATAAAGAAAAATACCATGCTACCGGAGATGTGGGTGTGACCATTGCCACTACTCCATGACTAGATCTAGCATGTTCTTATTTTAACTTCATGTCATGAAACTTAATGCTATGCTCTGATTTATCTTAATTAATAAGGTGTTATGATTTAATTCGCATCTTGGTGGAGTATAAGAGATATTATTAAACAAAAGATCTCTATGTTAGGACGTGATGCTGATAACCCCCAAGAGCAGGGGATCACTGTAGCACCTCTCAATGTGGAAGTAGGGTATCGATCCGCAGGAGCAAGAAGGAAAAGTTATCTATTCCCTACAACTAAAGTGTCACAAGTTTTAGTTGATTATGCACTAAAATAGTTTAAAGAACAAGATGGTTGATTTAATGGATGGAAGTTTAACGTAACAAAACAAGAATGTAAAAGTGTCCCAATCATTTTCAATGCAAGAGGACAAGACAAAGGTTTTCTCTTATAGGAACAATGGACATGGGTTCATGGGTTCACTCAATCCTCTCTCCCATCTATGGTGATTATCATGTTATAGATAAAAAAAACACACAATTGTCATGCTTTAATGGTAAACTTCTATGACGGCTACATGTCCTAAAACACATACTTGAAAGAAGTACTCATTTGTGTTGCTAGGTCACCCTCGTAAGGCTAGCGTGGTTGCTGTCACTCCCACATCATACTCTTCCTTTTTACCCCCAGATAAAGGATGTTGGGCTGTATTTCACATGTCACTCAATACATATGCCGTTGTCACATCGGCCATCCCGTACCTACATACATCATACTTCATAATGGACAATATTCTAAACACTAGTGCAATGATTCATATTTCGTGTGCATGACCACATCTCTCTCATCTATCCACACTTGGTGGTGTCAATCACCTCATGACAAGGATAAACAAGGCATTATGCATAAATAAAACCACCACATGTATCATAGAATATCTCCAAAGTATGACAAACCATAGAAATCCCAACATGACGGTAAATGCATAACATAATATCATCTCATACCACAATATCCACTATAGGAATTACAAAGATAGTTCCATAATCATGCAAGGCACATCATATGGACTTCAACAATGATCATACATAGAGAGATTGGATCAAGTTACCACCACAAACCCAAAGTCCAGGGGGTGGACTACACCCCCTTCATCATGGAGACGGTGGAGAAGTCGTTGGAGAAGATGGAGACCGCCCCGGCAGCGCCCCGCCGGAGTTTTCCCCCTCCAATCTGCAGCTCCAGGTCTTCTGTTTCGTGGTTTTGTGTTTCTGCGGCGCCCCTCGCGAAACTCCTCTGGGGACTATTTTTATAGACGTTTTCAGGTCAAGACGAAGCCACGAAGACGAAAACGGACGGCATCGGAGCCGGAGCCACGAGGAATAAAAGAGGTGGTCCCACACAACCAAGGAATCTGGCCACGTGGGACCATCTAATTTCTTCCTCGGACTTCCTTTTTCGCGGATCCTTGGCTGGTACGTCTTCTTATTTCCAAATATTTGGCCCCGTAAAATATTAGGTCATTTGGACGTCGTTTGGTCCCTGAAAGTCAAAAACATGGAAAAAGGGGTTTTCTGGTTCTGCAGGGTTAATTCCAAATAAATGGGAAACTGTGAATTATCCCATAAAATCATTATAAAACATAAATATAACCCATATATGATGCAAATAAGTTGGAATATCAAGTAATAAAATGTAAAGTTCACGTATGCATTTTACATGCATCAACATCCCCAAGCTTAACCTATGCTCGTCCTCGAGTATGAAGGTGATAAAACTAACATGGACTTTGCATTTTAATACTATCAAAGGATATCAAAGATGATTACTATTGCTACATAGAGTCAAATGATTCATTCTTAAAAGGAGTAGCAATATGCAAGATAGTTTATGAAGTGATATCAAGTATTCAATGCAAGGATGTTCAATGATAATTCACAAAGTGTAACATAAAAGAAAGTACTATGGACCAATGTATGCATAATGAAAAGAAAGAACATCCTATAATGGCCATAGAGTATTGATGAAAATCTGAATATAAAAGGTGGACACTTTGGAAAGATATATATGAGTAGAGGTAAAGCATGAATAAGTTTCATCTAACTTCTGAACTTCTCTACTTAAGTTAATGATTGTAATGTGGTAATCCTTGGTGTCAAGCTCTCATTACCCCTATCATAGCATCTTGAATGATTAAGTTTAAAGTGAAAGCAAATATGAGTAGTGTGCTTGACAAAGTACAGGTTGAAAGTCTCATGCCCCTTGAATACAAGTACCTACTCCATGTGTTACTCAACTTGGGAAACAAAGCAAGTTCAAGTTAAATATCATTGTAAGTAATAATAGTATCATTAACTGGGGTACCTCTTGTCCCAGGATATGGAACAAGCCCATATCAAAATGACAAGACAAACAAACACAATGAACAATCTCAACACCCTTTTTATTTACCATTAGATAGCTTTTTATTGTAAGGTGTATCACAGAAGGTTCACCATAGCATGTAAGTAAATTTCCACCATGAATGATGCATGGCTTAGATTAGCGGCCCAGGCGTCTCTCTAACCATTTATACAAACTCATTTAAACTTGCTTTATCTCCACATTTATTTCACCCATGATAAGCATCCATAAACAAAAGTACATGATATCAACTAAATGAAATGAAGAGCATGTTGAAAGCTTGCCATGTGACAGCACATATGAGCTAACTCCAACCAGACATTTGTCAAGCCCACAACATCATAATTAATCACAATGGGTCATATTTTATTAATGCAATAAAAGTAAAGTGTGCATCAAGTTCGTGAGAGATATAACCAACTTTTCCCATAACAATCAATAACACAAGCATTTTCATTCAGAGGTATAGATAACACAAATATCATGATAAACATACTCGGAATAGCATAAAGCTAATAGGTAGATATGGTGGACTCACTGGAAAACTTTGGTTGAAGGTGTTGGAAACAAGTTTTTACTTGTTGGAATTTTTGGGCTAGCAAGAGGGAGAAAGTTGACCATCTAAATGCATGCATGAGTGTCCATAGAACTAACTAATCCATGTTAAACAAAGTAAATAACATTCAGCATCAAAACATGAATAAAAGATAGCTCTTGATAAAACTTGCAAATTATTACTCATTAACAAGCTCATGAATCATGCAACTATATGTATCTTTTAAAATCAACTCCAACATCCCTTTTCCCAATCTAATAATAGCATCCAAATAATCAACCCAAATTTCCAGTAGCTCTCTCATATATAAATGATAGTGTGGTGGTCTCACAAAATAAAAATCAAACCAAAACAAACAAAAAGACGCTCCAAGTTTATGCGATAAAGTGTTTCGATCGAAAAACAGAAGTTAGACGTGTGCAAACCGAGAGTGTGTAGGTCCAGTGGGGTTGTCTTCACATCCCCAAGCTTATGGTCTTCACCATCCTTGGATAGCTCTTGGTGCATCTCCTCTAATCCCTGTGAAAAAACTTCAAAACACCGTTTCTCCCATTTCTTTTCTGTGGGGTGCATTAGTAGTGATAAACAAATAGATTTCTTGCTGCATATAATCCTTGAACAAAAATTCATATGGATGTCCAGAAAGTGTATAATGTTGTATGCCTACTCATAAACTCAATTGGATAAAAAGATTCAAGTTAAAAGTTCAAAGCATGCATCAAAAAAATGGGACAGAATCTGTCCAGAAAAACAGCAGCAGAAAAACGTATTTTTCTACCCTACTAAACTTTGTCGAAAAATTCCGAAAAAATTCATGCATACAGAGGATGAAAAGTTGCAACTACAGTTCAAATATGAGCTCATTCGGAGTTACAGAATAAGAATTAAAAATCATACCGTGCACAGATTCGTGCAGGAATAAAATCTCCGAACGCTATAAGCAACTTTTTCAAACCAAAATGGGTAAAACTTGGCACTTTATTAAAAATTCCAGAAACTAAACTAAAAACTAAGTCTCTTGTTACAGCAAGAGGACACAAAGAAAATCAAAAAAAATAAAAACAACCGGGTTGCCTCCCGTAAAGCGCTTTCTTTATAGCCATATAGCTAGGCTTCTTACTTGATATCAAGATGGTTGGAGTGAGGTGGCTTGGCATCCCCAAGCTTGAATTCTTGTACTTATTTGATATATGTTGGGTGAGTCTAGGGGTAACATCCCCAAGCTTGAGTGGTTGTCCCTCTTGATCTTTGTTCATCACCCTCAACTCTTCCACTTGAAAAATTCTCTTTACACAAAACTCAACATAAAACTTGATTAGAGGGGTTAGTGTCTCCATAAATTAAATCCTCATAGGTACAGCAAAGACATATCATGAGTTGATTCTAAACATTAGCTACTGTTACTATGGTTGTGCATTGCTCTTTGATCAATAGAACTACACAAAACACAAGTAATGAGAGTAATGCAAAATAAAGACAGAATCTGTCAAAAACTGGACAGCCCGTAAAGAGTGAATTTTCAGAGGCACTTACGTTGCTCAAATCAGAAAATTTTGAACTAATGAAATGTGTATTAATAACTGAAGATTGCTGTCGTAAAATTTCAGGTCAAAATTCCTTTTCTGTGATTTTTAACATTTTTCGCAGTGAAGCTTAGGAATCTGTTTTCTGGACAGCCATGATAGTTTTAATGATGCTCACATAGGAACAAGAATTGAAATGCAAAAGAGAGCATCAAGAGAAAAATATGAAACACTTTTAAGTCTAACCCACTTCCTATGCATTGGGATCTTGTAAGAAAATAAATCATTGAAACACAAAGCAAGTAGCATAGGAAGATAAAACAAGAGCAATTTCAAGACTTTGAACTTAAAGAGAGGAAACGTAATAATATTGAAATGTTTAGAACCATGTTTTCTCCTCTCATAATAACTTTCAGTAGCATCATGAATAAATTCAACAATATAATTATGACATAAAGCATGTCTTCATGATCTACAAGCATAAAAGTATTAGTACTCTCCACATAAGTAAAATCCTTCTTAGTAATAGTGGGAGTAAAACATTCATAATTCATTGTAATCATCATATATAGGAGGCATAGTATCCTCCCCAAGCTTAAATGATTGCAAGATATAACAAAAATAAATTTAAAGTTTAGTGCACACAAGAATAGAAACTTAAGCGCTACGCTCCCCGGCAACGGCGCCAGAAAAGTACTTGATAACCCCCAAGAGCAGGGGATCACTGTAGCACCTCTCAATGTGGAAGTAGGGTATCGATCCGCAGGAGCAAGAAGGAAAAGTTATCTATTCCCTACAACTAAAGTGTCACAAGTTTTAGTTGATTATGCACTAAACAAGTTTAAAGAACAAGATGGTTGATTTAATGGATGGAAGTTTAACGTAACAAAACAAGAATGTAAAAGTGTCCCAATCCTCTTCAATGCAAGAGGACAAGACAAAGGTTTTCTCTTATAGGAACAATGGACATGGGTTCATGGGTTCACTCAATCCTCTCTCCCATCTATGGTGATTATCATGTTATAGATAAAAAGTACACACAATTGTCATGCTTTAATGGTAAACTTCTATGACGGCTACATGTCCTAAAACACATAGTTGAAAGAAGTACTCATTTGTGTTGCTAGGTCACCCTCGTAAGGCTAGCGTGGTTGCTGTCACTCCCACATCATACTCTTCCTTTTTACCCCCAGATAAAGGATGTTGGGCTGTATTTCACATGTCACTCAATACATATGCCGTTGTCACATCGGCCATCCCGTACCTACATACATCATACTTCATAATGGACAATATTCTAAACACTAGTGCAATGATTCATATTTCGTGTGCATGACCACATCTCTCTCATCTATCCACACTTGGTGGTGTCAATCACCTCATGACAAGGATAAACAAGGCATTATGCATAAATCAAACCATCACATGTATCATAGAATATCTCCAAAGTATGACAAACCATAGAAATCCCAACATGACGGTAAATGCATAACATAATATCATCTCATACCACAATATCCACCATAGGAATTACAAAGATAGTTCCATAATCATGCAAGGCACATCAATGGACTTCAACAATGATCATACATAGAGAGATTGGATCAAGTTACCACCACAAACCACAAGTCCAGGGGGTGGACTACTCCCCCTTCATCATGGAGACGGTGGAGAAGTCGTTGGAGAAGATGGAGACCACCCCGGCAGCGCCCCGCCGGAGTTTTCCCCCTCCAATCTGCAGCTCCAGGTCTTCTGTTTCGTGGTTTTGTGTTTCTGCGGCGCCCCCTCGCGAAACTCCTCTGGGGACTATTTTTATAGACGTTTTTAGGTCAAGACGAAGCCACGGAGACGAAAACGGACGGCATCGGAGCCACGAGGAATAAAAGAGGTGGTCCCACACGGCCAAGGAATCTGGCCGCATGGGACCATCTAATTTCTTCCTCGGACTTCCTTTTTCGCGGATCTTTGGCTGGTACGTCTTCTTATTTCCAAATATTGGGCCCCGTAAAATATTAGGTCATTTGGACGTCGTTTGGTACCTGAAAGTCAAAACATGGAAAAATGGGTTTTCTGGTTCTGCAGGGTTAATTCCAAATAAATGGGGAAACTGTGAATTATCCCATAAAATCATTATAAAACATAAATATAACCCATATATGATGCAAATAAGTTGTAATATCAAGTAATAAAATGTAAAGTTCATGTATGCATTTTACATGCATCAGATGCCCATATAATTAGTAACTTGTCATGAAACCTTTATGTTGCAATCTCATATGTCAATTCTAGTGTTCCATTGTCTACCACTTTATTAAAGAGATAGTGCATTTGTGAAACTATGAACCCCGGTCCATTTTTAATCATAAGAAACACCTTTCCAACCACTTTTACCACTTTACCATTTTCTGCCATTTAAAAATCCGAAAATTCAAAAATACTTTTCATCTTGCATTCATCATATAAAACCCAAAAATATCATTTATCATTGCTACCACCATCCTTGCATATTTATTTACCACCATTGCATATTTATTTATTGTTTGCATTGCATATTATCTTGATATCATTCTCACACCTTGTGCTTGACAACCACTAGGTGAGGTTGAGGACCAAAACATTTACTTTGTTTTGTAGGTAACCAAAAGAAGGATAGGAAAGATAAATCTTCACTACTGATTCCCCGAGAGTTCGATATTAAACCCTCGAGTCACCCCTCGTGGGGAAAACACGTCTTCCACTTACTACACACTCTGCACTTGGAGTCTCAACCTAACCCATATTCTTTTGACGCAGGTAACTACGTCATCGGGTATCAAGACTGTTTTCTGGCGCCGTTGCCGGGGAATCATTGCTGAAAGGTTTATCCAAGGGTCCCCTGCACTAGCTCTGTTTTCTGGCGCCGGGTTTATCCAAGGATATCTCACCAAGTCAACTTCATCACCAACTTGTGCTAACACCTAAGCTTGGGGAGGTTGCACCTACGTGAGCATCATCTTATCCATCTTTACCTTCAAAGCAATTTATCTTTTTTGTCATTGTCTTGCATTTTTAAGTTCGGTTTGCATATTTATTTTCAGTTTTGCATTTTGTGTTGCATTTGTTATTTCGGTTTGCATCATTTAGTGTCATTTTATTTTCAGTTTTGCATAAAAAATTAAAAAACACATAAAAACTTGCTAAAATGGGAGAAAGAACTAAGTTGTGTGATTACACAAACACTCCAAATGATCAATTTATTGCTAGGCCCATTGCCACACCTGAGATAAAAGCTGATAGTTATGAAGTAAGTCCTAGTTTGTTGAACTTGATAACTAGGGAACAATTTGGCGGTAGTGCTATGGAGGATGCCTCTATGCATCTTCATGATTTTGTTGAAATATGTGACATGCAGAAATTTAAAAATGTGGAAAGTGATATTCTAAAACTGAAGTTATTTCCTTTCTCACTTAGAGGAAAAGCTAAAGAGTGGCTGCATTCATTACCTATTGATAGCATTAAAACTTGGGATGATTTAAAAGAAGCTTTCATTAAGAAATACTATCCTCCTGTTAAAATTTTGCAAAATAGAAACAATATTCTTTCTTTTAGGCAAAATGAAAATGAACATGTTGCTATGGCTTGGGATAGGATTAAACTTATGCTTAGAACTTGTCCATCACATGGGGTCAACGAATGGACCATACTACACTCTTTTTACAATGGTCTAAATTACATGTCTAGAAATATTCTTGATTCTGCTGCTGGAGGTGCTTTATGGGAAAAACTATAGTAGAAGCTAAGAACATATTGGAAAGCATTTTGCAAAACTATAGTCAATGGCATACTGATAGAGCACCTAATCCTTCTAAGAAAGTGAACTCCATAGAAGAAACAAATGATTTGTCATCTAAAATGGATACTATTCTTGCTTTCATTAATAAACAAAATATTGAAAATGTGCCTTTGCAAGAATTAGTTGGTAATAATCCTGAAAATATTGATGTCAACTTCATTAGGAACTATGGTAATAATGGGTATGGTAACAACAATTATAACTCTTATAATAAACCCCCATATGTGCCAAACAAATATGCCACTAGTAGTAATGTTTCTAGTGATTTGGAAAACACCATTAGATCATTTATATCTACTCAAAAGGAGCTTAATAAGGAATTTATATCTAAGTTTGAAAAACAAGACTCTTTGTTTGAAAGGGTAGATCAGCTCACTAAGGAAGTTTCCTCATTAAAGAACACCATTACCAAAAACATGAGGAAACAATTAAATATTGCCAAGAGGTTATAATAAATCTTGGGAACACATTCATGAGCAAGAGAGAATTGCTAAGAAACTATTGGTAATGAAAGAGAGAGAAGTTGAGGAAGTTAAAATGCTTAGTGAAGTCAAGGAACCATTGCTTGACTTAGAGAATTGTAGCTTGCATGAATTAATATCTATCTTACAAAAATTTGCAAGTGATCCTTCCATCAACTCTAACCAAGCTGGTTTTGGTTCTTATATTGCTAATCATGTCTTGAAAGAAAAGATTGCTAGGTACAACCAAGAGGCTATGATACCACCTAAGCTTGGGGATATGGATTCCCAAAGTCCTAGTAACCATTGGAAAAGAGACACACCATGCTATACTTGATCTAGGATCTAGTGTCTCTGTTTTATCTAAAGAACTATATGAATACTTGAATTGAAAAATCTTGAAAAATGCTCTATTGAACTTGCACTTGCTGATGATTCCATTAAACATGCTTTAGGAAAAGTAAGTGATGTTATGGTAGAGTTACATATGACATTTGTGCCTGTTGATTTTCTAATCATGGATATGGGGAATAAAACCTCTAGTCCAATTATTCTTGGAAGACCTTTTCTTCGTACTACAGGTGCTATCATTGATTCAAAAGAAGGGAATGTGAAGTTTCAGTTTCCACACAAGAAGTGCATGGAACACTTCCCAAGGAAGAGGGCACATCAAAGTTCAAGCTCCCTCATGAGCTTCGTCCTCTATAAACATCAAGTAAGAAGCCTAGCTATATGGCTATAAAGAAAGCGCTTTACGGGAGGCAACCCGGTTGTTTTTATTTGTGATTTTCTTTGTGTCCTCTTGCTGTAACAAGAGACTTTTTTTAGTTTAGTTTCTGGAATTTTTAATAAAGTGCCAAGTTTTACTCATTTTGGTTTGAAAAGTTGCTTATAGCGTTCGGAGATTTTATTCCTGCACGAATCTGTGCACGGTATGATTTTTAATTCTTATTCTGTAACTCCGAATGAGCTCATATTTGAACTGTAGTTGCAACTTTTCATCCTCTGTATGCATGAATTTTTCGGAATTTTTCGACAAAGTTTAGTAGGGTAGAAAAATACGTTTTGCTGCTGCTGTTTTTCTGGACAGATTCTGTCCCATTTTGTTTGATGCATGCTTTGAACTTTTAACTTGAATCTTTTTGATCCAATTGAGTTTATGAGTAGGCATACAACATTATACACTTTCTGGACATCCATATGAATTTTTGTTCAAGGATTATATGCAGCAAGAAATCTATTTGTTTATCACTACTAATGCACCCCACAGAAAAGAAATGGGAGAAACGGTGTTTTGAAGTTTTTTCACAGGGATTAGAGGAGATGCACCAAGAGCTATCCAAGGATGGTGAAGACCATAAGCTTGGGGATGTGAAGACAACCCCACTGGACCTACACACTCTCGGTTTGCACACGTCTAACTTCTGTTTTTCGATCGAAACACTTTATCGCATAAACTTGGAGCGTCTTTTTGTTTGTTTTGGTTTGATTTTTATTTTGTGAGACCACCACACTATCATTTATATATGAGAGAGCTACTGGAAATTTGGGTTGATTATGTTGGATGCTATTATAGATTGGGAAAAGGGATGTTTGAGTTGATTTTAAAAGATACATATAGTTGCATGATTCATGAGCTTTTAATGAGTAATAATTTGCAAGTTTTTATCAAGAGCTATCTTTTATTCATGTTTTGATGCTGAATGTTATTTACTTTGTTTAACATGGATTAGTTAGTTCTATGGACACTCATGCATGCATTTAGATGGTCAACTTTCTCCCTCTTGCTAGCCCAAAAATTCCAACAAGCAAAAACTTGTTTCCAACACCTTCAACCAAAGTTTTTCCAGTGAGTCCACCATATCTACCTATTAGCTTTATGCTATTCCGAGTATGTTTATCATGATATTTGTGTTATCTATACCTCTGAATGAAAATGCTTATGTTGTTGATTGTTATGGGAAAAGTTGGTTATAGAGCTCTCTCGAACTTGATGCACACTTTACTTTCATTGCATAAATAAAACATGACCCATTGTGATTAAAATTATGATGTTGTGGCTTGACAAATGTCTTTGGTTGAGAGTTAGCTCATATGTGCTGTCACATGGCAAGCTTTCAACATGCACTTCATTTCATTTAGTTGATATCATGTACTTTTGTTTATGGATGCTTACCATGGGTGAAATAAATGTGGAAATGAAGTAGTTTAAATGAGTTTGTATAAATGGTTAGAGAGACGCCTGGGCCGCTAATCTAAGCCATGCATCATTCATGGTGGAAATTTACTTACATGCTATGGTGAACCTTCTGTGATACACCTTACAATAAAAAGCTATCTAATGGTAAATAAAAAGGGTGTTGAGATTGTTCATTGTGTTTGTTTGTCTTGTCATTTTGATATGGGCTTGTTCCATATCCTGGGACAAGAGGTACCCCAGTTGACGCTCTTAATGATACTATTATTACTTACAATGATATTTAACTTGAACTTGCTTTTTTTCCCAAGTTGAGTAACACATGGAGTAGGTACTTGTATTCAAGGGGCATGAGACTTTCAACCTGTACTTTGTCAAGCACACTACTCATATTTGCTTTCACTTTAAACTTAATCATTCAAGATGCTATGATAGGGGAATGAGAGCTTGACACCAAGGATTACCACATTACAATCATTAACTTAAGTAGAGAAGTTCAGAAGTTAGATGAAACTTATTCATGCTTTACCTCTACTCATATATATCTTTCCAAAGTGTCCACCTTTTATATTCAGATTTTCATCAATACTCTATGGCCATTATAGGATGTTCTTTCTTTTCATTTGACTCTATGTAGCAATAGTAATCATCTTTGATATCCATTGATAGTATTAAAATACAAAATCCATGTTAGTTTTATCACCTTCATACTCGAGGACGAGTATAGGTTAAGCTTGGGGATGTTGATGCATGTAAATGCATACATGAACTTTGCATTATTTTACTTATATTCCTGTCATATTTGCATCATATAAGGGTTATATCACTGTTTTATAATGATTTTGGGAATATTTGGTATGTTTCCTATTTTTATGGAATTAACCCTGCACAGTCAGAAAACCCTGTTTTCAATATTTTAATGTTTCAGGGACCCAAACGACATCCAAATGACCTAATATTTTACGGGCATCAGTTTTTGGAAGGAACAAAGCGTAGGAGAAAAGGAAGCGCACGAAAGGAAGCCGGAGGCCAAAGTTGAGTGGGCCCACGTGGCCAGGTACTTGGGCCGCGTGGGACCCCCTCTTGGGCCTCGGAGCTCCGTTGCCGTCGATCTTTCCTCCACCGACTCGGTTTTGACCTAAAACCGACTATAAAAATAGCCCCCCGACGTTCTCTGGAAGGAGCGCCGCAGAAACACAGAAACACCGAAATAGAGACCTGGAGTTGTAGATTGGAGGGGGAAAACTCCGGCGGGGCGCTGCCGGTGTGGTCTCCATCTTCTCCAACGACTTCTCCACCGTCTCCATGACGAAGAGGGAGTAGTCCACCCCTGAACTATGGGTTTGTGGAAGTAACTTATGTATCTCTCCTCTCTTGAACTTCACTAATTAGTACCGTATGAGCTGCTGAACATGATTACGGTCATCTATGTAATACCTTTGTGGTGGATCTTTTTATGAGTTAATATATGTTTGAGATTGCAATAGTTTTGTTTCAGTTATTAAAGTAGATGCATATTATGTACTCCGTTCTTGTTTACTTGTTATGATCAAGCATGTGTATGAGAGCGTGTGAGGGTGAACGTGTGCATTAGTTGGAGTAACGGGGGGTGGCTAGTGCGGTGAACGTGAGAGAAAGTTCCGCGATCCACTTGGGTGTTTTACCTTACTTTGTTGCCACACTAGGGATAAAGAAAAATATCTTGCTACCGGAGATGTGGGTGTGACCATTGCCACTACTCCATGACTAGATCTAGCATGTTCTTATTTTAACTTCATGTGATGAAACTTAATGCTATGCTCTGATTTATCTTAATTACTAAGGTGTTATGATTTAGTTCGCATCTTGGTGGAGTATAAGAGAGATTAATAAACAAAAGATCTCTATGTTAGGACGTGATGCCCATATAATTAGTAACTTGTCATGAAACCTTTATGTTGCAATCTCATATGTCAATTCTAGTGTTCCATTGTCTACCACTTTATTAAAGAGAGAGTGCATTTGTGAAATGATACGTCTCAAACGTATCTATAATTTTTCATGTTCCATGCCTGCTTTATACCAATTGCTACATGTTTTGCATCTACTTTATATCACTTTTATACATTTTTTGGGACCAACCTATTAACAAGATGCCGAAGTGCCAGTTCCTGTTTTCTGCTGTTTTTGTATTCCAGAAAAGCTAGTCTGGAAATATTCCCGGAATTGGACGAAACTACACGGGGGTGCCTATTTTTCCAGAACACACCTGACGGAGCGAAGGAGCAGCAGAGGAGGGCCACCAGGAGGCCACACGCACCTAGGGCGCAGGCCCCCCTTCTGCGGCGCCCTAGGGTGGTGTGGGCCCCTCGGGGGTCCGCAGCCGCCGCCCTTTCGCCTACTTATTCCCCCCGACGCGAAAACCCTAAATACCTGAGCAAAAATCCACGAAAAGATCCAGAGACGCCGCCGTCGTCAACCCTAGCTCGGGAGGGTTCAGAACCTCTTCCCGGCACCCTGCCGGAGAGGGGAATCGTCACCGGAGGATTCTACATCGCCATGCCTGACTCCGGAGTGATGCGTGAGTAGTTCATCCTTGGACTACGGGTCCATAGCAGTAGCTAGATGGTTGTCTCTCCACTTTGTGCCATCATGTTTAGATCTTGTGAGCTGCCCTACATGATCAAGATCATATTATTGTAATGCTACATGTTGTGTTTGCTGGGATCCGATGAATATTGAATATTATGTCAAGTTGATTATCAATCTATCTCATATGTTATTTAAGATCTTGCATGCTTTCCATTACTCGTAGATGCTTTGCCCAAGTAGATGCTTGTAACTCCAAGAGAGAGTATTTATGCTAGATAGTGGGTTCATGTCTCCGTTTAACCTGGGACAGTGACAGAAAGTTCTAAGGTTGTGGATGTGCTGTTGCCACTAGGGATAACCTAACGATGCTATGTCCACGGGCATATGTGTTTGTTTACATTACGCACTTTACTTAATGCAATTATCCGTTGCTTGCAACTTAATACCAACGGGGGACTCGGATGACAACCCGGCGGTGGATTATTAGTCATAGATGCTGTTGGATAACGGTCTATGTATTATGTCGTAATGCCCAATTAAATATCATAGTAGTCAACATGTCATGTATATGCATTGTCATGCGCTCACTATTCGTCAATTGCCCAGCTGTAATTTGTTCACCCAACATGTTAGTTATCTTTATGGAGAGACACCACTAGTGAACTGTGGACCCCGGTCCATTCTTTTACACTGATTAAACAACCACAAACTGCAAACTGTTCCTTTTCATTCTCTGCAATTTAATACTCATTTTCCACACCATACGTTTAATCCTTTGTTTTCAGCAAGCCAGTGAGATTGACAACCTCACTGTTTCGTTGGGGCAAATTAGTTTGATTGTGTTGTGTGCAGATCCACGTCAACAGTCCAGACTCCCTGCGACAGCTATTTTTCTGGCGCCGTTGACAACCTTCTGAAGAGTTGCTGCTCCTACTGGTTCGATAACCTTGGTTTCTTTCTGAGGGAAAACTTGCTGCTGACTACATCATACCTTCCTCTTGGGGTCCCAACGAACGTGTGTTTCACGTCATCAAGCTATTTTTCTGGCGCCGTTGCCGGGGAGTTAGAAGCGCTTCAGCAGACTGCCACTATTTGCTCTCCCTTCAACAGCTATTTTTCTGGCGCCGTTGCCGGGGAGACAGCAGTCTTCTGCAATGGGAGTTTCACGCTTCCAATCTCTTTACTTTGTTTTTGTCTTGCTTAGTTTATTTTATTTTATTTTATCTTGTTTGCTTTCAATTATCAAAAACACAAAAAAATTAGTTACTTGCATTTAGTTTATTTCGGTTTGTTATTATGTCTAGTTATTTATTCGTTATCAATGGCTTATCTCTATGAAACTAGATCTTGTTGGCAAGGTGGGTCCACGGAAGATGAACGAAGATATTATAGGAATTACCGCTTGTCACAAAAGGGATGTACTTATGGAAATTGTTAAATCAACTAGAGGAATATGCTAGAAATTTATGCTATATATTTGGCAAATCTTTTTGCTTTAATGAATCTGATTGTCATAGGAAGTCTAAACACTTTCCTTTCCAATGTGCTTGTAATGAAAATGAAACCTTAGCTTCTGATGTTAAAGATTACAATAATGCTTATGAGGTAGAAAGGATGGAAGAATTTATTGTCTTTAAGGGTGCACTTGAAGTTAGTTCTTATCTTGAGCATAAAATTGATGCCCTTATAAATCTGAAAGTCTTGCTATACTTAAATATTGTTTTGATAATTATAAGGATGAAAATTCTTATATTACTGAACATGTCAAGAGGATTTTTCCTCATAAAGAAGAGACTAATGCCTTGCAGGAAAATGTGGAAGAAGAAATTGCTGAAGCTGAAAGCTCATTTGATGAAAAAGAGGAAGAGAGTGATGAACAAAAGGAGGATCTACCTTCTAATGATAGTAACTCTTTAACTATTACATTATATGATTACCCTCCATGCCTACCTAAGGAGGAAGAATGCTATATTGTTGAATGTCATGATTCTATTGAAATATCTCCTTTTGATAAATTTGAAGTAAACATCCTCCTTGACTCAGTAAAAGAGGAAATTGCAGAAAGTAAAAATGTGCTCCCTAATGTTATATATGATAATCTCTTGATGATGGTCCTATATTGCCTAATGATATTAATTATACTATTATTGTCAAAAGTGGGTTTGATAACCCCACTTTTTGAGCTTAATAAAAATTATGTGTTTGTAGATCATGAAAAGCATGCTTTATGTGATAGTTATATTGTTGAGTTTGTTCATGATGCTACTGAAAATTATTTTGAGAGAGGAAAATATGGTTATAGAAATCTTCATGTTATTAAATTTCCTCTCTTTATGATGAAAGTTTTGAGCTTTCTCTTGTGTTGCTTCTATATGATTTTTGCTTTAAGACCTAATGGTCCGTTGAAAGTTTTGAAGTTGCACTTGTTTTGCCTTCCTATGCTAGTCACTTTGTGCTTAATTGACTTGTTTTCTTATAAGACTCCTATGCATAGGAAGAGTGTTAGATTTAAACATGTTTTATATATGCTCTTGATGCTCTCTTTTATGTTTCAACTCTCATCTTTATGTGAGCATCATAAAAATCACTATGCCTAGCTAAAAGGCATTAAAGAAAGCGCTTTTGGGAGGCAACCCATTATCTTTTATTTTCAGTATTAGTCAAGGAGTTTGTTTACTTCTGTAGCAACTCCTTTGTATCTTTATTTTCTCGCATTGTTGTGCCAAGAGTAGCCTCTAATGATAAGATGATGCTTAATTTTGATTGCTGCGCAGAAACAGATTTTTGCTGTTCACTGTACGAAATTCCTAAAATCACCAGATTGTTAATTAAATCTGAAATTTTTGTGCGTAATCTTTATGAATGTCTGAAACTTTCATTAGTTCAGAGTTTCTCGATCTGAGCGTCGTAAGTGCCTCGAAAAAATTCGTCTTTGCGGACTGTTCTGTTTTAGACAGATTATGCCTTTTTATTTTTGCATTCTCTCTTTTACTAGTGTTGAGTGAAATTCTTTTTTGGGTGGAAGAGCTTCACATAACATCAGTGGCTGTAGCTAATGTTTAAAGTAACAAATCATATTGCGTCTTTATAGAACATGTGAATTTTTGATTATGCACTAACCCTCTAATGAGATCTACTTTGAGTTTGGTGTGACGGAAGTTTTCAAGGGTCAAGAGAGAAGGATGATATAATAGGATCAAGAAGAGTGAAGAGCTTAAGCTTGGGGAGGCTCCCATGGATCTCCCCAGCATATTTCAAGAAGACTCAAGCGTCTAAGCTTGGGGATGCCCAAGGCATCCCCTTCTTCATCGTCAAAATTATCAGGTCATCTCTAGTGAAACTATATTTTAATTCTTTCACATCATATGTGCTTTTCTTGGAGCGTCTGTGTGCTTTTTATTTTCAGTATTGCACTTTTATTTTCAATAAAGCTTGACTGGACCCTAGCATTCTTGATTGGGAGAGAGACACGCTCCGCTTTTTCATGAGAATACTCCTATTCTTCACTTATATTTGTTGAGTATTCATATCTAGCGCTGTTCAGCTTTTAGCTCTTGTTTTCATGTATCTCTTGTCAGAGCTATTAGCTTTCTTTTGTAGAAAGTACTCTCTTGCTTCACTTATATTTGTTTGGAGAGTTGATGAAATAAATTGATTGGTGTTTGGTTGGTTCAGAAAATGTTGCATGTGGTAATTGGTATAAGGAAAAACTTGCTTAATCTTGTAGATCACTAAAATGGATAACTTGATGCTTGTCAATTGTTTTGAGTTAACAAGTAGATCATGATTAAATTGTGCATCACATGAGTTAAGCCTATTAGTGAAGAACTACCGTAAAGCTTGTTGAAAATTTGGTTTGCATCGGTGGTACCTCTAAGGTCTAGATATTTTCTAATAACAGGGTTTGGTTAACAAGGAAGACGGTATGAAGTCTTATAACGTTTGCAATATGTTTGTCATATAAAACTTGGTGTACGGGTTGATATTCTTGTTTGCTTACATAACCTTGCTAGCCTAAACTCTGTACTGAGAGGGAATGCTTCTCGTGCATCCAAATCCTTGAGCCAAAATCCATGCCATTTGTGTCCACCATAACTACCTATATGTGGTATTTCCTTGCCACTCCAAGTAAATTTTTCATGTGCTACCTTTAAATTATTCAAAATGTTATTATTCCCTTTTTGTGTCAATGTTTACTAGCTCATGAGGAATTAGTGTGGTTATTCTTTATTCTATTTGTCGAGTGGACTTTTACACCTGGACTAGTGGCATATACATCCGCTTATCCAATAACTTGCAAAAAGAGCTGGCAACGGGGTGCCCAGTCCCAATTAATTACAACTTTAACCAATTAATTCTCTTCACACTTTTGCCCTGATTCATCAGTAAGCAATGACAAACAGTGAAATACCTGAATGTGTGTAAACCAAAGAGAAAGAGGGATGATCTGCCTTGCTGGTAGAAATAACGTCCTTCATGGGAGCCGCTCTTAAAAGTCCGTTCGACAGGTAGAATACTGTTCTCACCCGCTACCATTCGTTGACAATTAACAAACACCTCTCAAAAATAGATACTCCTCCATGGTATGTGATTGATGGAAGGCACCCGAGGATTCGGTTAGCCATGGCTTGTGTTAGCAAGGTTGGGAGGAGTATCAAATATTTTATGCAATCTCTATATGCTTTCAAAAACCTAAAAGCTCTAGCACATGATTTAATCCCTGCTTCCCTCTGCGAAGGGCCTTTCTTTTACTTTTATGTTGAGTCAGTTTTCCTATTCTTTCTGTCTTCCACAAGCAAACACTAGTGTCAACTTTGTTACAACATGCGTTATATGCAATGTATTGGACTTGTTATACTACTTTGTGTTGACAATATCCATGAGATAAATATGTTGAAAGTTGAAGCAAATGCTGAAACTAAATTCTTCCTTTGTGTTGATTAAATACCTTTTGTTAGAAACTATTGCTTTATGAGTTAACACTTATGCAAAACTGTTTGATGCTTGTCTCGAAAGTACTATTCATGAAAACGTTTAGCTTGTGTGATTCATTGTTTACTCATTATCTATTTGGTAGCAAATTATAGACCATTGACTTGGATCACTTCATTCATTTACATGTGCCTTGCAATATTATATGATCAAGATTATGATAGTAGCATGTCACCTCAAAAATTATTTTGTTTTTATCGTTTACCTACTCGAGGACGAGTAGGAACTAAGCTTGGGGATGCTGATACGTCTCAAACGTATCTATAATTTTTGATGTTCCATGCTTGTTTTATACCAATTGCTACATGTTTTGCATCTACTTTATATCACTTTTATACATTTTTTGGGACTAACCTATTAACAAGATGCCGAAGTGCCAGTTCCTGTTTTCTGCTGTTTTTGTATTCCAGAAAAGCTAGTCTGGAAATATTCTCGGAATTGGACGAAACTACACGGGGGTGCCTATTTTTCCAGAACACACCTGACGGAGCGAAGGAGCAGCAGAGGAGGGCCACCAGGAGGCCACACGCACCTAGGGCGCGGGCCCCCCTCTGCCGCGCCCTAGGGTGGTGTGGGCCCCTCGGGGGTCCGCAGCCGCCGCCCTTTCGCCTACTTATTCCCCCCGACGCGAAAACCCTAAGTACCTGAGCAAATATCCACGAAAAGTTCCAGAGACGCCGCCGTCGTCAACCCTAGCTCGGGAGGGTTCAGAACCTCTTCCCGGCACCCTGCCGGAGAGGGGAATCGTCACCGGAGGCTTCTACATCGCCATGCCTGCCTCCGGAGTGATGCGTGAGTAGTTCATCCTTGGACTACGGGTCCATAGCAGTAGCTAGATGGTTGTCTCTCCACTTTGTGCCATCATGTTTAGATCTTGTGAGCTGCCCTACATGATCAAGATCATATTATTGTAATGCTACATGTTGTGTTTGCTGGGATCCGATGAATATTGAATATTATGTCAAGTTGATTATCAATCTATCTTATATGTTATTTAAGATCTTGCATGCTTTCCGTTACTCGTAGATGCTTTGGCCAAGTAGATGCTTGTAACTCCAAGAGAGAGTATTTATGCTAGATAGTGGGTTCATGTCTCCGTTTAACCTGGGACAGTGACAGAAAGTTCTAAGGTTGTGGATGTGCTGTTGCCACTAGGGATAACCTAACGATGCTATGTCCACGGGCATATGTGTTTGTTTACATTACGCACTTTACTTAATGCAATTATCCGTTGCTTGCAACTTAATACCAACGGGGACTCGGATGACAACCCGGCGGTGGATTATTAGTCATAGATGCTGTTGGATAACGGTCTATGTATTATGTCGTAATGCCCAATTAAATATCATAGTAGTCAACATGTCATGTATATGCATTGTCATGCGCTCACTATTCGTCAATTGCCCAGCTGTAATTTGTTCACCCAACATGTTAGTTATCTTTTATGGAGAGACACCACTAGTGAACTGTGGACCCCGGTCCATTCTTTTACACTGATTAAACAACCACAAACTGCAAACTGTTCCTTTTTCATTCTCTGCAATTTAATACTCATTTTCCACACCATACGTTTAATCCTTTGTTTTCAGCAAGCCAGTGAGATTGACAACCTCACTGTTTCGTTGGGGCAAAGTAGTTTGATTGTGTTGTGTGCAGATTCCACGTCAACAGTCCAGACTCCCTGCGACAGCTATTTTTCTGGCGCCGTTGACAACCTTCTGAAGAGTTGCTGCTCCTACTGGTTCGATAACCTTGGTTTTTTTCTGAGGGAAAACTTGCTGCTGACTACATCATACCTTCCTCTTGGGGTCTCCCAACGAACGTGTGTTTCACGTCATCATGAAACCATGAACCCCGGTCCATTTTTAATCATAAGAAACACCTTTCCAACCACTTTTACCACTTTACCATTTTCTGCCATTTAAAAATCCGAAAATACAAAAACAGTTTTCCATCTTGCATTCATCATATAAAACCCAAAAATATCATTTATCATTGCTACCACCATCCTTGCATATTTATTTACCACCATTGCATATTTATTTATTGTTTGCATTGCATATTATCTTGATATCATTCTCACACCTTGTGCTTGACAACCACTAGGTGAGGTTGAGGACCAAAACATTTACTTTGTTTTGTAGGTAACCAAAAGAAGGATAGGAAAGATAAATCTTCACTACTGATTCCCCGAGAGTTCGATATTAAACCCTCGAGTCACCCCTCGTGGGGAAAACACGTCTTCCACTTACTACACACTCTGCACTTGAGTCTCAACCTAACCCATATTCTTTTGACGCAGGTAACTACGTCATGGGGTATCACTTGCCTTGCTCAGTGGTTTGTCCCTGGACTTGATGATCAATACAATCTCCACGGAAACCCTCAGCTGATAAATCCTCCTCTCGATTTTCTAGCGTCGCAAACATAAAAGAACACAATCAACATACAGCAACGCACAAGAAGGAACTATCAAGCAAAGTTAACAGGCAACAAACACGTTACAAAGTAACAAACAAGTTGAATCACCACAACACTAAACATTTTTATACTATTAGGGATTAAAGTAGTGATTAAGTCACTTTTAGGGTTCCCTAAAAACATGCAAGGCTAAGCATAAGTAAACCACCTATACAACTAGTAGCAACTACTTAGCTACAAAGATTACTTAATTAGGCTTAATGAACAAACATCACACTCATGGTTAAATTACTTAATTGGAATATTATCTAACAACACTTTTAGCAATACTTGTTAAACCCAAACAAGTCTAACTCAAGTCACTAACAGTACTAACATATTAACAATCATAAACAAGCATGTAACAAGTTTAACACAGACAACAATCAACAAGGTAACAATTTTACTAAAGCATCTTAATTCTTTTATAGAAACAGAAAATAGTACTTAAGTGATTTTATTCATCCAGGAAGTTTTACAACTTCAGAAACTAAGCCAAGTTAGGTTTAGGTTCTCTGATAGTATTCGAAACAAACCCATTTGAGTTTGCTTTCAAATTCCACACACAAAAATCTACAAAAATCACCAAAGTGCTCTCTGGTGCTTTTAGTAAAAAGAATAGAACTTTTGTTCTAAGATTCATTTGCATACAAGGCTAACAGATCTGGAAAGGTCTCACTTCAGGCTATCCAGGGAATTTTAGTTTGCAATTTTTAGATTTGTAAAACTCTAGATATCCCACTTTTAGTGAAACATACACATTTTACAAGAATAAATCTAGGCAACACAAAATACATATTTTTGCAAACAGCAAGTTCTAGCTGTTTAAGAAAACACATAGCAACACTACAAAATTTGAATCCAACAATTTGCATGCTCGAGGATTAAATGGTGATTTATTTCCTAGGACAGATCTAACAGGATTTATAAAACAGAAAACGTAATTGACTGAAAAAACACCTAAACGGGCCAGATCTGGACAAAGATGGGCCGAACCATGGCCAGCCGGCCCAACATCACACAACATGCGCGCTCGTCTCCTTCCTCTCACGAACAGAGCAGAGGCGGAGGCAGCCATGGCGCCGAGCTCGGGCAGCTCACCTAGGGCGAGCGAATTCCGAAGATGAGCGTCTGGATGGAACATGGAGGTCGAGGGAAGGCCGTGGGTGGCTGCAGATCATGACGGCGAGCTCCGAAACGGCGGCCAGATCGAGGACGGCCGCGGCGGACATGTGGCGCCCCGACCCGACTGCTATGCAGTAATACTGTGTCCCCGGTTATCCGATACCACCGGACACACTATCACAGCATAATAGAGAGATCAAGACTTGTGGAACAACTGGCACATCACAGACTCTATGACACAAATCATATAGTTCAACTCTTATAATAGAGAAAGATAGCAAATGACAACCAGAGGTCATAGACCCAACAGTACAACATGCGGAAGCGAAGTGTGTTGTTCTAAACAACAAGAACCAAATTATGACCTAAGAGGCCTGCAAATAAACATCCAGCGCCAGCGGTTCCGGGATGTCCCAAGCTGCCACCTGGGAACCCCAGACTACTCGTCGACGTCCACAAAGAACCCACCTTCGAGGTCGGTGAAGTCCTCTCCTGAAAATAAGCAAACGACGTTGAGTTCGACGAACTCGCAAGATTAAGAGCTAATATATGCTCGATGATTGGCTTTCAAGGTTTTATGGCTGTTTTGCATAAAGCTGATTTTATTTTAAAAAGACATAACTCCATGGCATCGACTAATCAGATTATTTTGAAAAGGGGTAAGACGTAACTCTTTACTTTGATCACCTTTCTCAAAGATCAACCACCATCAACCACTGTACCTGTTCATCAAAGGCACCTCCCCGAATCACCCTCGAGGAAGCTCACCTTGCATTTGTGAGTGGTACCTCTAGTACCCAGTTTTTAATCATTCCGTTAAAGTTATTCTATGATCTTACCTTCACTTCCCAAGTTCGTCCATAACCGCGGACACGGCTTTTCGAAAAGATTTACCCTGCAGGGGTGTACAATGTTTGCCACGCGTACCGTCCGGCCCATTACCTGTACAATTAGCTCTCTTCCTTGGAGAGCCAGCTGGGTGGGAGCGGTGTCGACTTCTCCCCCGTTAAGGACTTTCCAGGATCATCAGTGGCGGTAGGACAAGAGGTACCTCCAGCACCCTGTCCCGTGGCCACTTATTTTCCTGACACCACCATCCTCATCTCAGTTCATACCACCATCATCACGCACGCGCAAATGGAAGCCCGAACTAGAGGACCCTGGCTAGCCCCGCTCGAGTTATTTAGTCTATGAGGGTTCCTGCAATTGCATAGGCCTCACGCATGGTTGCACGCTCAGTCTTGGTTCAAGAGGTAAAGAACTCGCACCTAGGCGGCGAGAACGAGACAAAGCACCACAACCACAGTGGCCTCTCATCCCCACCTTTAAGCATTTTATTATCCGTCACCACAATTTCTCCACCATCATTCTCATCTCATCACCTGTTTCCAACATGAACCGTCCATCGTATAGCTATGCAATTAACTAAGCATGGCTAAGCATCAACATAGCATAGTAAGTATCTCGGCCAACAATACAATCCTAGGGATAATAGGAGGGAAACAGGTATTGGCATCGGAATCTTAATGCAACTATAGGATACTCTAATCCAAGAAAATTGACATTTAGAACCTCATGCAATATTATAGTGGAGAAAATACTTGCGGAAAATAGGATAAGATATGCTCAGAGGGGGGATTACGCTTGCCTTGTTGAGCGGAGGAGTCAAACTGCTCGTCGGAGTAATGATGCTCAACTCCGAACTCGTGATCTACCGGAGAGCAAACAACACCGGAAAGCAAAAACAACAATCAACACATGGCAATTGTGCAATGCATACAAAAATGATGACATGACATTTTAGATGCACCCTAGAAGCATTGAACATGGCCAACAGGTTAAATGGGGTCCCCATTATATTTATTGCATTATTTGGAATAAACCCCATATTTAAACTTAGTGATTATAATTACTACTAGAGCACATTATTGTAATTGTGATCAATTATGCATGATGATGATGATTCTGGGTAAATCATAATTTCTGAACATTTTGGTATCTCGAACACCTTTTTCCGAGGTCCCGATAAAAAGTTATTATATTTTTAATTTCCTCTTTTAAACTTATTATTTTAATTATGTTATTTTTAACAGCACAAAACTTAATTACTCAAGGTCGAGAGAAGGCTGAACTAGTGGCATCATCGGAGTTCGGTAACCCAACATCGCGAGAGAGTAGCGGGGGACATATGCTACAAGGGAGAAAAAGGAAAAAGATTCGCAGGAAAAAACACAGACCAACCGGCCTCCAGCCCGGTTGGGCCGGTTTCCAGGCCGGCCTGCCAACAGAGGAAACCGGCCTCCTGCCCGGCTTGGGCCGGCTGCAGGGCTGGCGATGGGCCCGAGAGAAACGGCCTTGTGGCCGGTTTAACCGGTTCCATGGCCGGGCTGCGAGCGAGGTGACGAACCTCGACAGTGGCAACGGCGTGGACTCCGGCGAACAGCACGGCGGCTCGTGGCGTTAGGAGGAGAGGGGAGAAGGCCAACAGCACGGGAGGCTCACCACGATCTCGTGCAAGGCGACGGCGTGGCCGGAGGTGAACGGAGATGGTAGGAATCGACCGCGACGACGGCGGCGACGCTGCGGCAGTGGTCGGAGGAAACGGGGCGGCGGCGGCGAACGCGGGATCCCCGGCTCGATTCCCTTGGCGAGGAAGTGGAGCACGGCACGGCGGATCTTCTGGCTGTCCTCGATTTGGACGGGGAGCTCGCAATCGACGGCGACGGTGGCGAGTGACTACGGCGGCCATGGCGGCTCGTGGGGAAGAGAGAGGAGACAGCGGGCAGGTGAGCGAGGAATGGGGGCAGCACGTGGTCTCGGGTGCTCCTCTTCCAGCGGGTGGAGGCAGTGCAGGGGGGGGCCCGGCGAGCACGGCGTCGAGGTTGTCCGGCGCAACCTCGAGCGCCCGCACGGTCGCTACAGAGGGAGATGGAAGAAGGCGATTTTACACTTTGCCCCTGGAAATCTTGCTGCCATCACGGATAGGTCCCTGTCCAGCTTTTAAAACCAGCAGTAACTTCAAGGATTTTATTAAGGCACTAAACAATTTTATAAAAATATGAAATAATTTGTGTAGCCTTTTGTACCCTGTGGAAGCTCCACAAAAATTGGTGCCTCAAAATAAATTAGTTTGGACCACATTTGTTCATAGGTGTCAAATATGGCAATTTCTGAAATAAAAAAGGTTGCTCTTGTGGAAAATTAAAAGCAAGTGCAAAATACTGTTTTGAAATCTTGGAACTCCCTTGACAAATATAAGATGCCAAGATAACTTTGTTTTGCAAGTTTGAACACTTCCATTAATTTGGGATTTTGGAATTGAAACAGTTGGGCATTTGTTTTTAAATGGTGCCAAAACCATTTGTGTGTTGTTTAGCAAGTTGAATTTGGATGCCATGATGCAATGCAACACAAAAGCGAAAATTTTACTCGGGTTTTTAGGTTCTCGCTTTTGGGCTGTTACAACTCTACCCTCCTTACAGGAATCTCGTCCCGAGATTCTTAGAGTAGGAAAGAGGGAAAGGTTACAACGGTACTACACGATCTTCTCGCTTGACCGAAAGCACATGGAGATCTTCATCGGCTTCCCTTCGAGGTCACTATCAACGTACACCATAGGAAAGAAGGAAACATCACCAGAAGGATGGGTCTTTGTAAAGATACCACGACCAAGTACCTCCTAGTAGAAACCTAGGATGAGACTTCAAGCATCCCTTGGATTGACAGTTAGGAGACATGAGCGTTTGAAGGGAGATAGATAGGAGTTTCCAGTTGGTAGACAACTGTTTCCCAAAGATTCAGAATATGAACTTTGCACAAGGCCTAGAATTTCTGAGGGAGAGGGTGAAACAAGATTCCAACAGATGAAGAGATATCTTGTACTAGTCGGCTTGAGTAGAACTTTCCTCACGGAGGAGCATTTCAGATTACTAGAGAAGGATCGGAAAGCTAGATCGAGTGAACTTTAGAAACTCCGCAAACGTTAGAATCAGGAACACTTCTTGATTTCTCCAGACTCGGGAACAAGCTTCTTGAGGATCACCAACTATCGTTTCTGATTGAGACTCAAATCTGGGAAGTGTAGAGATACTTCAGACTCAGCACCGGTAGGAATAGGAAGCTTTGCAATGCCTACCAACGGATTACAATTGCTAGGACCCCAAGAGTTGGACTACAAGGTCTAACTCCAAAGGAGGAACGAGATTGCAAAACTCGCGTATTAGCAACTTGTCAGGAGACAGCGGCCCTACTTGAATATCTTGTAGCGAGACACGATTGAGTTCTTGATGGGAAACATCATTAGAAGACAAGGAAGTTCTCAGACTTCCCCCTTTCTGGAACAATTCAACCAGTGGCTTGGATGCATAGATGAAATTCCCGAGGAAAGGAGGTAACAACATACCATTCCGAGAATATTCTACACATGCTTGATCGAGTTGAAATGATTCCGAGGAAACAAGACAATTCACTCAGATCCACGGCGACATCTTTCAGCAATTGCACGTGAACCAGGAAAGTCACTTCTAACTCCGAACACATACCTTGTGAAGACACAAAGTTAGTTCCAACAATTTCCAATGCTAACGCCCAATATCCAATATAAATCTCCTCAAACATGGAGAAGATAAGAAGGTAGTTGATGGGCTCAACAACAAACTTATCCAGATACTCCAAGACAGTAGACTCATATTTCACCAGAACGAGGCATAAGTATTGGTCAGACTAACACATTCAGGTAGGTAGGTCTGAGTTTGATTTGACGATAGCCCAATTCAAATCAAAAGATTTAGAGGTTAGCATATCCAAAGAGGAGATACCACCTTGCTTCAACACGAACAGAATAGACATCCCTTTAAAAAGGAACTGTCGGGATAGAGCTCTTGTCTTTCAACTCTCCAAGTTGTTTAAGCTCAACCGAATAATTCTGGACATCCAGCACGATTTTCTTGGAGAAGGAGTTGTTCAGAGAACCAGCTTACTCATAAGCGCAACATCACGGTCAGGTGACAACCTGGCGATACTTCTGGAAAGACCCCCAGAATATCACGATCCACATATAGGATATCACGACATACCGGTGGATCTTGAGTTCAAGAGAGGATCATGCCTTTCAAGGCACAACGAGGTGGTCTTGGGAGCTTCGGCACGAACCTAGCTCTTTGACCGAGGGAGTGCATCAGAGCCAAATGACTTGGTAGCACTGTCAAACTCAACTTATTGATTGACTAACCAATCATGCTAAGGAGGGCAATGGATATCCCTGGATTTCCGCACAGTAAGAACTGCTAAGAATATCCGATAGCCACATCATTGCTCACGACTTATCCTTTCGAGTAACAAGTCACTCGGAAACGAGAGTAACGAGGAGTAAGAGCATCACTTCATCAAGAGGATCATGATACTTAGCTCGATACCCCGATATCAAAGAGTGTGACACTCTAAGGTGGAGCAGAACAAAAGCTAAACGAGGCCCTCATTCTGAGATTACAACACTTTAACCTGGTCCGAGAAGTGGACAAGGTACTAGAGTTGTTTCTCCTAACAAGACGAAGGGAAGATCTTGACGGACCAAGAGTGACTTGCATCGGAACATACCAACGCACGATAAACTTTACTGTCAACCGACAGACAAGGTTAGAAAGCAGATCAGAGTAAGAAACATACTCAGGAGAAATCCTAAGATGTTGAAGATGCACCGGTTATTACTCAATTGTGATAACCATGCCCAAAAGGAGAGATGCAGCAGAGTCATAACATAGATGGGGATTCGCTAAGAAATTCTGGTCATAACCCAGATGATTCCAAGACAGAATCTACACAAGGCTACGGAAGAGTTAGTTACATAGCCAGCGAGGTGTGGGAAATTAAGGTTCAACCATTTACCACACAGACCACATAAAGGACTTGGGTTAAAGGTCAGCTTCATGTGCCGAGAATCATAAATAGCATAACGATCACATGGGTAACAACCCACACAATTCATCATACCAGAATCACAGCACAATCCGGGACCTTCGGTTCAAGACCTTGGGTTAAAACCCAAAGAGGAACAATGATTAGACTCGGTAGAAACATCTGAGTTGATTTGGATTGCAACGCAGCGGGAGCAACTGGACACATAACACTAAAGGTCGAACCCAACCCCGTTTCTAATCATTTTGAAGTAACAGATGAGAAGTAAAACTTTAAACTCAAATCGAGGTAAGATTGCTCCGAGATTAGAGGGTAACCAGATAAGGAGTAAAAAGAATCCTAAGATGGTTTTCACAACTCATTTTTAGGTTAAAAATATTTTCACAAACACTAGACTCAACGTCGACCAGTAGAAGGGTTTCCTACAGGCAGTACTGCTCTGATACCAACTTGTGGCGCCCGACCCGACTGCTATACAGTGATACTGTGTCCCCGGTTATCCGATACCACCGACACACTATCAAAGCATAATAGAGAGATCAAGACTTGTGGAACAACTGGCACATCACAGACTCTACGACACAAATCATATAGTTCAACTCTTATAATAGAGAAAGATAGCAAATGACAACCAGAGGTCACAGACCCAACATTACAACAAGCGGAAGCGAAATGTGTTGTTCTAAACAACAAGAACCAAATTATGGCCTAAGAGGCCTGCAAATAAACATCCAGCGCCAGCTGTTCCGGGATGTCCCAAGCTGCCACCTGGGAACCCCAGACTACTCGTCGACGTCCACAAAGAACCCACCTTCGAGGTCGGTGAAGTCCTCTCCTGAAAAAAGCAAACGACGTTGAGTTCGACGAACTCGCAAGATTAAGAGCTAATATATGCTCGATGATTGGCTTTCAAGGTTTTATGGCTGTTTTGCATAAAGCTGATTTTATTTAAAAAGACATAACTCCATGGCATCGACTAATCAGATTATTTTGAAAAGGGGTAAGAAGTAACTCTTTCTTTGATCACCTTTCTCAAATCAACCACCATCAACCACTGTACCTGTTCATCAAAGGCACCTCCCCGAATCACCCTCGAGGAAGCTCACCTTGCATTTGTGAGTGGTACCTCTAGTACCCAGTTTTTAATCATTCCGTTAAAGTTATTCTATGATCTTACCTTCACTTCCCAAGTTCGTCCATAACCGCGGACACGGCTTTTCGAAAAGATTTACCCTGCAGGGGTGTACAATGTTTGCCACGCGTACCGTCCGGCCCATTACCTGTACAATTAGCTCTCTTCCTTGGAGAGCCGGCTGGGTGGGAGCGGTGTCGACTTCTCCCCGTTAAGGACTTTCCAGGATCATCAGTGGCGGTAGGACAGAGGTACCTCCAGCACCCTGTCCCGTGGCCACTTATTTTCCTGACACCACCATCCTCATCTCAGTTCATACCACCATCATCACGCACGCGCAAATGGAAGCCCGAACTAGAGGACCCTGGCTAGCCCCGCTCGAGTTATTTAGTCTATGAGGGTTCCTGCAATTGCATAGGCCTCACGCATGGTTGCACGCTCAGTCTTGGTTCAAGAGGTAAAGAACTCGCACCTAGGCGGCGAGAACGAGACAAAGCACCACAACCACAGTGGCCTCTCATCCCCACCTTTAAGCATTTTATTATCCGTCACCACAATTTCTCCACCATCATTCTCATCTCATCACCTGTTTCCAACATGAACCGTCCATCGTATAGCTATGCAATTAACTAAGCATGGCTAAGCATCAACATAGCATAGTAAGTATCTCGGCCAACAATACAATCCTAGGGATAATAGGAGGGAAACAGGTATTGGCATCGGAATCTTAATGCAACTATAGGATACTCTAATCCAAGAAAATTGACATTTAGAACCGCATGCAATATTATAGTGGAGAAAATACTTGCGGAAAATAGGATAAGATATGCTCAGAGGGGGGATTACGCTTGCCTTGTTGAGCGGAGGAGTCAAACTGCTCGTCGGAGTAATGATGCTCAACTCCGAACTCGTGATCTACCGGAGAGCAAACAACACCGGAAAGCAAAAACAACAATCAACACATGGCAATTGTGCAATGCATACAAAAATGATGACATGACATTTTAGATGCACCCTAGAAGCATTGAACATGGCCAACAGGTTAAATGGGGTCCCCATTATATTTATTGCATTATTTGGAATAAACCCCATATTTAAACTTAGTGATTATAATTACTACTAGAGCACATTATTGTAATTGTGATCAATTATGCATGATGATGATGATTCTTGGTAAATCATAATTTTCTGAACATTTTGGTATCTCGAACACCTTTTTCCGAGGTCCCGATAAAAAGTTATTATATTTTTAATTTCCTCTTTTAAACTTATTATTTTAATTATGTTATTTTTAACAGCACAAAACTTAATTACTCGAGGTCGAGAGAAGGATGAACTAGTGGCATCATTGGAGTTCGGTAACCCAACATCGCGAGAGAGTAGCGGGGGACATATGCTACAAGGGAGAAAAAGGAAAAAGATTCGCAGGAAAAAACACAGACCAACCGGCCTCCAGCCCGGTTGGGCCGGTTTCCAGGCCGGCCTGCCAACAGAGGCAACCGGCCTCCTGCCCGGCTTGGGCCGGCTCCAGGGCCGGCGATGGGCCCGAGAGAAACGGCCTTGTGGCCGGTTTAACCGGTTCCACGGCCGGGCTGCGAGCGAGGCGACGAACCTCGACAGTGGCAACGGCGTGGACTCCGGCGAACAGCACGGCGGCTCGTGGCGTTAGGAGGAGAGGGGAGAAGGGCAACAGCACGGGAGGCTCACCACGATCTCGTGCAAGGCGACGGCGTGGCCGGAGGTGAACGGAGATGGCAGGAATCGACCGCGACGACGGCGGCGACGATGCGGCAGTGGTCGGAGGAAACGGGGCGGCGGCGGCGAACGCGGGATCCCCGGCTCGATTCCCTTGGCGAGGAAGTGGAGCACGGCACGGCGGATCTTCTGGCTGTCCTCGATTTGGACGGGGAGCTCGCAATCGACGGCGACGGTGGCGAGTGACTACGGCGGCCATGGCGGCTCGTGGGGAAGAGAGAGGAGACAGCGGGCACGTGAGCGAGGAATGGGGGCAGCACGTGGTCTCGGGTGCTCCTCTTCCAGCGGGTGGAGGCAGTGCAGGGGGGGCCGGCGAGCACGGCGCCGAGGTGGTCCGGCACAACCTCGAGCGCCCGCACGGTCGCTACAGAGGGAGATGGAAGAAGGCGATTTTACACTTTGCCCCCTGGAAATCTTGCTGCCATCACGGATAGGTCCCTGTCCAGCTTTTAAAACCAGCAATAACTTCAAGGATTTTATTAAGGCACTAAATTTTTTTATAAAAATATGAAATAATTTGTGTAGCCTTTTTGTACCCTGTGGAAGCTCCACAAAAATTGGTGCCTCAAAATAAATTAGTTTGGACCACATTTGTTCATAGGTGTCAAATATGGCAATTTCTGAAATCAAAAAGGTTGCTCTTTTGGAAAATTAAAAGCAAGTGCAAAATACTGTTTTGAAATCTTGGAACTCCCTTGACAAATATAAGATGCCAAGATAACTTTGTTTTGCAAGTTTGAACACTTCCATTAATTTGGGATTTTGGAATTGAAACAGTTGGGCATTTGTTTTTAAATGGTGCCAAAACCATTTGTGTGTTGTTTAGCAAGTTGAATTTGGATGCCATGATGCAATGCAACACAAAAGCAAAAATTTTACTCGGGTTTTTAGGTTCTCGACTTTTGGGCTGTTACAGGACACTAGGTGGTGGCGGCAGCTCCAGAGGTCCTAAAAAGAAACGGTGATGTCCGTGAGATAGGCCTCGAGAAAGCAGAGAAGAGGGTGCACAAATGGCGGGCAGAGGTGGACCGAGGCGTCGGCAACATCCTCGACCAGCTCGCTGGACCGAGGGGGAGACCTCGCGTTCCTCGCCGACAGAGAGTGCGAGAGCTCTCTTTGTTGCACGGGATGGTAGAGTGGAGGTGAGGGAGTGGAAATGACAAGGAGAGAAGAAGGGAGGGGCGATGTGGCCTTATAACCACGAGGTGGCCGGTCCACGGTGCACGCCGTGCATGGACACGAGCGAGGGGTGCACGGGAGGGCGGTTTGCTGCGGGAGGCGGTGGAGGAGCGTCTGTCCGTGCAGCAGCACGTTTTGGACACAAGAAAAAGGGAGGGAGTCGGTTGTGTGTGAGGAGAGAAGGGAGAGGTTTTGTCCGCGCTCCGGGTTCCCGAGGTGGAGTGGTGTGGAGGGGAGGGCTGGGCTAGCCAGAGGCGATGACAAACGGGCCAGGGAGTTGGTGGGGTCGAGGCATACACGCCAGCCCATTGGTTGGAGAGGGGGAGGGGTGCAGGGCTAGCCATGGCCATGCATGGCATCAATGCCACGGCCAAGCTCCCCTATGCTTCTCTTCCTCGAGGCTACAGTGCCAAACACTTCTAAAACACGTCACTAGAGTAACTAGGAGGGATTGGGAGTGTTGGGTGAGGAATTAACAGGTTTAGAAACCGATTCGAAAAGATCTGGTTGAAAACAGATTTCAGAAATTTCAGCACTGACTAGGCATGAAAACCATCATGGAATAAGAATGTTTAAACCATGAAAAGCTAAAAAAACATTATTATGATAAACAAGATAGATTAGAGGATATCAAAGTTAATTCATTTCCAATTATGACAAAAATAAGAGAATGGTAAGGCTCCAAAGATGCTATCTTTTAACAGAAATGAAGATAGGTCTAGAGAAGATTTTGCCAAGTTTTCTTCAAGATTTTGAATAATACAAGCAAATATTTTTGAATAAATGGGTCACATATGACCATAGGAATGTTGGGTAATTTTGCTAAGAATTTTGGAAATACTTTTATTCACAAAATATTTTAAAATCCATTCTTGGCCTTTTGGAAAATAAATTATAATAAATAAGAAAATGCTTTCAAAACAAATATTTTTGAATTGAAATGAGAGGTTATATAATATGGCTCACAGAAGTGATTTTTAATAAATAAGTCCTTTGAAAAATATTTGAGATTTCTTGCGAAAACAAGGAAAACAGGAGGCTTTTATTTGGCACCAATACTCGGAGAGAAAATGGTTTCAATGGCCAAGGCAAGAGCATTGGCCATAGTAGATGTGAAACACAAATCATGAGTATTGGAAAGGAAGGGTTTGGTTGAGCTCATAAATAATAAGGACTGATTTTAGAAAGGTTGCCAAGATGATTCAAGTGGAAGAAGATTTGCATAGCCTCAAAAATGGCTTTGCTAGAAATATCTAGAAAGTTTTCAAAATCCAATTGCAAAGCTTGTATAGGAAGAATTGATATAAAAAATGAGATTAAACAAGGTGCATTGGTGAAAAAGACCAAGTTTTGCCACAATGGCATGTCTCCAAAGTTGGAAGATTTTAATAGCTAGGAAGATATCTTAAGATAGGTTTTGAATCTGATCCTTTTTATATATAGTCATGTTATTTGTAGGTTTCAATTTATTTAGGTCCACACACACTCTCAAACAAACAAGTATAATCATTCCAAGATAAACATAGGAAATGATCACACCTCTAGCAAGTCACAACATGACAACAAGTTCACTCAAACAATTGTGCTTACAAACCAATTTCCCAAGTGTTTTTGTGAGTTGGTGATCAAGCAAGATCATGACAATATGATTTGGAAAGTAGTTCAACTCAAATCTTGATACTTTCAAAAGAATACAGATAAGGTAAAGTATAGGGGTAATATAGTCCCCACTAATAGTCTTTGCAAAAGAGTAAGTAAGATGGGGTTTTCGAAACACTTGTAAAAGTAGCTTGGTTTGAAAATAGGTAGGAGATGATTACCTCCATGATACTTTTCAAAAGGTTTTGATATAGAAAATATATGGGGTAATATATTTCCCACTTGCATTATTTCCAAAGGGAGATGAAAATAGGAGTTTAAAATAAGGGATGTAAATACTTGCAAAACAACAAGGTTGAAAATAGGCATGAGATATTATATAGACCTCCATAGTTTATAAACAGGTGATTTTTGAAATACTTTACTTTCTTAAATCCTAGGCATTTGGGTAGTTGATAAAATCAAAGCATCATCGAAAAAGAGTTTGGCCAAAATAAGATTGGAGAAGACGTATGGATTAGTTTTCTTGTCATGACATGATCACCAAGATTAAAGATAATTTATCTAGGTTGGGTTCATTGGTTGATATTTCAGCGGTTGTTAACACAAACTACAAAGCAGACAAGGTTAAACATAGCAATCAGAAGGAAAACACCAGCATTCGTGAAGCATTTTAAAAAGGTTTTGTTGGCCCTGATTTTTGGCTCTCTGACAACTGAGTTTTTCTGGCTTCCCAAAAGTGGGGCGTTATAGGGGATATTTCAATAGAATCCATAGGAACATAACATTCATCCTCCTTTGGTAAGCATGGAGGGCAATCAAATAGTGTAAGAGATAAAGAGTTACCCTCATTAGAAGGTAGGCATGGGTTAATCCACTCTTCCTCCTTTTGTTCATCACTCTCTTCCTCTTTTTCATCCAATGAGCTTTCAGCTTCAGTAATTTCTTCTTCCACAGGTTTCTGAAAGGCAACAAGTTCCTCTTGAGAATAAATTTTCTCAAGAAATTCAGTAATATAATGATTATCATTATAATATTCAAGGCAATATCCAAGTATAGAAAAATTCTCAGTTTTATAAGGAGCATCGTCTCTATTTTTAAGCAAAGCAGCAATTTCATAAGCTCCCATAAAAGCAACAATTCTTCAATTTGTTCAAGATTATCCAAGTCATAATTTCCATTAACATAAGCAGCCAAGGTTTCATTATCATTATAATCACATTGGAATGGGAGGTGTTTATGCCTTCTACAACAAAAATATTCATTAAAGCACCAAGATTCATCATATGTAGAGCACAAGTTTCTAGCAAAACCATTCAATGTATTTATTTGTCCCCATAAATATTTCCCTTTTTGAGACAAGCGGTATTCCTTATAATATTTTTGTTCATCCTCCGTGAACCCACCTTGCCAATAAGATACAGTTTCATAAAAGTTAACCATAGCAACAGTTTTTTTTAGATTTTTTAGTTTTTTAAATTTTTATGGATTTTCGATTATATAAGAAAAATAAAACTAAACAAAAATAAACTAAACAAAAGTAAACTAAACAAAAGTAAACTAAACAAAACACAACTAAACAGAAGTAAACAAAGCAAAACAAAACTAGACAAAAGTAAACTAAACAAAACAAAATAAAAACAAAACAGAGAGAGAGGTAGAGTGTACTCCCCAAGTGAACTTATAAGTAGAGCTATGCTCTCTGGCAACGGCGCCAGAAAATAGTCTTGATGACCCACAAGTATAGGAGATCGCAACAGTCTTCGAGGGAAGTAAAACCCAAATTTATTGATTCGACACAAGGGGAGCCAAAGAATACTTATAAGCCTTAGCAGCTGAGTTGTCAATTCAGCCACACCTGGAAAAGCACTAGTAACAGGGGTGATGTGAAAGCAGCAGTAATATGAGAGCAATAGTAGCAGTAACACAGAAGCGATAGCACCAGAAAATAGTTGCTGGCGTGGAGTTGACGGGAAAGCAATAATGATTTCAGATGGACCGGGGTTCTCAGCTATCTACACTAGAGGTAACTCTCCAAATAAGGAACATCTGTTGGGTGAACAAATTACAGTTGGGCAATTGATAAAATTGTGAGGGCATGAAAATGCACATTATGATAAGATAAAGTTCATTGTAGTATTTAATTGGGCATTACAACAATATACATAGACCGCTTACTAGCTGCATCTATGACTCATAATCCACTCACATGATAACTTTCGGGTCTCCCATGAGTATTAAGTTGCAAGCAACAGATTATAGCATTAAGCAAAGTGTGTAATGTAAACAAACGCATTAGACTTAACAGCAGTACCCTTAAGCTAAGCATCGGTTATTTTATCCCTAGTAGCAACATCACATCTACAGCCTTAGTCGTTTCTGTCAATCAAGCCCAGGCTTCTAGAAGCATGAACCGACTATCTATCATAAATACCCTCTCTTGGAGATGCAAGCAACTACTTGATCAAGATAACTACAAGTATCGGAGAGCATGCAAGATCTTAAATAAAACATAAGTATGATAACATGATGAACAAACTGATTATAATTCCATAATTCATCGGATACCAACAAACACAACACCAATTACATCAGATGGATCTCAATCATGTAAGACATCTCATGAGATCATTGTATTGAATTACATGGGAGAGAGAGTACCAACTAGCTACTGCTAGAACCCGTAGTCCATGAGGGAACTACTCACAAACCATCATGGAGGCGAAGTAGAGGCGGCGTGGTTGATGGAGATGGCTTCGGGGGTCAATCCCCGTCCCGGCAGGGTGCCGAAACAGGAACTGCTGACCCCCAAAACTAGGGTTTGTGATGGCGGCGGAGCTCGGACGCGTTTCTGGAAATTTCCTCTAGTCCTCTGGGGTTTTTAGGTCACGCGTGAATTTATAGGCGAAGACTCGACGCGAGGCAGTGCTCTGGTGGGGCAGGCAGGCCCACGGTGCGGGGTAGTACCTGGTCGCGCCCCTAGGCCGCGTGCTGGCTGTGGGGCCCGCCTCCAGGTGGTCTTTTAGCTCCATGGCTTATTTGTGCTGGAAATAATTCAGGTAAATTTTCGTCCAATTCCGAGTACTTTCATTTTTGGGCCTTTTCTGCAATAAACAACCAAAACAGACAGAAGCTGGCACTGGGCACTAGGTTAATAGGTTAGTCCAATAAATGTCATAAAATGATATAAACTTTAGAATAAACATGTGGCATTTGATATAAAACAAGCATGGAACATCAAAAATTATAAATACGTTTTAGACGTATCAGTTTTCCCAATGGAAACCCTAGGCACGAATCCCTCAAGTGAATGATGGGGAAATACAAATCGCTTCGGTGAAGATGTAGATCTTGCTCTTCTCCTTCAATCCTCCAAAGATCAACGAGTTTGGGTGGAGGGATCGGGAGATCTAGTGATTTTCATGACTCAGCTGTAGGTGTTCTTCAAGGTCTGGTCGAGCTTCTAGAGGTTGAAGAAGGGGAGGGGTATTTATACCCCTCCCAGATTTCTAGCCGTTGACGAACTGGGAGGCCGGATATTCCGGTATAAGTGGGTACCGGATATTCCGGTATGCGGAATAATCCGGCCCAAACCAAAATCTCCTGCCCAAATATCCGGCCGATGTCCGAGAGCTGCACTTTTGGCCGCTCTTAAGTCCTTAGCCAAAATTCCTCTTGGGCACCGGATAATCCGGCCTAGACTCAACCCGAAATATACGGTTTTCTGACTTCAGAAAACTGTGCTGGCTCTTTTCCTTCTAAACTTTTTGGGGTCGATGCAATCATGTTTTAATCAACTAAAAAATGCATCACTTAACACCAGATTAATGTATCACTAGCGTTGTTGCCTAACACACAAAACACAAGGGATTACACTAGTACAGAACGACACATCGGAAACGGACCAAAAAGCCTATCGGCAACGGAGAAACGGTCCGTGTCCCCGCTTTCGATACTGATGTGAAGAGCTCAATAGCAACGGATGTGTTTAACCGTTTCCAATGAGCCAGGGTCAAAATGGTCATTTACATTTATCCGTTTCCGAAGTGAGAATAGCATTAGTAATGGATTTTTTTTTCAACCGTTGGCATTGAGAATTTTTCGTATTTGTAAAATAGATATTTTTTTCACAAATCAATTTGATGTTTCAGAGCACATTTCAATATTTCACATCACAAACATAGGCATTATATCCACAACACCAATTTCATTTATAGTACAGAAACCGTGACATACATAATGTTATATGTACACATTTGAATCATGATGTCACTATCATATGCTGCAAAAAGTCTAAACTTTTTTTGTAAGGAGGAAGAGAAGACAGTAATATTTGTTGCCTGCATCATTGCCGAAAGTTCCTTTTGTGGAGCACACTGCAAAAAAAATTTAGAAAATAAGAAACGGAAACAGTGAGAGATTGAACTTAGAGAGAAATCTAATTGCAATAGAAAATTAGTAGTCTCTCATACACTACTCATTCTGAGAGATGACAACAATAAATAAATTTATTTATGTAATGGTTACTTCATTCATAGAAGATCCCGTGAAAGGATTTGTTCACGTTGTCACAAGATGATCCCATGGTGATGCTCCTAGTGAAGAGATCCATTGTTTGGATTGTCTGTGGCTAGCACGGCAATGTTCTGATTTAAAAAGAAATATTGTTAGATAATGCGCAAAAGATCAAGTGATTGGATGGGTTCACCTTGTCCCAGAGTTGCACAGGATGATCCTAAAGAGTGAAGCGATCCATTATTTGGATTGTTTGTGACTAGTATGTACATACTGCTAGTCTGTACTACTAGTTTGGTATACAAAAGAATATTATTGCATAAGGCGCAGAAGATCATTGTCCGTGGTTAGTATGTAGGTACGGCTAGTCTGTACTACTAGTCTGATTTAAAAATAAATATTATTGCATAAGGCGCAGAAAATCCAGTTAATGGATCGGTTCACCTTATCTGTGGCTAGTCTATATATACGCCTAGTTTGTACGTACGTAATAGTTTAGTTTACTTAGTTTACTGATTGTCAACACAAATCTCACTTGTTACATATGCATTCAATATTTATATCTTATCAAAAGAAAATGATATTCTAACTATTTACAATATTTGTATTATATTTACTCTATTTTACATTAAAAACATTGAAAAAACTGTTATTTTTAATACATAAAATTCTTCATCTAACAAAAGTGAATCCTTGTACTCGATCTAACACCTAGCGACAGTCGGGTTCAGATCTAACCATACACATCAATCTGCAAAGAAATTTCACCCTTAAAAAGAGATACTACATGAGATTGTATGTATTACCTAGAGCCCGCAGTAGATCTAGGCTCAGCCAAGCAACAAACACCGTTGACTCGCTCGCGCTCGAAGGAGGCGCGAGAAGGAGGAGCCTGGCCCCCAGATCAGAATCTCTTTCCTCCGAGGAGGACCATATCTGGGTAACGGGGGACTTCGAACGGGCGGTATGTACTCGCGACCGTTGACGGAGGACGAGATCGAGCCGACAGGGGAACTCCGACGGCGCCGCATAAACGCGCGAGTGAAGGAGTTCCGGTGGGACCGGCTGCAGCCAGAGTCGGGAGGTGGTGGCAGCCAAGGTATGGGTTGCGCCGGCAATGACAGTTGGCTGAGGAGGTTGCGATTTTCTGGCTACCGTCGGTGACGGAGGGGTTCGGCATTGGAGACCACATGAACAAGTGAAGTGCATGGAGAGAGTGTGCGGCTAGGGTTGGGACTTGGGAGAGACTGCGAGTGTGAGACGCGAGTAGGGGATCTGATAGGCGCGCCAGCTTGTGGGCTTACTGGGCCTTAACCTTGGTAACAGACATTCGTCATGCTCCGTTTACGATGAACACAATTTTGGCAACGGAGGTACTTTTGGGACCGTTGGCAATATATTAGCAACAGAGAAATAAGTGCAACCGTTGCCGATATGTCACGGGTCGTGGGAGGATAGCCCTCGCGGGCCGCTTTTTTCACGCAGAAAGCTCGATTCTCCGTCGCCTAACTCGTGCCATTTCCATAGAGGGATATCCCATGTGTCGTTCTGTACTAGTGTTAAGAAATGTTCTTTCAATCTCCCCCTTTTTGGTGTTAGATGACAACACTATGGATTTGCAATAGAGCACCAAGCTAATAAGAAAATGTTTTCAAGAAATTGAGAAACTCCCCCTATATGTGTGCATGTAAGTAATTTGCATTGGAATACAAATGCACAACATATAGGTCTAGAGCAACTCCACGTTTTTTTTAAAAACGACACATGATGTAAACCAACACATTTGCAGGAAAATGAGAGACATATTGATAAGTAGGCTGAGACTATTGAGATGAAGATCATACCTTATGCATAAGAGTGTCGAAATTATACCAATGCATAATAAACCATAGTCTCAACCATAGATAAGTCCGAAATCCATAGTCTCACGCAATAATTAAACAACATAGTTCACAACACACAAATAGCAAATGTTCAAGCAAATAAATGGACACACGCTCTAAACGAATGATAAAAGCAAATGCTTGTGCCCGAGGCCTTGCAAATCCCACGGAGAACCTAATAGATCTACTTCTCCCCCTTTGGCATCGAGACACCAAAAAGGGAAAAGACCGATGCTACGTCCCATGTAGATCACGCGTCAGAAGCCTTGGTCTCCTCAGACTCATCACCATCCTCATCATCATCTTCAGCTTCTTCTTCCTCGTCACGAGCAGGAGCACGAGTGTAGGTAGGATAGGAAGGAGGTGCAGGAGCGGTCTCACGGAGGTTCCTTTCCATCTGTCCCCAAGGAGTCTGAGCATCTGAGTTCCAACTTTCATAAGAAAGTGGAGGGGTATCCTTGGGAGGTGAGAAACTGAAGCTTGATGGGCTGCATTGGACGGATAGGATGTTAAAGTAATCACCAACGTGCCTAGATATCCCACGCCAGAGATTTATCGGGGCCCGCATGTCTTTCTGGGATAAAGCAATCACCGGCGAGTCCAATTGATCCCATGCCAGTAACTACCAGTGACATTACTGGCGTGGATTTTGCATCCCACGCTGGTACTATTTTTCGCCGTGGTAGGGTTTTTGGGCCCACATATCACCGGAGTGGCGCTAAGAGGGACACGCTAGTGATTCGAAAGTATCACTGGCGGGGGCATTTTTTGACACCGGTGATTGGCTCTGAAATTTGGTCCCAACAAATTACTGACGTGTATTTGGCGTGACCCGCCGGTGATTACCTGGCAGTTGTAAAGAGTTTCCTTGTAGTGGTGGCGGCCGGAGTTGGAGGTTCTGCGCCCATGGTGGTGCCTTGCCTCCAATCCCGGAGAGCGTGTGGCACAGGGGCCGCGTTCTGAATAATGGCGGTTAGGCCATGCTGTTCTTCGAGCGCCAAACAACCGATCTGGTTCATGAAGGCTTCCTTGATCTGGCTGCCGACGAGTTCCGGTCTTCCTCTCGGAGATTTCCGCAGTTTGGCGAAGAGTGCTACTGGATATTTAGAGCGGAATTGATGCGGTCGTGCGCGCCCTCCTCTTCAGCCAGAGTGGCTTCTTTTGGACGAGGTGCGAAGCTTCGCCTTATGTCAGTGCCATGGGACATGTCTTAATATAGATTTTGATGAAACTGATAGAGGTGGAGTAAGTTATGGTGGCTGCGATCGGAGGTTGGTAATGGCATAGAAGGTATTGGCGGCGATAAGGACTATGCGGCACAGGTTTTCCCTGTGTTTCAGGTGTTTGGAGACTTGCAGCAGCATTGGCAAGCAGGGGTGGCAGCACAAGTGGATTGCATTCTTGGTGGTGCTCTTCGAGTACCGAGCCACAATTTTTAGGGTGAAAACTCAAGGTTTGGACTTAATTGGTTGTACCTGACAATGACTTTGCTGAAGGCATTGATTTGGAAACTCAGACTTTCTGCAGGGTGAAAATCTAAGATATACAATCGGGCGACGACAACGTTTGTGTTTTGTTTCCTTCTTGGAGGCGTTGGTTTTGGAGAATCTCGTTTGTAGTCCTGGTGTTGTCTTCGGTGGTGGTTAGAGTGCTACTGTTGCGAGTGGTTCATCACCGTGGCGGGGTCTTTTTTTTTCTTTATTCTTTACTAGCAAAAGTGCCCGTGCGTTGCCACGGGTATAAAAATACATAAATTAATACTCAGAAAGCTGAGAAATAATTTTACCACTGAAAAACTTCACAAAGAAAAATAATATTGAAAGTACTCGACCTGACCATTCTTAAAGAAATAAAATGAATTCTCAAATAGAAGTGCTCTAGCGTCTTCTATCGCAGGATCGCACATTACAATCGTTCTTTTCAATTTCTAGGTTAAATATAGTCTTTAATTTAAATATATTTTATTAAATCATTTGAAAAAGCCAGCTGTTACAATCGACAACACATACATTACGCTTGCACGTTCACAGAAAATGTATTAAACGCTTGAAACGTACATTTGACCTATCACCGAATTACTTAGATTGATTATTCTACTATCCCTGTCAGTAGCAAGGTTTCGGTTACCGGCCGGAATTCCGTGGAATTCCGCGGTAACCGGATTTCTCGGACCCCCCCCCGGAATTTGCATATCTCGGATGAAAAATCTCGGATTAGTCAAATTTGAAACAAATTTGTGCTCGAAAAATTTAAATTTTGAAAAAATTCGATGTTTTAAGTTTAAATCCTGAATTCTTGCCGAAATATTGGGCCGGTTACCGGCCGGTATTTTCCGGTAACCCCGGTTACCGGAAATACCGGCCCCCTCCGGAATTTTTTTTGAACCGGTATCCGAAACCTTGGTCAGTAGTGCTACCCGAGATATTTATTGGAACATCTGACATGCATGATACATGAAACATGAAGGAAAACGACGGGATATTAAGTGAGAGTGCTTCCTGTATTTTTCTATAATTGCTCCCAACTCCAAACCAGATGAAGCCATAAAAAAGGGATATGGGAAATACCATGTGTAACGCTAGTCGCCAACTCGTCTCTCGGTTATGCTGAGGGGACTCGGCGTGCGTAGTCCGGCAGACACCGCGCGGCACTTGCATAATGAGAACGATCCGTTGTTGAGCAGGCTGAACTGCAACCCTTTGCTTGCTTCTTCAAATCTATCACCTACAGGCTGCAGCGCGCCAACCCTGCTTGTGCCAACAAATCTTAGGAGGGGATCAGCCTGCGTGAGAACGACAAAGCAGCCGCCATGGCTGCAATTTGCAGAGTCCGAGTCCACTGAACTGTCGGTAACAAATCATGAGAATAGTGCAAAAACAAAGCGTTGCCCGTACGGGCGTTCACCGGCTGCCGGGCTGCGCGGATGATTCCACTGAATCAGCAGATTAATCAAAGATTGGTCCCGTAGGAAGCCCCTCTTTTGCCCCGTTGTTCTGCTTCTCCTCGACCCTGGTATCGAACTGATTCCTCCTGCGCAGGCGGATGTATCCGAGGCCGTTGTCCTCGGCTCAGTGCGTGTCGCCTGCGGCGTTGGTCGACAATGCACGTTGTGACGGAGATAAGTAGTTCTTGTTCTCCTCCGGCCGGCCGTAGAGGCCGTACGCAAACATGGAGGTCGACTGGGTTTCGTGAGATGCGAGTTGCGAGGAGCCCGACCAAGTACGACACTCCAAGGTTTCACACGATGGCAGCCGAGGCGTTCGACAGGGACACGCAGAAGATACGCACAATTTCCTCACCCAGCTCACCAGTGACCAATAGGGTGCTCGCTGGGGCGTCGGCATCATCGTCCGCGAGCGGGGAACGTCTGAGTCCGCGTGGAGTGGACGGCAAAGTGGCTGGGGGAGACGGAGGCAGGCTCGCGGCAGGGTTGGCGAGGAGAACGATGGAGATTCAGCTCCACGTTTGGCGCTCGGGACCAATCCTTGCATCTCAAAGACGACACGTAATGCCAGGAAAGCTTGATCGAGACTCAGCCACGCCGTCCCTGCCGATCACCTCGGCGACATCTCCTCGCGACGCCGCTTTTTCTGAAGACTCGAGATGCAGCGGCGTGGAAAGAGTCACGACCCTGTGGGTTTTTAGATCTCGACGAATGAACCGCACGGCACTCTTGCTACGTCATGCTGTAGACGCCCAAGCTGGCTGCGTTGTCGCCGATCATCAGCCCAGTGTCTCGTCGGCGAAGTAGATGTGGTTCATTTGCATGCCGGCGCCTACTGCAGAGCCCTCGAGCCGTGCACGCCGACGAACAGCACCTCGTCGTCCGCTAGCCTCGCCACCTCATACCATCGTCCACAGGTGTCGCTGACGTCCTACTGGCTCCGCGCCTATGACCTCTAGGACGCCAACCCGAGGGCAGCGTCCTCTCCGCATCGTCGGCAATGACCGACCCAAGTCTGAAACCGAGGTGCGCTTCCATGGCCGAGACGTAGGCGGCAGGCTGCTGCTGGCCCACAACTGCAGATAATGGTACCATCGTGCACGTCTCTGCCTCTACAACCTGGAGGACGCCGTCCCGGCTGCAGCGTCTGGTGACTCCGGTCTGCATCGCCGGCCCAAGTCTGAAGCTAAGGTGAAACGAAGATACGCTTTGAGCGCGGCGAGCACGGCAACTTGCAATTGATCTGAGGTTTCGGTGTGGAGGGTTTGGGGTCCTTTTTATTGCCTTCGGCTTGCTGAACGAACAACGGAGTCCTTGTCGGCAATCCATGAGGGCACGTGCTCTAAGCGGAGTCCTTGTTGGATTAGCTGAGGGGAGGCCGCGCTGCCTGTAGCCTGTAGGATCGATCCACGCGATGTAGCCATGTAGGAATACGAAATAATCCCAGCGATGGAAACCAAATCACACGTTGCCTTAGAAAAAACTAAATCATGGAAACCTCCTGCCACAAGGAAACTTCACGCGACATACAAATCAACCCATAGATGGATCGCGAACGAACACGATTCGCGTAGGACACGGTGGCAGTGGTGGGTAATTTGTGCAAACTTTAGGGGTATTTTCAACGACGTACGAGAAGAAGCCTTAATGCTTTTATTATTAGGTATAGATTTGTTCCTGGCTGTGTGTATCCGTGATGTCTTTAAACATCTTGTTTGTGCAGAGTCTGAGTGTAATTGATATCTCCGTGGTATTAATATATTCCCTTTATCGAAACAATGCTGGTTTTTTTTGCTCATTTTCACGAGGGTAATGGCGTAAGAACATCCGTAGGTGTCGCATCTCGATCTATCGGAGCCCCGCGGCCGCAGCCGCGGTGGAACACACAGTATACATAGACGGAGACACGCCGCCAAGAATTAAATAGAGGTATCTAAGCGCTACAAAAAACCAAACCCGCGTGCCTATACCGGAGAGTACGTACGCGATGCATGATGCATCCCAGCCCTACACACACCCCCAATTCCCCATCGTACATATATCATGTTGTCGCGTCCGTCCCCGACCTCCGGTCTATGATATGATGATCCCTGTACATCGGTGTGATAAATGCAAGGAGATCTGGACCGAAAGAGATCACCCGGCGAGGTCACGCAGGAGGTGGAAGCCGGTGGCGCTAAGTTCCCGGTGGTACTGCGATGCGGATGCGTCGGCGGTTGATGCCATGCCGGCCCCAAACTGGCTGCCGTTAGACGAGTGCACGCCGCCACCCAAGTGCTGCTCACTGGCCATGAACATGTACTCGGCAGCGCCGCCGTGCACCACGGACGACGACGGCGGGGAGCGCGGGGCGAACGCGGCAACGTTCACGCTTCCGTGGTGGTGGTGGTGGTGGTGGTGCTGCTGCTGCTGGTGAAGGCCCAGCGTCAGCGACACGCCGTTGCCGAACCCGGCCGCGGCCGCCGCCTCGTACGCGTCGAAGCCGAGGTGGTCGTCCATCATGCCGAAGTTGAGGCTCTGCTGATCCGTGCTCCGGCCGATGCTCACGACTGAGGCCAGCGAGCCGGCGTCGTGCAACTGCAGCTGAGCCCGCGTCGGCTTCTGCTCGCCGCCGTAGCTCCCTGGGGGGTTAGGGTTCCCCATGGCCAGATCTCTGGCGTGCTGCGTGGACTGGTCGCCACCGTCGCCGCTCCCCTCCTCCTTGTCCTTCATCTCCTCCGAGTACATCTCCTCCACCATCGGCTTCCACAGCCTCACCCTCGCGTTGATGAACCAATTCGAAACCTGCATGCGCAACGCACAGTGAGCGATCGATCGCACAAACTAAGAACAAAGATGTGTCATCGTCACTCATAAATATTTTCCACGAGTAGATTCTTTCTCTGGACTTTCGAGCACGTGAAGACACAAAACGTACGAACGACTCCGACGTGGCACCCGACAATGCGTGTACGTGGAATCAATCGATTTTAATTAGTGGCAGGAAACCGGCCAGCATTGTGTATGTGTAGGCGATGTGACACAAACAACGCGATGATTACGACGTGATGATCGATCAGTGTGTGCGGGTAATTTTTGTAAAGGAAAACTGGAGCTATTGGTTAACATTTTTGTAGGAGTACTATAATTCTCTGCAAAGAAAAACTTTTTTCTATGATTCCAGCTGGTCATGTGATCGTTGAGCTGAGGATGAAGAGAACGTACTTGGCTCCGTGATAGGCCTGTCTGCCGCGCCAGGATGTGCTTATCCACGTCGCTCGGGTACCTGGATGAGAAGGTGGCAATTTAAGGTGTTAGATAACCTGCCATCAATCTTGATCATATGTAGTATATATAGTATAGTTAAAGGTTAGAAGAATTTGCAAGAAACATTATTTTGTATTTTTTTTACTTAGTTTTGTGTAATACAAGGAGATATCTAAGGGATACTGTTGTATACATGCATGTTTTTTCATCGGTAGTACATGGAATATTCCTGCAAGACAAGTCTAGTATTTGATGTAGACATCGTAACAGTATTAGAAGAAAAGAAGAACATCTGTTGGCATATGCATATAAGTATAACCACATATATAGTTCTGGGTGGAAACCAGAAGAGCAAGACTAAATGCTATATATCGTGCCACTTTATTTATCAGGTTTAATAATTCCACAATAAGGAGGAGTGCACATAAGCACAACTGCATACACCAGGATAAACAAGAAACATAACTTCCTATGTCCATAACCACTATATACCAGATAAAATAAGTTTGTGGTTATACAAAATGAAGAGATTTTTTCTATAAAATTAAAGCAAGGCAAAATAAATATTTCATGACATGTACTCCCTCTGTTTTTTAATATAAGATGTTTTAGGTGTTGCACGTGTTGTCTAGATAAATACTAAAGTGAGTGAACATGCACACTAATACATGTCTACATACCTTTGTGTACATGTGCATGTGGACAAATACTAAAACATCTTATATTAAAAAACAGAGCTAGTATAATCGAAGACAAATAAGGCTCAGTGAGAGTAATGCCACGGAATAGAAAAAACAAGGCCAAACGATGTTTAGAATGAGAATCAAAATTGAGCATCACTTGATGTGCAAATCTTTTGCAAGTTGATGACGTATATACGTACGTGTATGTTTCCTAGCATCTTTTGCAAGTAGTTCGTTTCTCCGCAAAAAGAGTTAATTAGTTCGTTAGGATATATATGTTGTTTATCCTGAAGTCTTTCCATTTCAGTTTAAAAAATAGTAGTACCATTTCTTTCTTATGGAATTAAATCAAGACACTTCTAAATTAAATTCTACATGGCATTGCCCAGCAATGCAAGTTAATCTTCCTAATTAAGATGTCGTCGAAAGACAACTAGGGGGATGTTGATGTTAACTCTAATTCCTAATTAAGATGCTACTAAATTAAGGAGTAAACTTGTGGAGGGCATAATTAAGTAACGATGGCCACTTACGGGTGCAGGAAGTGCTCGAACAGCCACGCCCGGAGGACGGAGACGGCGCGCTCCGGCAGGCCGCGCTGCGGGCGCCACGGGTGGCTCTCGAGCATGCCGGACTGGTACGCCTTGTGCTGCCTCAGGGACTGGTCCAGCGCCCGCAGCCTGGGCGTCTCCCCCTTGGTCATCCCCGGCACCGCGCCCCCTGCGTCCTTCTCTCCTAGCGCCCCGCGCACCGCCCGGACCTGCGCCGCCACGCCGTCCCTGACGCTCCGGAAGTGCCTGGAGATCGTCCGCGACGCCATCCTGGTGTACACCGCCGCCGCCCGGTGCCCGGCCACCGCCTCGAAGGACCCCGCCACCGCCCTCATCTGCTCGCGGTACCTCCGGTACCTCCTGTCCACCTGCCATCGACGCAGGCACACGGCGTACTCAATTAAGCTCACAAATCACAGTGAAGAAGGAACATCGAAGAAAATTCTAAGCACTGTAGCTCGACTGTAGTCTGGACTAATGACTAGCTCTCGCTTGCCTGAGCTAGTATTACGAGGCTACTGGCAGTCTGGCACATAGCTTACTAGGCCTGTGCAAACAACAAGCTGCACTGCACCTACCCATGAATTGCACTGTACAAGTGTGCAGTGTACACAAGAAAGGAAACGAAAGCAGTGATTGCTTGGGGAGATGGAATAAGGATGGGCATGAAAGGCCAGAGGTAGGAGCGAGCAGCGGCCTGCACTCTGTGGACTCGCCATGGAGCAATTGATCTGTGAGACTGCGAGTCCATACACCATGCATGCAGAGACCGGAGAGAGAGAAAGAGTAGGGGTGTAGGGGTCGCATGCCCAGTACAGACACCTAGAAGCTCGAACTGCAGCAAGACGAAAGGAGAAAGGTTTCCAAAAGGGGACGGTGAGGCCCAGGATGGAATCCTCCCCACTGTGCTTGTCCCAGGAACCCTCCTTGGTCAGCCATAATGGAACTGCCACTCCACTCTCCTACAGCTTTTGAGATTTCCAAGAAGCTGCTGCGGTGTTGCTGCTGAGAGCTAGACCCGTGATCGATCGGTGTTCGGTTGAGGAATCGAGGTGCTGTGGTGGTTAGTTTAGCTAGCAAGGCAAGGCTTACCTCTTCCAGCATAGTGTACAGCTTGGCCTTGAGCCTCTGCAGCTCTGCGGTGTCCATGCTCTGGATCTGCGTCGACGACGGGGGCCACGACGCGGAGGACGACGAACCGCCGCCTTGCTCTTCTTGTGCCGGCCTCTTGGGCGCCTTGGCGGTGGTGTCCACGGGGATGCTGCAGAAGTCCTGCAGGAGCTGCTGCGTCGGGAGCAGGAACCTGGACCCGCGCAGGTGCCATCCGCCGGTGCCCTGCACCTGCCACGCCGCCGGCTGCTGCTCCCGGGGCTCGAGCTGCTGGTGGTGCAGCATGAACGACGAGGTCGTGTCCGGCGGCCCATGGAGCGAGAGCGACAGAGGCGCCTGCTGGCCCATCGTCTGCCGGTGCTGGTCGCCGCGGAAGAAGCTGATGGTAGACGAGCCGTCCACGTCAAGCTGCAAGGCCTTGCTCTCCGCGAAGCCCCTCGCCCCGAACATCTCCACGCCGCCGGACGACTGATGGTGCAGCCCGACGCCGCCGCTGCCGCCATACATCTCATGCTCACCGACCTCCGGCACCACCAGCGTCACGCCGCCGCTTCCCGGCGCGGCGAAGTAGTCCGCGTACCCTAGGCTCGGATCGTGCGCCATCTTTATAACCGCGAGCGCCGGCCCACCTCAACCGATCTCCTGTTTCGCACGGCCGGCCGGCCCCGGGGGGGTCTCGTTAATATATCGATCGACGGACGGAATAGGAGGCTAGCTCAGGATACGAAAAGTGGAGTGTTAAAGCAAGACAAGGGCAGGCGAGCACCGAGAGGGGAAGGAGATAAAGCGAAGCGAAAGGGATGGAGACGCGCGGGACGACGTATCTTTGCGCATAGGCATAGGGGAAGGACGCAAGGCCATATCTTTATGGGGAACGAGATTGGTGGATGGGATGTTAACAGTAGGAGAGCTCACTCCATCGTACAACCGATATATACGATCGAGCACAAGCACGAGGTGCGACCAAGTGCTCCTAGTACAAGGGATAGATCAGATACTGAAACGACCATGCTTGGCTCACAACAGCACAGCTAAGAGCATCTCCGCCGGCACCAGCCAATTGGCCCTCAAAGACCCATCGAGTCCAGATCAAAAATTGCCCACAGCGGCACCACAATCTGTCCGGATTGAGCCGAATTCTGTCCAGCACCCCCGAGAGGGCCTCCAAACTTGGGGGCCTGTTCGGGGGTGCCGGACACAAGCCAGACATGCTCTCCGACAGGCGGGGGCCTCGTCATAGAGACATAGCGAGCAAGCGGCGATTAAAGACGCCGTGCAGGAGGACGCTCTGCCCGCGTACATCACAGCTAAGAGCATTCTAGCAGATCCCTTAAAAAGGGAAAACTCTTATAATTCCGACCGAATTTTTCGGTCCAAGCAGAGCCCATAAAACTACCGGCCCGTAAAAGATTTTGCGGTGGACCATAAATGGCCGCGCGAAACCTCTATATGTACGAGGCCGCGGTCAATTTAGGGTTCCATTCCCTCATTCTCCCGCCGCAAACCATCGTCGCCGTAGAAATCCACCTCCTCCAGCGAGCAATTGCGGCCGCTCCGGCTGCGCGTTCGGTTAATATGGTTATTTCGGTTCGGTTTATACGGTTTTTTTATTTATACGGTTTCAATACTTCGGTAAATACGGTTTTGTACGAGAATACGGTTCGGTTTCGGTAATAACCAAATTAACCTAAGTTGACGCGAATTTTAAAATGACAATTTCTTTTTGTGGCCATATATTACAAAATAACGGAATAGACTATAAAATTAATAGGCATATGATCCAAAGTAACCAAATAACCCATAAAGTTAATCAAAGTCTATACAAGTAGCAAATCACATGCTACAAGTAACCCGTAAAGTTAATAAAAGTCAATAAAAATAGCAAATTAATAAAAGTTAATAGGCATTTCGGTTTTTTTGGTTAACCATTCGGTTTTCGGTTATTAACCGTATTAACCGCAAGGCATATGGTTAGCTATTTTACTAACCGTAACCTTAACCGGAAACCAAAATAACCACAATTTCGGTTCGGTTTCGGTTTTTTCAGTTCGGTTTCTCGGTTTTCGGTTAACCGTGCACGGCCTTAGCGGCCGCACTTCAACTCTTCTCCCTCCCTAGCCCCCTACGGCGACATGTGACCCGTGAACAACACCCGCGGCCACGCTAGGGCCGGGATTGCCGCGGATCGTGGTGGTGGCGCGACACAGCCGCAATCGGTGCAGGGCCGCAACCGCGACATGTTGTTGCGCCACCACCAATTCGTGTGGCGCGGGCTCCAACGTGGCACACACGACGCCAAGGCCGGGAGCTCGCATGGGGTCGTGCGTGCTCCAGCGGGCAGCGGCCTCGCCTTCCGCGTTGCCGACGCTCGCGACGGAGAAGAGCGACGTCGACATGGCGGAGAGCGGGCACGACGAGCTGCTCGACGTCAACGACTACGACGAGCTCGTCAAGCTCTTCGAGGCGAAATCCGTGCACTCGGAGCGCCGCCACGTGAAGAAGCTCCGTCGCCACGAGACCCAGCTCGAGGCCTACAATGCCGACCTCCTCGAGCGTGGGTTCTGGCAGGAGGAGGAGCACCTCGCGCGAGAGCGGGAATGGCGCCTGGAGGCGGTGCGCCAGCTGGACTTCATCGACATCCCCTCCGACTCCGACGACGAGTGAGCTCGGCGGCGTCGCCGCCGCAATGCGAGGCCTGGTGAGAGGTCCCAGGGCCCCCTTTTGCATAGAGTAGGGTTAGGTTTACTAGATCTAGGATTGATTTAATGCTAAATTGTATATAAACTATTGTCGTTTATCTAGATCGTATGAACTGAAGATGAAATGCAGATGTTTAACTTCTCTGAATTTTAGCGCCAAATTTTTCTTTCGCATTTGAGGTTCAATTTATGGTTTCTGTTCTTGTAAGCTCGCTTTGAACCCTTATAACCATTTAAGGTTTCCCTTATACGTGTTATAAGAGTTCGATTTTAAGGGATCCGCTCGAAATGCTCTAAGAAGGGCATCTCCAACAGCCACTCCCTAAAACAGACTTAAAAAGTGACCATTATGATCCGTTTGGGAAGCCCGGTGGACACGGCAGAGACCCATGTTTTGGCCTTATCAGTTTGCGGGTGGAGAGTGAACCCAATGTGGCACCCCCCAATTGAAAAAACAATCTCGAAATTTAATAGTTATACATAGATAAAACCGAGCCATAATTCATTAAAACAACAACAAAAAAACATAAAGCATAAAGATAAACCCTAACTGATAGGGTCCCCCGCTGGTGGTGCCCTCGTCGACGTACTCGATCTTGATGAGGAGGGGCGGCCACGCAGGGGAGGTGACCACGCAGCCCGCCAGTGGCTAGGCAGACGCGGGTGACCAGGCCGAAGATGTCAGGGGTTCTTGTGGCTACGCAAGCTTAGGTGCCTAGGCCTTTGCCACCTCGCGGGCGCTCCACTGCGACCATGGAGCTTGCTGGGTGCTGCTGGCGGAGCCGCGTACCTCGTCGCCGCCTCCAGGGCTGACGCCCGGAGCGCCCTCTTTAGGTTGGGCCACATTCCAAGCTCGAGGAGTTTGGACTCATCGATGGCGGTTTGGAGGTCAGGGTACTTATCCTCCTCGGCGGGTGCGGCCACCATTCCCCGGTAGCCGAACCAATCGGTCGGCTCAAGCTCGGGGTCGAGCACCTCCTTGACGGCATTGAAGGCGGGCCACGAAGTATGAGCGGCGGCGTTCGTCATGCTCCGCCTCAAACCATCGGCCGCATAGATCAACTGATGTCGTATGCTGGATCATCAAGGAGATCTGGTGGGAGGAAGGAACAACGTCGACATATGTCCCAGAGGCACACCCGCCCGAAACGGGGAACACCGGAATGCGGGGGCGATTTAGATGCCAGCCGCCCGGGAGGTGTACGTCGGGGTACGACACTGGCTCGGCGATCTACCAGAACAACTGGGGCGGCCTCGTTGGAGACACTAGTTTGTCCCGTGCGCGGTGGCGGCCGGAGGACAGCCCGCCTTGTGGTCATTGTGGCCCAGCTTCCAGTGTTCCCCTTCATCGCTGGTGGCTGGAGTGGGGGCACGCTAGGCTGGGGATAGGGTTTTGACCGGAGTGGGAAGGCGGTGGTGGGAAGTGGGGACTAGGACGTGTCCGTTTGCTGTGCCCGTTGGGGCCTACCTTCTTTCTGTTCGGATAGAAACGGACATGTCCGGGCCAAATGCGCGGGGGGGGGGGGGGGGGGGGGGGGGGGGGGGGGGGGGGGGGGGGGGGGGGGGGGGGGGCGGTTGGAGATGCCCTAGATACTACCACGCTTTAGGGCTCAAGTTTGACGGAGGTGTTGTTGGACGTTCGTTTTGTTGGGCAGGGCACACGGGGCTCGGAAAAAAAACGCGGTGGTTGCAGTGTCGAGCTCCCGGTCGCTCGCTCGGTCGATAGCCTCTCCCTGATGCAACTTGCGCTATGCTAGCAGCAAGCTTCCATGAGAGGAAGGGGTGCTAGCTGCACGCTGGCGCCGACGACGTCTGGTCCGTCCGTCCGGGGCAAGCAGAGTGGTCCACGTACGGCTAGTCGTCGACGGACCAACTAATCGATCGCCACTCGGAAAACTGGCCTATGGCCTATGGGAGAGGACGGAGCTGCATGCGGGGACCACTGGTGTGGGACCATGCAATCGCTATCGCGCATTCCCCTTTGCTATTTGCATGTGAGAGAAATCTCCTGATGTTTGTTCTGTAAAATAAATCCTATGGATTGAAATCCTTCAAAAGTTCCGTAAAATCCTACTCCCTCCGTTCCTTGATATAGGGTGTCTAAGTTTATGAGGAAAATTTAAAAATAAAGGTGTATTGCGATTTATGGACAATTTTACCCATAAAAAAACAAGTCACAATCTGAAACGGAGGAATTTAACGATTGTTTTCAATTTGTGACTAATAGGGACTCCTTTCTCTCGATTTTTTCAGTAGAAAATTACTCCACCGCATGCAAAATACCGGCGTCTTAATATCCGTGCCAAAACTTTAGACACCTTATATCAAGGAACGAACGGAGGGAGTACAATCCATAAGGGCCTAGAAAAAATTCCTATGTATCAATGACAGCTATGACATGTACTCAATCCTTATGTAAATTTCCTATTTTTTTCCTGCGGTGCAACCATACAACACATGCTACTCATTCCCGTGTGTTTTGGTTTCTCTAGCATTCCAAGTGACATGATATTCTATTCCTACAATATTCCTGATCCTATGTTTTTAAATCCTGCAAACCAAAGAGGCCCAATATGGGGGCAAATTTGGGTGGTTTGGTTAGTTTGTCTGCACGAACTCAGTGCAGTACAAAGGCGGGCTCTGAAGAAATAGTCGAATGGGCTGTTTTCTCTGACCATCCTCGTCGCGTGGAGGAGGGGGAATGAGGGGCGGACCTAAGATAAAAACTAATTGGGAGACCCATGTATAGGAAAAAATTATAAAGGAAATTATTAATATTTTAGGAAGATACCAGTTACACGCACCAACACTTTTTTTTTGCGAAACACAGTACAACGCAAGCGCTCATATACACGCGCACACACTCACCCCTATGAACGCACGCACGCACACCCTACCCCTATGAGCACCTCCGAGAGACTGAGCCGGCGGGTCGAGTCTTGAGATTGACGAAGTCACCACGGGCGCCTCGCTGTCGACGGGAACGTCGCCTCCCACTGAAGAATATTCCGCCTTAAATGAGAAACACCAGCGTCAAACCTGGGGTTTGAACTCTGGTGGGCTGGGGGTACAACTACCCACCTAACCATCTTGCCACAGGCAAGTTCTCAGTTACACGCACCAACACGATATCAAGAACTAGTCAATATATGCAGCCAATTTATTAAAAAAACGTGATCAACAAAATGGCTGCAACGAACTTTAGAGTCAAAACGAATGATACCTAAAAAAAGGGAATCGTAGAACCCGTTGTTCATTCTCACTTAATGTAAACTTTTTCGAAATAGTCACACTTTATGTAAACTGGGATTGCTTCGGCTGGACATCAAGACATGCAACATATTGGTTCGACCGATCAAGGGTTGATTCATATCGCACTCCTTGGTTCCAAGTTTCAACCCGGAGATGAGGCTTTCCAGCGTACTAAAGTTCTCATGTTTGTGCATCTCCAGCATGCGTGATGGGATGGAAAGCACCGTGTGTTAGTGCATGCATGTCTCCGATTATCCAAAATAGCAGGGATCGAACTTAGGATACATATGTATACATACATGGAAGTGGTCGTCTTGAGCAAATTCATTTGCATTTACAACTAGAAAGGTGCAGTTCAGGATGGAGACATACACGTATGTTCTAATGAAAAGTCTAGAAAACACTTATGGAGACAATGACGCATTCTCTATGCTATCGATTTCGAACGGTGCCCAGTAGATCGATGTCAGTTAGTTTTGGGGCTTGGGACTGTTTCGTATCTTTTTTAATCAACACAAAGAGGACATGCCCACACACTGTGCCTTGACAAGAGATGCATCAATCTAGTCCTCTGCAAAACCCTCCATGGAGAGCCCATCATCGGGACAGTTTTTGTCTCACCGATGTACAGTTTCCTGGCACCGGTGATGGATGTGGGTCGTACGATGAGGCATGTTAATTTGGCCCATGCTCGAACCGACCTGTGATTAATCTCAAACGTACGGGGAAATTAATCACGAGAGTACACTACACACGCTTCTGTATCAAATTTTCTTTCCTGTTAAGTTCTTCCCAGGTACAAGAAGCTGAGGAGCGGTGTCTTTTTTTTTTTTTTTTGCGAAAGCTGATATACATCAGCAACGGATCTTACAGATCAGTCCAGAGCAAAGAAACAATTACAATAAAGTCCCTCTGGACCTCGACGCCATGGATGACGAACAGGACGTTGCGCCGGCGCGCCGCCGCACCACCTCCCCTCTGGCCTTGGATCAGGAGGTCCCCCTGCACGGACGGGAAGTCGACGCTCCTCGGGTCCGAAGATCCTCCACCCTGCGCCACCGCTGGCAACGACGAAGCCAACCACATCAGCTTGAACCTTCAACTGGGCCGGAGCCGCCGCTACTCGGCCTCCGGCATGGGGGAACTCGCGCCGCAGCTCCAAGGATCCGCAGCCGAGAGACGAGCGCGCGACCGGTGACGAAGCCCCGTCGAGCAACTCCACCGAGGATGAAGATCGCCGCCCCAAAACACCACTCCGACCGCGCCGCCATCCTCTCGACGCCGCCGGCTGGTACCTGCACAAACCTACTCTAAAACAGAAGAGAAACGAGGCTCCCCCGCCCTCCCGCCGCCGGAGCGGCCGGCGGAGGACGAGGGACCCGTCGATTCGTCGACGAAGGAGTGGATCGGCCGGTGGTTCCAAAGATCGCCCTCACTGCACTGTAGCGGGGTGGGGAAAGGTCCAGGCTCCTTTCTTCGTTTGGGTACTGAGGAGCGGTGTCTATCGTTTGGCTCGCCGTGTGAAGCAGCCTGCATGGATACGTCTGTTTCACAGGCCCCGCAACCCACCTCGATATTGTGTCGACCTCCGATCCGAATCGAGCTTCAATTCCAGAGCGGCAGATAGCAATGCCGCACAACAGAGCAGCACACCTACAGTAAACGTTTACAGGTTGCTTAGGGGGAGCTCCTATTTGACGCTCCTAGCGTTAAGGGGGCATCACCCACTAGCCCGCGTCGCTGGGCGGCCCAATGGGCATCTTTTACTTTAGTTTTTTCTTACCTTTTGTTTTTCCTGTTTCCTTTTTCTTCTTTTAAATTTTTTCTTGCTTGTTTTTATTTTGATTTTGTTTTCTGTTTTACCTTTATTTTTAATATTTACATGAATATTTTGTAAATTTGATATAAAATGTTTCCATATTTAAAAACGTTCATGATGCTCAAAAAAAAACTCATGAGGTTTGAAAAATTGTTCGTCTAGTTCAAAATAAAATATTCATGAGGATTCAAAAATTTGTTCTTATGATTTTTTCGTAAAACGCGGGTTTATAAAATGGTACATATAGTTCAGAAAATGTTACGTGAAAACAAAAAAATAACGCCATTCACAATAATTATTCACGACATTCACAAAATTCATGCATTACAAGATAAAAAGTTCATATGATTTAACAAAAAACAGAAAAGGCCAAAAAAAACTTGGAAAAGGGACGAAATAGAATAAAAACAAAGAAAAAAGGTAACAAAAACGAAAAAAACATAGGCACGAAAAGAGAAGGAAAAAAATAGAAGGAAAAAAACATTGGTCCGTCCACCCATAGCAACACTTGATGTTTCACTCCCCTATTTTGGCGCAATGAGCATCAACTAGGGTTTGCCTTCTTTAGGACATTTTTCATCGCCGAATTCTAAAAACATGGTAATAGAAGAAATTCACATTGTAATGTAATGCCAACTCAAATCCTACATGATTTTGTTTTGCTTGATCAAAGCAAAATGTGGATTCTTTAGGACAGGTATGAGTGGATATGTAAATATATCTACAAGATATAGTACAATTGAATCTTCTGATGTTTCGTGAATTACACTGAACTTCTGGCTATGACCTACAATATGAAAGAACATTGCTACTTGCTCCTTCATAGGTGAAGATGGTATCGTTGAGACTGCAGATGTAGTTCACATACACCATACTCTCCAGTCTCGAACAAATAGTGAAGCATATATAATCACATCCTGTAATTGCGACCGATTGCTCTCATATGGACTAATTGGATTCAGTCATGCATCACAGCTATGAGTGATGTTGGCTGGATGATAAGCTTCATCTGTGCGTCCCAGTGAAATCGAGGATGCATAATTAGCGGTGAAATCAAGCTAAGAGTGCTACTCTAGACTTTGCATAACAACATACGGTAGTCTGGTTTCAATTTTGCGTACCGCCATGACAGACGAGGACCACAACCTTCCCATGCCGGAGACGAAGTGGCAACAGCTGATGGTGGGAAAGTTTTCCCCGTGTCGGAGATCTTGTTCTGTGGCACTACCGAGTGTTGCCCCCGCCGAAGATTTAAGACGTCGCCACTGTCGTCGGTGCCGAAAATTAAAGATTGATTTGTTCTCCCGCTGGAGGTGACGGCTAAACATGGTGAGACTAGGTTTCGCCCCACAAAATTTTCGTCTCACGCCATATCCATCGCTATATCACGCATACGCCTCCCCCTCCCCACGCGCTCGCCTCGACATGGCTAAAAAAAGGCTGAATCGAGCGTTCACGGCGGGCAAATTTCCGGTAGTTTGAGCATCGTGCAAGCACGGGCAAGGCCTCGCGCGACCAACTAAACGGCTCATTTTTTTTCATACATTCGGGTTGTTTGTAGGGGCTGCTACCTACCAAACCTCAGGGCGCCTCCAACTTGATCGACGATAGAGATGAAAATGGGATCCTAACACCTTAATCAGCGATTTTAAAGCCTGCAACTGGTAAAAGACGTGCTTGGCAAACAAAAGGCACTTCTTGTAGTTTCGTAGGTAGGTACCACGTCCTGTGGCCATGCCAGCGATAAAAAAGCCGCGCCCAATCATCCCACGACGAACGACATACATTTGGCCTCAGCCAATCAGGCTAGCCCGATGTGAGGCCAGCAAATCGGTCTCGCCGGCTTGAAAAAACTATCTTGTCTCTGAACTGTAATTCACAAATGGCAAACCAGAGGAAAGATCAAAAGTTCAGATCTATAACAACGACATGTTCATGGCCTCACAAACACAGTTCTTGTCATGGACTAGTTCTGCTTGAAACGTTAGGAGCAGACAGTTGAAAAACCACTGGTCTGCACCGTGTTTCTGAAACTTCTGTGCTGAAAACGAATTTGCGTACCCACATGTTCGGCACAACACTGAATTTTCTTCATTTCTGATAATTGGAGAACCAGCTGATTTCTAGAAGAAAATAGGACCTGCTGTAAGTAGGTCTTCAACTGCAAAATTAAGCTCGGAAACAACGTCTGGCTAGACGGCTCGTCCTGCATCTCATTGCATGGCAGGAGGCCGAACTAAGCACAACCGTTCCATATTTACAGTATCTTCACTTACATGTACTCCATCCGTTCCAAATTAGATGTCTTCCATTTGTCCATATACGGATGTATCTATACGTGTAACATGTCTAGATACATCCGCATGTGGACAAATGGAAGACATCTAATTTGAAACGGAGGGAGTAAGTTGTAACTATCGGAATGAACCTCACAAAGCAGACTTTGACAAAATTTTGGCTACGAAGAAATATCTTCCTGACGCCTAAATCTCTACAGAGGTTACGCCACACCTAGTACTACTTTGTACGGAACTACGGATCAGAAGTTCAGAGCATGGTGTCAGACGCTACACTGCTTCAGCCCTTTGGGTGTTTGGTGGCCTCCCTTCAGACGAACCTGCACAGAAGAATGTTTTTCAGACGTCAGACGATGGTTCAGTAAAATACCTCGCCCCTTTTCTCATCAAGAGTAAAAGAGTCTGATCCACTTTATACATGACTCGTTAGTATAATCCTTCTTTCAGGTAGTTCTGCACACGGTCGAACTCCTTTTTTTGTCATAACAAATGGACAGCTACGCGTTAATGAGTTGGCGAGGGAATCGTAATTTTTTTTTAGAAAGCGAGGGAATCGTATTTGGTTCCTCTTTCTCACCGAAAGCACAGGCGACAACTCGGTATGATGATTACGATAAACCCAACGTAATGCCTGGACTATTCTCACGAATCATGCCTTGTGCGCGGGAGTTTTTTTTCCTCTTTGAGCCGTGATTTTTTCAGGGGAAAGATGGGTGCAATTTGCGGAGAAGAAAGTGGAGGGAAAGAGAGCGAGTACTCACGGCCTCGACGTCGATCCTGTAGACGAGCAGGCGGCGGCGCTCGCGGCAGCTGGTCCGGTACGCCACGGCGAGGTGCGCGGCCGCGAGCGACAGGGACAGCAAGATCATGGGCTCCGGTCCCTTCCCGTGCAGCGCGACGCCGCACGGTAGAACGGCCGCGGCTTTGGCTAGCACGTAGCATACAGACGCCGCGACGGTCGGCACCACCACCCACAAGTACGCGCGCCTCCCCCGCACGCCGCGTACGCGCCTGATTGTCGAACACCATGATTGGTCAGTTGAGGTATGACGAGAGAAGAAATTGGAAGCGGCAATGCCAAGAAACGGTCAATTTGGGAACTCACAGAGGATGAGCAGGGCGCGCGCGGCGCAGACGGCGGGCAGGTCGACGAGGGAGGACCGGAAGTCGAACGCCCGGGCCTGGTCGAGCACGGCCGGGAGGAAGGATGGGTACGGTGGGCTGGAGCCGGCGCGGAGGTGCGCGGAGAGGAGCGCGGGCGGGAGGGCGAGGTCGAGGAGGATGACGAGCAGGGGCGCGCGCAGACGAGCAGGAGCGAGGCGAGCATGGCGACGAGGAAGAAGGCCGTCTTGGCCCACCGCCACGGCCGCGCCCACATGGGCTCGCCGGCCCCGTGCTTCTGCGCCAGCGGAAGCTTCTTCTCCATGTCCGGCCACCACCAGCAGCAGCCCCGCCGGCGGCCAGTGGAACGCACGTACAGACAGCAGACGACAGATGGACGATGACGGTCGTGCGATCGATGGAGCTGTGGTGGTGAAGTGGTGATCGGGCAGTTGTGTTCGGTGGTCGGATTCTTTAAAGGCCTGACGGGACGGCCAGGCGAGGTGGTTCAAGTGGATGGAGCCATGGAGGATGCAGCTGCAATGGATGATGAGATGGTTTAGTTTGCTTCGCCGCGTGGAGACCGACGGACGGTTGATGCGGATGTGGCGTGGTGACTTGCGAGTTTGACCCACCCGGACGCGGCAGCAACCGCCGAAATAGAAGCGCGGGAACGTTGCGCCCCGGCTCAGCGGGTTCAGCGAGAGTGGACAACTAGGTAACTGCCCACGGAGACCACGATTTCGAGGGTTTTAACGTGTCAGGCAGGATGCACTGGAACTCATTTAGAGAAAGTCCATTTTAACCCTTAAACTCGTAGAGGTCGGATGAATCAAACCATCAAGTCGAATTCCGTGTCGTTCGCTCTATGAATATGAAGTGTTGAATTCCGATCTAAATCGAACCTTGGACCTGCTTTTCAGATGAAAAAAATAAAATTTTAAATTGCTACTCTCGCTGCCCACATGTCATAATCATCTTCTTACACAATCTTCTTGCTGACTTCTTTCACTGCGAGTGGCAGGCTCGACACCCTCAGCAGCCCATTTCATCGAACAGGCTGTGGTCGAGCCCCAGTTTCCGTCTTGCCCAGCGCATCGAGCAGTGCATTGTAGACAAAGATGAATATGATAGGGATGAGAGATGAATATGACATGCGGAACCGTCTAGCTAGTAAGACAACGGGTATTTCTGGTTGGGATGCACTTTTTCCGGTGCACAAAACCGGTATAGGGTTTGATTTAGACCGGGATTAAACTCCACAGCGCGAATGATAGGAATTTTGACTTCGGATTTCGATTCGTCTGACATATACGAGTTTATGGTTTACAGTGGATTTTTTCCAACTCATTTGATCCCACGGTTTGAAACTTGCTCGCTTCCAAACTAAGATGGCAAACCGGTGACTCGATTGCGCACAAAGGGCGTGATAGCATTGTGTAGGTGAAGAAATCGCCAGCACTGTTTGTCTGCGCGTACGTTCGTTTTTTCTTCTTACAAAATTGCGACTGCCGGTGCAATTGCGCGGCAACACATGGCGGCCGTGTGGCACGTACGTTACGTGAGCCAAAGTGCCAAAAGATCAAGAGCTCGGACCACGTCACAGTAAGGTAAATGGCCGAAACCTGCTAACTTAATGAACCGAACCATAGAGCACTAATTCTTCTTAAGCATCAGTCGATAGTAGGGATAATAACAAAATTTGAAAAATAAAAATTCCACTAAAAATTAAAGTGTTTGTGTGGTATCTTCATCGAGAGAGTAATTCTTACAAAAGACAACTTTGCCAAGCGCAATTGGCACGGAAGTAAAAAGTGCGTCTTCTGTCATCATCACGAGACTATTACACACTTATTCTTCCAATGCGAGTTAGCCAGGTCTATATGGTCAGCCATCCAGATAGGTTCTACCTTACATCCTCCACGTACTGTTGCAAATATTTTTGGCAACTGGTTAAATGGAGTGGATCCTAGGTTTAAACTATTCTGTAGGATAGGCGCGATTGCCGTTATTTGATCGCTGTGGCTATGTAGAAATGACCAGTCTTTTAACGATAAAAATATTTCTGTTATGCAGGTTATTATCGGTGTACAGCTACGCTACGAGTATGGTCGGCCCTGCAGCGTGTGGAGTACCGAGATTTATTTTTGAGGTGGCGTCGAGGCTGGAGGCTGCGGCCAGGGAGTTATTCTCCCGGCATGGATGGCAATATAGTCTCCGGATAGACCTACCATCATCTTAGGCGGATCTACAATTTCTCATTATGATATGTAATTCGGCTTTTTTATTTTATGCCGATCTGGATATTGGTGAACTGATGGTTGTGTGCATCTTAGCTATGCAGAGGCCGGGTGTAATACTTAAAACTTTTAAGTAATAAAATCGCTTTATCTAAAAACGACGAAGAATTGAACAGAGAAAAGAAGAAACCTGACAAACTCATCTCTTGCTCTTTATCAAAAAAAAAACTCATCTATTGCTCCGAGAGTATCTGATGACAACTGTAGTCGATCGTTTGTGAGATTTTTAATTCGGATCTTCTAGTACGTGACGGTTTGGATTTTGGAGGTGGCGTTGGAGCTGGAGTCGCGTTTGGATATTTGGGGTTTTGTCTTGCAACAACTGCTAAACTAATATAACCAACAACTTTAGTGGCAGTGCTCACTGGTGGAGAGGCTGGTGCCACTTTCCCTTCTTCCTCTGCTCTCGGCTACATTAGTTTTGAGAGTCGATTGCTAACGTCGGGCCGATCTGGCCTCTCCGCCGAGTAAGTAGCTGGCCGGAGTTGGTGTGCTGGTGAGGTGCTGGAGCTCTGTATATAGTAGAGATAGGCTAGTTTTTGTGTTTGTCTCTATGACGTTTGGCGATATGCCGGTTTGGAGCACGTTGCGGACGCTACCAAGCGGCGTCTCGTGGCTTACGGCGACGTGTCCTCTGGCGGCGGCGTGTGCGTGCGAGGACGGAGGGGCTGGAGTCGGTGTCTCCTTCCAATAAGCTCGTGCTGGATCGTACTCTGCTTCTGGCTTCTTCAGATCTCCGAGGTGGGGAAGAGATGCGGTGGAGGTGGAGGTTTTGCTGGCTTCCCCCTTTGCTGGAGTTCTTGCGAGCTGTGACGGCGGTGCTTCTTGCCGAGTCCGGCTCGACAGCCTGTCTCTGGTCGGGGCGTGCCCCCCGCCGTTTCTCTTTCATCGACGCCAAAGTCTTGCCGATTCAGCGAGCAGCTCATGCGGCGACCTCAACGGGATTGGATTCCCTATGGCTGGTGCAGGCGAAACTAGCGGCCGTCCGCACCTTCTCGTCTTCTCCACGGTGGTGCGACGGCGATGACATGGTCGGCGGCGGAATTGGAGATGCAGAAATCCCCAAGGATGTGTGCGTGATTTTTGTTTTTGTGGGGTGTTTCTGTAAAAGGGTGGACAGCTGTCCGTGTCTAGATGATTCCAGTGTTATCGTTGTAATCTTGTGCTTAAGTTATCCAGATACGTGTACATTCAAAAAAAAAAAGAGCTGGTGCCCTGTACGGATGATGTACACGACGTTTTCGTGGGGGTATTAACATTCTTGTTTGGGCAGGGTAGGTACTTGACACCGAAGGGACAGTCAGATCAGCTTCGATATTGCTACTGTCTAAAAAAAAAAAAAAAAAAAAAAAACATAATCTTGTTTGGGCAGGGTAGGTACTTGCACACCGGAAGGACAAGTCAGATCAGCTTCGATATTGCTACTGTCTAAAACAGAAACTTCGATGTTGATGCCTACTGTATGATAAAACATAAGCTTTTTTTGACAGTGATAAAACATAAGCTTTTTTTTTTACAATGATTAAAAAATAAGCCTTGATATTACGAGAGACAACCCTTTTCCAGTTGGACCAGCTCAGGGTTATGCGTTTTATTTTTTCGATAACGGGAATACATCGAAAGATATCAATATATTCACTCTCTGCATCAACAAGGTCCGAAGAATCAAGGATGTACACGAAAAAAAGAATAAAAACCCGCCACAGTGATCGACTAGCAGCAGCACACTCAAACAACACAAAAGACATCACCCGGATTACAAAAGAGATTTCTACATAAGCAACGTTTTCAGAAGGGAACAGTGCACAGCATTGTCATCGCCCGATCAAAAATCTTAGGTTTTCATCTTGGAGAAAGGCCGAGTTCTCAGAACAATGACTTCACCAAGCATTGCCTGGTACAACCAATAATGTCAGATCTTAGGTTTTCACCATGAAATTAAGGTCTCAACTCTAACTATATGAAGACGGAACCTTTTCTCGCCCTCACAGCGCTCGCGAACTGTAGCAAACAACAGTAAATACTGTTCATTGCTACAGTACTACAGTAACGCGATCCGGGCCGTCAATTTCATCCGACGCCTCAAACAACATCGCCGCGACATAATTGCAAAAAGGCCCCTCACAAATCCAAAACGTGTCCGCGGTCCACGACTTTACGAGAAGAAGGACTGGTTTGCAAATAGCAAAAAAACAGGGTCCCCTTTGCAAAACTGCGCAGAACTCTCCCCTTCTTCTTCTTCTCGCGCCGGCGCCAGAGCCGCGCCGCGCCGACGCGTTCCGCCGCCGCTCCGGTGCTCCCCGCTTAATCGGCGCACACTCCGACGTTCGTCGTCGCGCCCTCTCCCTCCTCACCCACTCTCGCTTGCCGGAACGAGCGAGCTCGCCGCAATCGACGCCGCCGTGCTCCGAGGCCGCCGCCGCGCCCGCACGTCGCCGGCGACGCTCCGTTGACTCAAATGCGGTGGCGCCGCCACCTACGGCAACCCGCGCCGAGCCGCATCCACCGGCCCAGCCCCGCGTCCCACGTCGCGGGGTGGCGCCGCCTGGCCGTGGTCGCCGTTGCCGCCGCATCTCCGGCCACTGTTCACGTCATCATGATGTCAACAGTGGGCTTGGGCTGCACAAATGGGCTCCGGCCTTATTTTTTTTCCTTCTTTCGTTCTGCTTTTCTATTTTTTCCAAATCTTTTTGAACTTTTCAAAGACATCTCCAAATCAACTGAGACCAAATTCTACAAATTTGTTAAAAAACAAAACAATCACTGTATTAAAAAAAGGTTTGATTAGGTAAATTTCCAAATCAAATGAGACCAAATTCCACAATTTTGTAAAAAAACCAAAATAGTCACTGCATTTAAAAACAAATGTTTCGATAGATAAATATTTTGACAAAATGCAAATTCATTTACTCTAATTATGGCTTGCCTCCAAATTGAATTTAATAAAAATAAATAACTTCAAAAAAAATGTTTGATTAGATACATTTCCAAATCAAATGAGACCAAATTCCACAAATTGTAAAAAAAAAATAGCCACTGATTTAAAAAAAATGTTTGATTAGATTAATATTTCAACAAAATGCAAATTCATTTGCTCTAATTATGGCTTGCTTCTAAATTGAATTTACTAACATACATAACTTCCTAATTTTCCAATTTGAAATTTGAACAGCTTAAACAATGCAAACTTTTCTTGAAATTGAACATATTAAATCCAAGAACCTTTCAAATGTGTACATTTCCAAATTTCAATTATTTACACCTCAATTAAACGCACTTAAGTCTTGATGATGTAAAACCAAGATAATCAAATATTTTTACCAAGTTCTTAAACCTTAAGTAATCATCGACCTCAAGCCATTGACAATTCACACAACCATAACACCACTAAAAGTGTTAAAACAACCAAACGAAATTAATACGATGTCAACGTAGTATCACTTAAAACGACCAAATGAAATGAATATGATGTCAACGTAGTATCGCTTAAAACGAATATTACCTGGCTTCATTTCGTTTTTAACGAACTAGGTATATGCAAAGTCATTATTGTGGATGAGAGATCAGAGACATCATTAAACCCCACACCTGGCATGTAAGACCTCAAATGGTTTATGGTTTACTTCCATGTAGTAAATATTAACCTCACAGTTTTCCGGTGTAAGAATGCTTACAATGATATGTATCAGCAGTCGTGATACCAAACCACTATCAATCTATGTCATCCATTGAAATAAAAGATATTTATAAGTGTGAAATATGCAAAGTCATTATCGTGGATGAGAGATCAGAGACTCATTTGAGACAGCACACCTGGCATGTAAGACCTCAAATGGTTTATGGTTTACTTCCATGTAGTAAATATTAACCTCATATGTTTTCCGGTGCTAGACTGCTCATACAATGATATATGTATCAGCAGTCGTGATACCAACCCACTATATCTATGTCATCCATGAACAAAAGATATTTATGTGTGAAATTACAATGCACTTTATTTTTCAATTATGCTATTGGAAAATGTTGCTTCTTCAGTTATACCTTATGAGGCTCCTTTTAGATCTTATAACAAAGTGTGTGTTATAAATTTATTGGTTTGTATCCAAAACAAAAAGCTGAACACTTATAATATTCTTTTAGGAAAGCATCACAATCAAGGCAACCATAGCACATGTCTATGGCGTTGAGTTACGAGCAAACCTATAAGTATTTCACGATGTGTAAATTCAGTTCTGCTACTTCGGATTTGTTGTTCTTCTTTAGCTTTAACTGTATATAATAACAATACCTGCTTTTTTGAAATTCAGAAATAGTAGTTTCTTCTCTATTGCAATGATCTTGAAAGAGAGAATTAATTATGTTGTTATACTGATATTCCATAAAAGAGAGGATGAGTTTTAGTTTGTGGTTTTTTATTTGTTCATGTAACACATTTCTGGCTTACTTTTCCAATGGTACACTGAACGCATGCTGAGTTATCAGTACATTTACCCTCCTGCCTCCACTATGGTGCATTGCTTTTCTTAGTGACACGACATAACGACGAGTAATATCTTGCTTCTACAAGATCGGAAGCTCATACATGAAAAATAAATAGATATAAGCTGGAAAATAGTATCTATCTACTGATTTTAGGTACTGTTTATCTCATATGTTTTACATGCTGGCTACCAACCTTTCCACGGTCGTCCTCTGTAACACATGAGTGCTAAAAAAAATGTGGTGCAGCCTTTCCATTTAGCTTCTAGAACTTCAAAATGAAAAGCAAACCATCATCGTCAGGGCCATCCATCATCACTCACTAACACATGGAATATCAACCAAATGGAAGTGTCATAATCGATACTTGGTAGTGTCTACAAGCTATGTAGATAATAGTGGCTTAAAACTTCAGCAGTTCAATGTGGAGGTGAAAGCTATTGGTTTTCTTCTGTTTAACCATCATTTATTTAGCTACTGCCAATATTAGAAAAAACTTTTATTTTCTTACTATAAGCCACCATGCCTGCAAAGATAAATGCATTATACAAACAACGTCACCGTTTCTTACAAAAATATATTATGTAACCAAGACTAAAAAGAAAAAAGTTATATTTACAAAAAATATCCACCAAGGAAGCAGCGATGCCGACGCGCCAAATTCAACTTCAATGATTACAAATTTTTCAATTCGATGATTTTCAAACTTAGACAACTTTAAAACACGCCGCAATCATTTTTCAATTTCACTTTAAAATGTCGCCATTTTTCAAATTCGAATGCAATTTTTTTTCCAAAATATATCAAAATTCTAGGGAAAGAAAATATTTACTCTTTGTTAACAAAAAACAAATAAACTTGACTATTCAAATAGGCTTAGATTTGGATAATTTTATACAAAATAAACAACATGTTTGCAAATTCCAATTTGACCAACATTTAAGTCAATATAATTAGAAAATCCATTTGAATTTGATTCCAGTTTTCTTGGGAAAGTTTATTTCGTATGGTGGCAAAATGAAAATGTTTAGATATATTTGTAATTTGATATAAGTATATAACGGTTTTTTTTTTTAGCACTCGATATAAAAATATATTATGTAACCAAGACAAAAAGAAAAAAATTATATTTACAAAAATATCCACCAAGGAAGCAGCGACGATGATCCATGCTACGCAGGTTACAAGTTAATTAGACTATTAGAGTACCAATCATCGAACCAGGGCAGGAAGCTGTCGATCTCGTCGAAACCGGCAACCCAGGGCAGGTCCGGCTCCATGAACGCCAGGGGGATCGGAGACACGGGGGGCGCAGACAATGTCCATCGCGCCGGCTGATCACCAGGCGGCGCCGGTGCGTTCTGCAGCAGAAGCGCACGCGCCACGGCCGGCTTGCTCTCAGTCCACGCCGCCTCGCCGACCTCCTCTTTCGCCACGTTGCGGCGGCAGTGGCCAGCGGTGGCCGCGCTGCTTGCAGCGCCGGCGGGGCCTGGCAGGAAGGGCGTGTCCACCATGCCGCCGGCATGGCATGACGAGCCTGTGGTGCGCTCTCCTCATCGTAGGCGACCAGCGCGAGCTCGTCTGGCTTCGTGGCGTCCGACGTCGTACTGGCGGAGGGGCGGTGGCGCTACGGCGCGCGGCGTCAGCGCTGCTCGCGCCGGCGAGCTCTTAGCGATCGTGATGTGCCAGTAGTTCTTGACGGCGAGGTCCGTTCTCCCGGGGAGCTGGGCGGCGATGACGGACCAGCTGTTGGATCAAATTGCAACCAAAGCAGTATCAGATTAAAAGAAGCACAAGGGCAAGAAGCATCAGGCAGGTGATGCTAACTGTTGGTTGGGCAGAAGCAGAGGAAACTGCCATATGTGCAGACTGCAGAGTGCATTTAGCTTGTCGATGGCAGTAGGACATGGTTTTTCTTTCGGGCTTACCTGCTTCCCCTCTTCCTGTACATCTCACATATGATCCTCTCCTGGCCGGCGTGAAGTTGCCGTGCTTCAAGCCCGGACGGAGGTAGTTCAGCCACCGTGATCGGCAACTCCGGCCACATCGCTGCAGCCCTGCCAATCCATGAATAAAATAACCAGAAATGATTAGCTTATGCACGCACTGCCAAATGCCAGCGATCACGTCAGGATTGAGCATGAGAGTTAATGTGCAGGACGCTAGTTTTTTTAACCAAAAAAAACAGCCAAAGAACTACACTAGGATAACCGTCTCAACTCCGGACAGCAACATTGAAAGTACAAAATCTATAAGAAAGATCCCAAGTGATTCTAAGATAAACCAATGAGACCATAAAAGTGGACCAATCTCTACCAACATGCTTGATCAGAACATGCTCGAAAACAACAGTAAGTTATCTGACTATTAGTACTTCTACTATCATGCCTTGAATTAAAAACATGCTCGAAAACAGTAGTAAGTTATATGACCAGTACTACTATCCTAACAACTTTTAACTTTTTCAGGAAGATCATTTGCGAGCCAAACAAACAAATGCATCACATTTAGCGGCCTGTTTTCTTTTTTAATAAAGGTATACATGGGATTGGGAATTAATATTGACCAACTTTGTAGCAATATGAACAGTTACAAATGTATGTCATGCGTGAAAAGAAAAAACCAACCTAAAGTTTCAGCCAGTGCCTGCCCAACTACGGCCAATACCATACTTCTCAATGTGGTTTTTCATCAAGTCATCCTCTTCCTTGGACCACTTCCCTTCTTCATCCTCCCTTTCTGTTCTACCACTGAACTATTTTGCTTCTTCACTGGACAGAGTTTTTGCTTGTCTCCAATAGGGGCACATGAATGCAAATGGATGGCCCAAGGGCTTAGCTTATAAATAATACTCCCCTCCGTCCTAGTTTGTAGGCCATAATTTACAAATCTCTTTGACCAAGGTGATAGCTAATTGGGACTAAAACCTTGCATGCATTGGTGGAGAGGAAATAGCCAATTACTGTGAGGAAATTAAATGCAATTGTGCCTAACAGGTGGAGGGTTTTGGGATAAATTGTTTTTGAGATTATGCCCTACAAACTAGGACAGAGGGAGTAGTTAGTCGAGTGAAATACCCAATGTGTGATAAGTTGCAACTTTTTAAATTTTACTGCACTGTAAGATATAATATCTCTCTTCTTCTTGTCTTTATTGAGTTTGTCTTGTGTCTAAACCAACGATTCCTATATTCTCAGATACGAAAAAAGAGAAGTGGTAAAAGAGAGAAATTGACAGACGATTGATGAGACTGTAGAGGTAAAATGGTAAAAAGGAAAATAGAGGCAGTAAAGGTAAGTAGGTAACCCAGTCCTGAAGGTATTGTGTAGGCCAATATATTCTCTTCACCGTATAGCTTTAGTGAATACTACTTGTAGTAAGTAAGCATTGTAGTAATACTTTTACTGCTCCTTTTGCTTTCGTGAATAATTTTGATCCATGGTAATCACTGCCTGTGTCGGGTATGTACAGCTCTTTTGTTCTTCAGTTTTTTTTTTTTTTTTTTGACACCTTTGTTCTTCAGATTTCGATTTATCCTGTTTAATTGTCCCCTCCGTTTCAGCCTATTAGATTGTGTTCATGGTTCAAAAGCCTAACACAATAAAATATCTATCTTCAACAAGCTGTTGTTGTAAGCCACCGTGCTTATTTGCATTGCGCAAGGAAGTATACCGGATGCACGTACTACGGCGGAAAACACTTTTAGCTCCCGACCTCCAGTGACTAGTGGGGCTATTTGGAACGCAGGACCTGTAACCGCGAAATTTATAAACATAATGCAAAAGTACTTTGGGAAGTGCCGAAAAAAAAATCTGAAAGTAAGTCCGGATGAATGTATCGATGTATTCTACTCCCTCCGTTCCGAATTACTTGACTTGGGTTTGTTCAATACGGATGTATCTAGACACTAGACAAGTATAGATACATCCGTATTTGGACAAACCCAAGTCAATTAATTTGGAACGGAGGGAGTACATGTGTATAAATTTTCATTAAGAAATACTTTACCACGTGAGCTACATTAAAAGACAAAATTGTGGTTTCGTAATAGCAAATAGTAACTTCATTAACAAATACACTTTACCAGTGAGTTAAAAAAGACTTTTTATGGATTCGTAGTAGGAAATAGCCTACATCAAGCACAACCAAAAAGTTGATCCAACGACTAACCACGTATAGGCCAAGACATATATATCTGAGATTTCTATGCCCGTGTTAACCCTCTCTGAGTCACACGTGACTAGTGCATGAAACTTGACAAGTACAATCTATCCAGTATTGAAAATGTAGATATGGCTATTTGGCGCAATAACAATATCGTACCGTGCCCCGATATGAGTTCCCTTTCTTGTAGATGTCATGCATGAAGTCAAGTCCAAAATATATGATATTGCAAATATTCTTTGAATCTAAATTTCTAAAAATGCAATAAATCATAAAACATGTATCCGATTGATGATCCGTTTCATGGTTGGTTTTACTGCTGACGAGGGGTAGACTCATCAAGACCCATAGTCGAGGTCCCTAGGTTATGAATATGAGGAGAGAACGTGGTAGAGCTGGAAGTATCGTCGGCTGACAAGCAGGGCAAAGATTTTACCCAGGTTCAGGGCCCTCGTGTGGAGGTAACACCCCTACGTCCTGCCTGTCTGTTATTGCTTTGTGAATATGATGGTTACAAGGGTCCCGGCGAGATGTCGATCTCGCTAGGGTTTGGTGGCTCTGAAAGTACGTGGTCTGGTTCGATGGCCCTCCCAGTCCTTAAATAATAGGCTGGGTCTCGGGTGTTCGTAACCGACTCGATTTACAAGTAAGGAAACTCTAAACCGACTATTGTTTCGCCAAACTTGGAGGATACTCCATCTTCGTGGGCCTCCCTTCATGGGCTTCATGTAGGCTCTGATAGTTGGGCCTAGTCGATACGTGCACCAGGTACCCTCATGGTAGGGTACCCGATAGGCATACCCATGTCAGTAGCCCCCGAGTACTTGTCTGATTCGAAGAGTCGGGCATGGACTCATACATCATGCACGTTACATTTTTTGCATCTGTATTTAGAATTCTTATGAAATAGCACATGTTGGCTATGTCGAGTGTTTCATCGACTATGAGTTTTTGCTTATGATAGTCAAGGGATATTAGCTTAGCAGGCCCGGCACACACGACGGATCGGGGCCAGTTAACTACCATTTGTGGCAAAACCATACTAGCTTTCAATCAAACTCGAGTCCCCGGACTCGAATCTGGAACAAACTGGACAGACTCGAAACGGCCGTTGAGGTCTTACGGAATCGAACTGCAGTATAATTTTGAATCAACCCAACGCGTCCGTCGGGGATTTCATCATGTCTGCTGACACGGAACATTTAAGGATAACGCTGCTGGAGCGGTCCTTAGCCCAGCTCGACTGATCGGTGGGTCTTACCTTTGCACTATGCATGCAGCATCCAAGGATCGTCGGATCAACTCGGGAATATTTGAGTGTGATTTTGCTTATGAACTGAGTCGAAATTGTCGACTGATACTTTGCCATTATTCTATCGGGTGCGCGACAGCGCTCCCGATGGGAGTAGCCCCCGAGATTGTGCTTTATTGCTTGCAATGGAGGATAATCTCAAAATCTTTTACCCTGCACATTAGTCAAAGAAATTTTTTGATACGCTCCCGATGGGAGTATGATGTTGCAGTCGAAAGTTTCGACTGGCTCTATGACCTTTGCTGGAAAAACCATCGAGTTTATGGAGAGACATCATTCGAAGAATCATCGAGTGACTTTTGTGCCAGTTGTGCAATATGAATAACGTCAGCAATGACGCATTTTGCGACTGCCATCTCTGACAAGCGGTGGCGTGCTGGTAAGACTGATGGGACGTGACACTTCTGTGGGCCCATTTTTGCAGAGCTGACCAAGATGCGCCGTTTGGACTTGATTTGACCGCTCTGGCGCGGTTTTCACGGGGCGTGATGATGGTTTCCTAGTTTCCCGTGCGTAGTGGGCGGAGTGGCCGGCGACGGTTGCCTCCGCGGCTGCCACGTGTATGGCTAGATTTCGCGCGGAGCGTATGCCTTTGTTTTGACGGTTGCGATCGTTTTGCGATCTGTGGTAAATAGGGACAGCGCTGGCAGAATTTTTTACTTGCCATTTGCCTCTTTGCGCCGCCCCTCGTCTCATCTTCCTCCTCGCCCCACCTCCATTGCTCTGCGCCCAAGCTCTCTTCTCCACCCTCATCCATCGTTGCAATGGCGAAAGGTGGAGGCTCCAAGCGTGGTGCCGCCGCCGCTGCCGCGACCGATGCGGCCAAGGGCAAAAGACCGTGGCGGGTACATCTGCCGCGCCCGCTGAAGAACAGCGGGGACTGGGCGAAGTCCACCGTCAAGGACGCCCATTGCTCAAGCTCCGCGAGCAGGGATATCTGCCACCCGCGGAGCAACTCGCCGTCCGCGCTCCATCGCCCAAGGAGGTATGCCCCGAACCACGCGCCAACGAGCGCGTTTGCTTTGCGGAGTTTGTGTCCAGGGGCTTCTCGCTTCCCCTCCACGACTTTGTTCGTGGCCTCCTTTATGCCTACGGGGTGCAGATCCACGATCTCACCCCGAACGGTATTATGCATATTGCGTGTTTTATCACGCTATGCGAGTGCTTCCTTGGCGTCGCACCCAGCTGGGCGCTATGGAAGACCATATTCATGGTGCGACCCAACAGAGGAGGTGGTCGCACCTACCCCGTGGGCGGCTGCGGCATCCAGGTGCGCAGCGACACCCGCTATTTCCGCCTGAAGACCGTCGACTCCGCGCAAGGCTGGAGGAAAGGGTGGTTTTATGCGAGTGTCGAGCAAGACGGAGTCGCCACCTTCTCGACTGCGGCTTACGTCAGGACCAAGGCGTGGGATCACCAGCTCTCAGCCGAAGAAATGGAGGAAGCGCCCTTTGCTGACTCGAATCGACGGACTGCTGGACAAGGTCACAGGCTTCACTTGATCGCCACCTTTGTAAGAGGCGGTGTGGCCACTCCGTGCCCGAGCGCACCCCATGTGGGAGTATGAGGGCGCGAGTGACTCCACTCGGATGAGCCCAGAGGAACTGTCAAGGAACGAGCTTGTGACGCACGTGCGCACATCACCAGCCTGACGACAGCCGACCCTTGCAACATCGATTGTCCCGTCACGCCATACGGGACGGAAAACCCTTTGCTTGAGGTATGTCTGTAGTTTAATAGTTTGCCACTCGTATTTCTACGATATGTGTTTTTGATTCTGACTTTGCAATTTGTGATGTATGCTATGCAGGGTCACTCGACTGCTGCCTCCCTTCCTCCTCTGCCTGAAAATGGCGAGACTGAAGAAACACAGGCACAGGTGGTGGACCCGAAAGGGGATCAGTCGCCCATCCCTTCTGCCACCACTTCACATGTGGAGGAGGTCGAGGAGGAAGCAGCAGAAGAGGTCCAATCTGAAGACAAGGCCACCTCTGACCAAGAAGTCGATACCGCGCCACCGAAGCGGCGTCGACTGGCCAAGAAGGCGCCTTCTGCTGTGAGTTCACCCGCGAGGGGCAGGGCTTGGAGGATGACGAGGAATCAGGCTCACCACCTGTTTTCCAAGCCGCTCCTTTGCGTGCGTGCTCAACAAGCTCAACTCTTCCTCTTCAGTCGAGTGGTACCCCAGCCTTTGGGGGACCAATTTTTGGCGACTCCGAAGATGAGGAGATGAGGACACAGGTATGTGTTTTTTGAGTATGATATGAAATTTTGTGCTGTCACATATTTGTGCTGACCCCTTTTTGCTTTGTTGTGTTGCCCACAGCGCTGAAAACAATCAGCCTGGGACTCCTCCAGTCGAGAATGTTCCAACCCTGGAGCACTCGAATTATGCACCGACTGGAAACGAGGCTGCCCAGCCAATGGCCACTGATGCTGTCGTTGAGACAGCCAAGGCGGCAACTCCAGATGTCGGGACATCAGTCGCGGCTCCTGAGCCGTGGATGAACCACGTAAGTAGCTTTTTGCTTGACCCGTTTAGTTGTAGGTCTGTGAGAGTTTGAATTTTTGCTGAATTCGTGTGCTGCAGCCCTTCTACCACACCTTGGCAGATTCTGCCAAGGCTTATGTCCAGGTGGAGCAGGAGAGGGATACCATGCGCGCCGAGCTAGAGCGGCTCAGTCGTGAGTTCTCCTTTTTGCTTTTGTTTTGCTGAATTTCTTTTTGCAATGCTTGATTTTGTCGAGTATTGAATGCACGTGATTTTGCTGGGCCAGGCGAGAAGAAGGAGCTGGAAGATGCACTCGCCGCGCAGCGCGAAGAGTCGAAGAAAGAGCTGGCTGCCGCCACCAACTCAGCCGCTGCACGCGAGCGAGGATATGCTGACCAGCTCGCGGCACTCGCGCAGGCCATGGGAGGTGAGTAATCTTTTCTCCTTTTGATATGATGATATAACTGTCGAGTGTCATGAAATGACTTTTGCCTTTTTGAATTGTGCAGAAGCTGTTGGCGCACCGGCCTCTGCGGACGTGGCGAGTGACGATCTTTCGCTGGAACAGGCTGTGGGCGGCTTAGGCGCCTATGCAACCAGGCGAAAGAAGCACTCGCCAAATCGACGAGCACACTTGGCGCTGTATACAAGGTGGTGTTCCCGACTGGCGTAGTGCCGTCGACGGTGGACGACTTCGCCGACGTGTTTGGCCCCGGGACGTCCACCATGGCGGGTTTCGCTCGCGCCAACACGGTACGCGGATCCGAGTCCACCATCAAGCTTCTTATGGGACATGGGATAGATTGCGACTACGAGGCAGCACTGTCTGCGTTCCCTCGGAAGCCAGATGGGAAGCCCATTTCTCTGAAGGGGGTGAGCGGAGCCGCCGCGCGACTGGCCGAGGTTTTTATGACACCATGGAGCGCCGGGCACTCGAGACTGCCAATCGTCTGCTTAGGAAATCGAATCTTAGGTTTAGGGTAGCTGTACCCTTTTGTTTTATGCCTTGTAATGATACCTTCTGAACTGCGCGAGTCTGCGCTTTGTTTGTGCTACCTTGTTTATGCAAACAGTCTTTTGCTAATGTCTTTCACTCGAAGAGTTGTATGCTTATGACATGAGTTTTAGCTTCTGACACAAACTTTGTGTTTGTGATTATGCTCTTTGAACAGTCACGAGAACCTGCTACTGCGACTAGTTCCTCGCAGGCTCCAATCACCACCCGATCCCAGGGTCAGGTGGTAAATGATGCCAAGGTGATGGAGTATATGAAGGCCAAATTTGTGAGAATGGAGCAAGATCTGAAGGACGCCCAGGCTGAGCTGAATCGATTGAGGGCGAGACCCGCGTTGGCCACCCAACGCGAGGAATATGTGCTCGGGGAGATGGATCTTGTGAACAGGCAACTCGAGTGTAAGTTCGAGTCTTGCTCTGTTTACAAGCTTTTTGCGTAGCTTTGTCCTTTTGATCTGACTGGTGCGCCCGTGTTTGTAGGCTTTGTCGACAACTTCCAGGCTGAAAAGATTCGCGTGGAAGGGCGTCTGGATAGCGTGGTTGACGACCCTACGACTGGGCGTCAACACTTTTGGCTTGATAGGTACCATGCCCGCATACTCGCCACCCTGAAGGATCGCGTCTGGCGAAGTGCTGAACTGCTGGAGTTATGCCGGGCAGCGTTTATTCGCCTGAACGAGACTCTTTTTCCTGCGGGGCCACAACCACAAGGGATTCGTGCTTTGTTGAACATCTTCCGTCAAACAAATCCCATTCGAGAGTTGCTGTCTCAGAGACTTGTGATTGGAGCCAACGCTGCAATGGCGTATATGCGTAGTCGAAAACCAAGGTTGGTGTTGCGGACACCTGCAGCCGGAGAGGTTCTCGAACAAAAGACCTGGATGACACGATCCAAGCTGCGGAGACACTAATCGAGTGCACTCGCGAACAGCTTTGCGGTCCCGAGCTGCCCGTAAAGGACGAGCCTGAGGATTAGAATAGTTTGCGAGTGCAATTTTGTATAGGGGGCAGCCCCCGAGTGTAATTTTTGACTCTTTGTATATTGTATAGTTTGTATACTTTGATTTTTTGTCGAGCCCCCGAGTCAGTCGAGCGGGGTTTGTGAAATATGTGTTGGTTGTGAACCAATGACTGTGCAGCCCCCGAGTATTCGAGTGCGGCTGCAGAGTTTTTGTGTTTTTGTTTGGATCCTTGTTACGCAGCCCCCGAGCATTCGGGTGCGGCTAAGGCATTGTGTTTCTGCAAGAGCGAGAGCTCATTTGATCGATAACACAGCCCCCGAGGGTTTCGGGTGCGGTTAAGGTATGAATTATGCGGGTAGTAGCCACAAAGAAGTCGAAGGAACATTGATTTTATTCCTCTTTTGAATGTTAGGCTGCAGGCCGCCTCATTAAAAACCTTCCAGTCCCCTTAGGTACCCTGGTAAGGAAAAGAGCGCGTCTGAAACCTGCAGCCATCCGACATATAGCCTATTACATTGTATGACTGTGAGCACTTTATGCGTAGAAACGGCGCAGATGCGCAACGTTCCAAGGATTATGAGAGAGTTCGCCTGTCTTCGCGTGCTTCAGTCGATATGCGCCTCCACCAAGGACCTCCGTGATGATGAAGGGACCTCCCATGGGGAAGCGAGCTTGTGCACCTTCTTTTGCTTCAGTCGAAGAACCAGGTCGCCAACGACGAAGGACCTGGTTCGCAGTCGACGGCTGTGGTAGTTGCGAGGTCCTGCTGGTAAACAGCTGTGCGGGCCAAGGCCGTGTCGCGCGCCTCATCGAGCAAGTCGACTGCGTCTTCGAGTGCTTCTTCCGCGTCTTCTTCATTGTATGCTTCAACTCGTGGCGCATTGAACCTTACATCTGATGGCAGAATTGCCTCTGCACCATAGACCATGAAGAATGGGGTGAACTGCGTAGAAGTGTTGGGAGTTGTGCGTAGGCTCCATAGCACAGATGGTAGTTCTTCGACCCAAGCACCCGCAGCTCTTTTGAGTGGCACCAGGAGGCGCTTCTTGATCCCACTCGTCACAAGTCCATTGGCCTTTTCGACTTGGCCATTGGATTGTGGATGCGCCACGGATGCGTAGTTGAGCGTAATGTCCTGCTCTTTGCAGAAGGTTTTGAACTCCTCAGCCGTGAAGTTTGTGCCGTTATCAGTGATGATACTGTTTGGGACACCGAAGCGGTAGATGATGCTCTTTATGAAGTTGACTGCCGTAGTAGCAGTCGAATTTGTGATGGGGACCGCCTCGATCCACTTTGTGAACTTGTCGACTGCCACCAGTAGGTGAGTATGCCCGCCATGCGATGATTTTTTGAGTGGCCCAACCATATCGAGCCCCCATTGGGCGAAAGGCCAGGCCAGCGGTATAGTCTTCAACGCCGATGCGGGTGCGTGCGGCCTTGTTGCGAATTTCTGGCAGCCGACGCACCTTTTGACTATGTCCTCCGCGTCTTTGAGTGCTGTAGGCCAGTAAAACCCTGCGCGAAAGGCTTTGGCTACGAGTGATCGACTGCTGGCGTGATGCCCACAGGTACCTGCATGAATATCTCGAAGTATGGCTTGGCCATCTTCGAATGCGATGCATCTTTGGAACATACCTGATATGCTGCGCTTGTATAACTCGCCGTTGATAACGGTGTATGCTTTTGATCTTCGAGTCACGCGTCGGGACTCGGTTATGTCATCTGGTAGCTCGCCGCGGAGTATGTAAGCCAGAAAAGGTTGAGTCCAAGTTGGCTCAATGAGGAGTACCTCGACTGGGGGGTCCTCTGTGCTGGGCGCTTTGCTTTTGGCTGGCGTAGTCGACGGAGGAGGCTCTCGTTTCTCCTTGATAGATCTGTGTTCGATGCGCTCGAGGAAGACACCAGGTGGAATTTGTGCGCCAGTTGAGCCAAGATTGGCTAGCATGTCTGCTTCTTCGTTACTTTCCCTTCCTATGTGCCTCAACTCGCAGCCCTCGAAGCTGCCCTCCAGTGTGTTGTACAGGTCGCGATAAGCGATCATGTTGTCCGCGATTGCGTCGCAGGCCTTCATTGTTTGCTGCACCACGAGATTGGAGTCGCCGTAGATCATCAATCGAGTGCACCCAAGTGCTTTTGCCATCCGCATGCCATGGATCAGAGCCTCGTATTCAGCCTCGTTATTGGAGGGTAGTTTGAATCCCATCTGCAAAACATAACGTAGCTTGTCCCCTTTTGGTGATATGAGGATGACGCCTGCGCCTGCGCCTTCGTGTTTCTTGGACCCATCGAAGTACATGGTCCAGGAATTGGACACGTCTGGTGCTCCAGGTAATTGGGCCTCTATCCACTCGGTTGTGAAGTCGGGTAGGACTTGTGCTTTGATAGCCTTCGGGTGCTCGTACTTGATGTCTCTTGGAGCCAGCTCGATGAGCCATTTTGCGACTCGACCCGTTGCATTGGGGTTTGTGAGGATATCACCGATTGCTGAGTTACTTACCACGGTGATCGGGTGCTCGGTGAAGTAGTGTGTCAACTTCCTTGAGGACATGAATACAGCGTATGCCAGCTTTTGATAGTGCGGGTACCGCTGTTTTGATATGGAGAGAACCTCGCTCAGGTAGTAGACTGGACGTTGTATGCTTTGGATGTGCCCCTCCTCCATGCGTTCGACTACCAGTACGGTGCTCACCACCCTGTTTGTAGCCGAGACATACAGGTAGAGTGGTTCCCGTTCCTTAGGTGCGACGAGGATCGGAGGGCTTGTGAGGATCCGCTTGAGATCTGTGAAGGCTGCTTCAGCTTCTGGCGTCCACTCGAACTTGTCCGCCTTCTTCATCAGTCGATAGAATGGTAGAGCCTTTTCACCCAGTTTGCTGATGAATCGACTGAGCGCTGCTACTCGTCCTGCTAGTTTCTGCACATCGTGAAGCTTTGAAGGCCTTTGCATTGTGAGGATGGCCTGTATTTTCTCCGGGTCTGCTTCGATTCCACGGGCAGAGACTAGGTACCCTAGAGCTGCCCGGCTGGAACGCCGAACGTGCACTTCTTAGGATTGAGCTTGATATGGAAGCGTTTGAGGTTTGCGAACGTCTCCCTCAAATCGTCGAGTAGTGTGTGTTCTTCCCTTGTGGTAATGACAATGTCATCCACGTAGACCTGGACGTTGCGTCCGATTTGCTTTTTGAGGCAGTCCTGCATCATGCGCTGGTATGTTGCACCCGCGTTTTTGAGCCCAAAGGGCATAGTTGTGTAGCAGTAGACCCCGAGTGGGGTTATGAACGCCGTTTTTTCTTCGTCTTCTTGCTTCATCCTTATCTGGTGATAACCTGAGTAAGCATCCAGAAAGGAGAGTCGTGCGCATCCGGCGGTGGAGTCGACGATCTGGTCGATTCGGGGTAGCGGGAAGTGATCCTTTGGACAGCACTTGTTCAGCGCTGTGAAGTCCACGCACATCCGAAGGATGTCTGTATGCTTCTTCTCTACGAGTACGGGGTTGGCCACCCATTGTGATTTCTTGATTTCCCTAATGAATCCTGCTGCGAGTAACCGGTCGACTTCAGATTCGACTGCGGTTCGCTTTGGGCCGGAGATTCGACGCATCGTTTGCTTGACTGGCTTTGCATCTGGAAACAATTGGAGAGAGTGCTCGGCGAATTCCCTGGGAATACCTGGCATGTCGGCTGGACACCACGCAAATATTTCCCAGTTCTCACGGAGGAATTCGACGAGCGCGCCTTCCTATGCGATAGGCAGGCTCGAAGATATGTTGACTGTCTTGGACGGATCGGTCGGGTGCACCTGATGCGACCTTGTGTCATTTGTAGCATTGAAGGATCTGTCGACTGCCAACTTCTTATGCTCCGGAAGGAGTGTGCGGTCGTTGGAAATCGCCAGTCGGCGAGTGATTCTTCCACCCCGAACATCTCGGAGATTTTGCTGAACTCGCGGTCGCAAGCATCGGACCTTTGAAAGTTTCCACGGACAGTATGACTCCCTTTGGTCCTGGCATCTTCAGCGTGAGGTACGCATAGTGTGGCACCGCCATGAATCGAGCAAACGTCGGGCGACCAAGAATAGCATGGTATTGTGATTTCCAGTCGACGACCTCGAACTCAATCGACTCTGTCCTGAAGTGGCTTTTGTCCCCGAACGTAACGTCGAGTTGTATGGTGCCTTCTGGGCTAATTGCTTTGCCAGGAACAATACCGTGGAAGGTATTTGAAGATTTTGGGAGGTTTTCGACTGACCTGTTCATTTTGCGGAGCGTGTCCGCGAAGATGATGTTTATGCCGCTGCCTCCATCCATGAAGACCTTGGTCATGGCGTAGCCTCCTATTTGCGCGTCGAGTACCAGAGCCGCGTGCCCTGGTCGAACTACAGCTGGGGGATGATCCTCTCGACTGAAGCTTATGATGGTTTCCGATCCCTTCAGAAATTCGGGCACGGCAGGAGGTGCCATGACAGCCATGTTCACCTGTCGAGTGATTAGCTTTTGCTGCCTGTTGAGGGGCGACCCTTTTGTATCATGTACATCTGCCCGTGGGGCTGTGGATATTGATCATCTTCCGCCCGTAGTACGGGTTGTATGGCACCTGCGAGGTTTGCGCCTGGAGCAGGCTGTGGTGGTGGTTGCGGTGGCGGCTGTGGCGCCATGAGAGCGGGCACAGCGTTCGGCTGTGGTGCGGGTGCAGGCGTGGGCTGAGCAGGTGCTGGGCCGTACCTTTTGAGTCGTATCATGTAGTCAGTCGCCATTTGGTCGAATTCCCTGCAGTTCCTTAGGGTGTGATTGGAGCGTAGTTTTCCGTCGTCCCCCTTGAAGAGGTGGAATCTGCACCAGTCGTCCATCTTTTCCTCGAATGACCGCTCGGGTTTTGCGTCGCTGCGTTTGCGCCATTCTTGCCTTTTGTAGCTGTCGCTCCGCTGCTCGCGATCTCGACTGTCCCGTCGATCATCCGAGCGTCGATTGCTTCTATCTTGGTCTCCCGGGTTGTGTGTATCCAGCCGCCATGAACTCGGGTCTGTTATCGTCGTAAGGACGTTTGGAACGTTTGCGCCTGCGATCTTCTCTGTATGAATCTCTGCGGCCTCGACTGCCGCTTTCGTAGTTGTCGCGTGGTGGGGAAGCACGGGATCTGCGTACAGAATCCTCTCCATCTGCCCACTCAGTCGCAACTTTGATGAGGTCAGCCAGGGAGGTTGGCTTTTCACGACCAGTGCCTCTTTGAAGTCCTTCCTGGCGAGACCTTGTATGAAGGCATCCATGGCCCTGTCTTCTGACACTTTGCCAACCGAATTGCGTATTTCGGTCCACCGCCGTATGTATGATCTCAACGACTCGTCTGATCGTTGAGTGCATGCCCTTAATTCTTCGAATGTCTTCGGGCGCTCACATAGAGGCTCGAAGTTTTTGATGAAGTCTCTGCGGAAATCGTCCCACGAGTCGTATGATGATGGAGGGAGCGCCTTGAGCCAGTCGCGGGCAGTTCCTTCGAGCATGAGTCGTATGTACTGCATCGCCGTGGTGTTCGTGCCACGCTGGCATGCCACGGCGAGTCTGTAATCTTCTAGCCACCCGGAAGGTTCTTGGCGACCGTTGTACTTGGGTTGTTCGCCTGTCAACTTGAACCTTTGGGCATCCGCGTCTCACGGATGCGTCGAGTGAAGCACAATGCTCCGCATGGCTCTGGTTCGCGATCAGAGTATGAATCGCTGCTATAGGATCTTCGAGATCTGCTTCTGCTGGACCTGTGCCGGCGCGTGCTTCTCCTTCCTTCATCCGAGTGGTGGCTGCGACCACTGCGATGATGTGCTGCGTGTCGTGAGTCGACTATGTCGCGATCGCGATTCCTTGCTGGAGTTTTGTCTTCTGGCTGTATAGCCTGTGCCGCTAGAGCTAGCGATTTGAGTTGTTGGCGATGCAGGGCTGCGTTAGGGTCATTCGCCGGAGGTTGCATTGCCTTGAGGTAAGCACCTACGGAGAATAATGCACCCGCAGCAGTTTTGGGCACTGGGATTCCGTTAGCGTCCTCTGTCATGAACGACAGGTTACGGGTGATTGCTACCCTTTCATGTTCTGGAAGGCTTGCCAACCGCGACCTAGGTCGTGGGGTTGGTTGCATTGTGGACCCGAGGGATTGCTCCCTTCTTCGGGCACTCGAGAGGCTGGCTTGCCTTTTGCGCTCTTCGAGCGTGCTCGGTAGTTTTGCAGTCGAATTGACTCCTGCCAGTTGAAGTACTGGAAGGTCAACATCTCCTCTGGGGTGGAATTTGGTGGCATCATTGTGCACTCCTTTATGACTTTATCTGCTTTTGCTGCCATCTCCTCCGTGATTGTCAAGGTTGTGACCCCATCCGGCATGGTTACCGTGCATGGGAATTGTGCAGGCCTGCGAGCGGCTGCGTCTGCGGATGATTCTGCGGTGAAGGCCACGTAGACCTGATGGGGCGTGACCCGAGGACAGGTGTATGTGCTGTCGATTCCAGTCATGGACTCGACGTCGCCGTCGAGGCTCATGTCAGAGCCAGTATGTTCATCGAGTAGATCTTCGAGGCGAATCTCGTTGTCGATGTTCATCGCCTATGCTCATCTCGGTGTTGGCGAGCCATTATGGATTCTGAGTCGAGGTTGGTGTTGGTGAAGATCTCCGAGTCGACGTTGCTGTCGTTATGAATCGCGGGCTCGTAGAAGTCATCGAGGGAGATCCCGCAGTCGAAACTTCGTCGAGTGGTAGGTTGAAGTCGACGTTGCTTGTGCGGTATGCTGATTCTGCCTCCTCGCCTTGGAGTTCCGTCATCATGAACCTGTCGATCTCGCCGGTCGACATGGTTGTTGCGGGCGAGCAGGCTTCAGGAATCGACGACGGGGCGAGAGCAGTCGACGGAGCCTCGAGTGCGCCCAGCACCAGTTGTTGCGGATCTGTCGAGTCCTGCGTGCCAAGATTGTTTACGAAAAAATTGAATGCTCCAACAGTTAAGCTCAAACCTGATTCAGGGTGTGTTTGGTTCAGCTGTGGATTCCAAAAAAGCTGCTGTGAACTGTGAGCTGTGAAAAATCAGCTGTGAGTTGAGAACTGTGACAAAGCTGGAAGTTGTTTGGCGAAAACAACAATGAAACTGTGGATTTTGTGTGAATCATCTGTACTTTTTTGAAACTATGGATGTGTCGTTGGCCGGATCGTCGCGCCTCGCCGGACCTCGCCGGAGCATCGTTGGAGTTGGTTGAAAGCTCGCTTGAGTTCGCCGGCTCGCCGTGCCTCGCCGGACCACTTTGTCGGAGCTCGCCGGAACATCGTCGGAGTTGACCGAAATCTCGCTTGAGTTCGCCGGATCGTCGTGCCTCGCCGGACCAGTTATGTCTACAATGTTGCGTACGTTTTGGACAAGTGTTATCTTGCGAACTTCAAACAAATAAACATGTACATGCACTCACGCTGTACCATTGTCATTTACAGTTCTACACACATATCAAATGTATTGCCATATTGATGATGGAGGAGCAGGACGGGTTGAACAGTTTGCGGCGACGCTGCAGTACGTACGCGCCATAGAAGGCCAAGTGCCGCTCCAGGTCGACGAAGCTGTACGGGAGTCATGGAAGAGTCGGGGCGCCGCCGGGCGTCGTCGGGAATAGAGCGAGAAGAAGACGGGGAGGGCTCGCGTGAGGGGCTAAAACAAATGAACCGAAGTGGTACGACTTACCAAGGGCATTGGTGGGTAATTTTCTTACGAAGTTGGAAGTCACCGCGGTGGAAGCAGGGGTCGAGGTGCTGTGGAAAATACACTACTAGAAGCAGGTGCGTTTGTAGAAGCAGGTGCCAAAAATTTCCGTTTGGTTGGCTTTCAACTTATTCGTAGCAGAAGTTGGTGGGGGAAGCCGAACCAAACGGACCCTCAAAGCCAGAAAACGCCTCCTGAAGCTCCGGCGAGTGCGGATTGAAATTCATTGGAAGAGCAGATGCGCTTTTTGCGGGTGAAGCGGGCAGGCTGCCGCTTTTCGAGTAGATCGGCGAGTCGCCGTGTGTCGCCTGGATCGGCGAGTTGCTGTTTGCTGACATGGCCGGCGAGTTGCCGTTTGCAGATGAGATCGGCGAGTTGCCGTTTGCTGGTGCGATCGGCGATTTGCCGTTTGCTGTTGGGACCGGCGAAACTTCGAGTCCAGCGCTATTCTTTCCCATAGACGGCGCCACTTGACGAGGGGTAGACTCATCAAGACCCATAGTCGAGGTCCCTAGGTTATGAATATGAGGGAGAGAACGTGGTAGAGCTGGAAGTATCGTCGGCTGACAAGCAGGGCAAAGATTTTACCCAGGTTCAGGGCCCTCGTGTGGAGGTAACACCCCTACGTCCTGCCTGTCTGTTATTGCTTTGTGAATATAATGGTTACAAGGGTCCCGGCGAGATGTCGATCTCGCTAGGGTTTTGGTGGCTCTGAAAGTACGTGGTCCGGTTCGATGGCCCTCCCAGTCCTTAAATAATAGGACGGGTCTCGGGTGTTCGTAACCGACTCGATTTACAAGTAAGGAAACTCTAAACCGACTATTGTTTCGCCAAACTTGGAGGATACTCCATCTTCGTGGGCCTCCCTTCATGGGCTTTATGTAGGCTCTGATAGTTGGGCCTAGTCGATACGTGCACCAGGTACCCTCATGGTAGGGTACCCAATAGGCATACCCATGTCAACTGCAGTGAGATTTTTGAAAGAATGTCACATATTGATATGTTTGGATGAGTTATTTTCTATCGGTAGGATTTTTTGACACAACTAGCCCCCTCATCATCTTTTCATTAAAGAAACCACATCCGTTCATGAAAAGGAAACAAAAAAAACTATGTAACATAACTATTCACTATCTACTGCATAGCAACGCTATGGCCACGGGTCAAATAGTGCATTGGCAACGGAGAAAGGGGCTATCACCCGAGGCTACTTATCACATCGATCACCAGGTGTACGAAAACACCCTTCAACCTCTACAGATTCAAACACATCAAAGAACAAACTTAAGTATCTCCAATTTTTTAGTAGCAAGAAATGAATGTGCCCGTTTGCAAGTCTTGCTACAGTCGGTACCAAGCCATGCCTGCGCGAGTGAAAGGACAAGGATGTCGCCTAGAGGGGGTGAATAGGCGATTTAAAACTTTTCTGGATTAGGCTTGATAATTGCGGAATAAAACTAGGTGTTTAAATAACAAGCTAACAACCTAAATAAACTAGGCTCACATATGTGCACCAACAACTTATGCTAAGCAAGACAAGTAACAAGGTGATAGCAAGATATAATACTTCAAGCACGAAGGCTATCACAATGTAAGGTGCATAAGTAAAGAGCTCGGGTATAGAAATAACCGAGGCACGCGAAGACGATGATGTATTCCCGAGTTCCTCCTTTTTAGGAGAGTACGTCTTGTTGGAGGGGTGTGAGTTTCAAACTCAAACGCCACAAATGGCCTCACCCTATTTTCCGATGAATCTCGAACAAAAGGTCGGTTCACCTTCCACTATCGGAATCCTTCAAGGCGGAATCCGGAGCCTTTACACCAATCTTGAGGCACAACCCACAAAAGGATTGGGAGCTCCCAAGTGACCACAAAAGATCTCAATCACCACAATGGCGTCTAGGGTCCAAACACCCAAGAGTAACAAGCTCACAAACTTTCAACTTCCACGAATCCTCGTGGAGAGCACAAACCGATGCACCAAATGCAATGGCAAGAGCACAAGTGCCCAAATCCTTCACTCTCAAATCCCACCAAGAGCAACTAATGCTTATGGGGGGAGAAGAGAAGAAGAACAAAGAAAAACTCAACAAATGAAATTCCAAGATCAAGATCTACAAGGTTCCCCTCACTTAGAGGAGGGATGGATTGGTGGAAATGTAGATCTAGATCTCTTCTCTTTTTTCCCTCAAAGATATGCAAGAATCATGGGAGGAATTGGGAGAGGGGCAAGCTTTCCGAGGTCAACAATGGAGGTGAGAGAGGGCGAAATTTCGTGCTTGGAAGAGCTTATCTCTTTGGGGAAGAAGGGGGCCTTTTATAGGTCCCACGCAGAAAAGAGCCGTTGCAGGAAAAATAACACCAGAGACTCCGGTCCGTGAGGCCGGAGACTCCGGCCCGGGTGGAGACTCCGGTCCTGGGGGGCGGAGACTCCGGTCTGACCAGAGACGCTGAAGTCTCCGGGGCACTTCCGGCCCACTTCCGGCCTCTATACCGAGAGTGCCGTCCATGGGGGCGTAAGTGCCAAAACCGGTAGGCCGGAAACTCCGGTACCCCTGAGTCCGGAGACTCCGGTGCGTTGTGAGCACACCCCAAAAGGCACATCTCGAAATAATCAGATTTCTGACCCAGACCGGAGATTCCGGTGTGATTACACCGGAGACTCCGCCCTATAAAAACTGCAGAAAGATCCAACATGAAAGCAAACATATCTTGAGCATACGAACTCCGTTTTCGATGTTCTTGGGCTCGTTGGAATCACCACAACGAGCTTTACAAGATCATGCAGAGAAACGTCATATTCCAACAATGGAGTATGAAACCAAATGTAGAAAGGTAAAACCTCTCTAAAAACGATGAACCGGAAGAAACTCCAAAACCAAAAACGCAACAAGTTTTCCATACGAAATCCGTTTTCGGTAAACTTGGGCTTGTCATGAAGATCACTACAAGCACCAAAACCCAACAAGGAGAAAAACCAAATAAGAACCAAGAAAGATGATATGCAAAGTATGCAAAGATTTGAGCTCTCCACAAAGATGCGATCAAGTTACTCACTTGAGAGCCCCTCTTGATAGTAAGCCGTCTATCCTATAAAACGGTCTCCCACTAACACCATGAGACCGGTAAAATAGAAACCCTATCAAGATCATACCTTTGCCTTGCGCATTCCACTTGAGCTAGATGACGACGATCTTGATCTCTTCAAGTGGGCCACCTTTCTTGATTGCGCTTTGCTTGGTGAAGACTCACATATCGCTCCCCATACACCAATATGGGAGAGCCTCTATAAGGCACATCTTCACTTGACCAATATCTCCAAATGGGTGACAAGCTTCAAGCATAGGATTTCTTCGATATGCTTCTCTTGAACTTGCACTTCATCTTCTTCTCTTAATATATATATGATGACTTGAATATTACTTTGGTCGTCACTTTATCTTCTTCTTTCAATCTTGATACCAACACATGGTGTTCAAGCATTGCCAATGGACAAGCCCTACAAGGATAGCTCAATGCAACCATTAGTCCATAGAGATTGGCATTAATTACCAAAACCACACATGAGGGCTCATGCACTTTCAGCGAGTACATCTCTCGAATCACCTTCTTAATCTTCGCAAAACCATCTTCAAGGCTTCCATTGTCCTATTTTTCTGCAAGATTGTCCATGATTTAATTAAGATGCAAAGGCCAATGATTACCGAGGCATGTTTAAGAAAATGTGAAACAAGTTGAGTTTCTCCAATTTTATGAAAGTTACATGAGATGACCCACAAAACTCTTTGTAAAAATCAGTAGTATGTTTAAGCAAATTCTCGTATTCGATTACTTCATCACCATTATTCAGCAAAACTGACATATGCCTTTTTTTCTATCCGCTTTTTGGTGAAAGTACTTAGTACTGCCATCACCTTTCTTCAATCTTTCTCAATTTTACCATTTCAGTTCCCATCTCTCAAGAATGTCCCGAGACAAGTATCAAAACTAGTTTAAATTCTCTTCCGGTTATAATAGATAATTTTCCATTAATAGATAGATTTTTTTTTAGATTTGCATGTATGTAACTAAGTCCATTCCGAATTCAAGGGTTTCAATAAACTACCTGCACCAGTTCCTTTGGGGATTGACGAACAACAAAGAAACATAATAGTGTTTATTAGTGTTGCATAAAATGAAATGGGGGCGTGGCCAAGTGGTAAGGCAGAGGGTTTTGGTCACGTTACTCGGAAGTTCGAATCCTTCCATCCCAGATTGTTTCTGATAGACAAAATGTAATATGTGTTATGTAGCTATCGGTCAAAGAGCATCCTCTATGGCTCAAGTAGTAAAAGTTTAAAACATATGGTATACCTCTCTTGTAGACATATCAATATGACAATATACTCCATTTGTTTTACAATAATCTACATTATAGATTACCTACGTATAAAATGAAACAATCCAGCTCTCTTTGTTGGATGTCATTAATTTTAATGTGGATTGGATTGATTGTTTTCGTATCTAAGTAATACTATTAAATAATGACTTGCTAATTTTTTTTAAAATTTATAGAATGTTGATTAGTATATTGAAGCAGCGGTTGGCTATATGCTCATGCCATGTCAGTTAGAGTCTTAAAAATCCATTCAATAGGCTTGCTTTATTGAATATTTACATACTATCTTCATAATATTAATTTAGCACTAAATCATGTCTAGATACATATAATTCATGATAATTAATATGAATCAGAGTGAGTATGCAATATTTTTTATTGTTGGGCTACATGCAAGACTCATCCCGCTTGAATTTATTGCATGCAGTCGGCACTAGCGTTTGCAATGGGCTACAAGCTAGCCATAGTGTTTCGATTCTTGTGCTGCAACAAGCGATTCATGAAGCGCCGGATCTAATCTCTCTCCTCCCTTCTCCCCTTCACCTAGAATTTTTCTGATGTGGATTTGTCTCCCCTTCACGTGTACCTTCACCTTATTCGGTACATCGGCATCCCAGAGGGCAAGCCACCTTTGTGATCCTCACACGTGGATGAAGCACTAGCACTACCAACATGCAGTCTCTTACTTTGAGCTTTCAGATGATATGTAGATTTCACACTAAAGCACCCATTTTTGGTGTAGTTCCGTGCAAGGTAATCTCCTGTTCCAGCACGACCTACGGGTATCTTTAGAATGTCCTCCACATCAACATCGAAGACTCTCTCTCACCTTTACTTCATTCCAACCAGTTCCTCCAGGAAGTAGCAAGTAGCAACCCGGGTGACTTCTTCCTTTGATTTCTGTCCAAGCGGAATTTGAGCACTAGCACGTGGGATCCAATTATCTTCGCCATATGAGCCCTTCCTTCAACAAATCTCTCCCATGTGAAAGGACATGTGACCCTTAATCTTGTTTTGGTGTTTGATTACAACACTTGGAGTGTTTAACCGTCTGCCTAAGTGCTTATAGGAAAAGTTAAAGGTTAAAGAAGATCTCTCTATGTGCAAAAAGGAGAAAGGGAAGCTTACTAAAAGATGAATCCTGAAGTTTCTGGTTGGCCGGCCTGGCCGGGCTGGTTCTCTCTCAAGGCCGGGGGCTTCGGGTTCCCTGCCGGCCTCCATCTCCTAGCCGGCCTAAGCCAGGCCATAGGCCGGGTGCCTCTGGTGCTTGGACGGTCTCGAACACACTTGGCCGGCCTAGGCCGGCCCGTCGAAGACCAAGGCTGGGCCTCTCTAGTGGTCAGCCGGCCTCCAGCTTTTTTAGGTCGGCCTGGCCGGGCTCCAAAGCCGGGCTCGCGTACGCTGATTGGATAACCCTTCAACGGCCACATTTCTCCCCACCCTATAAAAAGGATTGTCTTCTACCTTTAGAAGGGGTCACTTGAAGCTTTCTCTCTCCACCATTTGTGACCACCGCAAAACTCATAGATCTCCCAATCCCTCCACCCAAACTCGTTGATCTTTGGAGGATTGAAGGAGAAGGCCTCGATCTACATCTTCACCAAGCCGTTCTTCATTTTCCCCTCATTCACTTGAGCGATTTGAGCCTAGGGTTTCCATTGGGAAAACCTAGGCATCTTGTTGATCTTACTTCTTGTCTATTGTGACAGATTGTAGCTGTTCAGGAGCCCCCAATTCAGTTGTGGGTGTGTGCCCCAGATTGTTGTTGTAAAGGCTCCGGATTCCGCTTCGAAGGATTCCGATAGTTGAAGGTGAACCAATCCTTTGTGGTGCGGTTCATCGGAGAATAAGGTGAGCCTGTTGTGGCGTTGAGACCAACCTGTTGTGGTGGTTTCACACCTCTCCAACGAGACGTACTCCACTAAAAAGGAGGAATTCGGAATTACATCCTTGTCTCCGCGTGCTTCACTTTCGGTTATCTCTTTATCGTTACCTTTACTTGTATCCTGTATCTTGTTTAGAGTTAACTTGTCATATAGGTAAATTTACCATAGTTGCATATCTAGAGAATTTACCTTTGTGTCAAGCCTTAATCGAAAAAGAACTAAAAATTGGGTAGCACCTATTGACCCCCCCCCCCCCCCCCCCTCTAGGTGACCATACGAATCCTTTCACCATGCAAGATGCTTCTCCAAGTGAAAGATGCATTACCTAGGCATTTCATGAAATCACCATCAGAAAAAATACCGAGCTTGCAACACTCTTGCACATAATAAACATGGGTTTGTAAGGACTCTCCATGCCTGTTTTGCTAAGAGGGCTTGATTAAACGGAGATAATTCTCTAAAGCCCATCCATCCACTTCCTTTAGGTGCACACATCCTCTCCCAGCTAATCCAGTGAACTTTCCGTTTACCATCCGCATCACCCCACCAGAATTGGGAAGAGATCGAGGTTAGCTTGGAGCACATCGATTCTGTTAGCTTAAAACATCCCATAGTGTATGTCAGGACTGCTTGCAGAACCGATTTAACCAGTGCTTCTTTTCCTGCCTTTGAGAGCCCTTGGTCTTTCCAACCTCGAACATTCTCCCATGATCGCTTAGGCAAATGTTTGAACACCCCATTCTTGGACTTGCCAACCATAGTTGGTAACCCGAGATATTTTCCGGAAAGAGCTTCCCAAAATGTAATATGTGTTTATGTAGCTATCGGTCAAAGAGCATCCTCTGTGGCTCAAGTAGTAAAACATATGGTATACCTCTCTTGTAGACATATCAATATGACAATATACTCCATTTGTTTCACAATAATCTACAATATAGATTACCTACGTATAAAACGAAACAATCCAGCTCTCTGTTGGATGTCATTAATTTTTAATGTGGATTGGATTGATTGTTTTCGTATCTAAGTAATACTATTAACTAATTACTTGCTAATTTGTTTTAAAATTTATAGATGTTGATTAGTATATTGAAGCAGCGGTTGGCTATATGCTCATGCCATGTCATTTAGAGCCATCATAAAAAAATACATACAATAGGTTGGCTTTATTTAATATTTACGTACTATATTCATTATATTTAGCACTAAATCATATCTAGATACATCTAATTCAGCGATAATTAATATGAATCAGGGTGAGTATGTAATATTTTTTTATTGTTGAGCTACATGCAAGCCTCATCCCGCTTGTATTAATTGCATGCAGTCGGCACTAGCGTTTGCAATGAGCTACAATCTAGCCGTAGTGTTTTAATTCTCGCTGCAACTAGCGATTCATGAAGCGCCGGCTCTAATTTCTCTCCTCCCTTCTCTCCCCTTCACCTAGGATTTTCCCAATGTGGATTTGTCTATAGCCTGTTGATTAGTCTCTATTGTACTTGCTCTAATCCGACAGATCGACCATAAGCAGGAAGGTGGGCCCCGAAACACAGCAACCAATGAGAATTCAGATTTCAGAAGTTGGAACGTACTAAACCTAGGATTTTTAATCCCCCCAAATTGCAACGCACCCCTCGCATTCGACGCCGCGGCGAAATGCGGCGACCAAACGACGCCGGCAGCGGCGGCGACGCGGCCGATTGGAGGCGTGACGATCCCGCGGAGTCCTCCCACGCGTTCGACGGTAGCGACGACGAGCCGCATCAGCCGACGCCGACGGGGCCTCCTTCGACGACCCGCTGTGGCAGTGGAGGAGCCAGGGCCTCTCCGAGGTGGTGCTCTCGTGGTCGGTGGACCAAATCCTGAACAAGGACCTGCTCCGCGATAAGGTAACGGGCTGCTAACCTCCATCCCTCCTCCCCCCACAATTCGCTGTCTAAGCTACTTGGTGTGGGTTGCGAGTGATCCCCGTGGATCTGAAGAAACGTGTGGCTTCATACGCCTGAATGGGATTTATACTGGGGTAATTTTGAATTACTACAGTATGTAGCATGTGCTGTGCATAGGTAGAGAATTTTGTGTGGATTTGGTAATTATGCCGGGGACTTGAAAATTACTGGTAGAGGTTTTCACTTTTTAGGGGAGCATTGACGCACATTCTTATATGCCCGAGGAATGAAAATTTTGTAGTAAAACTGCGGGAAATTAAAATGCTTAACTACATTAACAATGGAAGCCCAGTGGGTATGCTGTTTACGAGCTATATGAACTTTGTTTTGCCAATTGCCTACAATAAAACTATGGATTCATGGAATGAAATGTCGTTACAGGTGACCAAGATTCCTGAGACGTTTAACAGCAATGAACATTACATGACATCCTTTTTTGGACCACTTCTAGAGGAGGTCCGGGGTGATATGTCCTCAAGCATGGAGGACATCTCCGGAGCTCCATACGCAAGAGTGCTGTCAGTCAATGCATCGAGAAAGAGGAAAGGAATGTTTGAGATCACTCTCGACAGATGGAGGGGACGTGGTTCTGAGGCCGATGGATATAGGCCCAAAGCAGCAGACGTGCTACTTATTTCAGAAACAAGACCAGCAAATCAATCCCATATTCTCAAACAATCCAAATCCTGTGTCATCGTATGGATCAATAATATTCAGGGTAATAAGATGACCGTCAAGGCATCACGGTGGATGGAGTCTGGGGCTGATGGAGATGAAAGGCAACCAATGGGTGTTAACAAGTATGAGAAGTTGTGCGCTGAAGATTTGGACAAGTCATGGGAGATATTGGATCAAGAAGCAATGGCTCAGAAATCCATAAACTCACGTGCAAATGAAAAAATCAGGAGAGAACCACCAAAAGGTAGAAAGTGCCTTGAGAAGTGTAGTGATCCGCAGGAACAAAATGACACAGGGATGCGTGGAAATTCATCAAGGCGTTGGACCTTCTATGCTATGCACCTGACTAATATGATAACATATGATCGTGTTTGGATTGTGCTCCGAAGGGGGCTGACAATGCAATCAGAAGTCATTCTTAACATGCTGGGCAAAAACAATTATGTAAGTCTTTCGGTTTCAATGTCTCCTTCCAGATTAATTTGCACTGCTCAAGCGATACTGCTCTGGCATGTAAACGTATGTATATTTGATTTGATATGCGTTTGTGTAGAGGTACCTAAGGATCATCAAGTTCCATATCTTTTATACCATGCGAATGAACTGCATATTCTGATACTAGTTCATCTTTTTTAATCTCTTTTTGCACAGAATGGAAGAATATATTTATTTACCTACACGCTGTTGAACTATATGCTGCAGCCCTTGTTTTACCGTACTCATAAATTTGCATAATCTTGCTCATCTAGTTGATATAGTCAATGATATATGGACTCTGTAAAAGATTACTTGCCAGGTCATGTACTCATGTAGTATGGTAAATTCCATATTAAGGTTAATTCGTTGGCGTCTGGTTTAGCTGTACATCATGTGACATTGTATCTCATCCCTGTCATTATGTTGCTACCATTAAACTTCAAACCACAGACGTCATTTGCATTCTCGTTTTTTAGTTAAGAAGCTAAAGTTATTCTTATTGTAAAAACTAATGTGATGTATGCTTGATCATACTTTTCACATTTTGGTATTGGTATTATTTCTCTTCTTTGTTTACATAGTCCCTCTATGTAACTGTTGTGTCCTTCTGCATTTTGTGTTGAGCGCTGAATTTTCAAATTGATGTTTTTGCAGGCTATTAGACATTGTAAGGACTGCAGCAATAAATCACATGGTGAAATAAAGGATTATCTCTGCAATTTTAAGCTGAATGACTCGCAGCTTGATGCAGTAGCAAGCTGTATTTCATCTAGTAATTGTCCTCATAGATCTTCTTCCGTGGGGCTAATTTGGGGCCCACCTGGCACGGGTAAAACTACAACACTTGCAGTAATGCTACACATGCTTCTGATGAAGAAACAGAGAATTCTTGCATGTGCTCCAACCAACATGGCTGTCTTGCAAGTAGCTTCTCGTCTTATCGGGTTGATTGAGAACTTGTCTCTAAGCCATAACTATTCCTTTGGTGACATCATTTTATTTGGTAACAAGGACCGTTTGCACATCGGCAAGGAGTTGTCGAAAATATATTTGGATGATCGTGTCAAGAGGTTGCTGAGGTGCTTCAACCGAGAAGTTGGGTGGAAGCATTGTGTGGATTCTGTCCTGAAATTCCTAACAAACTGTATTTCTCGGTTCAGAATGTCCCTAGACATACAAGCAAGCAGTGATGATTGCAAGCCTACTTTTAAGAAGTATTTTGCAACTAAATTCAACAGTTTAGCAGAAGAACTGGTAGCATGTATTGATACATTCTTCGACCATCTTCCAGCGGATACCCTGGGCAATAACTTTGACAAGATGACATTTGCGAAAAGATTGATATATAAAGTGCAGAAGTTACTGAGTGCAGACAATGTATCTGATGAGCTTCTTTTTACAATCTTTGAGCCTTCTGACGAACTTTCTGACCCTTCTGTTAGTCATGATGGCCTGAAAGATGATGCAACCGAGGATCTTCCTGACTGTGACATCTCTCTAGATAACCCTTTGGAGATAAAGTCTATATGCATTAAAACCCTGATGGATCTTTCGAAGATGCGGCTTCCTTGTGAAGAGAATGAATCTTCGATCAGGGACTTGTGTTTGAAGCAAGCGAAACTCATATTTTGCACTGCTTCTGGTTCATTCGAGCTGTTCAGGCTGCAAGGTGTGATGCCTATAAGCGTCTTAGTTATTGACGAGGCAGCACAACTAAAAGAAGCTGAATCACTGGTTCCTCTCTTGCTACCAGGAATAAAACATGTTCTGCTAATCGGGGATGAAAACCAGCTATCATCATTGGTGAAGAGCAAGGTACACTTTCATTTGTGAGGTCATTTGAGTGCCATATTCTCTGTTATCATCCGCATATGTTACTGATTATATTAATACTTCCTGAGTTGATCATACTTTCTCCTTGCTGCTACTTGCTAGATTGCTAAAGATGCTGAGTTTGGACGAAGCCTCTATGAGAGATGGTGTGGAATGGGGTACAACAAGCACTTGCTGGAAGTACAATATAGAATGCACCCTAACATTAATAAATTTCCAAATGCTAACTTTTATAGTAACCGAATTTTGGACGGTCCTTGTGTCACACGGGAAGACTATACCAAGAGTTATCTCCCTGGTCGTATTTATGGTGCCTATTCATTCATTCATATTGAAAATGATATGGAGATGCTTGATGACCTTGGCCAGAGTTCAAAAAATATGGTGGAGGTTGCTGTAGCAGTCAATATAGTTGAAAGACTTGCAAAAGGTATATCCAAAGCTTAACCTTCCAAATATCGTTTTGGATGAATAAGTTACTGCTAAGCTGCAGGATTTGAATAAAACTAACTACTGTTTGTGTAAAACTACCTTAGAATGCAGAGAGAAGAGGCAGAGAACCAATGTTGGTATAATATCTCCGTATACAGCCCAAGTGATTGCAATGCAAGAAAAAATCGGAAGGAAGTTTGAGAAACATGAGTTTCTATCTGTTACCGTAAAATCAATCGATGGATTTCAAGGTGGCGAGGAAGACATAATATTAATTTCAACAGTTAGGTCCAACAAAGATGGGAAAGTAGGTTTTCTCTCTGATGCTGGAAGAATAAATGTGGCTTTGACAAGAGCAAAGTAAGTTTTCTTAACTGGGTGATATTCAGAATTAGTTTCTTCCTTTTCATTAAATATCTATATGTTTTTCCACAGGTACTGCCTTTGGATCCTTGGAAATGGAACCACTTTGCTTGCTAGCAATTCAATATGGGCAGATTTAGTCATGGATTCGATAAAACGTGAATGTTTCTTTGAAGCTCCCAAGGACAAGGATTTAGCAGAAACAGTGAGGCTTGCAACCAAGGTAACGCCTTTGTTGTGTGAAAAGAAGGTCTTTCTATATATCCTTCTCGTTAGGTGCATGTTTATGTTGCCTAAAAGTTTGTGATGGTTTTTAAGTCTACAGCTTCTTACTACATCCTTTTAGTCGCATTCTCTAGCCACCACTCCTTATGGCTACTCATTTGAGGATACATGCAGGGCTAATGGCTATGCAGGTGTAAAGGTATAATGAGGGCCAGTGACTTGATGCTCTTGGTGGAGCACTGTAGCCATGCAGGCCCTGCAGAGTGGTGCCAATCTTGCTAGAACACTGTTCTGCCAAGAGTCTAGTGAACCCAATTTCCTAAAATAACCCAAATTAGTAAAAAAGGGGAATGGAATCTAGTATGTATGAAAAATTGAACTAGGTTGATTTGCCAAGTGCTGACTAATTTCTTGTTTCTGATCCTTTGTTCAGTCACATTGTGGTATTCAGTAAATTGTCCTTTACTGCATTCTAGACTGGTAAGAAGATTAGGAGGTTCTTTAAAAAAATGCTTACATTAGTTATTTTTTTTTTGCACTTATCAGAGAAGTGGCAGCACAGTTGATGCAACTAGAGTGCCATCTTCGTTATCAAGGGCAAGGGGTGATTTAACTGTGGCTGGCAGCAGCCCACTGATAAGACGGAGTCAGCTTCCAGCTTCTGGCAGTGCACGGAGCATAAATAATTGTTACGATTGGCAACCAAATGGCCATGATTTGCGGCCAAATGCTAGTCGCCCGAACATACCTATTTTCTTAGCTCATAGAGAGGACATGCAGAGAACACACTTTGAGCAGCACAGGACCTTATCTGGTGGTGACTACTATAATCAATCCCGAGGTGTCCCTGCAAATCAATATCGGCCCAACAGGTCCAGACCTTCCTATGACAAATATGGTGCTCCAGAAGGGTTTAGAGGACAGGCTGAGCGGCACCTCGGGCAGCACTATCAAACCAGAACTGTTCAGGAACCCTTGTGCAGTACTTCTCAAAGAGGTAATGGTAGGTTTACTCCTGGGTCAGTTCGGAGGGTAGAATCACACAACCCCACTAGTATTCTTGGTGAATGGAAACCTTCAGGAGGATACTGCAGCAGGGATTTTCAGAACAGGATTGCTTATCCGTCATGGCCAGTTTCATCTCAAAGAAGGTCCAGTTCATATGGAAATGCTGATCCTCGCTGTTGGAGTATAAACAATGAGAGGCAGCTCGGTAGTCATCCGCGAAGAGCACCATACACATACAGGGGACGAGCACCACACAGGGGAGTTGGTGGTCGAGATGTAGAAAGGCCTTCATTTCATGAGGGAGCAACTAGGAGTGCCCGGGATGAGCATGCCAATAACAATTGGATGGAAGAACCCCATAGTGGGGGGCAGCATAGCAGTTCAGAAGCCGTGTCCCATGATTTGCCACTTCCAGAGCAGCGAGGGACGAAAAGAGACTGGTGCGAAGCAGAAGCATCAGATTCACCTCACCAGAACAACACAAAAGTAAGACTTGCTGTTGAGAGTGCAGATGAACCTCATTGTCCAGGGCAAGATTGCAGTTCCGGTGCTGCATCCCACAAACTGGCAGTTCCTGAGCAGCCCGAGATGAAAAGAGATGGTTGTGAAGTAGAAGCATCGGATTCATCCCACCAGGACAACACAAAAGTAGGATCTGAAAGTGCATATGAACCTAATCGCCAACCTCAGGATAGCAGTTCTGGAGCCGCTCCCCACAGACTGCCTGTGACAGGTCATCCTGAACGTAAAGCAGAATCATCATATTCACCCTGCCAGAACACAGAAGCGAGGCCCGAAAGTTCAGATCAACCGCATGGTAAGCCGCAGGATACCAGTCCCGGAGCTGCTACCCATGAACTGCCTGTTCCTGATCAGACTGAGATGAAACGAGAGGAATGTGAAGCAGAACCATCAGATTCAACCCACCAGGACAAGACAGAAGCAAGCCTTGGAAGTTCAGATCAGCCGCATTGTCAGCAAGAGGATACCAGTTCCAGGGCTGCTCCCCGACAGCTGGCCGCCTCTGAGCAGAGAGCATGGAAATAGACTCGTGGAAAGCAGAAGCAACCGTTATACCTGACATTAACGTTAGACTCGAGAGCGTAGAACCAGATAGTAGCTAGATAGACTCTGAAGTTTGATATATGCTGCCTGTCCTGCTTTTTTTTCTCCGTATAGGCTAGTCATATCATCTTCCCTTATGTTCTATATCACCAAAAGGATGACTTGTATAAACATGTGCCGTCTTTGTTTCTGTCGATAATTTTTTGGGGGGCTGTGTTAGTGAGCCTGAAACCCACCTGAATTGTTGTTTGCAGCTGGAGAATAAGAGGAAGTGCCTGAGTTTCTGGGCAGAATCTGAACTGTGACAGTACTGTTCTGTTAAATGCCTTTTCCAGGGTTTGTCTTCTTTTTAAGGTAGGCAAAATATGTGCCTATTTCACTAAATAACAAGTTTGCCTACTCTCCCGGCATTAATAACCCAAATGTTTTGCACCCCGGGAACCCAATTCCTAGGTCCGGCCTTGGTTCCCCTGATCCCCTCACTCTCCCTAACCTCTCTTCACCACGTGTCTTCTAATCAGTTCAACAATGCTTCATTTAGAACAAACTCTACACGAAAAAGATGCGGACTAACGATGCGGTTCCATTCAGATAATCGGTTCTGACTTTCGTCACCCGTTAATTTCTAATTTTTTGTTCACGTTTGAACTTTTTTAGACGAATTTCGTCAAATTATCACGGCACGGTCGACCGTTTGAAATTTCCTTTGAGAAGTAGCTTCACCTCGTTATTACAACAACTTTCATGTTGTAAGTTTTGCGTTTTGGTGGTTGTAGACGAATAAATCTTGTACTGCATGTGTGCGTATTTGGACTGGGCTCGTTGTACGTGTCTTCTTCGACCTCCGCTCAACATTCATGGTGTGTTTGTGTGTCTCATCTACCTCTCCGTGGTTTGCGCTCCATCGCCGTTGTTCACCGCCGCCTCAAACTCTCTAGACGCCAACGTGGTGTGATGTTAATAAACTTGTTCATGGTGCTTGTGCATAACCTTTTCAACTTCTCTGTTGTGTGTGCTCCATTGTCGTCGTTCGTAGCCGCCGCATACTCCTTCGGCATCGTCGACCTCCGGTGCTGCCATGTCGCGTCGTAGTTCTGCTCGCCACTAGTCATGGCTTTGTCACATAGAGTAGTCCAAATGTGGTGGTGTGAGGTAACTTCACCCATATGGAAATGGGTGAGACTAACCAACGTTGCAAATACAAGCATGATGTTTGGTTGCATTGCACCATCAGGACTCCCGTTCTCTAATGCAGGCTACCAAACAACGTACACAACGTGACTTTGGGTGTGGCTCTGCCTGAGCAGGCCCCAAGGGGCAGGCTGAGAAGTTGTCCAAAATCGATGTAGGCTACCAAACACACAGCTAGCGTTTCGTTCGTTCGTCTTGGTTTGAGAGCTGAGGTTGTTGAACTGAGTGAGACCCAGTCATATGTTCCAGTGTTTGTTCCGGTCGGACGGGCACAGGTCCCAGCAAGGTAGCAATGTTGCCCGTCGTGTACATACTCTGCACTGCACGGATATAACCATGCTCTGGCTGGCATGGCAATTGGCAAAGCGTACTGGGAATGGGAGACACCGGACTGGCACGACGTGCGTGCATGGTTGTTAGCCAGGCAGCGTGCCGTGGAGAACGTGTCGGACGATAGCTGGATTGTTAGGTTGGACCGAGGAGTAACGCCAGTAAGCCGCACCGCATGTGGCAGCCATCCCGAGCCCGCGAGTCGACGGCGTTGTTTACGGACGCGTTTGGTAGCCCGCATCCATTTCAGCCCCTCCAGGTCTGATCGATGCAGCCTCTGGTTGTACATGTTGTTTGGTGGGCTGCATCACACAGCAGGGCACGGAGGTGCACTGCTTTGGTAGCTTGCATTGGATCTCCACATGCAAACATAACAACAATGTTTCCATGCGTGACACAATAATTGAGATCCCCTTACCACTTTAAAAAATGGTGAGGTTACTAGCACACACAGTCATACATAAGCACACACAAAACATACATTACCACATAACCAAACTAGTTAATTAACATATACTCATATAGAGTAGATTGTATCAGGTGCATCCCATGCAACCTGATTAGTTAACAACAGACATGGTACACACCCCTGACACAAAATAGGTAGGGTTCATACAACATCCCTACAAACATCTTCTTGCACTTGAGAGAACCTGTTGGAAATCATCACCTGGGATGGATGGCACACTGGAACACCTCCTGAGTGGAGGTGATGTACTTGAAGACCTTGATGTTGAAGCCCCCATCATGGTATTTGAACACCAGGATGTCACCAACATCCAGATCCTTCTCCTTGGCAAAATCCTTCCAGCCCTTGAAGACGACGAGCTCATCCTGGAACTACTCGATCTACACGATGTACTCACAACATCTAGACCACCGGATTGGCACGGAGGTCATGGGCTGGGGCGTAGACTTGGACTTCTTCAGGTTCAGCTTCTTCACAAGCAACGACTTCAGTTCCGGAGGAAGGACGTTGGCCTTCCGGTCCGAGTAGCTGAGCTCGATGTAGAAACGTCGTGGCACCACCTCGGATGGTGCATTGCCTAGGCGTGGAGAACGTCCTATGCCTCTAGTCCTTGCACAACAACGCTTCTGACTGCAGTGTTGTGGTAGTTGCAGTCCTGAAGAGGTACAGGAGGATCAGGGGAGAAGAAACAAGCACTTGGGTCAGTGAGATCATGGTTCACAGATGTAAGGATCAATGGCATTGACCCTTGCATCTTTGCAAACATGTAAGGATCAATGCCATTGTCCATTGCAAACATGCAAGGATCACTGTCATTGATATTTGCACATATGCAAGGATCAATGCCATGGTCCATTACAAACATGCAAGCATCAATGCCATTTTCCATTAAACATGCAAGGATCAATGCGGTGACCACCGTCATGGCGCGGTGACCACCGGCATGCCGCATCTACTCAAACATGTACTAGCTCAACTTGAACATCTAGTCGATCCTAGATGGACATGCATGTCAACTGGAACATCTACTCGACCATGCTAATAATCTACTTCGTACAATAGCTAGTGGATGAAAAAACCTAATCACAGATTGGGGATTCGAAATCTTACCATGGCACGTGGCGCAACTTCCTTGCCCTTCCTCTTCCATGAGTTCGTCATTGCAGGAGTGGCTGAAGTCGCTGCAGAAGCCGGAGTTGCCGATGCCGGAGTCAGAGATGCCGAAGGAGAGCGGCCGGTGGAGCAGACATGGCGGCCGCTCAAACACCAGATCTGGGTACCGGACCAGGGGACGGCGGAGCAGGGGCGAAAACACAGCCTCGAGTTGAATCCCGGTAGGGGCTCACGCGGCTGGGTGCTTGTGGCCGCTGCCAGCTGCGCCACCCTCCGATTGGCATACCCTCCCCGGGGCTCATACACGCCCTGATGCAAGATCCCCGCCCCGACATATCTGGAGCTTGAAGCCGCTGCTGCCCCCAACGATGGCGCTCGTCTGCTGTGCCACCGGCAACGGCCGATTTAGAGAACGGAGAACGGCGGGGCTAATCGGCGCCGCCACGCTGCGAGCCGTCCCCGCCTCGAACTCGTGGATGGCGCGCGCGACCATCGCGGATGGTAGGGGAACAAAAATGGTGGCGGGATCTCGGGTCGGCGGTGGCGGCGGAGGAGGAGCACCGGCCATCGGTCACCTCGGTTTCTTCGGCCAGTTGATGGGACGTGAGAGGAGAGGTCGGGCGGTGACAGTACCAAGTGAGAGGAGAGAGAGTGGTGAGCAAAGTATTGATTCGTCTCCCGTTCTCCACGCGTGCAATCGTTGTGCAGTTTCGTCGCACTCGTGCTCCTCAAGGCCTAGCTCCACGACAACACTGGATTCAAGCATGCCCAACCCAGCCTGACCCGACGATGCTTTACAAATCGCGCTGGCCTGGCCCAAAAACGGAGCTGGACAACCAAACACAGGGCGCTCGCACCTGGTAAGCCTGCTGCAGGCCGCCGCATGGTGGTCGCCACGACGCGCAGGTGTGCAAGTCGCGGACACTGGCATCCGCTCAACGCGTACGTTCCTGTTCTTCTGAATCTAATGATAGAGCTGTCCCGTATGTTGTCCTGCATGCTACATCGTCTGTCTGCGGCCTAGATTTTTTTTGTTCTTTCGAACTTCCAATCTAGCAGGCGGGGTACTGGGTATACGAAGCAGCCCTTCCAGCTAGACTCAAACGGACACAGCATCCACGGGTTCCTGAAGTACAGCTCACACATCGGAAAAGCGACAGGGGAACCGGGGAAGGGGTCAAAAACAAATATGCCAACCACGATTCCTGTGACGCGTACAGGCTACAGAGATTAAGCACTGAGAAGAACAAAGGTATTACATACGTAGATAACTTACAATTCCTAGACCTGTGAACAGCACGACATTGCACCCTTTTTTCTCTCTCTTTTACACACGAATAGTAACCTTAAATCCTAACGGCTTCCTCGCATAAAACCTGGGCAAGCTTCAGAGCAAGTGCGGTGATTTCCACGCTGCCTTTCTCCTGTATTTACCATGCTGTATAGACTCTGTAGAAAAACATTCGTCTGTACCGGTCAGGGCTGCTCTAATGGATAGGATGGTACTGCGTGATCCCACGTTTGGGTGGCAGTTTCCTTAGGATAAACAGAACCATAGCCGAAGGTACGATCTCCACCAGCTGCAAAACAATTTGGTGAATCCAGTCAGCAATCAGAAAATGGTTCTGTTCTGGAGACAGCTAAACATGCACAAATGATATCGCTTAAGCACTCAGCAAGATTTATATTCTCTATTTCAAAGTACTATATATATGCCAATGCCCCTGATAATCCTGTCTTTTATCTGGCTTGCTCTCTCCAGAAGCACCCTGAGTAATACCCGTTTGTTACTTTCTGTTTCTAACACTTCGCATGCCTATCCACTACATGGAACTTGTCACTCCAAGCTCTTGTAAAAGGATGGCATCCCTAATCGTTAAATCGATTTCCCTGATCTGCTATAATAATAGAACGTGCAGCCTAGGTTGACCGACGCCACATTGCCTTTCCAGTATCTACCCATGTGGCCATAAATTCTCCATCCGGCACAAATTATTATACTAATGAAATCTAGCAATGCATAACACGTGAAATTAGAATTAGTTTCAACACTTCCAAAGTAACATGTGATTGACGTTCTTATCTCAATGTCTTGGTATGTGCCATTGACTAAAATTTCGGAATTGTACTTATACATGTGATTGACGTTCTTTTCTCAATGTCTTAAATACTGGTTTGGTCATAGCACACAGCAATGCAAGTCAGACTGCATAAGGTGATGTTCATCAGCATAACTAAATGGAGTCTTACCAGGTAATAAAAGAAATTCAGAATCGGATGACTCAGAACATCAAGATCAGCTGCTTTATCAAATGCGTTGAGGCACATCTGGAAATTACAAGCTCAAGTTAGTAGATTCCTCTAACTCACCAACCTAAATTGGTAGTAGAGTAGCATAGTTCAAAGTAACTGCCAGCACTTCTTGTGAGTGATTTGTAAGCACTTATTGTGAGTGATCTGCAAGCACTTACCATGACACATCTGATCAAGAAACAAGTAAAGCAGATTGTGGTCACATAGCCAACCTGCAAGACAGGATACGACGTTACCATATAGTTCACATAGACAATCCTCCAAAACTAAGACTAGTCGAACACAAAATTTACCTCCTGCAATTTCTTCCGTCTTCCTTTTGATTCCACAGGAAAACGTTGCAACATGAGGAATAACCTATAGCAATAGACAGAATATCAAACACTGTACCAGTCGATAAAGTGTTCCGCTAGCTATGCTGCATGGATTCTTATGCTTAATGGCACTCACTGCGCCCTAGTATGGCACAGAGCACATACATGACACATCCTGGTAATGTAAGCACAATGGTTGTTATGCAATGGAAAGAGTCGTCCAGATTTTCAATGGTAATTAAACCACCCAACCAATAGAAGATATAACTAAAGTCTATAGGAAAATGATGTGGTAATATCCTGGTGGTGCAAGCATAGAAGTTGTTACAGAGACTTTCAGTAGTGAATATATCGGGTCCAACATGGCAACATCACAGGAAGTACAAGATATCAGGAGAACAACTTAGTAAAGTATTACCTCCCACCATACAGAAGGAAACCCAAAGCTGCAAACAATGATACCCCTGAAATTATAGCAAACGATCAACCTCTCGAGTTAGATATTGTTCTAGTAGTTGAAAACTAGTACCACACTACATGTCAGAGAGAGAGAGATAGAGAGAGAGAGAGAGTATTTTACCTGCAAAGAACATCTTTGACAATATGACCAAAACACGAACTGGTTTCCACCACAAAACCAACCATAGAATTATCTGAAGTTTGAAACTCACACGTATTAGGGGATCTCGTGGGTGTGCATACTACATAATGTTCCTAATTTGCATGTGCTACTTGAATAGACATAAATAGTAGAGCATGATCATAATTCCTCAACGAGTGGTACTTGGTTATCTAGAAAAGGATACATTGGAGTTCTCGGTAGGAGCAAGATATCAAAGAATCAATTACAGCATGTATTAGATATTTCATGATACTAGCATACCATTGATTGCTTTCAATAAACTATAAGTAATCAAGGCCAAGCAAACAAGAGTATATTATCTCACCAAAAAAAAGTATATACAGAATATATTACAACTTATAACTAAACATTTATTTTGCCATAGCAACAAAAATGGGACAATGTGAATCTCATTGGTCGTAGCGATATATATACCATCGTAGCATCAAAAATAATTTCGGAGCACAATAGGCTCACATGTACTAAGATGTAGTCAATTTCCAGATATCCACCACAACATGCCAGCATAACATAATCTTTGCATCGTTTATCTTTCCAGTAATAAGTGCAAAATTTCAGGCATAAGCTAATTGGCTGAAGTTGTAAATTGCAGTGTAATGAGAAATTTTAGATAGTACATTACCTGAATCGCATACACCACACCGTTAATCCAATAGAAAGTTGGCCTGAGCCCATCAGTCGACATTGCACGTGCCTAGCGAACATCATCACAAATTAACAGGTGCAACGACAATGGCAGAACATTTTACAACAAACTATCAAACACCAAGGCGGTCTAGACCTGATAGTAAATCTCAGCCCAGAAGAGCACCAGAAGCGCGTAAGTAGTAAAGAACGCAAGCCCAGGCATATCGAGGATCACATGTTGAAGTATCTGCAAGACCACATTGCTTAAACCATTACCCCCAATCAATCCAAACACAAATACATTCATCAAATCATCCACAAACCTCTGGTTGTATCAACTGCACGTTTCGCCGCAGCACAAACACGATGGACCGCACTGCAAACGACAAGTAGAAAGATCAACCTACTAAACCGAACACCTCAACACAAGCAAAGGGGAACCAATGAAAGAGCACAAATGTGTTACCCACCCCCATTGACGACGAAGTTGAGGAAATGGAACACCTTCTGCGTCGTCCACCCGTACTCGGGCACCCTACACTCGATTCTGATCAATTGTACCTGCAACAGAAATTGAGCTCCAGAAGGTTATTTTTTATTTTTGCAGCATTCATGACCCCGCCTCACGATTCGCTGCACAATCCCTAATTTTGCAATCAAGCACCCACGGATCAAGCCAACCCGCCGAATTGAGGCAAAAAAAAAAACACACGGGCTCACGTAATCGCAGGGATGTGGCAGATCGGGAAAGTAAATTGTGTCATGCGGGGGCTGGCTTACAAGCGCGACGACGGAGACGACGCCGTAGAGGACGGCGAGGGCGTGGAAGATGCGGTCCTGCCACATCGGCGACTCGTTCACGTCCTTCCACCAGTCCACCGCGCCGCTCAGCGCCGCCGACGAGGCCGTCGCGGCGTCCACCGCAAACAACCGCCCCATCCCCGCGCGCCTCCTGTTCTGCCGCGACAACGGGACCAGGTAGCGCCGCCTGGAGATTCGAAAGAGGGGAAGATGGCGACGCGAGGCCGTCTCCGGGGGATTCGAAACCGAAATGGATTTGGGATGGATTGATTTCGGTTTCGCTCGCGTTGCGTGGAGGCCAGGAGAAGGAGAAAGAAAGTTCGAGCCGAGCCTAGCCTCCGGCTTCGTGTTCCGCGGGCGGTGAGGGTGACCAGACGGTGAGCGGATGCAGGGGAGGCGGATGAGGACACGTGGACAGTGAGCGATTGTGTTCGTGGAGCTGGTCTGCAGTGGAACACACCAGCGAGGTGGGACGCGACGGGGAGGTGGTTTATGGACCTGGCGCAGCGATCGTCTGCGAGAAGCGGGGCCTTAGTCCAGCACGGCGCGCCGGTTGTATGAGGTGGCACGCTTGGACATTTCGATCTTCTTTTGGCTTTGACCATGTTCTGTGCTTACGTTGAGCGAGTCAAATCACCCTGGACAGGTAAGGTAAGAAGAGGACAATTTGCTATTGTCGACAGAAACCACTCCCTGATTTCGTTAAAGCATCTCCACTCGCGGCGCTCAAATGGGCGTCCAAAAGCCGTCCGGACAGGCCTTTTGGATACCGTCCGGACTACCTTGCCCATTTGGGCACCTTCGTTCCCCACTCGCGACGCCCAAATCTTATTCAAATATGAAATTTTGATACGAAAATTCATATATTTCATTGAAATTTCATTCAAATTAACATAATTCATTCAAATTTAAATCTAGACCTAGACTAGATCTAGTAAGTAGGGTGGCACGCCGGGCACCGGCAGTTGGGGCAGGCGCCGGCCCTTGCGGCGGCAAGCACAGGACCCCGGCGGCAGCTCGAGCAGAGGCAGTAGAGGTAGCCGGTAGTGGAGGTGGTGGCAGCGGAGGCGGTGGCGGCGGCAGAGGCTATGTCGGCCTCGATGGTGAGCTGCATGTGGCCGGGATCCCACTCCGGCGTCGGCGGCCAGTCCTCCAAGCCGTCATCATCACCGTCAACCTCCTCCGCCTCTTGTTGAGGTTGCGGCGGAGGAGGTTGCACGCGGCCTCGTTCCGATCTTGCGCGACGAGCCTGCTCCACCGCCTCGTAGCGAACCCTCTCCCGTTCCATGCCCGCTGCGAAGTCCTCGTCGGTGGTGTGGTGAGGCCGTCGGAGTCGGAGTCGTCGTCGGAGTCTTCGAGACAGTCCGCATGCGGCTTGGGGCGAAGAAGGAGTGGAGGCGGTAGGCGTGCTCGAGCTCGACCTGCTTGTCCCAGTACGCCGAGTTCGGCTCGAACCTGGGGTCGTCGTGCAGCTCCGGCGCCATCGTCCCCATGCACGAGGCGACGTAGTCGAACCGCGCCTGGCCGGCCAGCATGGGTGCAACGGGGACGTGCACTGGGTTCGTGGCCCATCCCTCGGGGAGGACGCAGTTCGCCGGCACCGGCGTGTTAGTGCGGACGAGCTCGCGCGCCTCGGCTTCCGTGAGTTGGTTCGCCGTGGCGGAAGAGGCGGTGGCGGAGCGTTGACGGCCGACGAGCCGGCCTCCTGCGATGGCCAGCCGCGGCGAGCCATGGCGCTCTGCCAAACCTGGTTGTCACGGCGGCGACGACGGGCCTCCGTCTGCGCTCATCTCTCTTCCTCCGTGGCGCGTCGGGGAGAGGCCATGGCTAGGTGTGGGATGGAGATGGCCGTGTGAGATAGTGGAGACGGCGAGGAACCCGCTCTATATAACGGCCAGGGAGGCGAACGGATGAGGTCGCCTTAACTCCGGCCGTCCAACGGTTCGCCTGCCACACCACTAACGGCTCGCCTGCATTGACGCCGCCGTGGCGCAGACGCTTCCTCGCCGCAGAGCGAAGCGACGCGTCGCTGCGCCCGGCTAGGAAACCGAGACGCCGCCCGGCATTAATGCAGCCTCTTGTCTCACTGCCAGGAGTGGCCCGCGCGTCGGAGCCGACGTGGCGTCGCGTTTCCTTCCGTCCGGGGCCACCCCAAGCCTCCCCAAGTTGGGCGTGGGCTGGGCGTGCCGGACACAAAACTGGGCCGCGCCGGACCGAATTCGCGTTTGGGCGCCGCGAGTGGGGGCGATTTTGTGTCCGGCACGCCCCCAAACGGCTTTGAGCGGCCGTTTGGGCGCCCCGACTGGAGATGCTCTTATGCATCTACTCCATACTCCTTCTGTTCGACGGTGTTACCTTCCTCCCGGTTTATAGGTATTGCACGCGCCTCTAACTCGTACTCCCTACGTTCCGAAAACCGGGAGAGTATATCTGAGGAGGGAGTATATCTGAGGAGAAGTACAAGTCATTGTCGGTGGAGAGTCCAAGTGAAAGAATCGACTATGTCAATTAGAGGGGGTAAAGACGACTACAAATTGAACTTTCTTTTGTCAAATTAGGGAATTGCTCAAATATAATTTCTATAGGTAATGCAACTAGGTGAGCAAGCTATCTGATGAGCAAGATACGAGCTACTCCCTTCGTTCCTAAATATAAAATGTCTTAGCTATTTCACATGTTGACTAGATGCGGACTTAAATGAGTGAATAAATACACTAAAACGTGTCTAGATACATGTGAATCTAGAAAAAAAAGGTAAAAAAAATTACATTTAGAAACCGGGTGAGTAGCATATAAGAGACATAAGCAAAAAATATTAGCAACAACTAAAGTGGGTTAAGAGATACCCACACAATAACACGAATATTTATCTCAAAATCCACTTCCCAATAAAATCTAGTCTACAACTAAAGGAGGAAGATGCTCTATCCTGACTTCCGTCGGCGCCGGAGGGGTTCGCCATCGAGGGAGTGAAGTTCGTGGAGAGAGTGTGCGGGTAGGGTTAGGACCTGAGAAGAGTGAGAGTGAGAGTGAGAGTAAGATGCACTGGAGTGGGTGGTATTTATATGGGCACCGCTTAATGGGCCTTCACATGCGAAATGGAGATATACATATCACCGTATCTGTTTTGGGTTTATCGGCAACGGAGGCTTTGTTTTCTTCCGTTTGCAATATATAGGCAACAGAGTTATTTTGATCTCCGTTAACATTGTGTCGGACCCATCAGCGATTGCGCGCGCACACTCTCGCGGAAGCGCATGGAAGGCTTAATTCTCTGTCGCCTAACTCGTGCCGTTTTCATAGAGGGGTATCCAATGTGTCGTTCTGTATTAGTGGCATGAGGTTTGAGTGGGTAGGATGAGAGATTTAGGAAGTTGAAACTCAGCAAGAATGGATGAGAGAGGATTTATGGTCATGGCCTTCTCTTGGGGAAGCATAAAGCCTCCTATAATCCCCTCAAAATAGAATTGTTGCAAGAAAACTTACCACGGAGTTTTCGGCCCGAGAGATTGGAGTCTCTGGCCTAGGATTCCGGTACGGAAAATCAAGCCCTTAGGGACGGAAACTCCGTTCTAGCTGGAGATGTCCAGAGTATCCGGCCTTTTACTCCGGGCATACACCAGACTGGATCCAGAGCGCAGCTCTAGGGGCTAAGCCCAAAATATTAGGCCGGCGTCTCTGGGCTGCTCACCCCGAAGTCTCTGTTGAGTCTCTAGACTGACCATTTCGGGGTCTCCAGACTGATTTCCAACATCCACTCCATCTTGAGGGTCCTCTCTTGCAGTATATAGGAAGGTTTAGTGGGTGCAATGTAGTTTTGTGCAAACGAAGTGATTCCCCATACCTTTCAAGAGCAACCCCTTTTGATCGTATGGATGCCATACGACTCAATAAAATAATGAATCTATGGGTATCATTTTTGACTTTTCTCCTTTTTGAGTTATCGTTCATCGTATTGTGCTTTTCATCAATTGTACGTAATTTTTTTAACACACAGTAAGATTTCACTTATGTTTATAACAAACACCCAAAACCGAGTGCGCCACCCGAAGGCGCACGACCGCACTACGAGGTGGAGGATTCGATTTCGTAGCGGAGGGAAGCACCCTAAATCGACCCTGATACCCTTAACATAGCGGAAATGAGAATCAATTTTTTGCACCCTCGATATTATTATCCGGTCAGACTGAAACCTGTTTGGATCATCAAAATGACCAGAAACCGATATCGATCGGAATTTTCCGGGCCGGACTACAGGGGGAAGAAAATATGGAAAAAAAATGTGCTAGAGATGCTCACTGTGCATATTCCCCTTCCTCCACCCCCGAGTCCCAGCCCCGCAGTTAAGAAAAAAAAAAAAACCAACCCGCAGCCGCTCGTCGCCGGCGAAATGCTCACCTACCCCGGCGATCCTTGCGGTTGTACCCAGCAGAACGTGGCGTTCTCATCCTCTCTACCTCCGCTGCCCCCTTCACTGTCGACGGCCCCCGTTCTGCGGACCCAACATTCCCCAACCCTAGCCTCGATGTCCCCGCCGACGCCGCCGTCCCTTCCCTCAACGCGGCCGGCGGGTGGGGGAGCGTGTCTTGGATGGAAGCACCCGCGAGATACAAGGCCCCTGACGCCGCCGCTGCTGCCTCACTAGGCTATACTGGTAACGCCCTTACCCTACATCGACTCCAGTCACTACTGCTTTGAGAACTTGGGATCGATCGATGCGGAAATGCCTTGCGGGTAGCACCTATTACTGTCTTGCGGGTCGCATACGTCCGTTCATATGCTTGTTAGGTGAATCCACGCAGTGGTTGATTCATTGTTGAATGGTGATGCTAGCAGAGTGGCAGGTAGTAGCATATGCGCACAACTGAAACACAGACATTGTTTACATGGGTAAACTAGTCTGTTTTAATTTTACTTGCATGCTTCTGCGACCATCAGAGAGTATGATTCAGATGTTACACCTTGCCATTTTGGCATATAGGAGACAGTCATGTAAATGTTTTTTAAAGAGCCCTAGCAGGGGCCAGCTGCAAATTTTTTTAAGCTCACTATGCTCTGCCAGTAAGATTTTAACTGGAGGTTATGCATATGTCTGTCAATTGTTAGACACTGTCGTACCGACATTTTTTTCTGTTGCTTTGAGGCGTTTGGTCATAAGCAACTCAGAATATCAATGTTGATACATTTGAGATATGTATACTCATGTTTTAGTATACTATGTGGTTAACAAAAATCAAACATCTCTTGTACCTGATTATGTTGGTTTCATGATTTCTGGCATTATTGTACGTATTGCAGGTGAAGTTTTTGATAGTGCCCCATATGGCATATACTCTGGGAACCACTTCCGTAACTTTGTTGATCTGCATCCCTTAAGAGCAGAGTGCTCAGAGTTCGTAAGTGAGAAGGGTCCAGGAACTTTTCAAGAAAGTTCACAGGCTCTCTCTAATGATTTTGGACTATCAGCTCACTGCCAGCAGCAGAATGCTTTCGGAAGTAAATTAGTTGATCATATTGGTGCTGAAAATGTAGGATCTTATTTTCGGCGGCAACTTCCAAATCAGGATCCTCCAGGCTCTGCAATAAGTCCCATCAGTGGTGTTTCTGCAGTTCCTAATAAGAGTCTGACAAGTGGAAGCGTAGTTGGAAATATTTCGTCTCAAACAGAAGAGGCAGAAAGAAATGCACACACTCAAGTATTTGCAAAACAAGGTCAAGAACACTCTCACTGTCATCCTGATGCTGAGGAGGACATGTTGCAGCTGTCTGACTCCAGCTCTAGAAATCAGGCAATATTTCTGGAGCTAATGCACAATTTGGCAGTAGGGCTTATATCTACTTGTGATGGTGGTTCTTCATTACAGGAATATGAAAAGGAAAAACTGAAGTCAGTTATTCAAAATCTTGAAGCTGTTAGTTCTATAAGAGGCAAGGTATGCTTGGCAAGTGTTTTTATGTCACGTGTTCTGCTTCAATCGTAATTTTTAGACCATAGACCAGAAAAGCTGCCAGATTACAGAGAACTTAACAAACTAAATACAATATGATTATATAATGATAACTTGTTTTTTCCATTTTGCAATTTAAAACACTAGACCTGCAAGATAGCTCCACCAAACAGGAAAAGCAACTCAGAAATAGGACTACTAGAACGACCGTACTAAATGCCAGACAACACTGTTTGCTCAGCTACTGCCATCAAATATATTTCATGAAAACCATATATGTAATTGGAGCACATGTTCCACTTCAAACTCAGTGATAAAATTCAGATATATTGATTTTAAAGGATGAAAATTATGGAAATTGTTTGAACTCCAAACTTACCGGTGCTTGTGATATGAGTAGTTCATATTTTTAGAAAACATGCCGTTACTTTTACTTCTTTGACCTGGTACACGGTGTTATCATATGGAGGCCCATCCAGCTTCATATGTGAACACATTTGGTTGTATGAGTATGATACCACTATACAGGACCTTTGCAATCTATTTTATTCATGCACATGTCTGTTTGTTGGTGACAGCGAGAATTCACCCTCCTTTCGAGTAAAATTACAAGTGTTCTAATATGAATCAAGAAATGGGCATTTGTAACTCCTTTGTAGTTCCCCTTTGTAGCATGTTGAAATGCTGCTTTTAGACGTTAAATACTGATAAGGATTGTTTGTTGGTTGGTTTTTACTGATTGATTTTTCTTTCTTGTACAAGGCTATGTTAAAAGGCGATGATTGTTTGAGAAAATCCAGTCAAATGAGGAACAATTTCTCAGTGGCAATACCGAACACTTGGTGTCAAAGAACACAGATTCAGAACTTAGTACCTATACTTCACAGGTAACTTCAGTCATTACTTGCATATGATACTCTGATCCTTAGTCTGGACCAAAGTTAAATTTTGTGCATGCACTATTTGGAATATGACGCTAATTCTTAATTTGGACTGATGCTACCTTTTGTCCGGTGCATGCACCTTATGTTGTACTATTGCCTTCAGGCTCTTCCGAAGCTCCCAGAGGATAAGATGCTTGATGATTCTGAAGTTTCTCAAGTGTCAATCTACAAAAGGTTGTGGATTGAAGCAGAAGCTTTGGTGTGTAAACTCAAATATGAGCTTCAGGTAGCCCGTATGAAGCTTGCAACAATGAAAGTTCACACCAACACAGAAACAGGTACCAAGATGTGATTGTGAATTACTGTATTTGGATATTTTTTCGAGATTCTCTATGTGCTTTAATATCATTACTTATATATGTAATTTCTTTTGTTTAATGCAGTTCCTATATGCCCATCAGAAGATATTAAACCCTCCAAATCACCTTTATCTGATGGTAAACCACATAATCATGCCAAAGAAAGCAGTACCTGTGCTGCAACCTGGCAATGTCATCGAGGAGATAGTTATGGCAGCCAGTCTCCTGTGGTAAACCGAGCGAGGACTCAGCAGCCCTCTTGTGTCTTGGCTGCTTCCCCAGTGCCTCCGCGCCTGCACTGGTGCCACAGCCTTATCCGGTTGCGTCAGGCACTCTTTCAGCTCCACACTGTGATTACTCTCAAAAGTTGGGGCCCACTCCTCAGCAGTGCTACAAGAAGAGTGAGAGCAAGTGTGAGGAGCAGCAGAAAGAGAGTGAGGGATCATGTGCAGTTGAAGATGATGTTTTGGCGAGGCTTCGGATTTTGAAGTCCCGTGCTGATAATAGAACCTCTTTGGGTCTGGAAAGCAGCAACCAACAGAGAGATGCAAGCATAAATACACCAGGTGAGATTGATGATGCATGTGCCAATATGTGTACTCGGTTGGAAGTCTTAGAGCCCTGTATAGAGAATTAAGCTCTTTGGGTGATAGCAAGTGTGAGGAGCAGCAAAAGGAAAGCAAGGGGTCATATTCAGTTGGAGATGCTGTTTTTGCTGATCATACACTCTCTTTCGATCTAGAAAGCAGCAACAGCTGCTAAATGCAAGCACCGACATAGCAGATGAGATTGATAATATTGTTATGCCTATGCGTCGAATTTTGAAGTCCCGCCCTGATGGGGAGGCATCCTTAGTTGGGGATGCTGAAGGTGTCGAAGAGGACCCTTGTGTTGTGGAGCTGCAGGTCTCTAGTTGTCAGTCACCTCCATGGCCTGCTGCAGTGTTAGAGAAAACAACATCGCCATCGTCTACCATGCCACCAGAGGTGACTGCAGAGACTCCAGACATCCTAATCTTGCCATCTACGGCGTCTACAGAAGTACCACCTTTGTCCACACTTAAAGATGCTCCTTCAGTGATAGAGAAAGATCATTCAGGGTTGGCAGACGATGCCCTAGCTCTAGCGCCATTATCAAGTGTGCCCAGGAAGTCGGGGTCTTGCCACGGAAGATCGCAAAGGTCAAGGGACTTTCGCGTGTGCCCACTCCGAATTGTTTCCCTGTACCTCCCGCCATCAAAATAAAACGTCCCATCTCAGAGCAGGGGGCACGGGCTATACTGTTTAGGAAGCTGGGCATGGTAAAACATGGTGGAGTGGATAAACAGGCCATGGACAGATGTATGAAGGTCTTGGGGGCTTCTTTTCCTCAAAGCTTGCTCCAGGCTGTTTTCTGCGGTTCAGACATGGTGAAGGGCACTTCTGGCGAGCTGTGGGGTATCTCGGCCTCCGATGTCGTCTTCTGATTTTCCCTTTACCTGTTTGTGGTGCAACCGTGCAATAGCTTGTGTCGTGGTCGTAAGCCTCCTCCTCCTTAGTGAGTAGCTAGGCGTGTTATTATTATTGTGGTATCTATGTTGTTTCGAGTAGTGCGTCCTGGTTGTTTCGTGGTAAACCAAAGCTTCTTGTTCTTCAACTGTAGTGGACTCATGTTTGCAGTCCAGGGTATGAGGGATTGCCCTCGATCTCCTTTTCAGATCACCAGTATGATATATTTCGGCCTTGTCTGAGCATGTTCTTAAGGAGAACTTCTTCCTTGCTGGCAAACAGGCCACCAAGGACAAACTGGAACTAAAATGCAACTATTAAGCTCGTGTTGTTCCGAAACATTAGGGTAACATATCGATGAAGCTGTTACAAGTCGGCAGCCTGCCATACATATCCTTCAGCCATTTTCCTTTCTCTATGTATGATCGACAGGTTGTGGTCTGTGTAGGCATCTTATTCAGTTTGGGCCTGTTCGTTTCCTGCATCATTTTTTGGGCTACTTGCATCCGTGGCCCAAGCAGGGCCTGGCTGTGGAAAAACGAGTTAAAACCATGTTCTACACCTCATTTGGTTGCCCACAAAGAGTGAGCCAGACCCGTGCCTCTTGATGCAAGTTTTTTAGCCTCATTGTTTGGTTCACATACGTGTTTTGTGTACTCTAACCTCCTATCTAGACGGTGATCTTACCTCTCACCACCGCACTTACCATTATAAGCGGCTAGCAGGACAACGCGACGTCGTCACGGTCGGAAGTCCGGACTAAGGTCACTCTAGGAGCTTTGCCGGAGGTTGTGGTATGACTATTAGATGCTCGGACAGTTGAAGATTGAAGAACGCCTACAAAGTTCAGTACAAGTCTAAACACCTATAAAGTTCAGTACAAAATCTACTCGCATATGTGTGTTGAAATAGAAAAGTTACAACACGAAACTTGTCGACAATGTCGAGATGAAACTGCTCATGAAAGGATTTTTCAAAACGTCAACCGAGTGCGACGAATTTAACAAAATTCGTCTAAAAAAGTTTCGAACGTCGGTTCAAAACTGGCAAGATATGATCGATGAAACTTCAAACCAAGTATGGGAATGGAAACTACTCATCGATGCAAACATATTCCGTGTAGACAACTTTTTGAATCGAAATGTACTTTTATAGATCAAAGAGCAAGTGAAAATGAGGGGAAAAAGAGGAAAAATACAGAGTACTTAGATGCGGATGAGGACGAGCTGGGAGCTCGCCTGGTGCGCTCGAGGCCCAGCAGCAGCCGCCAGGAGAATCGAGCGGCGCGACTAGCGCTCTCCACGGCGGTGCAGCCGTTGACCATGCGGGGGGCACCACAGAACCTTGCGCCAAGTACTGCTCGTCCCTGACCTTGCGCTCGCGCTCGGGAGCTGCTCCTCCTCCTCAAGGAAGGACGGCTGCTGCCGTACCGGCCGCCGGTGCGCCGTACTCGCCGCCGGGAGCTGGGGCGTGGCGCCGGTAAATGGTCCTCGCGGCCGCCTCGGCTGTAGCCCGCGGTGAAGGAGGATAAGAGCATCTCTACCAGAACCCGCAAAAAGGGCAAACCCGCATAATAACCGCCCGATGCGGATTGAAAACCGCAAAAAGGCGCAGAACAGAACCCGCAAATTTACCCAACCCGCAAAAGATTTTGCAGGGCCCCGTGAATCCGCGACTCCGAACCGAGAACCCTAGGTTTCCTCCCCCGACCCGCAGCCGGAACCTCATCCTCTATTGTCGTTGGCGCGAGGGAACCTTCAGCGCGACCGTCCCCGCCGCCGCCGCAACCTCTTTCTCTTCCCCCACTCCGGCCACCGCGCGCCCTGCCCCGGACCGGCCATGAGCACCGCCGACCCGTCCCTGGTGACCGTCCGCGTCGGGGACGCGCCACCGTCAGATCCAGCGGGCCGCGGAGAGCTCGGAGCCGCCGCCGCCGACACCGCTGCTGCTCCATTGGCGGCGCCGAAGCGGAGAAGATTAGGCACCGCAGGCGCGGCCCAAGTTCTGCTTGCCGCGGCTGCCGCGGCCGGCACTCCCGCCGCCGCGAAGCCTCCCGCCGCCGCGAAGCATGCCGCCGCCGCGAAGCCGAAGAGGCAGGCGTTGAGGAAAGTCAGGGCCAGCACCGCCGCCGCTGCCGCTGCTGCATCCACCGCGCCCGTCCCCGGCGAGGGAACCGAAAGGTAAGAAGTTTCGAACTCAAAATTGAGCTCTGTTCACCGCACCCGTTCCCGGCGAGCTGAATTCGTTCATCTTGCAGCACGCAAGCGTTCATGGACATGATTGGGTCGGTATACATCGAGTCGCCTCCGCTCGGCAACTACAGCTACAACGAGTTCGACGGTGGCGTCGATGGTGGCACGGAGAAGACGACAACGAGGTCGAGGAGGTGGACGGGGCCGGCCTGAGTCGGAGAGGTTCGAACTACACCATTTTGGAGGACCAATGCTTGATCCGTGCTTGGGAGAGTATCTCTCTCGATGCAACGGCCGGCGTTGATCAAACCAAAGACCGGTATTGGCAAAGGGTGGAGGACAAATTCTTCCAACTCATGCCACGCAATGGCCGAACGGTGCCCCGGACCTATCGATCACTACAAGGATGTTGGGAAACTATCAAGACTTCATGTGGTCGATGGAGTGGATGCTTGCAACAAGTGATCAATGCGCCTCCGAGTGGTACCGTGGAGGGTGATTGGGTGAGTTTATTCACCATTGTTCATGTAGTGTTGTCACTACTTGTTCACCATTGTTCACCATTTGTTCATCATTGTAGGAGCGCATTGCGAGAGAAAGGTACTTGGATATGCCCGCATCCAAGAAGAAGCCATTTGTACTTGATCATTGTTGGAAACTTCTCCAAAATAGTGAGAAGTGGAAGTTGAGGGATCAAGAGCCAAAAAAGGAAGAAATTCGTGTTGAGGATGACTCCGATGATGAACAAGGTGGGAGGAACAAGAACAAGCCCGAAGGCAACAAGAAAGCCAAGGAAAGAGTGGCAAAGCAACTTGAGGCCACAAGCTTGAGAGAGAAGCTCGATGAAATGGTGAAATCTAATGAGACCATGGTGGCCAAGACATTGGAGTCAAAGCACCAATTGACCGAGAGGAAAGCTCAAGAGAAGAAAGAAAAGTGGGAGGTGCTTCGTGAAGAAGGGAAGCGGAAGATCGAGATTGAGGCCAAAAGAGCCTCGGCGGAGGAGAACAAGTCCGTGGCCAAGCTCTTGGCCGAAGAGAACAAGATCATGATGATGAACCGAAGTGAAATGGACGAAGTCACCTTGGAGTGGCATGACATCGCAAGGAAGGAGATATTGCATCGAAGGAAACAAGCGATGCTAAAAGCTAGCGGTGGTGGAGGTGAAGGTGCCGGCAATGGCACGGTCTAGGGGCTTTCGATGATGCGGATGGTGTTTTGGAAGCATTTTTTTGGTCACACGGTTGGAAAACTAGTTAATGGCCGTCTTTTATATTCAAGGAACTACTTAATTTGCTATATTTAATGTCGAATTTGTAAGTTATTTGACATACAACGACATTCATGCCTACCTTGCAGTTTTGCATATGCAGTTTCTGAACGCCGCGCGGCGGAGCAGAACCCGCAAAGCAGAACCGCAAATCAGAATATTCTGTTTTGCGGTTCTGCTTTGCGGGTTCTGCTCCGCTGCGCGGCGTTTCGAGCCAAAAAACGCGAGTTGCGGGAACTGCAAAAGTGTTTTGCGGGTTCGCCTTTTGCGGGTTCTGCTAGAGATGCTCTAAGGGAGGTGAGCAGAGCAAATCCTCTCGTATCCACTCAGCCAAGGTTGAGTTGAACAGTGCGCAAAATGCACTCCGAAAAGTTGGCTCCGCGGAAACGGCCGAATCGGCCGTTCCTACAGGTATGGCCGACGATGCTTTAAGTTTCGTGCTGGACAAAAACTTCATGCAGGCAACCAAACGAGGCAAAAGTTGGTACAAACAGTGGAAAACGAAGGCACCTAGGAAACTAAACACGCCCTTTGCGGCAAGCTTCTCCTACCAGAAGAGCACCAGCCACGCGCGTGCTTTCACAAACCTGGCACTGGTCGACTGAACGAATAAAACAGCTCGGGAGAGAGAGGCTAGCTCCCAACTCTAAAATGAGAGAGCCCCCCCCCCCCCCCCCCCCCCCACACACACCACCACCAGGCTAGGCCGCTAGGGTACGAGCCCACGCCACTAAGCTCAGCAAGAAGAAGACCAATCCGACTTCCGTTGCGTTAGAGCATCTCCAACAGACGCTGGGCAGCACGGTCGCGCGATAAAAATTATTTCCAGCGCCGAAATATCATTTTAACACGCTGGACGGTGTTTTGCTTTAGCAGAATCGCTATATTTTTGCGCGCCGCAAGTAGCGCTCCAGCAGGGGCGCTAAACTCCAGCGCGCGCGCGCCCATCACAAACAACATTTCCACTCACACATAGAACAAGAAGATGAAACACACAAAAAATAAATCAACAATAAATAGTTTAATTATTATTACAACATAAACACATAGTTTTTCTTCAGTATAACAAGTAGTTCATGAATAATACAACAAATAGTTCAACAACAATACAAATAGTTAACAATACAACAAACATAGAACATCAAACTAGTTTTGTTGCCCATTCCATGTCCACCACTCCTCGATTAGATCCTTTTGAATCTCATCATGCGTTTCAGCATGTCGAATGACATGATAAGAGGCTTGGCAACAAAGCGGGCCACCCTCTCAGCGCTCCTCTGCACTCGCACGTGATGTCCCATCAACTCATTGTGAGTATAATCTAAATCGTGCCTGTGCTCATTCTCGATGATCAAATTATGCATGATCACACAAGCGTTCATGATGTACCAAAACATGTCTTGATCCCAAAATCTAGCCGGTCCTCTCACAATAGCAAAATGGGCTTGCAAAATCTCAAATGCTCTCTCCGCATCTTTCGTAGCCGCCGCCTGAGCATTATGGAAATCAAGCATTTTCTTACCTTCCGGTTTGTGACCGGCTTCATAAACGTTTGCCACCTTGGGTAGATGCCATCCACAAGATAATAGCCATAGTTGTATGTATGGCCATTGCTACAAACTCCAGCGGTGGAGTTTCACCTTTTGCAATCTTATTCATGAGTGATAACCGGTGAAGAACATTGATGTCATTGCAAGATCCGGGCATTCCAAAAAAAGCATGCCAAATCCAAGTCTCATGATCGGCCACCGCTTCAAGGATTATAGTGGAATCCTTTTTGTGGCCTTGGAATTGTCCATGCCATGGCGTAGGACAGTTCTTCCAACTCCAATGCTAGAAAAACCGATCATGCCTCGCCAGTTTCTCCGCAATGTGATTGAACAACTCGATGCTCATCCTAAAACGGCGCCGGAAGTAGGACTCGAGGCATGTGGGCGTCTCCACAAAATAGTTTCTCATCAATCTGTCGTGAGCACCGATCCTTTCCCTCCACAATTTCTGATGACCGAAAATTGAACCACCTTGCTTCTGCCTTTTTTTTTTGCGTGGATAGCTAGGTCATTGTGTCATTCTCCTCCTCTTGAAGATCAAATTATTCATCGGAAAAATCCTAGGACGAACTCATCTACAAACATTAATTTAAAATAATTTAAAACTACAAACAAAATGCACCAAATTCATCTACAAAAATAAAGTTTAAATGCAATATATACCTTGCAAGTGTTTTTTTCAAACACCTTGTGGGCGCCGAGCTGCAAACGTCCGCCGAACGCTGTTCGTCGGAGGAACAGTACGCTGGAGGGGCGGCAGCAGTGACCGTGGGGAGAAGCGCTGGCGGCGTCGGTGACGGCAGGGCCAAATTCACCGTGGTGGCAACCCGCGTGCATCCGTAGAAAGCGGCCGCACGCTGGTGAGAAGCGGGGAAGCGCTGACGGCAGGTATTCAAGCGCCCTAGGTCGCCGAAGGAGATAAGGGAGAGGTACGGGCGGCGGCGCGCGTCAGGAGGTTTCAGATCTGACGGTTGATTAATTCGCGCGCAAGATTTCTTTGTCCCACGCTGGATCGGACGCACGAAATACGCAACGTTCAATTCCGCTTTCGCTAGCGCGCTGACCCCTATTTACCGCACGCGAGATTATAGCACGGCTGTTGGAACGCTGCTTGAGACCACGCGTGCGCTATATTGACGTTTTTTTTGGACCCGGCGTATTAATCGCATTTGTTGGATATGCTCTTACGGTCTCGTCTTGAGAGGTGGGAGTGGGACTAAGGGCATCTCCAGCCGTTCGGCCCCCCCAGACCGAAAAACGGCGCCTTTTTGGACGGCCTGGGGGGACGCCGGCACTATTTGGGCTCCTGGGTTGGGCGATTTTCCAGCCGTGCCCAAACCCAGAGTTGGGCCGAAAAAAAAAAAAAACAATTGGGCGAAAATCCATCAAACATAAGCGAAATTTGTTAAACTTAGGCGAAATTCATACTATATAGGCGAATTTCGCATTGTTCATTACATAATATAAGCTAAATCTTAAACATAAACTAAAGCACGGCGATCTACATGCCCAGCCGGCTGTAGAACGCCGTGTAGTCGCCGCCGTCGTCGTCGTCGCTCGGTGGCGCGCCGCCGCCGAAGTGGCTCGGACCGGCCTCATTGTTGTTGGCGCCGCCGCCGAACCACGAGCCGTCGTCGTCGCTGTCGTCGAGGACGATCACCTCGCCGCTCGCCTGACGAGGGGGAGTAGGAGGCCGGCGTGCAGCGGCGCGACGGCGGTTGGCCGCTGCCTCGTCGAGAAGGCGCTGCTGGAGCGCAATCTCCTCCTGGGCTTGCTGGTTGCGCGACCAGGCGAAGATGAACTCGTCCGAGCACTCCTCGGCGGCGACCATGGGCGGCGCGGCGTCCTGCATTCTTCTTCTTGATGGCCGCCCAGACGTACTGCTCGCCGGGGAATTCCTCGTCGTCGTCCGGCGCCTCCGCCTTGATGGCCGCCCGGACGTGCTCCGGTGGCGCCACCCACTCCACCGCCGCCTTCTTCTTCTTGGAGGTGGCGCCGCCGGTGCCAGGCTCCTTCTTGGGCCTGACGAGGCGAAGGTGGCCTCGGGGCGGCGACGGTGCGCGGCGCGGCTCGTTGATGCGAATCCCGCCGCTGGGCCTTCTTGGCGGCGACCGGACGCGGCGCCCGGAGTTGAGGACGACGCCGCGCGGCGTGTCCTCCGGCTCGGGCTTGACCCGAGCGAGCGCCGGCGTGTGCGGGGACCCGCTGGAGAGCGGGCCAGAGGAAGACGACGAAGAAGCCGTCCCCATCCTCCTGGGCAGCCAGGAGGTGAAGTGGCGCCGAGGCGTCGGCGCCTGGCGCGGCGGCATGGTGAGCCGGGGCTGGTTCCTGGCGTGGATGTGCTCGAGGACGTACGCGAGGGTGCGCCCTCGCGCGCTCCACCATTGCTTCCGCCCGCCGGCGTTCTTCCGGCCGGCGACGGGGCCGTTGTTGTTGGCGTCCTCCAGCTCGCGGCGGTGGCGCTCTTGGAAGTATGCCGTCCAGAAGGCGGCGTTCGCCGGATCCCAGCGCGGGTCCGCGGCCTGCTCTTCGGAGAGCCCGGCGAGGACGTCCTGGATCGCGTAGACGCGATCCGCTCCTTCTGGCGGCGGCGTAACGGGGACGCCTCCGGCGCTCAGGCGCCATTCGCCAGGGACCCGCATGTCCAGCGGCGTAGGGTACCCCGCCTCGTACAACATGCGGGCCTCCTCCGGGTGCAGGAAACGCCGGCCGAAGCCGTTCGCCGCAGCTTCGTCTCCGGGGTATCGCTCGGCCATTGCTCTTGCTCGGGAGAAGGAAAGAGATGGAGAGATGGGGAATGGTGTGCCTTGCCACGGCGAGATGCGGGGAATAAATAGGCGCAGGGGGAGGCGAGACGGTGGCGCGTCATTACTCCGGCGCGTGGCAATCGACTGGACGCGTCGGCCGCCGCTGAACGGTGCGGCAGTCCACGGCCATTACTCCGGCAGGCTTTTGACCAGCGCGGGAGCCGAGGAGATGACGACGAAGCGTTTTTCCGCCCGTGATTCCGCGCCATTTCGCCTATCTCGCTGCCAGCTCTGGCCCACACTCCTTTTCGCGCCATTTCGCTCCCTAGGCCGAACCCGGTGGGCTGGGTTTGGCCTGGGAGCGCCGGCGCAATTTTCCGCCGATCCGGCGCTATTTGGGCTCCTGGGGGGGCCGACTGGGTGAAAAGCGGCACTCCCAGGCCATTTCGGCGGTTTTTTTGGCCTTGGGGGGCGCTGGGGAGGGGGGGGGGGGGGGGGCGGCTGGAGATGCCCTAATATAAAGTTTGGTGTCGCGCAGCCTAGCGTTCGATATGCGCCTCGAAATCTCGAATTGAGGCTGGCTCGCTCGTTCGCTCTGCCCGAGTTGTGCCTGGGCCTGGGCGGGTAGGGAAGCGGCTCAGATAACTAACTGGGCCTCAGAAACTGAAAAGCCCAACATGTGCCCTACAAACTCACGAGTCCAGGCCGATCTCCTTCGTCGTCGTCAGGACATCGCGTCCCTCCCTTGCCGTCTCCAGTTCTCCAGCGCGAGGTTCATACTTTCCATGAAGCGATTGCCACTAGTTAAAGGTCCTACTGACCTTCACTATTCTAGTTAAGAACCATCTAGATCCGCCCCTGCAGCAGTATTTTCTCAAACCCCCTAGATTAGATCCATCTTGTGTAAAATACATCTAGCTAGATCCATCTATATAGATCTTAGCTATAGTTAAAAGTCGTGCATGGCGAGCGGGCACGCGCAGAGGGCGGGCGCGCCGAGCTCGATCGAGTTGGCCCAGCTAAAACGTTTGGCAATTGCGATAGCAACTGCACGTACGTACTATATATGCGTGGCACACTGGCGCCATAGAACATGTGCGACGTATCGGCCTTCTCCATGCATCTCTTGGCTTTCTCTTCACTCTCGTTACGTACCGTGACATGTCGCCTTCGCTAAGGGTGGGGGTCCCCCTCCCCCTACGCATGCCTGCACTGTACGTACCACCGACCACCTCTTGATCCATCGATCAGCCGGCCATTACTGAATGCATGCTCTAGCTAGCTACCGCTGTAGCTCCTCCCCCACCACGCACCGCGTGGCGCGAGCTCTCACGGGGACCCCTTGATCTCCTCCGCTCTCTCTCTCTCTCTCGATCTCTTCTCTCTGGAAGGCCTAGGGTAGATTAGGCTGTACTGGTACATGAGGAGGCATCATGCGTTTGTACCATAAACATGCTCACTGGGCTTAACTATATGCATGCAGGGGGTACGCATGATTCATGAATGCACGGGTCCTTATCCCTCGGTAGGTCTGGGGATCCTATGAAGCTGTTAAAATGCAGCACGGCTCCTGTAATTGATGGTGGAACTAGGTAAATTACCGCGGCGACGCGTCCGTCCGTTAACCCGTCGGGAAAAATCATTGTTCATCACAGTCAGCTCAGGTACTACAGCACCGTTGGAGTTGGATTAGAAAGAGCCACTGAATTCAGACCTCATGTGGTATAAGCAGCACGCATAAGATGTAAATAGAAATATTTTAGTGTCCAATAAGGTGAAATTTTATTTTCAGCATTTTTTTTTCAATACACATCATAGTTAACATTTAAAACAATCTTTCATCTTACAAAATAGATATAGCACGGAAAATGAATTAATTTTCTCTGGAACTTGCTTGGATGAAATCCAATATGTCTTCGGCACCAATAAATAATAATTTGCAGTTGGAAGGAAAATGTAATAAAGTTATGAAGCATATGATATGAATAGAAATATTTTTTAGTGTCCGATAAGACAATGCTTTATTTCCAGCATTTTTTCGGTCAACATCATAATTAACATGAAAGGAATTTCTTTTAGATTACAAAATGTATGTTCCACAAAAAGGAATAAATTTCCCCTGAAGATTGGTAGGATTTTTATCGAACATCTCTCATTATGAATAAATAGTAATTTGCAGAGATGCAAAAAATTGCTTACCTAGTAGTTAAAGGAGCACAAATATTATATGAATGATTCCTTCAAACTCCTTTGTCAGGTTGACTCAATTAAAATGAGCATAAAATGGAAAAGAGTTGTAATGAGCATAATTTCGCATCCGTCAGGATTTGAAATGTTGAAATTCGTCGGAATTTGTCGTGTGGAGTATCTCTAAATATCTAGCGAATTGAAATGTTAAAATTCTTTTTTTCACTAATATTTAATTTATTTGAGTTTCATAATTAGAGTCAGTTCATTTTGATTGCATCTAAATAATTACCAAATTAGAATGTTCAATTTGAGTTCGTAATTAGAGGTAATGCATTATTTGAGCATTTAATAAATTTACCTTCATATAAATAGAGCAAGTGTGTTCGGATTTTTCTTGAAATATTTACCAAATTAGAATATTAAAACATGTTATTTTTTTTTCCATAAATAGCTAGCATTTATTTTTCTGATCGTTTGGATGTGTTATTCATATTTTTCCGATGGATAGATTCAAAAATATTGTTTTTTGTACACTTTTTTATTTTACGGAAATTGTTTAAGTAAAATGGTCTCAGCTGTCAGGAATTGAATATTTTCTAAAAATGTTTTAAAAAAGAATAACCTTTATGTTAGTTCGTCTGATGTGGTTAAATATTATTTAGATTGCATCCAAATAATTATCAAATTGAAATGTTCAATTTGAGTTCGTAATTAGAGGAAATGTATTATTTGAGCATTTAATAAATTTACCTTCATATATTTCGAGGAAGTGCATTTGGATTTTCTTTAAATATTGACCAAATTGGAATTTCAAAACATGTTTGTTTTTTTGCCATAAATAGCTAGTATTTATTTTTCCTGATCGTTCGGATATGTTATTCATATTTTTCGGTGGATAGATTCAAAAATATTGATTTTTCGAACACTTTTTATTTTATGAAAATTGTTTAAGTAAAATTGTCCTACCTGTTAGGAATCTAACATTTTTATAAAAATATGTTTAAAAAGAATAACATTCACGTTAATTCATCTGATGTAGTCAAATATTATCGTCTAGAAATTATCGCGGTTGAGATCTTTTTTTATGCAATTTTTTTGTGAAGAGTTTGAAAATTTATGAAATTTGATTTTTTTTTGATATATTTTTGCATTTTCCTGAATAACAGATTAGAAGTTATGAATTTTACAATTTTCAGCATTTTATTGTAATTGTGAAATTAATGACAGGTAGGGCCCACATGTTAGTTTTTTTCTATTTCAAAAAAAGTCTGTGGAAATGTTAAAAGTCTGACAACGCGGGCCCACGATGACGTCACCTTGTGGTGTCACTCGCCGGCGGCGGCCGCGCCGTCGAGAGCTCGCGCTCGAGCACGCGAGCATGCGCGGAGGCCTGGGATTGCACGGACTCGCCAGAAGAGGTGGAGGGGAGCAGAACGGGCGGCGCAGCGGACCATTTGGTCGCTGGACTCGCCGGTGGCGAGCTAAGCGGTGGCGGCGGAGGGTGAGCACGGCGGAGACGATTCCGCCGCGCGCGCGGCGTCCCGACAGCTGATCTTCGGCGAGGAGGGAGGGAAGCGACGGCGAAGCTCACCCTGGGCGTCGATCTAAGCGGGGAGGAGCGGTGCGGCGGTGGAGCGCGTCGGCGGCGGCGGCGAGTTCGACATCGCGCGGGAGAGAGGAAGGAGAAGGGGGATGTGGGGGGCGTTTTACAAAGAAGTCCCTGTAGTTTCTGTAATTTTCGGATAGGTCCATCTACGTGGGGAGGATGGGACTGATCCGCAATTTCCAGTGAACGTAGGATCTTTTTCGTAAAACGTGGCGCTGACCGCGCAGGCACTGTCGAAGTGCGATTTTTTACTGTTCATTGACGTGGGCACACGAGGGGAGAGCAAACCGGGTGAGCTTTGATATATAGTAAGTATAGATAGATGTGTATGTTCAGGCCCAGTTATAACGTGCATATGTGGCGTAGCAGATGCACTTGCGTGGAACTGACACGATCGATCTACTGACTAACGCGAGTTATTAGCTAATTAACACCGATTAGTGCCACCTCGATCATCAAGTTATTAGACACGATCGACGTGACGAATCCGTGGTACCGTGATTTTACTGCTACTTTTGACCATCTCTTCATCACTACTCTGTGCTATAGGCTGCTTTCATGATGCTTTATCTATAGGACTTCACTCTTGAGTGTGGAAAAATGGAACTTCGTAAAAAAAATCCGATCTAGATCGTCCGGAATCTATATGAAAATTTTCCGTTTGTACTTTGCACAACATGATCGATTTTGAAAACCTTTGAGAATTATTCATTTTGTTTGCCTTTAGTAGGATTCCAAATGTTTTAAGTTTTCATTCCATTTGAAAAGTCTAACTAATGTACAACTCTCTTCACCCATCCTCTTCCATTTCATACACGGAAAAGCTAGCACAAATGTTTGTAGGGGTGGGGCAGAGCCACCGCGACGAGGAGGGGAGAGAGAGAGCCGTGAGCAACATGGAGCAGAGAGGAGTTGGATAGGCGAAGGGAAGAAGATAGAGATGCATGAAGAATGTGCGAGTTGTCCGTTCATCAAGACTACGGTGCGAGAGCATAACGCCCAATCAATGTAAAATAAGAATTTTTTGATCATTGTAAAATTCTCTAGATCATCCATCCAACACTTCTCATGATTGTTGGCTCATGCTTATGTTTCTATTTCTTACAATATCGCACTCGACACAAGCGGAGATTTCTGGTTCCTCAGCTCCAATTATCTCTTTATGTAAAAGGTAAAAATCATATTTATAAGTTTTAAAAAATCTGAAAAAAATCCTGCATGTTGTCAATGATGTTTTCCACAAACGTGCAAAACCTCAATTTGAAATACTTTATATTCAGAGCTACATAAAAAATGAAAAATGTGTGGGTCTGAGTATACACTCTTCGAAATCTCCGAAATATTCAATATTCCGTCATTTTCGTGTAGCCCATAGACAAAGAATTTTGCATGTCTATAGGACGCATCATTAACTACATCTAAAATGGTTTTCTAGATTTTTCTATAAGATGTAAAATGCTTGTAGGGAGCGAAAGTGACTTTTCAACTCGACATGGCCAACTTCCTATGTTCCAGTGTGATACTTACATTTAGTAAAAGTCATTTGTCCTCAGTTGTCGGCTTTTTGTTGAATTACACTCCATCCTTAACTCTAAACCATGAATCTAAATTATCAATCTCTTGAAACATTCCGTCTATTTTGCACATGTGACGGCTCAACAGGCATATAAAATAAATAAAAGAAACTAAAATATTGAAATTTAGAAGAAATACTACTAAAATTTAGGAAATTTTAGGATGGAACATTTTCTAAAAAAGTGAAATTCGAGGAAAATTACATAATTTGAAAAGTCATATATATATATATATTAATTTATGTATGTTTTCTATCTATTTTTCAATTGATATTTATTTGCATTTTCTTATTAATGTGGCCTTCCTACTAATATTTATTACTGAGAGGTTCATGTCTTGCTTATTTTCATCATTTTATGATTGTAAGTGAAAATATTTATGCTTTTTCGTTTCCCTATTTTTTTGTTTAACTCCCTCTCTTCAATTTTGTATTTTTCTTCTAATTTTCTTTTTAACATATTTCTTTAAATATTAAATTTATAGATCATGCGTAAAATCCCAGTCACTCATCAAGTTTCCTAGAGCTTATGCTATATATTTTAAGCTCTGTCAGTAATTAATGGAGACTATGTAGTCCAAGTCTTAAATTTATTATTGGCGCATTCTAAATGCCCCCTTACATTCTAAGACATGACTCTGACCCATAATGACTCTGTTAATATGGTGTATGTGATATAAAATTATAAACACGTACTCTTGAAAAAGCAAAGGATGATGAACCAAATATTCCTTTACAATCTCTTAGACGCCTAAATGAGTTTCTCCAGGAAGCATAACAATCTTATCAATTAAAATAATAATATGCTCTAGCCTTCCATTTTTATTCATCCGATCTGCAGCGTATCCTTGTCAAAGTGCGTATAGCGGAACCGATGCCCTCGTTGGAGGGCTCGGGTTGCATGTTATAGGAGGTAGGAAAAGCCCCATACCGTGGCGTACATACTATACGTATACGTGGTGGTATACTATACCATACACAATACGTTTCCTATTACATATTCCAACACCCTCCCTTAATCTAAACTTGGAAAGATTTAGATTACGCCTAAACTCATGAAGATTTCTAACTGGAAGAGCTTTAGTAAATCCATCTGCAACTTGATCTTTACTCGAGATGAACTTGATATCTAGTTGCTTGCTTGCCACTCGTTCTCGAACAAAGTGAAAATCAATCTCAATGTGCTTGGTACGTGCATGAAAAACTGGATTTGCTGACAGATATGTTGCACCAATATTATCACACCATAAACAAGGTCTCTCCTTTAGTTTGACTCCAAGTTCTATGAGAAGTGCTTCAACACATATTAATTCTGTTGTTGCATTAGCTAAGGCCTTGTATTCAGCTTCTGTACTTGAACGTGAAACAGTAGCTTGTTTCCTGGCACTCCAAGAGACAAGATTCGGCCCTACAAAAATTGCAAAACCTCCAGTGGAACGTCTATCATCAAGGCAACCGGCCCAATCTGCATCTGTAAAAGCACTTAAAAGTGTAGACGAAGACGGCTGAAAAGTGATACCAATTTTTGTTGTACCCTTGACATATCTCAAGATTCTTTTGACTGATGCCCAATGAACAGATGTAGGAGCATGAAGATATTGACACACCTTATTGACAGAATAAGACAAGTCTGGTCGAGTAAGAGTAAGATATTGTAGAGCCCCAACAATACTACGATACCTTGTGCTGTCTTCTGGACCCAGGGGATCCCCTTCTGTGAGAGAGAGAGGATCAGTTGTAGACAAAGGTGTACTTTCTGGCTTGCATTCCTGCATACTTACTTTTTCAAGCAACTCTGTGGCATACTTTTCTTGTGTCAAAACTATTCCATTTTGTAACTTCTTTACTTCAATGCCCAAGAAGAAATGCAAGTCTCCAAGGTCCTTGATAGCAAAGTTTTCGTTGAGATCCTTAAGCAAGGCAGAAATTGCATCATCTGAAGAGCTTGGACAATTATATCATCAACATAAATCAACATAAATATAGTGATATCAAACTTTTGATAGAGAAACAGTGAAGTATCAGTCTTGGAAGGAGTGAAACCAAGGGTAGATAACTTGGAACTGAGTCTAGAATACCATGCTCGCGGGGCTTGTTTTAATCCATATAAAGCTTTATCAAGCTTGCAGATGTAATGAGGTGCATTGGGATCTTCAAACCTGGGTGGTTGTTTCATATAAACCTCTTCATCCAAAATACCATGTAAGAAAGCATTTTTCACATCAAGCTGTCGCAATTTCCATCCTCTAGAGACTGCTATAGACATCACGATTCTAATGGTAGCAATTTTAACGACAGGGCTAAAGGTATCTTCATAGTCAATGCCATATCTCTGTTTAAAACCTTTTGCAACAAGACGAGCTTTATACCTGTCAATTGTACCATCTGCATGTTTCTTGATACGATACACCCATTTGCAGTCAATGAGATTTTTTGTAGAGCTGGGTGGAACCAAATGCCATGTTTTGTTTTGGAGCAATGCATCATACTCTTCCCCCATTGCTTTGCGCCACTTTGGATCCTCAAGGGCCTTACTGAGAGAACTGGGTTCATCTGTAGAGGCAAGCATACTAAAACGTACACTGTTATCTTTATAAATTTTTGCTTGTTTACCGTACCTGACTGTACCATCTTTAAATTGGCGAGGTTGTGTGATACCCTGTTGTAGCCGAGTGCGAGCTCCAGGGACAGAAGCAGCAGTAGGAGGACCATCCGCAGAAGATCCAGAAGATGCCGTAGGGGACCCGGTGGAGACAGACGGCGACGTGGCAGGAAGACGGGCTGGCACCGTCGCTGCCCATGGGAGAAGCAGAGGAGCCAGCAGGCTCGGGCGACTTTTCGGATGGCTTTTCGGATGGCGATGAGGCCGTGGATGCTGCCGCACCAGAAGGCGACAAATGAGCACGGACCCGGCGGGACGTGGCAACAGGAGGTTGGCGCGGCGATGCGGAGCAACGCGGCGATGCGGAGCGGAGAACGCCTCCGCTGACGAGGCGGCAGGGGAATCTGCAGTGAGATCCACCTCGGGATCAGACAGCTCATGATCCGAGGGCAGATCATCCTCGGATCGGCCGCCCGTGTTGTCATCTTGTGTAGCATTGTGTTCTTCATCAAATGTGTCCGTTTCTTCACCATTTTGGCTGGAATTTGAACTGGCTGAATTGTCTGCTGTAGTATTATCATGTGAGTCATCAACATGCACATGTTCCTGCTCATGGTTAGCACAACAGGTATGATGGGCAAAGACATATGATCATTATGTTGTATATCCCCATTAGTATTAGAAGATGAATGTGTAGGTAAAAGAAGGATTTCATTACGAAGGCGTCGACCAGCATTGGGATGTAACTCGGCAAAAGGAAAACATTTTCATCAAACACCACATCGCGAGAAACATAGACACGTCCAGTGGAAACATCAAGACATTTAACACCTTTGTGGCGAGGACTATAGCCCAAAAACACACACCGTGTAGAGCGGTATGCTAGCTTCCTTTTATTGTATGGACGGAGATTTGGCCAACAAGCACAGCCAAAAATACGGAGAGACTCATAATTGGGTTTTGTGTGAAGAAGACGTTCTACAGGAGTTTCAAAATCAATCACTTTGCTAGGAAGTAAGTTGATAAGAAAGGTGGCTGTAAGAAAAGCTTCATCCCAAAATTTTAATGGCATGGATGCATGTGCAAGGAGGGCAAGGCCAACCTCAACAATATGGCGATGCTTACGCTCAGCAGAACCATTCTGTTGGTGTGCATGGGGGCAAGAAACATGATGGGTGATACCAATTTTCTGAAAGAAACCATTAAGTTTTTCATACTCACCACCCCAATCAGTTTGCATACTGATAATTTTTCTATCAAACTTGCGCTCAACAAAGGCTTGAAAATTAAGGAAGACTTGAAAACATCAGAACGGTTCTTGAGCAAATAAATCCATGTAAATTTACTGTAATCATCAATGAAACTTACATAATATAAGTGTTTCCCTACAGAAGCAGGTGCAGGACCCCATACATCAGAAAATACTTGTTCCAAAGGAACAGTAGACACACTAGAGGACACAGGATATGGTAGCTGATGGCTTTTAGCCAACTGACAGGGATCACATATGTAAGGATTTATTTCTGGAGTAAAAGAAATTTGATTTTTTCTAAGGACTTGCTGCACCACGAAGGAAGAAGGATGTCCTAAGCGGCGATGCCATGTTGAAGACGATGGCTTTATTGTGACGAAAGCTTGCTTGGAAGACCCGGTAGATAAAGGCACTAGCGGGTAGAGACCACCATGACATGGCCCCTTAAACAGAACGCTTCGTGTGGCCTGATCCTTGATCAAAAAGAAGTAGGGATGAAATTCAATAAAGACATCATTATCAAGAGTAAGCTTATGAACAGAAACAAGATTCTTAGAAGCATTAGGAACATGAAGAATATTGTTGAGATGCAAATTACTATGGGGAGTATGCAACATGGAATGACCAATATGACTTATAGACATACCATTTCCATCGGCCGTGTGCACGCGATCACGACCCTTGTATTTGTCATATGTTGTCATCTTGTGAAGTTCACTTGTAATGTATCCGTAGCACCACTATCAGGACACCAATTTGTGTCAACTCCATATGATGCTATGTTTGCACCTTTCTTGTCATTGCCACGGTTATCATCATCAGAATCATCTTTGTCATCATCTTTGTAACGCCACCAACAATCAGAAGCTGGGTGACCATGTATCTTACAGATTTGACATGTTGTGTTGACATAAGGAGTGGGAGCACGGCCATGCCCACGACGGCGTCCCTTGCCTCCATCACGGCGATTATCATTGCGACGACGGTCATTATCCCAACGTCCTTTGTCATCCGGCGACGTTCTGACTCATAGCGATCACGGCGGTCACGATCAACACGATCAACAGAGAGACCACGGTCATTGCGAACTTGGCGGTGATCAACACGGTCACGGTCATCTTGATATCTACCACGATCACGGTCATCTGGATACCGACCACGGTCACGAGCATCATCGTAGTGACCACGGTCACCATCCCAAGAGCGGTCACGGTCACCACCAGAGCGCCCAAAATCACGTCCACGGGCAGCAGCATTGGCCGAGGACATGAAACTTTTGTTCTGTCCTGTGTTAGCAAGCATATCTCGGCGAGTATCATGAGCACATATTTGAGCATAGAGATCATCAAGGGTAGCTAAATTATTTCCATTAACAGCAGCTGCTACAGAATCATAAGAACCATCTAAACCATTGACAATATACCCTATCATCTCATCTTCTTCGACTGGCTTACCAAGAGCAGCAAGTTCAGAAGAGAAACCTTTCATCTTGGCGAAGTAGTCTGCAGCCGTGAGATCATCCTTCTTGGTGCTGTTGAGTTCTCCTCGCAGCTGATTGATCCTGGACCGAGAGGGGGCAGTGAACATCTTCGTGAGGACAGACCAGACAGCAGCAGAAGAGTCGATGTCGACCACGTGGGCTAGGACTTCCGGGGAGAGCGAATTCACGATCCAACTCAACACCGTCTGATCCCGAACCAGCCATGCACTGTAGGCGGGATTCAGGACTTGAGTCTTCTTTTTTTCCGAGTCTTCAACCTCCAGAAACTTGACAGGTGCGGTCTCAGTGCCATGGAGCAGATCCAGCACTTGAGCACCACGCAGGCCGGGGTAGACAAGAGTTTTCCAAAAGAGAAAATTTGACGTCAGTTTTTGGGAAGGAGGCGACCCTAGGGCACCAAGCAGGCTGGGCGTCGCAGAAGTGGAAGCCATGAAAGCCGGCAGGGAGTTTCCGATCAAGAGATCGTGGTTTTCCGATCAAGGGATCGTGGTTGTTTTGATTTCTGTCTTCCGATCAAGGAGATCGTATGGGGTTCTGGACTTCCGATCAAGGAGAGATCGTGAGGGTTTTGTGGCTTCCGATCAAGGAGAGATCGTGAGGGATTTGTGGCTTCCGATCAAAGAGAGATCGTGTGGGTTTCTAGGCTTCCGATCAAAGATCGTGGAGGAGGGTTTGAAGGCGGCGGCGGCGGCTGATTCACCAGTGGCGGCGGCGGCTTCGGTCACGAGCGATCGTCGCTCTGATACCATGTCAAAGTGCGTATAGCGGAACCGATGCCCTCGTTGGAGGGCTCGGGTTGCATGTTATAGGAGGTAGGAAAAGCCCCATACCGTGGCGTACATACTATACGTATACGTGGTGGTATACTATACCATACACAATACGTTTCCTATTACATATTCCAACAATCCTCTCCCAATACTGCTTTATATGCACAGATCGATTAAGTAACAATATCTTCATCCCGGTCAAGCTGCTATCTTTGGCCCCTGCTTTAACCCATCGCATGGGTGTTCATTGGTTCGTCTCGATCTGATCGAGCATTATGATTGCAGGTGCTGGGCGTCCAGAACCTGATAACCTAATTAATCTTAAGCTTCCATCGGCAGTTCGACACCTCAGGATCTCAAAAGGTCACCCTCGAGATCTTAATATAAGAACGTACGCGTACTTGCAGGTTGCAGCTGCTTGCATATGCATACGATTATCATCTCGACATGCATTTCAGCGAAAGTTGGATCGGGGGTGATGAGATGAGACCTTTTTGTCTAAAATAAAACAATCATCATCTCAGCATGCATCCATCTAGACAAAATCACATCAACACGTACGTCTTATTCAGTTAAGGACGATATATTTATCATTCAAGTCTTGGAGATCCAAAGCATAGCCATGCACACGCACTGTTTGTTTCTGTACGCATTGTTCTTATCAAGTTAACATGTCACAAAGACTTAGGTAGGTCGTTGAATGTTCATGTCCATAACAGTACGCAGTCCGGAGGCCGGCCGGTCCCCCACGGAATCTTGGAGATGAACTGGTTAGGAAATTGCCATGATCTCTTCTCTTGTAGATGGGACCTCTCTTAGTTTGATAACAATACTTCCCACTTGCGCGAATCACTCGCCGATGGCCCCATGATCCGAGCGGTTTGCAACTGAAAAACTTGGCAATGCCGGAGAAAGCAGGCAGTTCGACTTTAGACGAATGAATCGAATCGATATGCATCATCGGCAACCTATAGCCCTGAACTAGCTAGTTCAAACGGCAGTACTCCTCAAAGCTTGGCGATCCTGATCCACACAGGTGGGCAATGACCATTCCGCCAAACTGCTCCCTTACAATATTCAGGACTTCAAGTGTAACGAACACATGGGTGAATGCGCCCGTAGAATACGATGATTTTTTTTTTTTTTTGAAAGATCTGATTACAAAGGAAGGCAGCTCAGAACATATTACAACCAGGTCCAAAAAGAAAACGAAATTACACAGAGGACCAAGAATATGCAAGGAGCTCCCTAAGCTGCGGAGAAGAAACTCAATCAGATCCAGACGCCGCGCGCCCGAGCTCCTAGGCCTTGCCGGAGACGCCGTACCGCTCGCCGTCGGGGAAGAAGCGCCTCCACCTTGTATAAAGCTGCATGAGCCATCTGCCGCCAGCGACGGAACCGAAGCCGTTTAACACGCACAGCCACAGCGCCACAAACCCCGCACCACCTTGCTTCCCGCCGCCCCGCCGCCGCCCAGGACCACCAGCAACAACACCCTGCAACTTCCAGAAGCTCGCTCCCCTCGCCACCACGACGAACCAGAGCAGAAGCGTCGAGGAAGACCCCCACCTGAACCACCACCAAAACCAGATCGCCGACCTCCACCGCCTTCTCCCCTCGCCACCACAGCCGGCCGGAGAAACCAGGATGGAGAGAAGCACCGGACAAGACAACTTCACAGCCTCCCCGGTGCCGAGGCCGGAACGGAAGGAGGGGAAGAACAGCATCCACACCGGCCACATCCACACCGGCCACAGAATACGATGATTCTGTCAGCCAGGGGGCGACGAACATGCAGGCTGCAAGCTAGCTAGCTGCAGATTAAGTTACTGTTGCGCACATGTCCGCAAAGGACACGAGACGCAGTCAAGTTTACGTAACCGAGGCCAGGAAATATGAATAATATAGCGCAGATATTGCCGCATTCTAAACAGACAGCAAGAGGTACAGCAGTAAACTACAGCATCATATACTGCCGCGCTGTCAGTACTTCTATGATGGACGAAATAAATACCGCTCAGTTGCTAGCAATGATCATTATATATAATTCATCTGAACGATGTGCCGTATGGCTCGTCCATCAGTTCTTGAAAGTTATATCTCTAGATGGTATTTGGATGCCTACCTATGCACCTAGACCGGCGATGCGATGACAGCCTGACGAGCAGTGTAGGAAATTGTGTCTTGCAACATTTTATATATCTACTACATTGTCCGGAATTAAACTTCAGTGTGGAAGTGTCATGAAAATAACAGGGAATTATTGATGTGCAGTACTTAAGGAAATATACTTAAGCAAGCCGGTACGTCTATACTGGAACACAGTGTATATAAATATGATGGAATTATACCCGAAAACAGTATAGAGTGGAATGCTAGGTTGTCCGTAGGATTGGCTCTATGGACTGTTAAAGCCTGCGAGTTCGATTGTGTATTCAAACTCGGCGCATGACTCACACATGTGTGCTGGGACCTAATTGTTTAACAGTAATAGGGCTGTTAGGTATTGTGGTTGTTCTAACATGTCACCGAGTCCTATCTGAAAACAGATTGATTTATCTGGAATTTGAAGCCAATATAAATGTCCCACCCTCTAGACTCAATATGCATTGTGAGCGGCACCACCGATAAGGCAGAGTAATAGAGGGTAGGCCGAATTAGCTCCAACCCTAATTTTCTACAAGCAGTAGTTGTCGAAGGGTTTTTCTGGGGTGTTGGATGTATTTCTAAGTTTATTTTGAGTCATGTCTGTAAATGTGGGGACACATGTCTTATGTTTGGATGTGTCTTTGTATTTGTGTTCTTTCGTTAGTATCTTCCAGATCTTAGCTCTGAAAAAAGAAATCGCATTTTACTACTTGCCATCTCTCGAATCCAAGTGGTTTTGTCATATATTTTTAAAAAGACGACAAGTTTTGATTCCAAATAAATTGTAGGTTTAACAGATGGAAAATCACACATACTAAGTAAAAGAGGAACACATTTTGAGTGAAGACCGTTCATTCATACTATAGAACACGAGGTGGGACGATGCCGAGTGTTCCTTGGAGCACAACGATAGTTGAAGGCACATACTGAGGAAATCTACTTTGCTGATATATAGCTAAACACGAGACGCAGTCAAGTTTACGTAATCCGGCCAGGAAATATGAATAATATAGCGCAGATACTGCCGCGCTGTCTGTTCTAAACAGATAGCAAGAGGTACAGCAGTAAACTACAGCATCATATACTGCCGCGCCGTCAGTACTTCTGTGATGGACGAAATAAATATCGCTCAGCTGCTAGCAATGATCATTATAATTCAATCTGAACGATGTGCCGTATGGTTCGTCCATCAGTTCTTGGAAGTTATATCTCTAGATGGTATTTGGATACCTACCTAGACCGGCGATGCGATGACAACGAGCAGTAGTTGTCGAAGGGTTTTTCTGGGGTGTTGGATGTATTTCTTAGTTTTTTCAGAGTCATGTCTGTAAATGTGGGGACAATGTCTTATGTTCGGATGTGTCTTTGTAATTGTGTTCTTTGGTTAATATCTTCCAGATCTTAGCCCTGAAGAAAAAAAGAAATTGCATTTACTACTTGCCATCTCTCGACTCCAAGTGGTTTTGTCATATATTTTAAAAAATACAACAAGTTTTGATTCCAAATAAATTGTAGGTTTAACATATGGAAAATCATACATCTCTTACTAATAAAGGAAGCAAGGCTTCCTTCGTCCGTCGCCGTGCCATTTTGCAAACCCCCCCTGACAAATAGGGATATTAACCCGCAGACCACAGGGCAAAGGAACCTTCGTCGTTCCATACGTCGGAGGGACTTATTTACAATTTTCGGATAATCCAGGGACCTTTTCGCAACGACGCGGTCATCGCCGTGACCAACAGCAGCAACAGCTCCCCTGATGACGTCACTTCATCGTGGACCCCAGCCGTCATAATTTTATTCATTCTGATAAATAATTTCAGTAATTATTAAAACCCTGACATGTGGGTCCCGTTGTCAGAATTTTAAACATTTCCAGAAATTTCAGAAAAATGTCCAAAATTGTATAATCTATAGATTCTGATCTGTAATTCAGAAAAATGTGTTCAATATATCAAAATGTTCAGAAAAATTAAATCTGTCTACTTGTATCAAAATTCATGCATATTTAACAACTTTTAACCATGCTTATTTAGGAGAACAAAATAACCAATTTATGGATAGGCCGATATATTGGTTTGAACGACGCGGATTTTTCTCCCGTTGCAAGGCACGGGCATTTTTCCTAGTACTAAGTAAAAGAGGAACACATTTTGAGTGAAAACCCACGATGGAGACTTAAGTAGTTTGATTCGGCAACAACGGTGCTTGTTCGTCATTTCCTTACTGAAGGCGTTACTTTTGAAAACCCATTCTCGTAATCCACATGTTGTCAAGAGATGACCGGTGGTTACTGCAAGTTGTGTATCATTGGTGCTCGTTTTCTTTTCTCCTTTAACAATTAAGTGGCTGTGTGCATTCTCGATATCTTGATTAGAATCTTGATATCATGTTGTTGCATAGGTTGTGTGTAATTTTTATCATCTTGATATTAATATCTTACTATTTTTCAAAAAATAATTAATAACAACATATACAAGAATCGAGGTAAACATGCAAATATTCAGCGAGCTTGTTTTTGTTTTGTTTTGGGACTCATATTCAGCGAGCTAGTTTGAGATGTAACAAGCATGTGTTTTTTTCTCTCTACGACACTGGAAAAGAAGTTTTGTTCTGCTTGTAGTTGAACTTTTTAAATTTAACAATAACATAGTATTTCCAAGAAAGTTTTGTTTCAACGAAAGTTTCATTCATACTGATAGAAAAAATGTTTCCCATGCATTATTATTTCCAAGAAAATCCCATTCATACTACAGAACACGAGATGGGACGATGCCGAGTGTTCCTTGGAGCACAACGACAATTGTTTGACATACCGAGGCAATATACTTTGTGTATATATAGCTAAGCACGAGGATTTTGTTAGCTCATGGTGTCTTCTGTTTTGATGGTACATGGATCAAGTTGGAAATCAGTTTTTGTATGATAGAATAAGATGTGAAGACTTTTCCCTTACCATTTTTATATCTCTCGATGGTGTTTGGATACCTACCTATGCTTTTAGATTGGGCGATGATAGCCTGCCGAGCAGTGGCAAATTTGTTATAGAAGGGTTTTGCTAGGTGTCCCGGATATATTTCTAAGTTTTCTCAGGGTCCTGTAAGTAAATATGGGGATAGCTGTGCTACGTCTGGATGCATCCTTTATAATAATGTTCCTTGGTTGATATATTCCAAATGTTAGCTCTAAAAAAGAAATTACATTTTACTTGATGCCATCTCTCGAGTCCAAGTGGCATTTCCGCCATACCTTTTAAGGGACAACACATTTTAATTCTTAATTCATTGTAGGTTTAACATATGGAAATGCAGATCTATACCAACACATTTTGAGTGATACATTCGGAATAAGTTCTATGGGCAATACAAATTATACTAATATTCATTGTCAAATCAAGAATTTTCAACTCAGCTCTCCATTCATCTAATCCCATGCATGATTCTTGAGTTGTGTTCAAAAGCTTAAAATATCTTACCATAGACCTTCACCCATCCATGTATTTTCACCCGATGCTCATGCATGCCGGTTGCCACACAATTTGTTAACGGAAGAGGCTAGCTACCGCAGCAACCAATCAGAATCATGCATCCATATATAGAGCTGACCGATCACACCCATTTGGGTTGTTGAGAATGACATTGCTCCATCACATGATCTCTCAAACCCTATCATTCGTAGCCTGTGGACCCCACACCCTCATAGCCGTCTCTTTCCTCCCATCCCTAGGTAGCTAAGATCCCCTCTCTTTCATCTTCCTCCTTAAGAGAGAAAGAAGCTGGCATGGGCTACTCGTATTGTCCCTGACCTTTTCTCCTACCTTATCTCATGCATACACTCATAGCTACAACACACATACACCAAGATCCAAGAACCTTCATTGTGCTCCCCTCTCTCCTCTCCTGGGTTAGCTAGCTAACTACCTCCCGTTTCTGCCATCTATTCATCGATCGATTCCATGGCATAATAATCACATATCATAGTACACATATGCATGCATTCCAATCCCCAATCACCCAACGAAATCTCGAGTCCCATATTTTATATGAAGCCAATAGCCCTAAACAAATCTCCGAGAATAGTACAGTAGCTTATAGTACTGTTGCTTGCCATCCCAGCTCCCAGAAATAGCATACTAGTCAAAGTCAGCACATCTCCCCGCTCCTCGGCAGCTGGAGCTCGAGAGATTGGGAGCTAGCGCGCCCGGTCCATGGAGTTCTTGCCAATCCGCGACGAAGAGAGGGCTGGCGCGTCCTCGCGGTGGAGAAGGAGCACATGTTCGAGAAGGTTGTGACCCCGAGCGACGTGGGGAAGCTGAACCGCCTGGTCATCCCCAAGCAGCACGCCGAGCGCTATTTCCCGCTCGACGGCGCCGGCGCCCCGGCGGTTGAGGCTAACGGCGGCGGAAAGGGGATGGTGCTGAGCTTCGAGGATCGCGCGGGGAAGGCGTGGCGGTTCCGGTACTCGTACTGGAACAGCAGCCAGAGCTACGTGATGACCAAGGGCTGGAGCCGCTTCGTCAAGGAGAAGCGCCTCGGCGCCGGCGACACCGTCCTCTTCGGCCGCGGGGTCGTCGGCGAGGGGCGGCGCCTCTTCATCGATTTCCGCCGCCGCCGCCCAGCCTTCACGTTCCCGCCGCCGGTGACGTCGTCGTCGTTGCATCGCCTGGCGGCGCCCCTCCCGTCCGTTCCGCTCTGCCCGTGGCGGGGGGACTATGGAACCGCCTACGGCGGCGCATCCGCCGCGGCAAGCTCCAACCGCCACGTCTTTTTCCTGCGGCAGCCGGTGTCGGCGGCTGTGGTGCTCAGGTCCGTGCCGGTGCGTGCCACAGCCTCGGCGCTGGAGCCGGCGTCGAGGTCCAAGCGGGTCCGGCTGTTCGGCGTGAACCTCGATTGCCCGCCAGCCACGGAGGACGGCAGCGTGTGCGTAGTCACGCAGACGGTGGCGTCGACGCGGTTGCAGCAACTGCTGCCCTCGCCGTCGTCGTCTACGTCGTCGACGGCGGGGAAGGAAGTGTGCTCCTTGGATCTTGGACTGTGATCGAACTCAAGTCAAGACCGGCAATTAGTGCTGTGTACTGATTACTGAGTACTGACATGCGCCGCGCGCGAACTGATCGAGAGAGGCAATGTATGTCTGTAGAAGCTATGCTGCTGCGTACGTATATAGCTCCAGCACTGCATGTGTAACATTCAGATGAACTATTTCTTGTTGCTTGTTCATATGATGTGATTGTTGCTTTGCTAATTAAACTAGTTATTTTTCTCCATTCCAATTTGTTTTGTTGTCATTCTGATAATGGAACCCGGCCCCCGTGGTGGAGAGGTATGAAAAAAAGAGATTGTTCTTCATTTCCACCTTAATTAGTATATTTTGGAAATTATGAAAGCTAGACATGTGGGCGCTGGGCTGGGGCTTAATTCGATCGTAGGGATACCCTTTCCTCTAATTTGTCTACAATACATAATATGATCGCTATTGGGGCTAAGGGCATAATTACTTACCCTGCATATGATAACAATTAATTAGTCCCGAATATATTTGTGTCTTGCTTGGCTATGATTTTTTTGAAGTTTCATGAAGCAGATTACAAGGCTCTCCTCCCAAAGCAAGGTTGGGGCAAAAGGAGGTCAGAACCTAACTCTTCTCCTATATAATCCAGTAATCCACATCGATCTGATAAAAGCATTATTGTCCTGCTTCGTTGTTTGGTTCTTGTGCAATTCCTTCCGGCCAGCAGGGTCTGATGTCTCTGTTGGCCGCATGCCTATTGCCCACTGCACGTCTGCACATCTCTGTAACCGTCCAAGATTCATCAGATATCGGCCGGCTAGGTTAATTCTGCTTTTGAAGTTAATACCCTGCTGCCTGGATATTTCTGGTTTGATAAGTTTTATGTGCATCGATCAATGCCTGGGGTGCAACTTGGCAACTTCCACTATCTAAAAACAGCTATATCAACTTTTTTTTTTGCTATACAACAGCTATATCAACTTAGCTCCAGGTAACTCCAAGTTGAAATATAATATTCATTGGACTGCATATATATAGCTTCGGTCAATAGCAGACTAGGGGTGTGCCGTGGGTGGTGCTTAATTGATTATATCCATATCAAAAAGTCTCTAGTTAATTGATTGTAATGTCCAATGGAGACAGGTTTATGTCGTAAAAGGTGCTAACCACCATAAAATAAATATGGTTGAGTACGATGGATTTAGTATGTCTAGTATCTTATTTGAAATATATAAGGGTATGGACCACTCCCTGTATAATTTGTAAAAGGCACCGGATGTATAAGAAAGTTGACCTAAAAAGTGCACAGGAAGAAACCTAATTGCGGCATTTTCCCCCCGATAAAGGGCATTTTATTAACCTCCTAAGTTAGCATCATGCTGATACAATCCATAGGAGCTCACACCCAGACTCCGTAAATTTGCTGCAGATCGACTATGCTGGAGGCTAAGCAAGCAACACCTCGTTCCCCTTGGCAATATGTGTTTCCTAGTGGTGGAGGGATCGTGTGAATCAAACTATGTGATATCACACTTTAAGCTGTTCTGAAAACTCATGTGATGGATGCTCCAAATTGAGATTAGGTTTGTTTTGTCCAATTTCTGTCCTGTCACGATGTATGAGTTTGATACTATGTTATGTGATATATTCAAGGTCCTATTCAATCTTATATTTGGCAGCAACATCTATGTTTTATATTATGCTTTTGCATGATTTATAATGTTTAAGCATGGATATAAAAACGTCAGTCAAAACATCCCGCCAAAAAAATCATACAAAACACTAATTTGTGCCATGTACTGTAGTACATACAAGAACCTACCACGGCACCTAAAGTGTGCCGCCCTTTCATCCAGTCTGGCGTACGATAAGTGTCGTGTCAAGGTTGCGCAGCAGATTGTTGTTTGCCAAGTTACAAAAAGCGTTGTTGTGCTTTTCTCAGTGTCGCCATTGTTGTGTCTCTTAAAAGTCCCTAAACCTTTTAGCGGTCTTTGGTCAGGTAGCTCGGCGTTTATAAAGTCTTGTAAGAGCATCTTCAACCGGACTGGGCAAATATTCTCCCCTATTTGTCCACAGACAGTCCCCAAATATTGCTCCTTCCAATCACAACCCCTATTTTTAATCCTTAAATCATGCAAGTACATGCATCTTCGTTTTGTGCACATCTAGTTTACAACAATTCTACCTAGCTATTTCACATAGATATTCTACACATGACGATTATAAATTACGACTAGGACAACTATTGCCCCCAATGAAAAGTGGAGATGCATCTTCTTCTCCATGGTATATTTCTTCATCTTCTTCATTTTCAACTGAGTATCTTGATTTTGTATGCATCGATGATAATGGCAAGAAGCAAATCCTTTTCCATCTTACTGTCTTCAAGTCTCTTCTTTTCCTCTTCTATCCTCTTTCTTCTCTTCTTCAATCCTATTCTTCTCTTATTCATCGCCTCCTCCATTTTCGGTTTGTCTCTTGAGCTAGATCGAGCTTATGTTCGATCTTCTTTTTTTTATTGATTGTGAAGTTCAAATGTTTTAACATGTGCATTTGGACTCTCGAAGCCAATTTTTCAACTCAGATATCACACCCTGTACATTACAACCACATGTTGTCGAATACTAAAATGTGTGCAATTAAATCAAACCCTATTGCATTCCATAATTTAACTCATTTTTTACAGGTCAAACTATTGGAAGCAGATGGAGAAGGAACACCGAGTGGAATCAAAGAAACTAACGGACTGATCACTAAATAGATACACATAGGTGCAAATTCCGACATAACCAAAGCCCACTTCATTCTCTCGCTCTCCTTGCTCGCGGAGCGGCATACCAAAAAAAAGACGCTCAGATCCACTGAAGGATTTCGACGGAATCCTCGTTGGTGTTCATGAAACCGTGGGAAAGAGCTCGGGGCGGCGGCGTGTGGATGGGAGAGTTAAGGCGGAGAAAATAACAGATCGAACAGCCAGATGTCCAGGGAAGCCATGGGAGACCATCGGCGAGCCACGGAAGGGTCCGGGGCGGCGGAAATGGTCGAAGAAAATGCGACGGAGATGCGGCCGCCACAGATCTTTTCTTCGGCCGAAACATGGTGGGGAAGGTGCAGCGGGGGGGGGGGGGGGGGGGATGGGTCGGCCGAAACGGTGGCAGGCTACGCTTAGGGCGGCAGAGCTACACAAGGTTGAGCGGAAGTGGAGAAAGATCCATGCCCGTGATGTTTCGGGGCTGATTTTGTGTGATTTGGGGTGGGTCCGGCCTGACTTTGGGCGGTCCCGTTGGGTGGGTAATTTCTATCCGGTCAGTGTGTGGGTTGTCTGCCCAAACGTTTAGGGGGAAATGGGGGTCCCGTTGGAGATGCTCTAACATGCTAAAAGTAAACAAGTAAAGTAACTAAATAAGGCCTGCACGGGCAACATCTACTGGCATGCATGCAGTTGATTCATGATGTCAAACACTTGATTCATTGTGTTTTCCTGGTGTCAATTGTGTGTCAAATCTAGCCACTGCAAGCTTGGACAGTTGTAGCCAAAAGGTTCCAGACGTGGGCAAGATACTTCTACCCACTCTGAGATCGACATTCCTTCTATGGTCTATACATAATCCAATCGTCTTCACCCTATAATTAGTAAATGAATTAATTGTTGTGTGCCTTTTCATCAGGATTTGTGGCTAGCTCAAATGGTTTTCCCCGTGAGCTAGATAGCGCAGCCGCAAAGTGAGAAAACGAAGAGAAGATCGAATTCAATAAATCGATCGCGCGCAGGCCAAATAATTGCGATAACGAAGGGCCACTTGGCGTGGTGCCCCGATCTTGCATCCGATACTAGTATGCCTACTTTGGAAGCTACTGTTCGTTTCTAACAGTGCATCACGTTGTTCGACAACTACTTACGCGTGCAGAGTGTACTCTGTATGTAGAACTGTAGACTACGATCTGCAAAATTGCGTTCCCTTTCTAGCTAGCTCTACCTAGACGACAGAAACAAACACAATCTTCACGGCCGCCAGCTAAGGAGTACTATGTGTTGGATTATATGCACCTTGGTCTATTTAGTCTAAAAATCTTGAAATTTTTAAAGGCCTATTCAGTTTGGTTGTAGGATATGTAAAATAAGCTTGTGGTGTTTGGCTGCCTACTGGCGAGCTGACGTTGTAACGGCCTCTTTGCCGCCCCTCTCTTTCAATATAAGATACGCAGACTGCTGCGTATTCTAGAAAAAGAATGATATGTAAAAGAAGTGCGACTAAATTTAGTCCCGCATTATTAGTGGAGAGATAATTGAACATGTACAACTTTTCTACAACCACTAGGTGAGTGAGAAGAGGACACACAACCCTCCCCCTTTACCTCGCCGCGTCACGCATCTCACGCACGCACGCATAGTGTATCTCATGAATCGAGTTCGCATGACACCTGTATTCTCTGCCTATTCCCAGTTTATGGAGCGTCTCGCCGCGACTGCTCACTTTCGTTCTATTACATCTGCGTCGACCGTTGGACTACTGCCTATTCGACGCTCAACTCAGTCCATCCATCACCAAGGCCTACAATGCTACAACGGTGCAATAGTATTTGCATCATATGTTGATCTGATAGATGTGTCTAGTTTGTAATAAGTGGTCATGCATACTTACTAGTGCATCTATGATCCTACTTTTGTAGTTAAACTCATACTGAAATTGTTTATAATATCCTAATATTAGGTCGATAATCTTCTTGAAAGTTCTAAATAGGCTATTCAATGAACATGAGTTGGACATCTTTTTATTTCCTTTTTTCCGAAATGGAGGTTCATAAGATAATACATCGCTCAGTTGGACATCTGATGAGAATATTTTTAGATTCATGAGCAGTTTAGCACATTTCATGAAGATCTAGTACTAATTATTCTCTACAAGCAAAGAGTGACCACAAATCTTGTTCCCCAAGAGGTGTTCTATATATGGTCCACGTAGACATTCGTACGTGGTCCTACTCGCAGCGGCATGCATATGCATGCGACGACGTAGACAGGTGGGACCGTAATTTCTCTGTCTCATCTGTCATCGCACAAGGCTTTTGGCGTTGAGTGGGAGAAGGATTCAGTCGAGACAAAACTGCGCGTCGTCAGCCCACGCGCCGGACGCTACCTTGTCATTACTACTGTGCACCGCCTGTCACTGGCCACTAGGGACCACATGTCAGCGGCACTGGTCTATACACGACTCACGAGTTACCAGAGCGGGAAATTCTACTCATCGTCTACAGACTTTGCCCGGCCACAGGCAAAGTGCTTACGTGAATCCATCATGCCTAGCTAGCTAGGCAATACACCGTTGTCCCCAAAAGGGCTATGCACCTATCTAGCTAGCTACAGGATGCTAGACACATTTTCCTTTTTTTTTGAAACAGCCCTAGATCCTCCTCTATACCTTTCATCAGTGATGGTGGCCTAGGTCTAAGAGATCATGCACCAAGTGGGGGTTGCCACAATTTGTGGAGAGAAATCAATTGTAGTGGTATCGGTCGGTGCTCGTAGGTTGATGCCGCGGATTATTTGGTTATGGTATAATCCACGTGAGTCGATTAAAACCAGTCACGGGTCATCGGTCGTTGATGCGACTAGCAGGTCGACGACTATAGATTTTCGTGGATGTCAGGCTATTCGATGCCGACTGTGGATTGTCGTGGATGCCAGGCTATTCGACGCCACCGAATAATTCAACCCGTTTCGAGTCGGACATGAGGATGGTCCAATTATTAACATATTATTGAATTAGGTTTGAGATTCTAGCTACTCACATATACTCTTCTAGAAACCTAGGAGGCACTTTTTAAGAATAACCTAGACAATATTATGTTTCACATCCAAATAAGCTAGAAAGCATGTTCCTGACCTTCTATTACTTTAGAATTATGATACATATAAAATATTCGTGTATACTTGTCAAGAGAAAATATTAATACTAGAAAATGAATCTTCATTCGTTTAAAATAATGGTCAAATATGCGCACAAGAAATATTTTCATGCAATAAAAAGATCGTATATTCACAAATGGAAGGAATATCTCAATGAGACAAAAAATCTCTTAGAAAATTTGGAATTAACGATGGGTTTTGATCATGTGCAAACATTTCTTAATTAATAATAGATCAACAATGAAACATTTAACCTGTGCTAATTCTTCTTTCCAGCATTCAGAAGTAACTTTAAAAAAATTGAAGTTTTTAAATTTTTCAGTAGAGGAGTAAAAGTAGCACACACAAATTGCATGACGCACAAACTTAACTATAACCAATCTCCTTGTATTGATAAAGTATGAGCATATATGTCATCCTAAAACTTAAAATGGAGACAACTGGACCATTAAAGGGAAATTGATTAAAGTCGGTACTCATCATGACATTATTTTAAATTTTTTGATATTTCAAAAATTGTTTTTTGAGTAGTGGGTGCAACTGCACTCATGAGACGATATGGATTTCCAATAAAAGTAACACACACAAATTGGACATGGTGTTTTGACTGCAGGACCATCTACTCCTATTATAGGAAGTGCATTTAAAAAAATTTTATATGTAAAAATATTATGACAGAAAATTTTGAGTGTACCTCTGAACATTTTATGTTGGCACACAAAGTTTCACGAAAAAATAATATTTTTTGTGTTATGTATAAAAAAGACAAATTCGGTGCTCAAAAATGACTTTTTACTAGACATGTTTTTGTCTTTTTATACAGGGCACAAAAAATGTGTTTTTGTAACGAAACTTTGTGTGCCTTCTAAAATGTCTATATGTACACCCAAATGTTTTGTGAATTTTTTTAACAGCGAAATATGTTTTTCCATAATAGGAGCATCTAGTCCTACAAGTCAAAATGGATTTCCGAGACAAATTGCATGACGCACAAACTTAACTATAACCAATCTCCTTGTATTGATAAAGTATGAGCATATACGTCATCCTAATAAAATTTAAAATGGAGACAACTGGACCATTAAAGGGACATTGATTAAAACCGGTACTCATCATGACATCCACGGACAACATTGCCAGCCTGAGTAGCTCCACACCACCATGCGACACTGCGGAACTTCTCCGGGCAGCATGCGTCATGAAAAGGCTGCATGCATGCGAAGTGGTACATGCTGGAGCTGTGCATGCATGCAGCGATCGATGTGCAAATGTTGTGCCCACGTACATGAGGTCCATTTGTCAGCATCGGTCTCCTGGTTGTGTTTGCTCAAATATATTGCATGTCTCCTGGTTTCCACATTTTAGGTCCGTCTAAACCTTTGATGTGAGGGGAGCGTCAAAATATGTTGGCAGTCTTTATCCATCAGTTTGGATTTATGGATGAACCAGTCGGTGCATCAATACTATATTGCCAGGTCTTTCTCCATTAGTTTAGACTTTTGTGTGAACACTGGTCCGTGCATCAATGCGCAATAGTGTTCTGGAGAATATGTCATGAAACCTTAAACTGTAAAATCGATGAACTTGCCTTCGTTTGACATGGGTACAGTTTTTAGGCCCGGTGTTCGTTATAAACTGGGTAATTCTATTTTTCTATACGAATTGCAGGAACGTCCTGCCCTTCTCGAGAGGTTACTCGAAAAAAAAATCCGATGAACTTGCCTTCGTTTGACATGGAATGTGGAGCACGGTGTTGTTTATATTCGCCAATCGAAAAAACATGGTTGTTACTTCATGAGAAAGGCAATGTGACACTCAAAATATTGCCCCCAAAAGTATCACACGGATAATGCCTTGATGTTTTTACGGCTTCCTTTCCGCCTTTCGGAGGCCAACTGTGTTTGGTCGAAGGAGCGGGATTTCTCCTTTTCGCCTTTGCCTTTGCCTTTAATTCACATGTAAATAAACTTTGTAAATAAACACTTCACACAGTATGGTCTTCCTTGAGCATTGACTTCTCGGTCACTTGTAAATAAACTTTGTTCTCCCTTATAATGCATGGCAGAGCTCCTGCCTTTTACGGTCATGAGAAAAATGTATCACCGGGAAACAATGCTGGAGCTAGCATTTTCAAATACTAGACACTTCACAAGACAGTATGGTCTTCCTTGAGCATTGGCACCAGAATTCACATACGGGAATATATAAAGCACTAATACTGAAAACAGACGACAAATGCAAGATATGATGACACGCATCTTACATCTAGACATCAGCGCCCGGTGGTTGCACTTTGCTGTAGTCCCTGTTTTTTCTTAGAACAGTCCCGAAGAAAAAAAACGTTGTCATGTGAAAAAAAATGCAGCCAGGTTCGAGCGAGGCCGTGGATTCATCAATGTTCTTGTGACCATAATTCATAAGTCACGTAGGGCAGGCCAACTGAGAGGGGGAGAGTGTGCGGCCCTGTAAGCGCTGGCAATGGCAGTGTGGGCTTTCTTTGTACGTGGATTGCAGGGGGCGCAGAGCATGACGGGCCAGAAAGAAATGGAGTCCATATGACCATGAGAAATATACGGGGATGACGGATCGCAGCAACACAAGCCCAACGAACACAGTAGCGTCCGAGCACTTACCGGGGGAGCGCCCAGTCAACGACGGGGGCGCCTTTGCGCCGCGCGTTAGCGCCCCGTAGTTGAAGCGCCGCCTGCATGCTTCTTCAGCTGGGCCGGCCCACGAACTTAGTGCGCGTGAACGCTGCTTCTTTAATTTTCCGTCGCGCGTTGGCTGCTTCATTTTGAAGCGAACAGCCGGAGTTCGACTCCCAGGTACAGCGCGTTGGCCGAATTAATTTGCTGCTTCCAGTTTTGGCGCGCTGGCTGTTTCATTTTTTTTTTTTTTTTTGAGAATTCTGTTTCATTTGTTACTTCTGGTCTACAACGCATACTAAGTAGCGTAGTTTTTCCTTGTACGTTCAAACAAAACATGATTCCCAAAATCATGATTCACTCAAAAAAAAAATTTAGAGAAAATACATGGTTGAACTTCATAGCATATTCTGTTGGGCATTGAGTTTCAGTTCTGTAACATATTAAAATATCATCATGCGATGAACCTTACATAAATTATATTCCAAAACCTTAGGAAACAGTAAAATTCTAGATTCCAAATGTGAACCTTCTGTTTTGTTGCGACTCTTAACTTGAACCTGAAAACATTTTGAAACCAAGAAAAAATGTGAGAAAAAGCTGTTATAATTATGAATATTTTCTTCTGAAAAAATGGTCTGTAACCATTTTAAAAAATCAGAACCATTTTTTTGGTTTGGAACCATTTTCAAAAATCAGAACCATTTTCGAAAATCGGAACCATTTTTTCGGTTCGGAACCATTTTAAAAAAGGAACCATTTTCGAAAAAATCGGAACTATTTTTTCGGTTTGGAACCATTTTTTCGATTTGGAACCATTTTAAAAAAGGAACCATTTTCAAAAAATCGGAACCATCTTTTCGGTTTGGAACCATTTTCAAAAATCGGAACCATTTTTTCGGTTCAGAACCATTTTAAAAAAGGAACCATTTTTTCGGTTTAGAACCATTTTAAAAAAGGAACCACTTTCGAAAAATCGAAACCATTTTTTCGGTTTGGAACCATTTTTAAAAATCAGAACCATTTTCAAAAATCGGGACCATTTTTTCGGTTCGGAACCATTTTAAAAAAGGAACCATTTTCAAAAAATCGGAACCATTTTTTCGGTTTGGAACCATTTGAAAAAATCGGAACCATTTTTTCGGTTCGGAACCATTTTAAAAAAGGAACCATTTTCGAAAAAATCGGAACCATTTTTTCGGTTCGGAACCATTTTCAAAAAGGAACCATTTTTTTGGTTTGGAACCATTTTAAAAAATCGGAAACATTTTCAAAAATCGGAACCATTTTTTCGGTTCGGAACCGTTTTAAAAAGGGAACCATTTTCGAAAAATAGGAACCATTTTTTCGGTTTGGAACCATTTTAAAAAAATCGGAACCATTTTTTCGGTTCGGAACCATTTTCAAAAAGGAACCATTTCGAAAATCGGAACCATTTTTTCGGTTCGGAACCATTTTAAAAAATGAACCATTTTTTCGGTTTGGAAACATTTTTTCGGTTCAGAACCATTTTTTCGGTTCGGAACCATTTTCAAAAAGGAACCATTTTCAAAAAATCGGAACCATTTTTTCGGTTTGGAACCATTTTCAAAAATCGGAACCATTTTTCGGTTCGGAACCATTTTAAAAAAGGAACCATTTTTTTTGGTTTAGAACCATTTTGAAAAAGGAACCATTTTCAAAAAATCGAAACCATTTTTTCAGTTTGGAACCATTTTCAAAAATCAGAACCATTTTCAAAAATCGGAACCATTTTCAAAAATCGTAACCATTTTTTCGGTTCGAAACCATTTTAAAAAAGGAACCATTTTCAAAAAATCGGAACCATTTTTTCGGTTTGGAACCATTTGAAAAAATCGGAACCATTTTTTCGGTTCGGAACCATTTTCAAAAAGGAACCATTTTCGAAAAAATCGGAACCATTTTTTCGGTTTGGAACCATTTTCAAAAATCGGAACCATTTTCAAAAAGGAACCATTTTTTTCAGTTTGGAACCATTTTCAAAAATCGGAAACATTTTTTCGGTTCGGAACCATTTTAAAAATGGAACCATTTTCGAAAAAAAAACGAAAAAGAAAAAGAAAAGAGACGAAAAAGAAATTCGAAAAAAAACAAAATAGAAAAAAAAAGAGACGAAAAAGAAAAAGAAAAAAAATTAGGAAATCTGGGAAGACACGGGAAGAAGAAATAAAAAGAAAAAAGAATCGCGTCAACCCATTTAACTCGCTTGTTTGATAGTAGAACAGATTTTCCAATTTTAATTATAAAAAAATATTAATAATCTGCTCGAACATGTATAGTATTTAATACGTATGTGTATAACTGTGACACCAACATGAATTAGTGCAGTTGGCTAGCACAGCCTTGGCGCTTGCGCGCTCTGCATGAGGTTTCGTGTTCGAATCTTACCACTCGCAGTTTATTTTTCTCGTACGAGCGAAAGCAGCGCGAAGCAGTCGAAACAAACGATTTAAATGGGCCGGTCCAGAATCGCGTCGGGACGAAATCATTCAGGCGCCGCAAGCGTTTAGGGGCGCCAACGGGCGACATATAGGAATTGCGCCGCTCCTTAGCGGCGCTTATGAGTCGCGGCGCCTGCGTGCGTCGATTGTTGGGCCGGCCCATTCCGCGTATGTTTGAAGGTCCTTTGCTTCTTTGACTGTTTCCTGCTAATTGTTTCGTGCCTTTGCTATTTCGGGCGTTTCCTGCTACTGCTTCTTAGACTGTTTCAATAGACTTTTTTCTAGGATATTTCTTCTCGCGTGTACCGCTTGGCTTACTGATTGGATCTGACTGCTTTGTATAAAAATTAGCGTCACATACTCCATATCACACAAAAAAATTTCATTTCAAAATAATTTATACACGAAATATGTGTACGTTCACGATTAGGTTCCATTCCCGTGATCGGTTTCGAGTTTCGTGGAATGTAGCTTCTTAATTTTGGACCGAAGTTTTCAATATTTTTAAATGAATTTTGTTAAATTTGTCACACTTAGTCGATGGTTTGAAAAATCCTTTCACGGGTATATGAAACTAGCCGTTTTCCACAACTTTTGTGTTATAACTTTTTCGTTTCAATAGAGATATGAATAGATCTTGTACGTATGTATGCATTTAGGCTCTTCTTGTTGAGGACCATTTTCGTTTCAATTCTCGTTCTCTATTTCTTTAATGAATAATTTTCAATTTTGGAACTATTTTTAAATTGGGAACCATTTTAAATTTGCAACCATTTTTAAATTTGGAACCATTTCTAAATTTGGACCGATTTTAAATTCGGAACCATTTTAAATTGGAACCTTTTTCAAAATGGAACCATTTTCAATTTTGGAACCATTTTAATTTGGAACCATTTTAAATTCGGCACCATTTTTAAGTTGGAAACATTTTCAAAATGGAACCATTTTTAAATTTAGAACCATTTTCAAAATGAACAATTTTCAAATTTGGAACCATTTTAAATTTGGCACCATTTTTAAGTTGGAACCATTTTCACAATGGAACGAATTTTAAATTTGGAACCATTTTAAATTTGGAACTATTTTCAAATTTGGAACCATTTTAAATTTGGAACTATTTTTAAATTTGGAACCATTTCTAAAATGGAACCATTTTTAAATTTGGAACCATTTTCAAAATGGAACCATTTTTAATTTGGAACCATTTCAAATTTGGAACCATTTTCAAAAATGGAACCATTTTTAAATTTGAAACCATTTTCAATCTGAACCATTTAAAAAAATTGGAACCGTTTTTAAAAAAGAACCATTTTCAAAAAAACGGAACCATTTCGGCTCGGAACCATTTTAAAAAAGGAACCATTTTCGAATCGGAACCATTTTAAAAATCGAAACCTTTTTTTTATTCGAAACCATTTTCAAAAATCGAAACCATTTTTTGGGTTCAGAACCATTTTAAAAAAGGAACCATTTTTTCGGTTCGGAACCATTTTCAAAAAAAGGAACCATTTTTTCGGTTCGAACCATTTTCAAAAAATCGGAACCATTTTTTCGGTTCGGAACCATTTTCAAAAAAGGAACCATTTTTTTCATTCGGAACCATTTTCAAAAATCGGAACCATTTTTCGGTTCGGAACCATTTTCAAAAAGGAAAGATTTTTTCGGTTCGGAACCATTTTCAAAAAGGAACCATTTTTTCGGTTCGGAACCATTTTAAAAAAAAGAACCATTTTTTTTTGGTTCGGAACCATTTTCGAAAAATCGGAACCATTTTTTTCATTCGGAACCATTTTCAAAAATCGGAACCATTTTTTCGGTTCGGAACCATTTTTAAAATGGAACCATTTTTAAATTTGAAACCATTTTCAATCAGAACCATTTAAAAAAATTGGAACCGTTTTTAAAAAAGAACCATTTTCAAAAAAACGGAACCATTTCGGCTCGGAACCATTTTAAAAAAAGGAACCATTTTCGAATCGGAACCATTTTTAAAAATCGAAACCTTTTTTTTATTCGAAACCATTTTCAAAAATTGAAACCATTTTTTTTGGGTTCAGAACCATTTTAAAAAAGGAACCATTTTCAAAAAAAGGAACCATTTTTTCGGTTCGAACTATTTTCAAAAAATTGGAACCATTTTTTTGGTTCGGAACCATTTTTTTCATTCGGAACCATTTTCAAAAATCGGAACCATTTTTCGGTTCGGAACCATTTTAAAAAAGGAAAGATTTTTTCGGTTCGGAACCATTTTCAAAAAGGAACCATTTTTTCGGTTCGGAACCATTTTAAAAAAAGAACCATTTTTTTTGGTTCGGAACCATTTTAAAAAAGGAACCATTTTCGGAAAATCGGAACCATTTTTTTCATTCAGAACCATTTTAAAAAATCGGAACCATTTTTTCGGTTCGGAACCATTTTTAAAAAGGAACCATTTTTTTTAATTCGGAACCATTTTCAAAATGGAACCATTTCAAAAATCGGAACCATTTTTTCGGTTTGGAACCATATTCTAAAAAAGGAACCATTTTTTCGTTTCGGAACCATTTTCAAAAAGGAACCATTTTCGAAAAATCGGAACCATTTTTTCGGTTCGGAACCATTTTGAAAAAGGAACCATTTTTGAAAAAAAATCGGAACCATTTTTAAAAATCGGAACCATTTTTTCATTCGGAACCATTTTTTAAAAAGGAACCATTGTTTCGGCTCGGAACCATTTTCGAAAAATCAGAACCATTTTTAAAAAATTATTATTTTCCAAAATATGAACCATTTTCAAAGTAAGCGAAAATAGCGTCCACCAAAGTACTTCCCCAGTCATGTTCTCCCCTACGTTTATCAGAAGACATTCCTCGGAATGTTCTGAAAGGGTGTCCATCGGATCCAACATGTATCTCACTGCAATATCATTGCTCAATTCTTTCGGTCAAAGTTTGTCTAGAAATGCGCGTGCACCTTATTCATAAGAATGGAGGGAGTATATATATTACTCATGCTCATCTAAGCAATATGAAGACTTGACAAGGAAAACTACAAGCATTGGGTATACCACTGTACAATGACACCGGGGAATGTTATATAGCTAACACATCATACAATCTCATGACTGGGAACAACATCCAAGATGCAGAAGTATCAAGAACCTTTGCGCTTGGCTGTAATGGCTGGATCAACAATTCTCCGGAAGTTATCCCGCAGGTCTAGGAAGCTTTCCCTCACCATCACAGCACACCGTCTCGTATCTTGGAACTCCTTCATCATCCCTGCTGGCAATCCCTCCGGTAACTTGGCATTCCATTCATCCAAACTGAAACAACGGCTAGAAGAGAAGACACTTAATATCCTAAAAGGGTTCTCAAGTAACACCCAAACACAATTAGCTTCTCAGATCATGATCTTACATCACGCCAAGAAAAAAGACGATAGTGAGCTTACATGTCCAATAATTGTTTTTTATTGCAGGCTATGATAGTAGGCAACCTCTTGCATCGAATGAAATAAAACAGTACGGCAGGTATAAGAAATTACTACAAAAAATATGATGCGGAAGAAGAACTAACGATACTAAAGTTGATCCGTGGAACCATGCTTTAAATAAATACTAATGTTCAGACAATCGCAACAAAAATCCGATGGTCGGAATAATCACATAGAATGATCTTGCTAAGCTTGTGCCCCTGGCACCAACCTTTAAACATCACCAAATCAAGGGAAATTCTAAATGGCTGAAAAACACATGCCTACTTCACCATTATATTAGCAATGAAGCAAAACAACTACAGCAAAATCAAAAGGCATCAGAATAATGGCATACAACCTGACACCTAGTCAGCCGCATTGATACGATTACCAAGTCCCCTACTATATTTCTCTTATCAGTACAAAAATTAGTGCCGCATTTTAACAAACAAATCGAGCACAATTTAAACTTAACCAGGCGCATCACTGCATTTGGATCCAATCGAGACGACAAGAGAAGAGGATGGTTGTGTACGTGAAATCGACGTAGGCATTGGCACCGCGGTGGGAGAAAGATGCGAAGGTGTCGGTGAAGGCGAAGAGCGGGCGGCCGCCGGGCCCGACGTCGAGCGCCGGATCGTAGGTCAGGGGCAGCGGGTCGGTGGCCATCTCGAACTCGGCGTCGATCTCGTCCGCCCCGCCAGTCGATGCGGAGGATTCCCCCGACGCGGAGGCGTCCTCGGACGCCACGCCTTTGGGATCCTTGACGCGGATCTTGCCACGGTTACTCGTGGATGCCGCCGGCTTGCCCCCGCCCTTGGCCTTCGCGTAGGAGCGGGAGGAGAGTAGGAGAGAGGCCAGGGAAGCTGGCGGGTACGGTCGCGCGGCGGGGGCGCGGACACCGCCGGCCGCGGCCGCGGCGCCGCCGCGGCGGAGTAGGGACCTATGAGGACGAAGCGAAGCAGAGGAAGAAGCGAAGCGAAGCGAAGCAGAGAAAGAAGCGAAGCGAAGCAGAGGAAAAAAGGCCGGCCCAAAAAACGATTCGGGAAGGAGCTCTTCAGGCGGCGCTACGGTTCAGCGGCGCTAACGGGCGGCATTTAGGAATTGCCGTCAACGACCCGTGCGGAGCGGAAAGCGCTCCGCCCGCACGCGCACGTCTTGGGCCTCGTCCCACGTCCCACGTTGCCTTCTTCTTCAACCTCCCCTCTGCCTCGATCGTCTTGTTCTTCTTCTCCACCGCCGATCCGCTGAGCCTCCGTCGTCCCCCCGCTACCACCGCCAGCCAGACCCGCCGGCTCCCGCCACCCGCACTCAGAACCGCTACCGCGCCGCCTCTGCGTCCCGCCCTGCTCGAGCCGCCACCTCCGCCATTCCACTGCCCCTCAGCCGGCCATCCCTCTAAACCCCCTCCCCCGTCCACCTTCTTCTCCGGCGCCGCCCACCCCGAACCTGCACCCCCCTCATTAAGGTGCTTCCTCGCCTCCGCCGGAGACGCCGCGGCTGTCCCCGTCTCCGGCGAGGTCCTGTCCTCACCTCCACCGGGGCGCCGCGGCCAGCCACGTTATCCCTGTCGTCGGTGAGGTTGCTCGGTCGCCGTCGTGCTCTCGCTCGGTCGCCGTCGTCTCGTCGCTAGTCATCGTCGTCCTCTCGGTCTCACCACACACGGGATATTAATTGGGCCAGGCCCAGATCGAGAGAGGCGTGTGCAGGAGCGTGTAGTTGACGACCACGCTGGGCGCTCCTGGTCCAATGCGTCGATTGTTAACGGCGCATTCCCTCCGCGCCGCCTACATGCTCACCCTGCGCCGCATAAGTGGGCCGGCCGAATTGTTTCGCGCGCGTAGAAGAAACGTTTCGCCCCACTGTTTCGGCCCTGTTTCAAATTTTTATTCGCTGCTTTTTTCAGCCCTATTTTTTAAAACACGAATACTTTTCTAAATTTGAAACCATTTTTAAATTTAGAACCATTTTTAAAATGGAACCATTTTTAAATTTATAACCATTTAAAAAATGAACATTTTTTATTTGGAATGGAACCATTTTAAAAAATGAACAATTTTAAAATTTGGAACCATTTTTAAATGTGGAACCATTTTTAAATTTGAAACCATTTTTAAAAAATGAACAATTTTCAAATTTGAAAACATTTTTAGTTTGGAACCATTTTGAATTCGGAACCATTTTAAATTTGAACCATTTTCAAAATGGAACCATTTTAAAATTTGGAACCATTTTCAAATGGAACCATTTTTAAAATCGGAACCATTTTTAAAATTGGAACCATTTCAACATGGAACCATTTTAAAATTTGGAACCATTTTTAAATTTGACACCATTTTAAATTCAGAACCTTTTAAAAATTTGGAGCCATTTTTAAAATGGAACCATTTTAAATTTGGAACCATTTTCAATTTTGGAACCATTTTCGAAATTTTGGAACCATTTTAAATTTTCGAACCATTTTCAAAAATGGAAAATTTTAAAATTTAGAACCATTTTCAAATTTGGAACCATTTTCAAGTTTGGAACCATTTTCAAAATTGAACCTTTTAAAAGTTGGAACGATTTTCAATTTTGGAACCATTTTCAAATTTAAAACATTTTCAAAAAAGGAAAAAAAGCAAAAACAAAAACAAAACCGAAAAGAAAAAGAAAAAAAATAGAAAGAAAAACGAAAACAGAAATAGAAAAGAAACTAAAACGAAAAAAGAAAACAGAAAGAAAAAACGAAAACGAAAAAGAAAAAATAGGAACGCGTCGCTTGGGAATTTCTTCAGGCGGCGCTCCCCTTACACGCCGCTAACGGGTGCCGTATAGGTTTGCGGTCAAAATCTGAATGCTTTTCAAATATGAACAATTTAAAATTTGTTCATATTTGAAAATTATTTGAAATCCAGATTTTGTTCAGATTAAAACTTTGTTCCAATTCAAAATATGTTCGTATTCGAAAATTGCTCAAATTCAAGATTTTTTCGTATTAAAAATTGTTCCAATTCAAGATTTTGTTATATTAAAAAATTGTTCAAATTCAAGATTTTTTCATACTCAATAATTCAAATTTGTTCATAATCGAAAACTGTTCGAATTAAAGATTTGTGCATTTTCGAAAATTGTTCAAATATAAAATTTGTTCATATTCGAAAACTGTTCAGATTCAAAATTTGTTCATATTCAAAAATTGTTGAATTTTTGGAAATTGTTTAAAATTTTAAAAGTTTAGATTTTGAAAACCTTTTGGAAATTGGTCAAAATTTAAATTGTTCATATTTGAAAAGCATTCAGATTTTGAAAATGTTCGAAATAGAAAATTTCAAATTTAATTTTTTCCAAGTTTTAAAACGTTCAGATGTTGAAAACGTTCACTTTTGAAATTTGTTGAAATCTTTTTAGTACGCTTCTGGACAGAAAAGGGAGTGAAGCCGTCAAAACATACCAAAAATCAGTTCACGTGCAAGCATAAGGACCGAGCCCAATTACCGATCGTGTAGGCGGTGCGGCTACGTAGTGCCGCTAAGCAGCTATATGTAGGAGCTCCCGCACTCCTGTACGTCGCTTGAAGGCGACGCGGAAGCGTTTGTTCGCCTGAAGCGATGCTTCATGGGCCGATTAAAAAATGGCCCAATATAAGCGGTATTGTTATTTTTCCTTTTTGCATTTTTAAAAGCTTAATATTATTTTTAAATCTAAACAAATTTTAATTCTTAAACAAATTTCGAAATTCTGAACATTTTTCAAGTTTGAACAACTTTCAAATTAGAACAAAATTCAAATCGAAGATTTTTCAAAATCTGAATAATTTTTAGAATGTGAAACATTTTCAAATCTGAATAGTTTTCAAAATCCGAAATATTTTCAAATCTGAAACTTTTTTAAAATCTGAACAATTTTCAAATCTGAACTTTCAAAATCCAAATAATTTTTAAAATCTAAAACTTTTTTCAAAATCTGAACAATTTTCACTTTGAACAATTTTCAAACTTGAATTTTCAGAAATATGAATAATTTTTTTATTTGAACAATTTTGAAATATGATTTTTTTATTTGAACAATTTTGAAATATGAACATTTTTTTATTTGAAAAAATTTCAATAGGAAAAACGATGAGCAATTTTAAATCTGAACAAATGTTTTATTTGAAATCTCTAAATCTGAACAAATTTTAATTTGAATTTTTTCAAATTTCCATTTTTTGAAAGAAAAATGAAAAGAAAAGGAAAAGAAAAACGGAAACAGAAAAGGGAAACAAAAAAAGCAGAGTAAAAAAACGCCTCATGGGCCAGCCCATCCGCGCCTCCCTTCAGGCGACTCGCTTTCCGATGTCTCACGAACAACTCCGATGTCAATTGGAGGTGTTCCGGGGAAGTTATCATGTGAGGCATATTATGCTGGTGAAAGGCTGAAAGCTTTCTAGGAGAGTTAGAGGCGGACATGAGATGTCCCGGGATGTTAGAAAGTGTTTATGACATAAGTGGATAGAGTCGATAATTTTATCTAAAGGGTTGACATGGTTCCGGAAGTGTTTCGAAGAAAACGGGAGGGGGGGGGGGGGGGGGGGGGGTGTTGGAGAGGGCACTGGGTGCGCTAGAGCTGCGCCCCAAGGCCCACCTCTGGCCGGCGCACCACCTCCCCCTTTATTCCTTTTATTTGTTTTGTGTGATTTAACTTATCCCATAATTAAAGAAAGAGATAAAAGAAAAATAAGAGGAGTATGGAAGGTGGACTCCTAGTTGGACTAGGAGATCCAAACCAAATCCAGGAGGGAGATCCGGCTGACGCCTCTAGGGCCGGCGCACCAAGCCCTTGGGGAGACCTACTCCCAAAGGCAAGTCCCCCCTCTCCCTCCTATATAAACCCCCACCCCCATGGGGAGAAACACATCAATTGCTCCTGGTTTTTGAGGTGCCCTCTACCGGAGCGCGCTCTCTCTCTAGATCTCATGTGTTGAGAAAACTCTCTACTATCTCATATAGATCTAATCTAGTTGATTAGATCTAACACTATTACTACGCCGAAAGACTGTCTCTCATCGTTGGCGCCGAGTCCTGGACGGCGGGGCACTAACGGGTTGGCACGGTGGATGCGTGGATACTAGAAGAGGGATTACACGTGTGATCCTTAGCGAGGGAGTCGGCGACATTCTCAGCACTCGGCGTGGTCGTGAGAATATTCATCTGGCATCACCGACATCGTCATAAAAAAACTCCATCTTCAGCAACGGTGTTTGTAAGCACTAGATCATAGCATATTGTGTGCATCATATCTTCATAACTAGATCTTGGTGGTTATGTAAGACACAAAATTTTAAATTCCTGCACGTAACCCTACACTCTGCTCATCCTGCGCATGGGTAGCTCCACGCCGACCCCGTCTGTGTGGGCTAGGGCTTCGTGAGAGAGATTTTAGGAGGCGAGATTGGGGAAAATGGGCGGCGAAGGGAGAAGGAATGTAGTGAAATGTATTAAATTGATGGACTGGCCAACTATTTTTAAAGTCCGAACCGATGTAAATGTACTAGTCAGTTTATTTATATTTCAACGCTCTCCTCACGTCTACGCTATTTTAGTGCTTAGCGTGGGTTCGTTGTAGACCACATAATCTTTATTAGTACTGCGTGGGCAAAGTGTTGAACTTGAAACCTCTTGGCTCGAATACCATGTTAAACAACTATCTCAAAAGTCCGAACTTATAGAAAAGGGCTCAAAAATATATTCATATTATCTACAGAATGAGCACGTACGTGCGATTGAGCAGTTGTACTTCGGCGAGCCGAAGATGAAGCAGTCGGCGTCGTGCAACCGATCGCAGAAGGCCTCGATGGGCGGGCGGCCGTTTCGAGCTCAGTGTTGAGCAGTGACAGGTTGGAGATGTCGACGTGCTCGACGCGCAGACCCAGGATAGAATCCTCACACACCTCCGCCGCTGGTCAATGTAACCAACCCCGACCGGGGCGCAGGAGAGGAGGAGATGACGCGAAGGTCATTGGATGGGCGTTGGGTAGTAGCGTCAAGGAGGAGCGAGAGGAGATAGGTGGAAGTAAACCGGGAGAGCGTACCGGAGTCCGTGCTTTGCTTTGCTCACTGCTTTGGCTGATGAATGTGTGCGGTACTGGGGTAGGTGCGTATCGCAGTCGTATCAACGCACCCCTGATTGGTTCGCAGTGCCTAATCGCCACTAAAATTTACAGACAGTTTTACAAATGGCCTCTAAAAATCCTATTTTGACACGCACTTCTAAAATTTGCCTCTAAAAAGCACATGTTTTGCGTCACTTTGGAAATCACCTCTAAAAAATAGTATTTTTGCAGGCGATAATTAGAAAGTGCCCTAAACATAATTTCTAGACATTTTTATACATTAAAAATGCCTCCATAAAAGTGTCCCTAAAAATTAAGCGTGACATAGTGCCTGGATCAACAGGTTTCTGTAGTGTACTGTGTTAAAACTTAATTTCCACCAAAATGATATAGTCGGTTACCATTTTCTTACAAAATCATCAGCACCTATTTATATTACTCTTTAGCATCGTTAATTTGGCACACAAATACTCACTGGCTAGTTACAATTTTCGTAGAGAAACAAATAATTATTACAAGTCCATCAATGGGCAAAAGAATTGGTAGCGAATAAATACTAAATACATGGTCAAAGAAAAACTTCACTTGCCAATAGAAAATCAATCATTCTCCACTCTTAGTATACAATCAATAAAAATACTCTCGATTGACGGCGCCACGAACGACTATGTCCACCGGTCATGCGACCCTGCAGTTGGCCCTGATCTTGCCGCTGCTGCCGGTGAGCACGCCGACGTAGCCCATCTTGACCATGGCTGCGGCGAAGTCGCTCTGGAAGGTGGCCGGGTCGTTGGCGTAGGTGACCACCTGCAGTGCGGTGTTGCCGTCGCTGAGCAGCGCCTGGTCAGAGGCGAGCAGGCCTCGGTTGGCCATGACGCCCTTGTAGAACCCTTCGTCGAAGGTGTTGGGGGTGACGGCGTCCATGGGCACGAGCGGGCCCGGTGAGGCGCCGCCGCACTGCTGCGCCAGCTGCGCCACGTAGCCGGGGTCCATGGTCGGGTCCGGCGCTGTCGGGGACGGCGACTGCAAGCGGCTGCTGAATGAGCTGCAGTGAGAGCCGCCGATGGTGTGCGCCCCCGACAGCGTCACCATGTCCTTCTGGTTGAGCCCCTTGGAGGCGAAAATCTTGGTGAGCTGGTTCACGTTGGGGCTCGGGGGTGGCAGGTTGCCGCCGGTGTCCTGCGCCCGTGACACGCTCCCGTCCCTCCGTCCAGCCGGAACCTGGTAGCCGTTCCCGCCGGTCTGCACGCACAAGACGATATGCTGATGAGTGCGTGTCTGCGTGCTGATTAATTTCACGGATAATTCTACTTTGAACCAGCTAATATACCCTGCAGCACCACATTTTAAACATGTACATTCTTTTTCTTCTCACTAAGAAACGAATTTCTTTTCTTTTCTTTACTGGCATGCAGGAGCAGCCGTGCAGCATCTTCTGGTGCAGGCAATGTGCACAGAAAAAAAAGTAGCCTGGGGACACAGATCGTATAAACTTTAATTTAGTAATTAGCCTCCTAGCTTTACTTAGATGAGATTCAAAGCCATAGGATCATGCCTGGTGATGATCTTAAAGTGACGGGTAATTAAGTAACAAGGACTAACTGGGGGTAAAATGATAACAAATGGATTTACACGCGCGCGGGTACGTACCAGCGCGATGCTGTCCCTGGCGGCGAAGGCGAGTATGTCGGCGCAGGAGACGACGCCGAAGCAGGCCTGCTCCACCCGTGCCTTGATCCGGTCGACCACCTCGAACCCGCGCAGGCTCTTGTTCGGGCCGGCGTCCTTCTCCGCCGTGTTACCCCTGGTGGAGTCGATCAGCACCGACCCCTCGCACCCTTTGACGAAGCAGTCGTGGAAGTGGAGGCGGAGGAGGCCGGCGGCGAGGCCCGGGTTGGTGGACACCGCCTTGCTCACCTCCTGCTGCACGATGATCTCCGCCGCCGGGCACGAGCTGTCGTAGAACCCTACCCGCAGCTGCGCGCGCGCCACCGTCGACGCCATCAGCAGCACGTAGCAGGAAACAACCGCCACCACCCGGACCACGAAGCGCGCCTCGCCGCCCCGTCTCATCTGCACCACCGCCATTGCCGCTACTCGCTCCGGCACTGTCACTCTCTTTATACACTGGCACGATATATACTTCTTGCTTAAGGAAGGCGGGGAGTGTGTTAAATAGTAGAGGGAAATAATTAAACACCGGAGGGATTAATTAGGGGAATCTCGAGGGATTGGCGGTGCATGTGCGCGCGGAGGAAGAAAGGGTTGGTAGTGGAAAGATGTGGTGGAGAGATTGGGGGTCGGGGCTGGACATGGCCGGCTTTGCTTTTCTGCTATGATTGGTGTCAATGGAAAAGGCTGCGAGATCTGTGGTACACTGGTAGTCTAATGTTTTCACCTGCGCGCAGATGCAGCCCGTCAAGCCATGGACTCGGCCGGTCCGGAGCTGCGTCCGTATGCATGCATTTTGCCATGAACATGAAAATGGTGATTGTTGCTACATCTTGATCATGTATCACGACTTTGTGTTAGTAGGATTTAATTTTTTGGCAATATTTTTTTTCGAAAAGGGGTGAAACAGGCTCTGCATCCATTGATGCACACAGTTTTTTAATTACATAATTCGAAAGTATCTCAAGGTTTACAGATCATGGGTCACATAAGTATGAAACATGAATCAACCAACGAAGAAAGGACAACATAAGACCACTACACATCAAGAAGTCGTCTAGTATGCTGCCAAATAGCCTTGGAGAAGAATTCCTGTGCGACCGTTAGGAGCCAGCCAGCCAGGTAGAACCAGTAACCATAAGATACATAATTTTTTGGCAATACTGAAGTGTAACATACTGACATGCAGTCTCCTTTATGCCTGGTAATTATAAGCCCTGTCTGAGCGGGTAGTCTCGTTCATCTCCGAAGTGAGATGTAAGGGCATCTCTAACCGATCCCCAATCGGTTAGAGGAGTAAACGGAGGAGTAAACTTTAGAGGAGTAAAAGTACTCCTCTAAAGGTGGTCGGCGCCGAACCGATCCCCTAAATTTAGAGGAGTAAACTTTTTTTGCCCCATTTCTTTCCACCACTCCACATATGCATTCACACATCTCACATATAGTTCAAACAAACAATAAAAACATACGTACAATTCAAACACACACAATCCATCACTTGTGCATTGAGTTCATTCAAAAGTAGACTCTACCACCACCATCGATCAAGGTCACCAAAAAGAATCTATCGACCTTGTTTGATCCAAAATACCACCAACATATCACCTCATATGTTGTGGACCACCATCGAAGAGCTCAAAGACCATCTCCGAAGAAGTCATCACCATCACCACCACCACCTCCTCCTCCTCGGCCACCATCACCTCCTTGGCCATGAGCATCTCCACCAAAAGATCTTTGAAGGATCTTTGCTCGAGTGAGCTCCCAATACTTCCTAGCCGTGTGATGCATGTAAAATGCATACATGAACTTTGCACTTTAATTGCTTATATTCCAATCATATTTGCATCATATAAGGGTTATATCAATGTTTTATAATGATTTTGGGAATACTTCATAGTTTTCCCATTTATTTGGAATTAACCCTGTTTTTCCAGAAAACGTCTTTTTTAGTGTTTCAGACTTTCCGGGAGCTTCGGGACTCCAAAAAGGGCAAGGTCAAAGAGCACGGTTCAGAATTTTCGAGACGAACGCAATGGGCTTAAATTGAAGACCAGAAGCCCAACAGGCTGGAAATGGGAGGGTCCCACGCGGCCTAAAGTACATGGCCGCGTGGGCCATCTCGTTTCCACCTCGGAGCTCCGTGGCCGTCGATCTTTCGTCCACCGACTTTCTTGACCTAAAAACGCCTATAAAAAAGGTCCCTGGCGTTTCGCGAAAGGAGGCGGCGGAGAAACAGAAAACCACGAAACAGAGAGTCAGAAGGCTGCCGCCGGAGAAGATCGGAGGGGGGAAACGCCGCCGGAATCACCTCCGGAGGGCTCCACCCCCCTCCGGCGTGTTCATCATCAACATCTACAGCAAGATCATCTCCATCTCCCCACTGTAAACTCTTGGCAAACATGATGTGTGATGCAATATACTATTCCCTTGATCTATTGTGTCTCCCATCTGTGTTTGAGAAGTGATTTGTTCATGGCACTTGTGAAATAGTTCGTTGATTGGTTGCATACAAGTGTTGTTATCTTTTATGATTGTCTTTATGTACAATATATGAGTGCACGCATATGTTGGGGAATGCATGTAAGGTGATCACCGTAGCGTAATGGATTGAGTAGGACATGTCGGAGTAGAGAGAAACCGGTGTCTGAGACTTGAAGTTACTTTATGGGGGATATATATGGGGGACCCTAGAACTTAAGGCTATGGTGGGACAATTATGTCTTAATAATTCTTGTGCTGCACATTTATTTGGCCATGAGATCCATCATAAGAGTTGTGTTATTGCTCATTTACTTGGCTACACCTATTTATGGCTCCCACCTAAAAGAAACAACTAAGACTGAAACATGTGCTTCACTAATTGTGACAACCACGCGAATGAAATAACAATTGCTAGAACATTTGCTCCCTTGAGATATTTGCTACTTGAGATATTTGATACTTGCTACTTGAGAGAAACTTGCTCTAAGAAACTGTGTCTGAAACTTGCTTGAGAAACTTGCTACTAGATAAACCCATTCCACGTCACTTGCTTCCATTAGTTAGATCCTTTCATATTTATTGCTTTGCATAAAAGGCCATATAAGAGGGTTATAGGGCTTTAGAGAATAGATAGTTTACCTTCAGCTCCTCGTGGGTTCGACACTCAATACTTATCGAATTGTGCTACAGTGATTCCTTGCTCTTGGGGATTATCAAGTACTTTTCTGGCGCCGTTGCCGGGGAGCGTTGTGCTAAACTTTTATTCTTGTTTGCATTGCATACTAACATATAAATCTAAAACACAAAAAAATTAGAAAATGGAAAAGAACCAAAAAAATTTAGAGTTGTATAATATCTATCTTGAGTTAGGACATGAAGTGTTTGAGGAGAAAATTAAATTTTATTTGCATAACACTCATGTTTGTGGTACTAACTCTTTGAACACCTTTATTGCTAATGCTCTGGAAAAGTTTAAGCTTGGGGAAGCCGTTGAGGATGAAAGTGATTTAATTGAGTTTGATGATCCATTATGCTCATTAGATGATAAGTCTTTATGTGGTGATTCTATTCAAAACTATGTGGGTATGTTTAACTTTAATGCTTGCAACTATTATGAGAGAGGAAGAGATAAGAATCCTCTTTATGTTTCTATGTTATTTAAAATGCAAGCTACTGATCACTACATGCATTGGTTATCACAAAATTGCTGCTATTTATTCATATATAAAATGCCAATGCATAGGAAAAGAGTTAGACTTAAAAGTTGATGGTTTGATATTCTGTGGTGTGTTCTTATGCTTTAACTTCCTATTCGGTTTGAGCACACCTTTATATCCTTACAACATGTAAAATATTTACCTACTGATTTGTGACAATTAGTTTAGGATTTTCATTATATAAATTTGGGAAAGTAATGAGAAGGATGAGTAATGGAGAAGTTGGGGTCGACCTTGAACATGTGTTGTTCATGCCAATGGAACCATTGCAAAATCTCTATCATTTAAACTTTTCCCAAAGCTAAAACCAAATAAAAAGAGTGATAATAGTAATTCGCTGTCCAGTTTTTGACATATCCTGTCTTTATTCTGCATTACTCTCATTACTTGTGTTTTGTGCGGTTCTTTTGATCAAGGAGCATTACATAACCATAGTAACAGTAGCTAATGTTTAAAATCAATTCATGATATGTCTTTGCTGTGCCTATGTGGATTTAATTTATGAAGGCACTAACCCCTCTAATCAAGTTTGTGACGAGTGTTGTGTAAAGAGAATTTTAAGGTGGAAGAATTGAGGGTGATGAACAAGATCAAGAGGGACAAAAACTCAAGCTTGGGGATGTACCCCTAGGCTCACCCTACATATATCAAATAAGTACAAGAATTTAAGCTTGGGGATGCCAAGCCACCTCACTTCAACCATCTTGATACCAAGTAAGTAAGCCTAGCTATATGGCTATAAAGAAAGCGCTTTGCGGGAGGCAACCCGGTTATTTTTGTGTGTGATTTTTCTTTGTGTCCTCTTGCTGTAACAAGAGATTTGTGTCTAGTTTAGTTCAGGAGTTTTTAATAAAGTGCCAAGTTTTACCCATGTTGGTCTTGAAAAGTTGCTATTTGAGTTCGGAGATTTTATTCCTGCACGAATCTGTGCACGGTATGATTTTTAATTCTTATTCTGTAACTCCGAATGAGCTCATATTTGAACTGTAGTTGCAACTTTTCATCCTCTGTATGCATGAATTTTTCGGAATTTTTCGAGAAAGTTTGGTAGGGTAGAAAAATACGTTTTGCTGCTGCTGTTTTTCTGGACAGATTCTGTCCCATTTTGTTTGATGCATGCTTTGAGCTTTTAAGTTGAATCTTTTTGATCCAATTGAGTTTATGAGTAGGCATACAACATTATACACTTCTGGACATCTCATATGAATTTTTGTTCAAGGATTATATGCAGCAAGAAACCTATTTGTTTATCACTATTAATGCACCCCACAGAAAAGAGATGGGAGAAACGGTGTTTTGAAGTTTTTTCACAGGGATTGGAGGAGATGCACCAAGAGCTATCCAAGGATGGTGAAGACCATAAGCTTGGGGATGTGAAGACAACCCTGGCTCGGTTTGCACACGTCCAACTTCTGTTTTTCGATCGAAACACTTTATCGCATAAACTTGGAGCGTTTTTGTTTTTTGTTTGAGTCTTGAGAGACCACCACACTATCAATTATATATGAGAGAGCTACTGGAAATATGGGTTGAAATATGTTGGATGCTTTATAAGATTGGGAAAAGGGATGTTTGAGTTGATTTTTAATGATACATATAGTTGCATGATTCATGAGCTTGTTTATGAGTAATAGTTTGCAAATCTTTTTGTAGAGCTATCACTTATTCATGTTTTGGTGCTGATTGTTATTTTACTTGTTTAACATGGATTAGTTAGTTCTATGGACACTCATGCATGCATCTAGATGGTCAACTTTCTCCCTTTTGCTAGCCCAAAAACTCCAACAAAAAAACTTGTTTCCAACACCTTCAACCAAAGTTATTCCAGTGAGTCCACCATATCTACCTACTAGCTATATGCTATTCCGAGTATGTTCATCATGATATTTGTGTTATCTATACCTCTGAATGAAAATGATTATGTTGTTGATTGTTATGGGAAAAGTTGGTTATATAGCTCTCACGAACTTGATGCACATTTTTTATTGCAATAAATAAAACATGACCCATTGTGATTAAGATTATGATGCTAGTGGCTTGATAAATGTTGGTTGGGAGTTAGCCCATATGTGCTGTCACATGCAAAGCTTTCAACATGCTCATTTATCATTTAGTTGATATCATGTACTTTTGTTTATGGATGCCTATCATGGTGAAATGAGGAAATGAGTAGTTTAAATGAGTTTGTATAAATGGTTAGAGAGACGCCTGGGCCGCTAATCTAAGCCATGCATTATTCATGGTGGAAATTTACTTACATGCTATGGTGAATCTGTGATACACCTTACAATAAAAAGCTATTCCAATGGTAAATAAAAAGGGTGTTGAGATTTTCATTTGTTTGTTTGTCTTGTCATTTTGATATGGGCTTGTTCCATATCCTGGGACAAGAGGTACCCCAGTTGACGCTCTTGATGATACTATTTTACTTACAATGATATTAACTTGAACTTGCTTTGTTTCCTAAGTTGAGTAATCATGGTGTAGGTACTTGTATTCAAGGGGCATGAGACATCAACCTTTACTTTGTCAAGCACACTACTCATATTTGCTTTCACTTTAAACTTAATCATTCAAGATGCTATGATAGGGGCAATGAGAGCTTGACACCAATGATTACCTTATTGCAATCATTAACTTAAGTAGAGAGTTTGGAAGTTAGATGAAACTTATGCATGCTTTACCTCTACTCATATATACATCTTTCCAAAGTGTCCACCTATCATATTCAGATTTTCATCATCACTCTATGACCATTGTAGGATGTTCTACTTATCATTATGCATACATGTGTTCCATATACTATCTGTTATGTTACACTTTGTGAACTATCATGAACATCCTTGTCTTGAATACTTGATATCACTTCATAAACTATTTGCATATTGCTACTCCTTTGAAGAATGAATCATTTGACTATATGTAGCAATAGTAATCATCTTTGATATTCATTGTTAAGTATTAAATTGCAAAGTCCATGTTAGTTTTATCATCTTCATACTCGAGGACGAGCATGGATTAAGCTTGGGGATGTTGATGCATGTAAAATGCATACATGAACTTTGCACTTTAATTGCTTATATTCCAATCATATTTGCATCATATAAGGGTTATATCAATGTTTTATAATGATTTTGGGAATACTTCATAGTTTTCCCATTTATTTGGAATTAACCCTGTTTTTCCAGAAAACGTCTTTTTTAGTGTTTCAGACTTTCCGGGAGCTTCGGGACTCCAAAAAGGGCAAGGTCAAAGAGCACGGTTCAGAATTTTCGAGACGAACGCAATGGGCTTAAATTGAAGACCAGAAGCCCAACAGGCTGGAAATGGGAGGGTCCCACGCGGCCTAAAGTACATGGCCGCGTGGGCCATCTCGTTTCCACCTCGGAGCTCCGTGGCCGTCGATCTTTCGTCCACCGACTTCGTCTTGACCTAAAAACGCCTATAAAAAAGGTCCCTGGCGTTTCGCGAAAGGAGGCGGCGGAGAAACAGAAAACCACGAAACAGAGAGTCAGAAGGCTGCCGCCGGAGAAGATCGGAGGGGGGAAACGCCGCCGGAATCACCTCCGGAGGGCTCCACCCCCCTCCGGCGTGTTCATCATCAACATCTACAGCAAGATCATCTCCATCTCCCCACTGTAAACTCTTGGCAAACATGATGTGTGATGCAATATACTATTCCCTTGATCTATTGTGTCTCCCATCTGTGTTTGAGAAGTGATTTGTTCATGGCACTTGTGAAATAGTTCGTTGATTGGTTGCATACAAGTGTTGTTATCTTTTATGATTGTCTTTATGTACAATATATGAGTGCACGCATATGTTGGGGAATGCATGTAAGGTGATCACCGTAGCGTAATGGATTGAGTAGGACATGTCGGAGTAGAGAGAAACCGGTGTCTGAGACTTGAAGTTACTTTATGGGGGATATATATGGGGGACCCTAGAACTTAAGGCTATGGTGGGACAATTATGTCTTAATAATTCTTGTGCTGCACATTTATTTGGCCATGAGATCCATCATAAGAGTTGTGTTATTGCTCATTTACTTGGCTACACCTATTTATGGCTCCCACCTAAAAGAAACAACTAAGACTGAAACATGTGCTTCACTAATTGTGACAACCACGCGAATGAAATAACAATTGCTAGAACATTTGCTCCCTTGAGATATTTGCTACTTGAGATATTTGATACTTGCTACTGAGAGAAACTTGCTCTAAGAAACTGTGTCTGAAACTTGCTTGAGAAACTTGCTACTAGATAAACCCATTCCACGTCACTTGCTTCCATTAGTTAGATCCTTTCATATTTATTGCTTTGCATAAAAGGCCATATAAGAGGGTTATAGGGCTTTAGAGAATAGATAGTTTACCTTCAGCTCCTCGTGGGTTCGACACTCAATACTTATCGAATTGTGCTACAGTGATTCCTTGCTCTTGGGGATTATCACCGTGGCATCCATGTTGCTTGGGTCCATGAACATGATAGCACGCTCATCGATCTCCTTCTCTTTTGCTATCCTCTCCTCCTCAAGTGCAACCCTCCTCTCCTCGGCAAGGGTCCTCCTCTCCTCGGCCTCCATCTTCTTCTTCCACTTCTCCTCCTCTATTGCCTTGAGCTTGGCCCACCTTGCCGCCTTCTCATCCCTCCTCTCGGCCGCCAAGGCTTTCTTGGTCTCAACCATGGCACATAGTTCTTCTTTGTAGCCTCCAACTTGGGCACCTCTCCTTTTCCTATCCTTTGCAAGCTTTTGCCCCTCGGGCCTCTTGTGCGGGTCTTCGTCTTCCTCATCATTGGCATCGATGGAGATGCTCACCCTAGACCTTTTTGGAGTGGTCTCCCAATTCCTCCGCACCCACTTTTCATTGCCAACAAGCTCGTTATAGCAATGGTGCAAGGTGAAAGCTTTGCCTCCATTCTTCTTGTTGCGTATCTTGTAGAGGTCTTGGATGAGTGGCCCAAACTCCGTCAAGGGCACTCCACTTGGCGGGTTGGTGTGCACTTGATCAACACAACCGGACCACCTTTTGCAACACTCAAGAATGGCACCCCACCGGTGGCCGAGAGAGCCTTGTGTGTGAGTGATCGGCACCTCCACGGTGTTGTTGTAGTATTCCTCGATACGAGCCCAAAACTTCTCCTTCGATTGGTCGGTACCACCGATGCATCGAGTGACACATTCATCCACGCATAGCACAATGCGACGTCCTCTTTCTCACTATAGTTGGAGGCTCGGCTCTTCTTTGTGCTTCCTTATGTCTCCACCTCGATCGACTTCCTCAACCACTTCTTCCTCAACCTCTTCTTCCTCCACCTCTCCTTGCTCGGTGGGCTCAACCTCTTGATCGTCGAAGTTCATGTCGTCGATCCCGGCGGCATGGCTACCCTCCAATTGGCTCATGAAGGTGGCCACCTCCTCCTCCACCACACTACATATCATCAAAACAACATCACCGTGTGTCTACAAATAGCCAACCGATGAGAGGAGAGGAGAAAAAGAAATTTTTACCTTGCCGACGATCCATCGAACACCTCGGGCTCGTCGACGTTGACGACGGCCGCCCGCGGTGGCCAGCCTCGGGGAGGGTTCGCCGTCGAGGCCTTGCGCGTCGAAGAGGCAGCTGCAGCCTTCGGAAGCGCCGCCTCGGCCTTCTTCTTCTTCTTCGAGGCCGCCGCCTCCGCGAGCGCTACCTTGGCCGGAGTCGGCTTGCTCTGCCGCCGGCCGGCCACAGGAGCAACGGAGGACGCGGCGCCACCTCGGGAGCCTCCACGCGCTTGCCGCCGGCCTTACCGGAGGCCTTGACAGCCGTGCCGGCTGGCCGGACCACGTTTTTGGCCCCCAACCTTTTTCCGATTGCGGCGGAGATCTCCGATTGCGGCGGCGTCGGGGCGTCTCCGGCGCCGGGGATGGTCGGAGAAGGTGCGCCGGAGAGCTGCGCGTCGATCTCGGGCGGAGTCGGCGACATCGGCGCCGACGGGAGAGCGGGCGGGAAAGAACGGCGGCGGGCGGGAAGAGGAGGTCGGGAGGCGGGAACTTTTTCTCGGAAGTGGCCTCGGAGGAGTAAATTTAGGAGTCGGCCGCCACTTTTACTCCTCCGATGAGTATAATTTTACTCCTCTAACCGTTTACGAGTTCGGTTAGGTGCCGCCGCTGCCTATTTTTACTCCTCTAACCGATTTTAGGGGATCGGTTAGAGATGCCCTAAGTATCTGCTATTAGCAAGCTAAGCTTAATCATTGAGGCCTCGTTGCATGTTGGATCCAGTTGCTCAATCTTCTTATATAACGACGTTCAGAATTGTCCAATCAGTACCTTTGCTCAGTTTAGATGCTACTACTATTTTCTGTTTGTTTTCTTCATGTCGCAAAGGCCTACGGGCGCATCGGATACACACGGCACGCATAGCTAGCAAAGTCTGATTCCTGACAGGCAAGCTCCAGTGTGAGTGTAGAGATGCAAAATTGCAAATGCGCCACAGCTAGAAAGAATCCAGCAGGGCACGAACGAATAGCTCGCCGCTAGGTTCATCGACATTCAGTAAGCCTATTACAAGTCTGCATGCAATTTCTTCATACGTTCGGCGGCTAGCCAAAACAAATGGTGGCGCTCGAGCTTAACCATGGAGCAGAGAAGCTTTTAGCTAGGTAGTTCATCATTGCAGAGCATATACTATAGTTGTTTTATCAGCTGGGCATAAGTTCAGAGTTCGAAGAGAGTGATGCACACGATAGAAAGACGAGATCTACATATACGGGAAGATAATTAAGCCAAGTGGAGATACGTTTTCACGAGAGAACAAAAAGTACAGATCGACTGACTGATCTGTAGTGCACATGCAGATCGTGCGTGTTTGGTAGATCGAGCTCATGTGGTGACAAGATTTATGTGGACTCTGGCCGTCTCAGTTACTTTTTGACCCCGGGGATAACGGACCAATCGCCAGGGCGAAGATAGATCGAGTGAGTCACTCCAAGGGCTTAATAAGCCATTCCTCGATGGATATAATACCTGAATATTCCTGAAGAAACATATTTCTGATCGAGGGCGTTAGCTGAATGCACTGGAAGGGGCAAGCAGTCCTATACTCCTCTAGATGGCAGGAAACGGGAAGGTTCTGGCGCAAGCAAAACGAAAGCAATGTGAACTGTTTTATGCCAAACCGGCTGATCCCTTGGAACCTTGTGAGTAGCGTTACCTTTGGCATGCTGTCATCGATGATCATTCATCAGCCTTTTTTCTTCTGAACAGAGAAGCATCAGCTTTCCGATCCACGGGTCCATGAAGATTAGATTAGGCTTATGGTGTAGTCTGCTTAGGATAGCTAGCAGTAGCACATGGCAAAAGTTGGAAGGCGCGTACGGGTAAGCCGTTGGCCATGGGTGCCCAAAGCGACTGCCTAGCCAGGCGCAGAGATAGATTTGCTGTCGGAAACTGCAGTTTGGAGTGTTTATTCACACGGTCACTCATAGCGGCAAGGAGCTGAACCTGCCGCTGTGTCCACCGCCGCTCTTCGACGGGCCCTCAAACCATGCAACGAATCATGGCGCCAAGTTCACACGGTATGAAGATCAGATACTCCGTAATAATCAGCACTGTTGATTTTGAAATATCAAACTGCAACCTTTTGATTAAGTACTTAAGTAATTTGTGAACAGATTGGTTACAAACTGCACATATTAAAGTGCAAAGTCTACTGACAAAGCACTGGCCAACTTGGTAGATATTGCCTGTCGAATCTAGACTCTCGATATTTGATTCTGTTCTTTTTTTATGGTCTAATTTAGCGAAATTTAACCGTTATTGGTAATTCGTGCTATTAATTTGACGCAACATACATACACATATACCGGACATGGGAAGGACAAAATTGCCTTGACCATTTAAGAGACATGGTACCTTCCTAAACAGATCAAAAGTGCTTTGTCGTTAATATGTCCAATACTATCCACATGGTAACCTGTTGAATGCAGGTCCGAAGGCAGGATCTTCTTTTACTGGCAGAGTATAGTGAGTGGACTTCAAACTTTTAAAAGAGGACATATTTGGAGAGTTGAGAATGGAAGAAATATTAATATATGGCAAGATCATTGGGTACCTGGGAGTTTTACCAGGAAAATTGAGACGGCAAGAGGTAATAGCCTTCTACAGACGGTGGATGAATTGATAAATACCGATACTGGTTGTTGGAATGAGGTAACCATCCGAGATACTTTTAATCTCATGGAAGCTGAAATGGTATTGAGAATTCCTATTAGCCCGAATTTAAATGATGATTTTATTGCTTGGCACAAGACAAAGACCTTCACATTCTCGGTTAGATCAGCTTATTATTCTGAATGGGAACATCAATATGGAGGAAAATGAGACGCCAAGACGGACAAGGACTGTCAAGAAATAACCCGGTCTGGGAAATATTGTGGAAGTTACAAATTCCAGCAAAAGTGAAAATTTTCATATGGAGATCTTGCACGGTTTGGTCCCTGGTCGAGGTGTACTGGCCAATAGACATATAAAAGTTTCCGCAGAATGTCCTATTTGTTTTCAGGGTGCAGAGGATATCCGCCATCTTCTTTTCACATGCAAGCGTGCTAAAATGGTCTGGCATGCTTTGGGTTTGGACGAGGTGATCAACAATGCTGTATCATTGGATAGATCAGGCTCGGTTATTCTTGAAGAAATCCTGCGCAATCCACGTAAGAATTCACCTGTACTAGGGCAGCTGGGTCTCCAAGAGACAATAGCTGTGGCGGCTTGGTATATTTGGTGGCAGCGCCGTGAAGCAGTGAAAGGAGAATCCATCTCGCCGGCGACAAGAACAGCTTTCTCTATTCAAGCCTTGACTGCAAATTATAAGCTTGCATCTGGTGCGACAGTGCCCAAGGTAATTATGTGGCAAAAACCTCCTAACGGAACTTACAAAGTTAATGTGGATGCGTGTTTTTTCCCAAATGGATCAGGTGCAGCGGCAGCTATAATTAGAAATGATCGTGGTGAGGCTATCTCGGGTTTCGCTGAACCTATGATCAATGTGCTTGATTCTTCGACAGCAGAAGCTATGGCGATGAGGCTAGGTTTACGTCTACTGGACTCTATCGCCTGCACACCGGCTATAATGGAGTCTGATAGTCTGGAGTTGATAAATGCATGCACGGGAGTGATTGATCTTTGGAGCCCGTATACTGCTATTTTATCTGACTGTTTTCAGGTAGCACAAGGAATTGGTAATATCACTTTTAACCATTGTCCAAGAGAAGCAAATAAGGTGGCCCACAATTTAGCTAGACTTTGTTTTGATTCAGATAGATCTTTTATTTGGGATGGGGGTCCCCCTCTTTCTGTTAAAATCGATGTAATAAACGATGTATCTGTGTTGGTTTGAGGCAGCAAGTTTCAGACGCGCTCTTTTCCTTACCAGGGTACCTAAGGGGACTGGAAGGTTTTTAATGAGGCGGCTTGCTGACCTAATATAGTGTGGTAAAAATTCAAAAAAAAAAAATATTCAGATATACATTCAGTAAGGATTATATTAGATGCTATGCTGAAATATATATAGTACAGAAGTACAACAGGTGTCTCCGTTTTGAGTACTTTGTGCTTCTCTCAACTGGGATGCGCTCGTTCAAGTACTTTGTCCTCTAGCCGCTGATTATATCCTCGTAGATGTTCCTGACCTTAGCGAAAAACGCTTTCCTACAAAATTCATTCGAGTTGTTTGAGCGCGTGGAGCCCTTGTTTGAGAGCGTAGAGAATTTTGCAGGTTGGATAAAAAGGCTGTGTTCTATTACCTGTCGGGCTTGAATATCAGGTTCTTGTACGCAAACCACTGCATCAGAAATTCAGAACTGAGATCAGATGGTGAAACTCGGTAGAAAGTTGGCAGCAAGGAAAGAGTGCCAGACTTGTACAACTTGATCAGTACAGTCAATCTTAATTTTTAGATAAAAGGCAATAATGCCCAGCTTTGACAAACTTTATAATGGTACTGAAATTTTTGTTCCTTACCCACTGTAGCCAATGCCAACGACCTCCATGAGACCTGGAACCACGGGGAGCCTGTCGATTGCCTGCAAGGTTAACACCAACACCGCATTTCGTTACCTGCATCGCCCAGTGATTTCTCAACAACTTGTTATAAACGGTTGAGAGGTGAGGTGTCTTCAGTACCGATACTACTCCACCGGCGCTCCACATGCCGAGCGTTGCGGCGACGGCGAGCGTGGTCACCGCGTACTTGTCCTCAACCCTGTCCCACTGCACGCGGCGACCTCTCGTCAGTCACTCGTGCCACAACTCGAAGTTTGGCACAAATATTTCCTCAGATGCGGAGATAGGCCACGTACGTACCTCTTGTTTCAAGGCGTTGATGAACTTGGTGAGCTCGGCGTTGTCGGCCAGCGGCGCCGCCGGCTCCCCGGCGGCCATTGCCACCACGTTCCTCGCCATCCTCTTGCCTGAAAGAAAACGCTTTAGTATCACGTTTCGTGCGTGTCGTCGAATTCAAGTGAATGTACCATGCCGTTGTGCATGCAGGTTCGGAAGCCAGGCACTTACAGAAGGAGGCGACACGAGGCTGGCCGTGGGACGCGAGCCCGGGCAAGGAAGGCAGGGCGGGGAGGCCGAGCCCGACGGAGCGCGCGGCCTTGCCGATGTCGTTCACGACGGGCGAGGCGACGGCGCCCGTGGCAGGGGTGGCGACGGTCGGGGCCATGGACACCGATGCCTTCGGTCAGTGTAGACGTCTCGCCACCACTAGCGCGTTAAGCGTTCGCCCGCGGCTAATGACGGCCCGGCGGTCGGTCGGTGGGACGGCGTGCCGCTGCTGCGGGAGGTTAGGGAGCGGCCGGGTTTGAGATAAAGTGGGGATGGGTAGGATTGGCGCCACACGTTTGCGCGCGGAAGAACGATAAGATGGGGTTTTGGGTGGGCTCTGTATGGCCTAGGATTTCTGGTGTTAATCGCGCGAAGACGATCGATCAGGGGTCAGTGAGGGTATGAGTACTGTTGGCCACGTGTTTATCCCCATCTCTGCTAAGTCTTTTGTTTTGTGATGGACAAACGCTGCTTCCATGGTACCAAATAAATCATTTTCTTCTTTAGAAACTCTATCAAGGGCTATAGTCATAGTGATCCTCCTATTCAATTACTTCAACCATTTCCGACACCTCATGTCACTTCCAAGGCATATGATAGTTTTATTATCTGTGGACGATTTGTTTCTCGTTAAATGCCATTTTTCAATGGTCTCGAAGATATCATTTTTTTATTTTTACCTATGGAGTCACAACCGAGGTCGTGGTAAATCTTATACTTTTGTTTTTATTATACTAGAAATAAACATTTCAATTCAACATTATTCCATGGCTCCTATTTCAAAGTGCAACTCAAACACCGCACCATCACGTACGAACATTCATTCACACGTTAATATTTGTTGAGATATTGTAAACGACTAATACCGTAAAAAAAACCTTCATCAGCTTAGCTTTCAAGTGAGTTTGTTGGTGCATGTGTAAGTTTTTTGTCTTGGCAATAGATATCTAAGTTTGTGTTGGCCCTTTTATCTCAAACTTTGATGCAGTAATCTTTAAAATACTTGCAGTCTACTCTCTCCAAGCCAGATGTGTCAAGTTCTTTGAGTCCAGACTTGAGATGATATTGAGTTTTTTTAATATTATTTTGTCAAAACGATATGAAAGGAATGGTGAAGGTTGATAATTTAAGTGCCGAGGACCGGCCTAGTCCGGTATGGCCTAGTCCGGTATTGAATGAACTTATAATCGAGGGTGCTGAGGATGATGACCCATTTCAGTCTACAATCTTCATCCAAAGAACCGTTCTCGGGGACTTTGAGAAAGCACACTTCCATTAGTTTATACCGCCTATCTGTAGGCTATAGCTAGATCGGGATGCATTTTGTGACCCGTTTAACGAGCACAAACTATTTGAGCAACCACTACGTGATGGTATTTTCCCCCCTATTTTATGATTATCATTTGTGGTGATACGACATTCTTCTTTTGATTTAATCCCTATGTCAGTTGTGTTTCTGATGCGGCCTACACAGTCTGTTGGGAATCTCAAGAGGAAGGTGTGAAGCAGCGTAGTAGCAAGTTTCTTTTGATTGCAAAACCAAGGTTATCGAACCAGTAGGAGTTGGAAGAGTTTCAACACGGTGCCAGAAAAGAGTTGTTGACGGGAATTTGGCTTAGACCTGCACACAACACAATCAAACTACGTTGGCCCAACGAAACATGAAAGTTGTCAATCTTCCCGGCTTGCTGAAAACAAAGGATTAAACGTATGATGTGAAAAATAAATATAAATGCAAAAATGAACATCGAGCAAACGATGATGGGCCAGACGACCCCAGACGCGGGCACACCTCTGGCCGCGTCTGGGTGGCGTCTAGCCACGAAGGGTCGCCTCCTCGGCTGCCCTTTGGAGTTCGTCTTCGTATCTTTGTAAAAATCCCCTCCGTGAAATTTTGTCCAATTCCCAGAATATTTCTTTACTAGCTTTTCTGAAACAAAAAGACAGCAGAAAACAGGAACTGGCACTCTGGCATCTTGTTAATAGCTTTGTCCCATAAAATACATAAAAATGATATAAACTATGAATAAAACATGTAGCATTTAATATAAAACAAGCATGGAATCTCAAAAATTTAAGATACGTATGAGACGTACTAGTTTCATACAACAAGGACTCCGCATTTTCTTCGACAAGCAGAGGTGGAAGTAATTTTTTGAAGGCAAGTATTTACATGTTGGACAACCTGTTCTGATAACACTATGGAATACCAACCGCCGCAACTTTGATGTGAAGATTGTGATGGAGATCCTTGATGTCTACTACACGCTTCTATTCTTGTAGACAGTGTTGACCCTCCAAGTACAGAGGTTTGTAGGACAGCAGCAAATTTCCCTTAAGTGAGTAACCTAAGGTTTATCGAACTCAGGGAGGTAGAGGTAAAAGATATCCCTCTCAAGCAACCCTGCAATTAAGATACAAGAAGTCTCTTGTGTCTCCAACACACCCAATACACTTGTCTGATGTATAGGTGCACTAGTTCGGCGAAGAGATAGTAAAATGCAAGTGATATGGATGGTAACAAGTGGTATTTGTAATCTGTAATAAAAATGGAAGCAAGCAAACATGTAACAAAACTGACTAAAAATGGTGTTCCGATGATTGGAAACAAGGCCCAGAGATCATACTTTCACTAGTGGACTCTCTCAACACTATTAACACAATTGAACACATGCATGATACTTCTCCCATTATGCAACATAGGTGTTACCCGGAACTATTCTTCTTCTCGATAAGGAACAAGAGTACTATGAGTAGGGGTACAAAAGCACACCTCAAAGTTCGAACACCACAATTACTGCGTAGGTCTATCACACCCTAAAGTCCAAACACCAAAATTCCACAAAGAATAACTCATGATAAATATGTAATCTATTATCCATAGAGCCACACACACAAGTACCCACACTGTCATCCTTGATACCGTGTTGTCAACAATGACTCCGGAAATTAGATAAAACCACTTGAGTAACATATCCATTACATAATGAAGGGGAAACATCATATGAATTCAACTAGGCTAACAATGCTCATGATCACATAAAGATCACACCATGGGAGAGAGAGATAAACACATAGCTACCGGCATGAGCCCTCAGCCCGATGAAGAACTACTCCTTCCTCATCGTGGGAGGCAGCAACGGCGATGAAGATGACTCCGGGGGCAATTCCCAATCCCGGCAGGGTGCCGGAACAGGAACTTCTGTCCTCAAATTAGGGTTTTTGGTGGCGGCGGAGCTCGGATGCGTTTCTGGAGAAATCCTTCAGGGGTTGTCGTTTTTAGGTCAGGAGGGACTTTATAGGCGAAGAGACGACGCGAGGCGGTGGAGGAGGTCCCCAGGCGGGCCCCAGGCGTGGCCCAGCCTAGACCGTGTCCAGGGGTCACCTGGAGGCTGTGGACCTCCTCTAGACTTGTACTTCTGGCTCCCGGGGTATTCTAGCGAAATAGAATTTCTGTTATTTTTTCGGATTTTTCTGAGCACTTTGGATTTTAGACCTTTTCTACAATGCACAGACATAATAAACAGAAACTGGCACTAGGCACTGGGTTAATAGGTTAGTCCCATAAAATATGCCAAAATGATATAAAAACACAATAAACACATGTGGCATTGTTATAAAACAAGCATGGAACATAAAAAATTATAGATACGTTTGAGACGTATCAATCATCTATCATTAGTTGCTACTTTGTCGAAAAGTTAGTCTTATGATCCTCCAACAGTATTGTCATAGTGGTTCATTAACTTTATCAATGGTGAACCAAATTAGCTAGTTTGTTGATGGTGTTAAAAATTATAATTTGATTTGAGATTCTGATATACGACATTGCTGTTAAATTTAATAATAAAATCAATTTTTTGTTTCCAAAATTACATTAGTGGCACTCTAGTTGCACGCCACAAAATATTTTTGCTACTAGTGGCGTGTCAGAGGCACACCACCCCTACTAGTAACATTTATTAGTGGCGGCATACTAGCGCCGAGTCCAATACACGCCACAAATAACAAAAGTAGCACACCACTAGTAGGCTATTTCCTTCTAGTGAGCATTGTCGTTGGGGACTTGGGGTCGGTGCTCCATTCTCGCTAGCGGTGGTCTTTCGCGAATGGAAAAATCTAATGGAGGTCATGTCATCTATAGCCAACCTAATAGCCAACAAGTTGGGGATTTGACGCTAAGAGCAAGTACAATAGTATAGCCGGGTATTGGCTATAATATGGTGTCATGTCATCTATAGCCAACCTAATAGCCAACAAGTATAATAGTTGGCTATAAATATGGAGTACTTTATGAATAGTTGGCCGAAATTTCACTCTCACAAGTTGTTTATGAGCACGTGCCGCAGCTGGATCTTGCATGAGAGCCCGCTTTTACTCTCTCTCCTATTCTCTCTCCTCCATGTACACTAGTAGGGAAGTGCCTTTCTGTGGCGCACCAAAAAACTGCTTCTGTGGCACATGGTCGGTGCGCCACAGAATCCTCGCCACAAAAATATTATTTCTGTGGCGCACGGAACCATGCGCCACAGAAAGTAGACAATTCTGTGGCGCACGTCCATAAATGCGCCACTAAATTATTTTTCATGCGCCACAGAAAGAATTTCGATTATTTGCTGTATTTGACAATAATGTATCTGTGGCGCACTTTGTTCGTGCGCCACAGAATATAGTGCGCCACAAAATTATTTACCGTGCGCCACTAAATTATTTGTTATATTATCGATTATTTGCTGTATTATCGATTATTTGCTGTATTTGACAATAATACAGGTATATTACATAATTTATACAGAAAATAATAGAAACAGTAATATATTTTGACACAGTATTAAAACAGACAGATAAATATGTACATCACCACTTAGAGCCCGAGATACATACATAGTGACAATTAAGTGCCAAATTAATTGTACAAAAGTTCATCTCATGTCACATAAGTCATAGTACAAATAAAGTTACTCTAGCGGTTCCTCCCGCAGAGACCCTCGACAAGTGGGCATTAAGCAATCACTAGGGCCCACTTATCATCGTCGGCTCCTGCGCCCACGCTGAATCTGGCTTCTCAGCCTCAGCCCACTTGTCGAGGTGCGGGAGGAACCGCTGGAGTCTCTTCTTGAGTCGCCGCTGGAGTCTCTTCTTCTTGAGTCGCCGCTGGGGTCTCTTGCTGGGTCGCTGACGGAGAACACGTCTAGCTCCACTGGTAGGATTGAGCCTTCTGGTGTATCGGCTCCGGGAACGGTTTATAGCATTCTTTCGTCATCCACGTCCTCATGTCATTTTGCTTGTCTAGGCGTTCTTCGATCTCCCACTTAGACAACCCTGGAGATGAATTGGGATATATATTTGATTAATAATATAAATAGAGTATGATTTATTCATCTAATTAAGTGGATAAGTCTATAATAAAGAAAATAAAGAAGCACTTCTATCGAGTGAGGCAAGGCTTTCTTTTACAATACATCCTACCTCTGGCGTTGTGTAAGGACCCCCCTGCTTCCATGACATCTTCCAAAATGATTTGCGATAACTGCCTCTGGATGCGATGGAAGTCTTCTCTAAGCTCAGAATCGGTGATTTCCCCCGCATTTTTGCTCCATTCTTGGAGACTAGATGGCCACCTCGTTGTCTCTACATCCCGGACAAGCCCTTTAATGTGATGGAGGACGTAGAAGGCATCCTTCACGCTGCCAGGCGCATGCTTGATGCAATGGAACCCGGTCCCATGCCAGAAAATGTGTTTGTTGTCCTTCGTTAAACGTTCCCCATTCTTTTCTTTGTGGAAGTGGCCTCCCTTTTGGGCATAGCCCTCGAGAGACTCATCGAGAACACCCTTTATTCTGGTGTAGTCTTTAAGACTCCCCGAGTCGAAATAAGTGGCAACGGACCACCTCGGGCTTACGACGATGAGTACTGCGTACTCGTCACTGCTCAACACAATTGAAACGGAATGTTGGAAAGGATCAACAACGGAAGAAATCTATAAGAAAGCATAAGATACGACGGCGGCGACCGGATGTGTACTTACTCGGAAAAGAAAGGCATAAGAAAGCTGTTCTTATCCTTGTTGTTCAGCATGATTCTCTGGAGGAACTTCGTGGCCTTGGCCCGTGTCGTTGATCCTTCCACCAGCAGGCTGTCACGCATGTAGTAGGGATCCACTACCTTGATGTACGGGGTATTATCTCTCCTGATCCTCATCGCTTGGTTGAGCGCGTATAGGCGGACCAAGTTATAGTCCAGCCGTCTAAAGTGAAACAGCCTGAAGACGTCCTCGTACGATATGAAAAACAGATCCGCGGGGGTTTCATGGACGAACTCGGCCAAGTCTTTTGGCACCTTGACAGTGAACACCGGGTAATTTGGATTATCTTCTTTAAGAAGGTTGCTCTCTCGCGTCAAGATAGCATTTTGCAAAGAGAGCATGCATCCGTCTGCGAGGTGGAGCAGCTCCCGAGACAGGATCGGTTGACCAGCTTCATGAACTCGGCTCAAGCCATCCGCACGGGGTGATACCATGTCTTCATACCCCCGGATAGTCGTCTTAGGAGCTGGCTTACTTCTCTTCCTGTGCTTCTTCTTCTTTACCTCTGGGGATGCTGGGGTGCATCTTCTGTAGTAGGCACATTGATTGAGTACTTGTTGGAGCCGAAGCTGATCACTGGGGGAGGCCCTTTTCTCCCTCCCTCAATCCAAACCCTGACAGACTCACAGACGGTAGTAAATATCGACGTGAACGTCGTTGTCACTGCCTGTGCGATGACCGTCTGAATCATACTATTTTCCTCTATCGGTTCCTCGCCTCCTGTTCGAGAACCCCCGGCCTCGTTATTGTCAGCCATGTTCGTCTCACCTATAAGAAAAAAATGTCGAAGTTAGTACACCAAATATAAGAAAAAAATCACTTAATTAAGTACTAAGATACCCGGCCCATGCATTAGTCGCAATACCCCATATGTCTTGTTTTTAGCAAAGCCATGCCAAAATTCACGAAAAATTTCGGCATGACCTTTGCTAAAAAAGGGACATATGGAGTACCCGAATTTGCCGGAACGGAAGTTAATCGACGTTCCGGCAAACTCAAGGGCCTCATGGGTACCTGCAGACATTTCACAAATCATGTTGCCGGCATCTCCGGCCGGCCAACAACAAACACATATCCACATCTGCCGGCCGACAACAACACAATACCACATCCACATCTCCACGTGTCCTATTTTTAGCAAAGTCATGCCAAAATTCACGAAAAAATTCGGCATGACCTTTGCTAAAAAAGGGACATATGGAGTACCCGAATTTGCCGGAACGGAAGTTAATCGACGTTCCGGCAAACTCAAGGGCCTCATGGTTACCTGCATAGATTTCACAAATCATGTTGCCGGTATCTACGGCCGGCAACATCCACATACACGACACGCTGGTCGGAACACAAACAACCACGACACGATGGTCGTGGTAGCACAGAACACATGGTCACCGGGTTAACCAATAGCTCACCAAAGGGGGAACTGTAGTTGAGGAGATAGTTGATGTAGTCGAAGCCGGTGGTCTGCACAAGAAAAAAAATAAGAAAATTCACATCCATATATATCTTCATTTCCTTTAAAAAGTACCAACTTTGGAGCATTTCTAAAGCATCAAATCTTGATCCTATTTCACATTAACCCACATGGATCTCTTGTACTAAGTTAGTACTTCATGATAAACCCCAGAAATAATTTTTTGAATACATCTAGAACCTTAAATGAAGACATTTTTGTAGGCATGTTTAAATAGTGACCATATTTAACTTAGCAAAATTTTAAATTTTTTTGGTCTCCAAAATTTTCCTAACACCACTAGCACCAACTAGAAGCATTAGCAACTACTTGCAGCAAGCAATCAACAATCAAATCATCAAATTTTCTAAAATTGTGGGTTTGGCATTTGACCAAACACCTTATGTGCAGGTGTGGAGGGGAGGGAGAGGGATGGAAGAGAGGAGCAGCACCTCGGGGAGGGGATGGAGAGGGCGGCGGCGTCGGTGTCGAAGTGGCGGGCCGGTGGCGACGCTTCCTTCGTCGGCGGCGGCTCGAGGCCGAGCGCCACGCGGCGGCGCCGAGCGTGTGCGTGGGCGCGCGCGGCGAGGGGTTGGGCGGGGCGGGGGAGGGGAGGTCGCCGGGCGGGGGAGGGGAGGTCGCCGGCGCGGGGGAGGAGAGGGCAGCCGGCGGTGGTGGTCGACGGCGACGGCGGACGCGCGCGCGGCGGTGGTGGTTAAGTGAAATTTGAATGTGGATCGAATAGGGGAAGAAAGGGGAAGGGGAGGCCCGGCCCGTGTAAATGGCTAAGTGAAGGAATTCTGTGGCGCATCCCTACCTAGATGCGCCACAGAATTATGTGATTTTGTGGCGCACCCGAAAGGATGCGACACAGAATTACGTGATTCTGTGGCGCACCTAGGTAGGGATGCGCCACAGAATTTTGTCGATAGATCTGTTAAAATACACATTTTTGGTTATATTTAAAATGTGTACACACACATTTTAGGTTATTTTTTAAAGAACCGACACACATTTTAAATATTTTTGGTTATATTTAAAAAAAGAACCGACACACATTTTAAAGAAAAGAATATACACACATTTTGTTAGTATACCATTATTTTATTCATGATATACATATATATGATTGTCTCACACACACACACAAATTAATGCACCAAAAAAGTCTTCTTCGTCCCGGCTGGTTCCGAGCTAGCTTCTCTTCTTTCCCTTCTTCGCGGTTGAATACTTTAGGCCGGGCATCTTGAGATTTCTTCGCGTGAACGGACAGCCTTTAGTAGGTACGGATGTCTTCCTTCTTTGTTTACTAGTAGTCGGCATGTCGAAGTATTTGTCGAACTCCTCCTCGATCTTCGGATCGCCGTTTTTGTCCAAGTCTTCCTCGTTGGCATCTCCTTCCATTCCGATGATGCTCCTCTTGCCCCTCCTCACGACAACACGGCTAGAATTTGACGGGTCGGTAATGAAGAAACATTGCTCAACTTGGCTAGCGAGTACTCCGGCTGCGCGTTCGGTTAATATGGTTAATTCGGTTCGCTTTATAGGGTTTTTTATTTATACGGTTTCAATACTTCGGTAAATACGGTTTTGTACGAGAATACGGTTCGGTTTCGGTAATAACCATTTAATTTCGGTTCGGTTTCGGTAATAACCAAATTAACCTAAGTTGACGCGAATTTTAAAATGACAATTTCTTTTTGTGGCCATATATTACAAAATAACAGAACAGACTATAAAATTAATAGGCATATGATCCAAAGTAACCAAATAACCCATAAAGTTAATAAAATTCTATACAAGTAGCAAATCACATGCTACAAGTAACCCGTAAAGTCAATAAAAGTAGCAAATTAATAAAGTTAATAGGCATTTCAGTTTTTTTGGTTAACCATTCGGTTTTCGGTTATTACCGTATTAACCGCAAGGCATATGGTTAGCTATTTTACTAACCGTAACCTTAACCGGAAACTCAAATAACCACAATTTCGGTTCGGTTTCGGTTTTTTCAGTTCGGTTTCTCAGTTTTTGGTTAACCGTGCGCAGCCTTAGCGAGTACCCATGGCTCATTTTTTGCGGAGGCGTTCTTCGATTTGGCATCGGGTATAACCATGGTGGTAAAATACCGGTCTTCTTTGACGACGTCCTTGGCCCATCTCACACGGAACATTGGCACCAACTCTCCACAGTAGTTGAGCTCCCATATCTCCTCGATCCTTCCGAAGAATCTTTCCTTGACAGTAGCCTCGTCATCGGCGTAGGATAGCATAGTTACTCCTGAGTTTTGATATTCGCTATACCTGTCCTTTTCCTCGGTGCAGAATCTGAAACCGCCGATGTCGTACGACTGATAGGTCTTTACGTTCTGCCCGGGGCCCTGTGATAAGGAGAATATGAGTTTTTCCTCTTCCGTAGATGGCTTCCTGCTCTCTGCTTCAAGCAGTTGCCTTTTCTTGAACCAACGCGTCAAGCTGGAGTTGTGCTCTCTGATTACGTCTCCCTTCTTCCTCTCGTCTCATGTCGACGTAATTCTGCTCGATTAAGATTTTGTGCTCTTCCACAAATATTCGGTCACTTTTAAGTGTTGTAGCGCGACCCGGTGAGCCCTGTCGAGGTCGTCTTTTTTACCATGAATGCCGACAAAGATTGAGCGGTAGCCGTCGTGGTGACCAACTCCATCGAGCCTGCCGAGGTGTGTCCTGGTGGGCAGACCGACATCCTCGTTCTCGGTCCTTAGATAATTCTGGCAGAAGGAGATGCACTCGTAGGTTAAAAATCCCTTGGCCATGCTTGCGTCTGGACGGGCCCTGTTGCGAACGTATCCTTTCATGACACCGTTCTGCCTTTCGAACGGCATCATGTAGTGCAGGAACGTCGGACCGAGCTGCCTGATGTCATCAACGACATGGAGAAGGAGATGCACGCAGATATCAATGAATGCGGGCGGGAAGTAAATCTCGAGCTCGCATAGTATCACCACGATCTCTTCCTCAAGCATGTCGAGCTGCTTCACGCCGATCGACTTCCTGCTGACGACGTCGATAAAGTTGCAAAGGGCAGACAACGTATCACGGACGTGCTCATCCATTAACCCTCGGATCGCAACGGGAAGTATCTGTGTCATCAGCACGTGACAATCGTGAGACTTCATCCGGTGAACCTCTTCTTTGTTGCATCCAGATATCTGCTTATCTTCCCCGAGTAACCGTGAGGAACTTTGACTCCTAGAAGGCACCTGAAAAACTGCTCGAGCTCCTCCGGACTCATACTGAAGCAGGCAGCGGGAAGCATCACCGTGTTCTTCTTTGCCCTTTTGCGGCGACCTTGAGTCCCTTCTGTCTGATCATCATCATCATCGTCGTCATCACTATCGGGGGCCTGAAGTTCTTTCCTGATGCCAAGCCATTTCAGATCGTATCTTGCTTTCGTCCCATCCTTGGTCTTATCCGACATGTGGCAAAGTGTGCCAAGCAGACTCTCGGTAACATTCTTCGTAATGTGCATCATATCGAGGCTATGTGGCGTCTTGAGGACCTTCCAGTACTCCAAGTCGTGGAAAACAGACCTCGCTTTCCATACACCCAGCAGTGGATCTACCTTCGGTCGCTTCTTTCCCGGCGCTGGGCACTCCTTCCAGTTTTTCAAAAGCTCGTCGATTTCTGTGCCGCTCCTCGGGCACGGGGCTCTTTCGGGCTCGTCTTTACCATTGAACAAATCACCGCGTTTTCTCCACGGGTGATCCATGCGAAGCCACCTTCGAGCCCCTGGGAACACGGTTTTCGAAGACCCGGGATCCCTTGGTAGCTGGAGATGCGGGGTCTTATCCATGCACTTGACACATGCGCAAAATCCGTGACCTACCTGGGCCGATACATATGAGCAACCAGGATAGTCCTGCACCGTCGTGAACAACGCGGCTCTCATATCAAAATAATCAGCTGTGTAGGCGTCCCACGTACGGGCTGGCGTCTCCCACAACGTGGCTAACTCCTCTTTCAACAGCCCGAGATACAGATGTATGTCGATACCTGGTTGTTTCGGCCCCTGAATGAGAATACTCATGTGTATGTACCTTTGCTTCGTGCACAACCACGGGGGAAGGTTGTAAGGCCATACAAATACGGGCCAGGTGCTATGGGTGCTACTCTGGTTGCCGAACGGATTGAGTCCATCGGTGCTCATACCCAGCCTGACGTTCCTTGCGTCGCCCCCAAAATTTTCGAAGGCCATGTCCAATGCTTCCCACTGGCTAGCATCTGAAGGGTGTGTCAGGATCTTTCCCTTCTCCGGATCTTCTTGGGGCTTCTCCCTTTCCGCATGCCATTGCATGAGCTTTGCTTCCTTAGGGTCTACGAAATACCGCTGCAGACGGGGAGTGATAGGAAAGTACCATACCACTTTTCGAGGAACTTTCTTGTCCTTCCCACTCTTGTACCGTCCTTGGCCGCACACCGGACATGTGTATCTGTCCTTGTACTCGCCCCGATAAATTGCGCAATCATTGATGCAGGCGTGGTATTTAACGTGCGGTAGGTCAAGAGGGCACACGACTTTCTTGGCATCCTCGATACTAGTTGGCAATGTGTTCCCCTCGGGAAGACGATCGTGGAAGAATTTCATGTTCTTGTTGAAGCTCACGTCGGTCCATTTGTTTTCCGACTTCATCTCCAGAGCATCAAGCGTTACTTGCAAGCGCGTATCCTGTGGCCGGCACCCAGGATACAACGGAGTCTTCCCGTCTATCTCCATTTGCGCCAGCTTGGCTTTCTCTCTGGCTGCAGCTCTGTCGTTGCTCGTCTCCTTGAGTAGCAGTTCTTGAACATGAGGGTCCTGCAAGGCCGAAATTAGCGAGGTCTGCGTGTTCGCGTCTTCTCCACCACCATCTACTCCTTCATCATGACCGTGTCCGCCGGCATCTCCTTCGTCACCATGATGATCTTGTTCGCCGGCATCTCCTTCGTCATGATGATCTTGTCCGCCGACATCTCCTTCGTCATGATCATGATGATCTTGTCCGCCGACATCTCCTTCGTCATGGTTGAAGCCTAACATGAAACCGCGCCTGAGCAGGTGATCCTCCAATTGTCCGGAATCAGGGTCGATCCAGCTCACGAGTTTGCATTTTCGACACGGACATCTTATCTGGCGCCTGTTGCACCGAATCATGTCCGCCTTCGCTTTTTCCTTGTATCTACTGATTCGACCGGAGCTCATCCTGACGACCATGGTTGCGGCCTACGCGGTATACATAGAGCACAAACAAGAGTATGTTAATTAGAACCGCAACATGCATGCACACACATTAGTTGGCCCATGCATTAGTCGCAATACCCCATATGTCCTATTTTTAGCAAAGTCTCATGCCAAAATTCACAAAAAAATCGGCATGACCTCTCCTAAAAGTAGGACATATGGAGTACCCGAATTTGCCGGAACGGAAGTTAATCGACGTTCCGGCAAACTCAAGGGCCTCATGGGTACCTGCAGACATTTCACAAATCATGTTGCCGGCAACATCCACATACACGACACCATGGTCGGAACACAAACAACCACGACACACATCCGGCCATACACACACCGTCGGCGCCACCAAACATGCATATGCATGTTCATCATCCATGTAGATCCATGTCTCACCTAGTAGATTCGGTGCCGAGACGTGACCGCGATCGATGAGAGAGCGTGTGATGTTGGAGAGAAACTAGTGGACAAAAAGAGATGTATTGGAGGCTCTCCTAAACCCTCACCAATAATCTATCAAACAAAATAGGTTTAACTAAAAAAAATGGAGAAAACTATGGGCAAAATAGGAGGGGAGGGAAGAGAAATACGAGCTAGGTGGAGGTGGAGGAGGAAGAAGAGAAGAAGTAAATGGTGGTAGGTAGAGGGGTTGCCACCTTTTTGTAGATCTGGGGCAACATTCTGTGGCGCATGCATCATGGTGCGCCACAGAAACATGTCTTTCTGTGGCGCACCATGATGCATGCGCCACAGAATGTTGCCCACTTAAATTATTGGTGGGGCCGCACCATGTTTTCTGTGGCGCACAGTGCTGAATGCGCCACAGATAAATTACCAATGCAATCATTGGAGGGGGCCCACCGAATTTTTGTGGCGCATCTGGATGGATGCGCCACAAAAGGTCACCAGATATTTGTGGTGGTGGGACCCACCATTTTTCTGTGGCGCACGCATGCACGTATGCGCCACAGTATTTTGTGGCGCATTCGGAGTGGTGCGCCACAGAACTTTTTTGTGGCGCATGGTAGGTTTGGTGCGCCACAGATAGGGAATCCACAGAAAGGCACTTCCCTACTAGTGGTAAGCACAAATATATTATTTAAATCCTTACAGCCTGCTGACTGGACCTTATTGTACTTACTCTAATAGGCTATTTCCTTCATCTAATGGGCAGTGTAATTGCGGATTTGGGGTCAGTGCTAGTAATGTGAAAAGAATGGATGTCAACCGGAAGACCGAAATTAGGGATTTTCCGCTGCCGTTTTCTTCCCACGTGACATGTTTCCTATTGCCTATTGGGGAGCCCCTATGCCTCGCTCTTCGCGAGTGCTAGCATCGGCTCGCCCGCGTGGTGACGCCAGCGTTCACTTTTGGGCCGGCTTTTCTCCGACCCATGTAGAGGTATGATTTATTTCTTTTTTCGTTTCCTAGATAATGCTTGATTTTTTAAAATTTCAATTTAATAAATTTGAACCATTTTAAAAATCAATATTTCAAAATATGAACTTTTAAAAACTGAACCATTTCAAAAATGAATATTTTCAAAAATCAAAACCATTTTAAAAGATGAACCATTTAAAAAAAGGAACATTTTCAAAAATCAGAACCATTTTAAAAAAATACACTTTTTTAAAAAAATTAACCATATTCAAAAAATGAACATTTAAAAAAATCGAAACCATTTTTAAAAATCAGAACCATTTTCAAAAAATCAAAACCTTTTTCAAAAAATCGGAATCATTTTTATATGAACATTTTTAAATTCGAACCATTTTCGAAAATCAGAACCATTTTTATAAATCAACAGTTTTCTTTTAGGAACCAATTTGAAAAATGATTTTAAAAAAAAATCTGAACCATTTGAAAAAGTACTTTTTTTGAAAAGCGGAACCATTTTAAAAAATAACAATTTTCAAATTTGAAACCATTTTCCAAAAATGTTCATATTAGAAAATATTCAAATTTGAAAAGGTTCAAAATTTGAACAAAGTTTAGATTTTCGAAAAATAATATATATATTTAAAAACAGAAAATAAAATAGGAACAGAAAAAAGAAACTGGAAAAAAAGAAACAAACAACAAAAAAACAAAGAAGAAAAAAAGGAAACATACCTGCCCGTAGATGGGCCGGCCCATGAGGCGGAAAGTTGCGAGCGAGTCCGAACTAGCGCTCGCAAAGGGCGATATATAGTGGATGCGGCCTGTTGGGCTAGCAGCAATGCCAATATGCTAATTGTTTTCGTTGGGCTTTACAAATATACCGGCCCGAGCGACACAACCCAATAAGCCGCATGCCTCATTTGTCCCGGCGACTGGACGCGATTAGGGATGTAAACGGATAGGATAATTTCCATGCCAAATCCGCCGCCGAATCCATTTTAAGAATTCATATCCGGTTTCAAAGAATTCCAGATAAGGATATCCAATTCCGAACTGAACACTCGGATACAGTATATGATATGATGTGAAATAGCATCCGAAAATGGATTATCCGAAAATTAATTAGGATTATCTGATGGTTATAATCCGAATAATCTGATTTTCTACCGAAATATTTAAAGTAATAGAGCACAATTTGTAATTAGTGAGTTCTCCAGTTCATCCGTTGAATAACAAATCACTTACATGGTCTTGTATAGACTATGGAGTATAACTTTGTTAGGTTGTTGAGCGATTATTTTTTGTTATGTGGGTTGATGATATACATATGCGCGTACTCCGTTCTAAATCTGTGCATACATATCTGCTACGAATCCGCAACCGCTTATTATCTGATCCAAGAATTTTTTTGGTAAATGGTACGGTAGAGACAAAATCCGATCCGATCCGTTTACATCACTAGACGCAACACATCCACCGGGAGGACGTTGCTGTGCGCGGTATCCAGAACCCTAGAGACCGTCCATATCTTTAACTCCAGCAAGCAACAGCCACAACAGAGCAGAATCGGCAGCTATTCAGGAGTACAACACTTACGAGATGATAAGATTCGATCTCCTTCTTTTTATTTGCCTCCTATAGTACTTAGTAGAATAACAGCAACATCGCAATACTTTTATATACATACGCAGAGCCAGGCGAAGAAACAATTGGCGCGTTGGGCGTTTCACTTTCGGATCTCGGAGAGGCTCGCTACTCTACGTTTGCTATCGCCGTAGCCGCTAAATTACCTTCTGCAAAATATTACAGATGCTATTTAAAAATAGAGAAATGGTGGACTGCTGCCTGGGCACTAGCTTCATGCCCTGCAAGTGCAGGTGCAGAGAGCTTATTCCTTCGAGCTTAACCTGTCGGTTAATTTGACTGTGCAAGCCACCGCCAGCTATGGTTGCATCGATCGGTTGGCTACTTGGCTTAACCTGACTGCCGGTTGGAACAGCGATCCCTGCCGGGCAACCCTATGTAAAGCTCCGTCTCCACGTCTTCGTCCCTCCCCACTGGCTCCGAGGCGTCTCGCAAATGCAAGGGCGCCACGCAGTTCAGGGCGGGAACCACCGGCGCCGCCTCAAGGTGTAGCTGCTGCTGTGACAAGAAAGACATGAGTGACTGATTGGCTTCACATACATAATACATGGTGGGTGTGAGATTAACTAGGTATTCTCTCTTTGTATCTTGAACATAAGGTGTCATGCATTCTGCAGTTTTGCATGCACAAACAGGTTGCTAGTTTTTGCACTGTGACCTTGATAGTTGGAGCAGTCATGACCTTTTCGCGCAAGTCTTTGTTGTCTTCGAGCAGCGTCTTCTCCTGATCATAGAGAGTCAAGAAGCATTCAGAAATAGCTGGGGTTTTTGCTGTGAGTCATGTATATAGATTGCTACAAGAAACAACAAATCACACAGAATCGTCGTAGGTTACTGCGGCTTGCCAGGTTAGGAATCAGTTGGTGCTATACCTTTTCTTTCAGCTTAGCTATCTGCTGCTCCAGCAGCTGGGTCTGGTAGCAGTGGAGTGGACACAAGAAAAAATACATGTTAGTTTGTGTCAGATTAAGCAGTCTTTTCCAGCAATGCAGGAGTTTTTAACTAGCAACCTTCTTTTCTCTGATTATTCGGAGGCTCTTCTCAATTTTAACTTCAAAACAGTGCAGTTCTTCAGCAGAGCATCCTCCTAAATTTTCGCCCAAGATCTTTCTGCATCTCAAGTAACTCGGCATTATTTTCGGCTGCCTAAGTACAATCTAATCTTCAGAAAGTACCAAGATACCTCACCGTTTTGAGTCTTCAAGAGCTTCAAGTTTCTTTGCCAAGCTGACAGTATCAGCTTTGATTTGCTGCAGTTCAGAGGTATATTCAGCATGTCATACTGCTCAGAGTAACTAATTAAGTATCCCTAATTTACTGACGCCTAATGAGCAATATCATGCTTTTGTACTTCATATGTATCTGATATTGCAAGTGATAGCCTGCATAAGTTATCCGCAACAACATTGTGGGATCCTGATGTTTAATACTCCTCCGTTCACTTTTATATGGCATGGTAGATTAGATATTTCAGTTTGGTCTCACTCATTTTCATATGTATGTAGACCAAACTGAAATAGCTAGCTACCATGCCTTATAAAAGTGAACGGAGGGACTAGGTTAATTAGCATGGCATGATCATCCATGGTTTATATACACAAGCCCTATGCAAATATTACAGCTGTACTAATTGAATATGTTGTGTATGATCCGTGTACGGTCATCAGTAAACATTGTAAATTACTACTTCCTCCGTTCTCAATTATAGGACTTTCTTGCTTTTTTTGAAAATGCATGTATCTGGACGCATTTAGTTTGTAGATTCACTTATTTTGCTCCGTATCTAGTCCACACTGATATATCTTAAAAGGTCTTATAATAGTGAACAGAGGGAGTAGTAACGAGAACGTGTTATGATATTCCTAGACTATACTACACATGTACAAGGATCGTGCAGGTGTTTACTTTAGTTACTTGAATACTCTATAAAATAGTGTGGATGTGTTTAATTGCCACGTTGGCCATTGAAAATCTAATATACTACTATATGGAAGAAAAAATTGCATCACTGCTATATTGTGGTATGACTATTCTTAATATGGCCTCAATATAAAATGATGATAAAGCGGCCGTATGCATCACTTTGATGCAGAGGCTGGGACCGCCCCTTTTCGGAAAAAAATATAAAATGATGAGACGTGGTTACCAGTTTAACTTAAATGATGAGAAGTGGTTCTCAATTTAACTTAAAATGATGAGAAGTGGTTATACAGATGAGGTGCATGCATTATTCAAGTCTTTAGCAATCTGCAAGTTCATCCTAAGGTCTGAGGATATATATTTACCTGTACATCTTGTTGTACTGCCTTGTTATTCACATTATCCTTTGTGTGCGCCTTGTAGCGGTCAATCGATTTTTGCAAGCTGAATTGAACATACAATAGGAAACTAAGAGTTAGAACATGAAAAACACTTTTTTCCGTGACATATTTTATCTAAGTGCCAAGAGTGTAGTGTCTTGTCAGACAGTTCATGGACATGCATCAAGATATACAACAGTGTAAGAAATGCTAAATACTACCTCTGTCTCAAAATATAAGACATTTTGGTGGGGCAAGACATGAGTGGACGGGAGAAAGAGGCTGCGTCGGTGCTGGTATGTAGGGGGGAAGAGAGGAAGGGTAGGCATTGTCGACCATGGGAGGCCGAGTCGAGAGGAGCCTAGGGTGCGGCCGTTGCCCAGCGCCAAGGAGAGGACGAAAAGGAGGTCGGAGCCCACGCGGGTGGATCCTCTGTCATGTGTGCGCTTAGATCCACCGACAAGAGCGGAGGACGACAACCCGGACAACAAGCCATCTCCCACGGACTCCAAGGTATTAAATCTTGTGGTACCGGTCGTCGTGCTAATGGACTTTCTATGTGAATAGACCAGCGTGCCAATGAACTTGCTATGATGAATATTGCATTTAATTTATGATATTATTAGTATGATCAACATGCCACTTTTCATATGGTTTGTAGTACAAAACTATTAAGTATTTCAATTTTTACATTTGTTAGTAAAATTTAAATGTAAATTTATTCTACCCCCATTTTTTCCCTCAAATCTCATGTGCTTTATAATTATTTATAAAAACATGTCAGTACTATAAATTGTATTCTTCTTACTACCCCAAAAAATACTTTTTCCACGATCATGAAAACCCATACTAATGTTGTAATACGGTTTAGGGCATAGCTAGAGAATTTTGTTTCTAATTACCTTAAAGTCAATCCATAAACCATAAACGCTAAATCTTATCATGTCGATGCTACGAAAGAAAGATTATGATTTGATTAGCCCTTTGAATGTCAATTTTGTGCGTGCATATATGTATGC